>JAOPSE010000083.1:1690393-2290393 GCA_029449295.1 Zea luxurians | reverse complement strand
CGGCTGCACCCTTAGGCGACTTTTGCACGGAGAGCCTTTTGGAAAATACTTCGATTTTGCGCACTTATTGTGCTAGTCCGGCTGCACCCTTAGGCGACTTTTGCACGGAGAGTCTTTTGGAAAAGACTTCGATTTTGCGCACTTATTGTGCTAGTCCGGCTGCACCCTTAGGCGACTTTTGCACAGAGAGTCTTTTGGAAAAGACTTCGATTTTGCGCACTTATTGTGCGAGTCCGGCTGCACCCTTAGGCGACTTTTGCATAGAGAGTCTTTTGGAAAAGACTTCAATTTTGTGCACTTATGGTGCTAGTCCGGCTGCACCCTTAGGCGACTTTTGCGTGGAGTGTCGCACGCGAGGGTGGCCAGCGCTGCCCTTCGCGGTGATTTCGGTGTGGTCGAATGCCGAAGACTATCGATGCGGTCTTTTTCGACATATTGTGTCTTAGTTTTTGCGGGGGATTTTTGCGGGTATATTACATGGCTTCGCCTCATTAAAAACCTCACCCCCCGGGAGGAAAAGAGTGCGGGCCGAAATGATACTGTTTGGTGAATTACAAGGGCGTGTTAGCCCTGAGGATTCAAACAAAAAATTTGCGGAGATTATCGATATTCCAGGAATGCTCTAGGTCCTCGCTGGATGGCGTTGTTAGCCTATACGCGCTGGGGGACGCCTTCGTCTTGACGATGAAAGGACCCTCCCACTTTGGCTCTAGCATGCCCTGTGACTCTGTCCGAGTTGTCCGGACGAGTACGAGGTCCCCTTCATCGAATTCTCTTGGGATGACGGCGTGGTAACGCCAGGCCTTCGTTTGAGCTTGGTATTTGTTGAGAGCCTGCAGGGCGAAGACACGGTCTCTGTCGATGAGGTCTTTGGAGGTTGGTTCGTCTACGTCGGGGACGGCTGAAATGCTTGTTCGTGGTGACCCATGTTTGATTTCCTGTGGGGTCATGGCCTCCGATCCGTATAGTAGGCGAAAGGGAGTGAACCCAGTCACCCGACATTCGGTCGTGTTTAGCGCCCAGACTGCTTCAAGTAGCAGGTCGGCCCATTTGCCCTTCTTGTCATCGAGAAGCATTTTCTTAATGGCAGTGAAAATCTTGCCGTTGGCGCGCTCCACAATGCCGTTAGATTGTGGGTGATATACTGAGGTGAAGGCTAGCTTTGTGCCGATAGAGAAGCAAAAATCCCTGAAATCCTGGCTATCAAACTGTTTTCCATTGTCAACTGTGAGATCAGACAGGATTCCGAATTGGCAGATAATGTTTTGCCAAAAAAATTTCTATGCAGTCTTCGACGTGATTGTGAATACTGCCCTTGCCTCGATCCACTTGGTAAAATACTCGACGGTAATGAAGGTGAACTTGAGGTTTCCTTGGGCCGTGGGCATTGGCCCGACAATGTCTAGCCCCAGCGTTGAAGAGGCCATGTGTGGGCGATCAGCTTTGTGAATTGCGAGGGGTTGCCCGAGCGGGGAGAGAACTTCTGGCAGGCTTTGCACGACCTCGTGACTCGATTTGCGGCGCAGATAATAGCGGGCCAGTAGAAACCTTGATGGATCACCTTGGCAGCGAGGGCCCTAGGCCCCGAGTGAGAGCCGCAAGTGTCGCTGTGGACTTCGCGCGGGATCTGGATGCCTTCGGTCTCGGTGACACATTTGAGCATGGGTTGACTGATCCCTTTCTTGTATAGCTAGCCCTCGATAAGTGTGAAGTCCCGACTTCGGTGTTTGAGGCGCTTGGCCTCGTTGACATCACCTGGATGGTAGTATCCTTGCAAGAACAGTGTTATTGGGGCCCTCCAGTCTTCAGCCATGATGAGATTGACAATGCGATGGCCCTTGGCATTGGTGGTTATTTGCAGGCCCTCTGGGTTGCGGACGGCTGGTGTGCCAATGACGTGGTAGAACACGTCGGAGGGCAGGGCTTCGCCTCTAGCTACTGCTTTGGCCAACGCGTCGGCTTCTTTCTTTCTAGAGCAGTCCACATGCTGCAGGGTGAAACCCTTGAACTGTTTCTCAAGACTGCAGATGGCCGAAAGATACTGTAGAAGTGCGGGGTCTTTTGTTGAATAGTCTTTTTCGATTTGGCCAGCAACGACTTTGGAGTCTGTCTTGATTATGCAGGTGGCCACGCCAAGTGCTTTCAGCTTGCGAAGGCCCAGGATGACGGCTTTGTATTCTGCTATGTTATTTGTGCACCTATCGGATTCCAGAGCGAAGCTGAGGCATGCAGCGTATCTGTGCTTGATGTTGGTGGGTGATGTGATGATTGCAGCCACGCCTGCCCCCGCATGGCACCATGCGCCGTCACAGTGGATGGTCCATACTTTTTCCGAGGGCTCTTGTTGCTGTCGTGCCAGCCCTGTCCAGTCAACGATGAAGTCTGCGAGGACTTGCGACTTGATTGTTGTCCTGGGCTCGAAGGTGATGTGGTATTCAGAGAGTTCGGCTGCCCATTTGGCGATACGGACGGACGCTTCCGGATTCCTGAATAATTCATCGAGTCCCCTGTCCGTGATGACCCACACCTTGAACGCTTCGAAGTAGTGGCGCAACTTGCGCGATGCCATGACGACTGCGTATGCAATTTTTTCTAACTCCGTCATGTTGCATTTGGAAGTCGTGAGGACTTCAGAGACGTAATAAACTGGACACTGCCGAGTTGTGCCCTCTCTGTCCTGCTCTTGGACCAAAGCTGCGCTGACCGCGTGTGGCGAAGCTGCGACGTAGAGCAACAGAGGCAGCGAGGGGTCGGGGCTTGTAAGGGTTGCCAACTCTGACATGTGCTGTTTGAGTGAAACGAAGGCTGCCGCTTGCTCTGGTCTCCACGAGAAGTCTTTTGCGCTGCGTAGCGTCTTGAGGAAAGGTAGGCTTCGCTCTGCGGACTTGGAAATAAATCCGTTGAGGGCGGCCAATCTGCCTGTCAAGCGTTGGACGTCTCTGGTTGACTGCGGAGGCATCATGCTGATGATGGCCTGGATCTTGGTCGGGTTGGCCTCGATCCCGCGGTGCGACACCAGGTAGCGCAGTATCTTCCCCTGGCGAACTCTGAAGACGCACTTTTCAGGGTTTAGGCGAAGTCGTGCGTCCCGCATGTTTGCGAATGTTTCTGCGCGGTTAGCCAGATGGTCCTCTTTGTTTTTGCTGGCTGAAAGTCGCCTAGAGGGGAGTGAATAGGGCGAATCTGAAATTTATAAACTTTAAGGACAACTACAAGCGGGGGTTAGCGTTAGAAATATAAACGAGTCCGAAAGAGAGGGCGAAAAACAAATCACAAGCAAATAAGGCGGATGACACGATGATTTGTTTTACCGAGGTTCGGTTCTTTCAAACCTACTCCCCGTTGAGGTGGTCACAAAGACCGGGTCTCTTTCAACCCTTTCCCTCTCTCAAACGGTCACTTAGACCGAGTGAGCTTCTCTTCTCAATCAAACGGGACACAAAGTCCCCACAAGGATCACCACACAATTGGTGTCCCTTGTCTTGGTTACAATTGAGTTGATCACAAGAAAGAATGAAGAAAAAAAAGAAGCAATCCAAGCGCAAGAGCTCAAATGAACACAAGTCACTCTCACACTAGTCACTATTTGATTGGGAATGATCTTTGGACTTGGGAGAGGATTTGATCTCTTTGGTGTGTCTTGTATTGAATGCTATAACTCTTGTAAGGTGTAGGAAGTCTGAAAACTTGGATGCAATGAATGGTGGGTGGTTGGGGTATTTATAGCCCTAACCACTAAAGTAGCCGTTGGTGGAGGCTGCTGTCGATGGGCGCACCGGACAGTCTGGTGCGTCACCGGACACTTTCCGGTGCGCCAGCCACGTCACCCGACCATTAGGGTTCGACCGTTGGAGCTTCTGTCTTCTGGGTCACTGGACAGTCCGGTGGTGCATCGGACAGTCACTATGCACTGTCCGGTGTGCCTTCTGGCGCTGCTCTGACTCTGTCGCGCACTGTAGCGCATTGAATGCGTTTTGTAGAAGACCATTGGCGCGAAGTAGCCGTTGCTCCGCTGGCAGACCGGACAGTCCGGTGGTGCACCGGATAGTCCGATGAATTATAGCGGAGCGGCTCCCAGAATTCCTGAAGGTGAGCAGTTCGGAGTGGAGTTCCCTGGTGCACCGGACACTGTCCGGTGGCACACCGGACAGTCCGGTGCGCCACACCAGGGCACACTTCGGTTGTCTTTGGCTCTCTTTGTTTGAACCATTTCTTGGTCTTTTTATTGGTCTATTGTGAACCTTTGGCACCTATAAAACTTATAATCTAGAGCAAACTAGTTAGTCCAATTATTTGTGTTGGGCAATTCAACCACCAAAATCAATTAGGAAAAGGTGTAAGCATATTTCCCTTTCACTGGCGACGACGATGTAGTCCACATACGTGAAAATGTTCTGGCCCACTTGGCTCTCGAGCACCGTCTTGGTGAGGCGAGAGAAGGTGGACCCAGCGTTCTTTAGTCCCTCCGGCATTCTGACGAAGCAATATGTGCCGAAGGGCGTGATGAAACTGGTACTAGCCTTGTCTTCCTCCTTCATATATATTTGGTGATAGCCAGAGAAGCAGTCAAGGAGTGACATGACTTCGCATCCGGCGGCACTATGGACGATCTTGTCGATCCGAGGCAGCGGGAAATTATCCTTGGGGTAGGCCTTGTTGAGGCTAGTGAAATCGATGCACATCCACCACTTGCCACTCTTCTTTTGCACCATGACTACGTTAGCAAGCCACGTAGGGTAGGCTACTGGTTCGATGAATTTGGCCTCAAGCAGGTGGTGTACCTCGGCTTTGGCGGCTTCTGTTTTCTCATCAGACATTTTGCGCAGCCTCTGCTTCTTCGGCCGCACTGAAGGGTCGATGCCCAGACTGTGTTCGATGATAGTGCGATTGACTCCGACCAGGTCGAGGGTAGACTAGGCGAAGACGTCCTTATTTCTGGAAAGACAGGAGGTGAGTCTCTCCTCGTCATGCGAAGTAAGGCTTCGCTTATGATGACCATTTGCTTGGGCGTTGCCTGGTCAAGGGGAACTATCTTTGTTCCATCGTTGTTCTGCAGCTGTGCCTTTTTATGCTCGTTGGTGGTTGGGCGGGTGGGCTCGGGGTCTTCACGCTGCGTCGTAAGGCAGTGTACGTTCCGTTACCCTGGAACGAAGTCTCTTTCAATGTTGCGCGCGGTCTGTTGATTGCCATAGACTGTGATCGCGCCTTGCGGACCCGGGATTTTCATGCACAGGTAAAGTCTATGAATGGCCGCTTCAAACTTGTTGATTGAGCCCCGGCCCATTATGGCGTTGTACGGGTATACCATGTCGACGATGTGGAAGGTGATCTGCTCACTTCGTGCATTGGGTGCTACACCAAAGGACAAAGGTAGCTCGATCTTGCCCACAGGAAAGGTGCCCTTACCGCCGAAACCATATAGGGGGTTGTCCGAAGGCTTAAGTAAACTGTGGCTGATGCCCATGCAGTCGAAGGCATGGAGGAAAATGATGTCCGCCTGGCTGCCGTTGTCAACTAAAACTTTGTGCAGGTCCCAGCCTGCCACGATGCAGTTGATTACCATGGCATCAATGTGGGGTGCGCTGCGTAGGTCGACATCTCTGGCGTCGAAGGTCAGCGGCACGTGGGACCACTTCGTTTGCACGACTGGGCTGGTGACGACGACGTGGTTGATGCTTCGGTAGTGGTCCCTCTTCTGTCGTTTCGTGTCGAAGTCGACGCTGGACCCCCCAGTGATCATGTGGATGACTCCGCGATACGGCTGGTCGGCGAAGTCTTCTTGTTTTGGCGCTTGGGGTGGTTTGGGTAGTGGATGTTTGGCTGATGCGGGTGCGGAGGCGGAAGTGGAGGTGGTACGACTTGTACCTCCTGATGGTGTTGGTATGCGTGGTTAGGTGGATGCTGGGTGGGGCCGTGGTTGTATGGTTGTGGGAGGTGGTGTTGATATGTGTGCGCGGCAACCCGTGGGTTGTCGGCTGGTTGCACCCGAGACATCCTGTCCCTGGTGGCCTTCGTTTCTGGGCAGTCCCTCGTTGGGTGCGCGCAGTCCTCACCATGGAACACGCAGTAAAATCTGCGCGGCTTCTGCGCCCATCCTCGGCCCCGACCACGGGTGCCACTTGAAAGGGAAATGTGCCCTTGGGTCATTTCTAAGTATTTTGGTGATTTGGTGTCCAACACAAGTGCTTAAGTGTTAAACTATGCCAAATGGTGGACAAAGTGCAAATCAACACAAAGGTATGATTCTAGACTTAGTACATTGGTTTTTGTGTACTAACATATTTGTCTAAGTGCTAGAATCAGAGAAAATACAATTGGATAAGTCTTGGCTCGAGCAGCCAAGACTCTGCTCAGTCTGGGTGCACCGGACTGTCCGATGGTGCACCGGACAGTGTCCGGTGGTGCACCGGACAGTGTCCGGTGCGCCAGGCTGGCTCTGGTGAAAAGGCTGCTCTCGGGTCTCGACGGCGGCGTACGGCTATAAATCACCGGACTGTCCGGTGGTGCACCGGACTGTCCGGTGGTGCACTGGACAGTGTCCGGTGAGTCGGCTGCGGCGAAGTCGCCGCTCTCGGGAACCAAGTCAACAGCGTATGGCTATAATTCACCGGACTGTCCAGTGGGGCACCGGGCTGTCCGGTGAGCCAACGGTCGGGCGCGCCAATGGTCGGCCGCGCAATCCGCGCGTGACGCGTGGCCGAGCCAACGGTCGGATGGGAGCACCGGACTGTCCGGTGTGCACCGGACGGTGTCCGGTGCGCCAACGGCTCCAAATCCTCAACGGTCGGCTGCGCCAGAACAGGAAAGAAATCCACACCGGACAGTGTCCGGTGGTGCACCAGACTGTCCGGTGCGCCAGTCGACAGAAGGCAAGAATTGCCTTCCTGGATTGCTCTCAACGGCTCCTAGCTGCCTTCGGGCTATAAAAGGGACCCCTAGGCGCATGGAGGAGACAACCAAGCACACTTTGAGCATTCTTGATCATTCACACTTCGTCTTTGCGCACTTGTTCGACATTCTTAGTGATTTGAGCTCCGTTCTAGTGAGAACTTTGTGATATTCATTAGAGCTCAAGTCTTGGCCGTGTGTGTGCGTATTTGCTGTGGACTTGTGTGTGTTGCTCATCCCATCCTTACTTCCGTGTTCATTTGTGATCATCTTTTGTAAGGGCGAGAGACTCCAAGTTGTGGAGATTCCTCGCAAACGGGATATAGTGAAAGGAAAAGAAACACTGTGGTATTCAAGTGGATCTTTGGATCACTTGAGAGGGGTTAAGTGCAACCCTCATCCATTGGGACGCCCCAACGTGGAGTAGGCAAGTTTTGACTTGGCCGAACCATGGGATAAACCACTGTGCCTCTCTGTGTTGATATCTTTGTGGTTATTGTGTCTTGCAAGAATTCCTCTCTAGCCACTTGGTTTTATTGCTCTAACACTTAATCAAGTTGTGGCTTCAGGTTTTTACAGGATCACCTATTCACCCCCCCTCTAGGTGCTCTCAATTGGTATCGGAGCCATTCTCTTCACGAAGGAACTAATAGCCCGAAGAGATGGATCCTAAGGGCAAGGGGATGGTGGCCAATGATAAGGAGAAGGAGTCCTTCGTCAACGAGCCAAAAGATGACAAGCCTACTGACTCGGGCTCGGGCCACAAAAGAAAAGACGGGAAGAAGAAGAAAACAAGGCGCATCAAGGAGATAGTCTACTACGACAGCGACGAATCTTCCTCTTCCCAAAAGGACGACAATGATTACGAGAAAAAGAAGACGGTTAATTCGAACTTTTCCTTTGATTATTCTCGTATTCCGCATAGTTCAAATGCACATTTGCTTTCCATTCTTCTTGGCAATCCTCCACACTTTGATGGAGAGGACTACAGATTTTGGAGTCACAAAATGCGTAGTCACTTGTTCTCTCTCCATCCAAGTATATGGGAGATAGTAGAAAATGGAATGCAATTTGATAGCACGGATAGTCCTTTGTTTATCAATGAACAGATCCATAAAAATGCACAAGCTACTACTGTGTTGTTAGCCTCATTGTGCAGGGATGAGTACCATAAGGTGAGCGGCTTGGATAACGCCAAGCAGATATGGGACACCCTCAGGATCTCTCATGAGGGAAATGACGTCACAATGCTCACCAAGATGGAGTTGGTGGAGGGTGAACTTGGGAGATTCGCAATGATCAGGGGGGAGGAGCCAACCCAAACATACAACAGGCTCAAGACCCTCGTCAACAAAATAAGGAGCTATGGAAGCACGCGATGGACGGACCACGACGTCGTCCGCCTAATGCTAAGGTCTTTCACTGTTCTTGATCCACATCTTGTAAACAATATTCGTGAGAATCCTATGTACACCAAGATGTCACCCGAAGAAATACTTGGAAAGTTCGTAAGCGGGCGGATGATGATCAAGGAGGCAAGATACGTCGATGAGGCATTGAATGGTCCAATTCATGAGCCTCAAGCCATTGCTCTCAAGGCAACGAGTAGCAAGGAGACGCTACCTAGCAAGGTGGCGCAAGTTGAGGTGGCGGGGCTCAATGAGGAAGAGATGGCCCTCATCATCAAGTGCTTCAAGACGGCGCTAAAAGGCCGCAAGGAGCATCCCAAAAAGAACAAGACGAAGGGAAAGCGCTCCTGCTTCAAGTGCGGTAAGATTGGTCATTTTATCGCTAATTGTCCCGATAATGATAGTGACCAGGAACAAGATAAGAAGAGGGAAAAGAAGAAGGCTTACAAGAAGGCTAAGGGCGAGGCACACCTTGGCAAGGAGTGGGACTCGGATTGCTCGTCGTCCGACTCCGACAATGAAGGACTCGCCGCATCAGCCTTCAACAAATCATCCCTCTTCCCCAACGAGCGTCACACATGCCTCATGGCGAAGGAGATGAAGGTATGTACTCGAAAGTCTACGTATGCTTCTTCTAGTGACGATGAATCTAGCGATGATGAAATAGATTACTCTAGTTTGTTCAAAGGCTTAGATAGAACTAAAATTGATAAAATTAATGAATTGATTGACGCTTTGAATGATAAGAATAGATTGTTAGAAAAGCAAGAGGATCTTTTGTATGAAGAACATGATAAATTTGTAGAGGCACAAAAATCTCTTGCTTTAGAAGTTAAAAGGAATGAAATGCTTTCTTGTGAACTATCTACTTGCCATGAGACAATTTCTAGTTTAAAAAGTGTTAATGATGATTTAAATGCTAAACTAGAAGTAGCAAATAGATCTAACTCTTGTGAAGAACATGTTGTGATTTGCAATAGGTGTAAAGATTTTAATGTTGATGCTTGTAGTGAACACCTAGTTTCTATTGCAAAGTTAAATGATGAAGTGGCTAGTCTTAATGCCCAACTTAAGACTAGCAAGAGTGAATTTGACAAACTAAAATTTGCAAGTGATGCCTACACTATTGGTAGACACCCCTCAATTAAGGATGGGCTTGGCTTTAAGAAGGAAGCCAAGAACTTAACAAGTCATAAGGCTCCCATCTCCACCAAGGAGAAAGGGAAGGCCCCTATGGCTAATAATGCTCAAGAGAATCAAGCATTTATTTATGATAGGAAATTTTCTAGAAATGTTCACCATAATAGGAGTTGTAATGCTTATGATTCTAATGCAATGTTTGCTTCAAGTTCATCCTATGTGCATGGTAGAGATATGCCTAGGAGAAATGTCATTCATCATATGCCTAGGAGAAATGTTCCTCATATTCCTAGGAAAATTAATGAACCTTCTACAATTTATCATGCTTGCAATGCTTCTTTTGAAATTTGTAGAAAGGATAAGAAGGTGATTGCTAGGAAATTAGGGACAAAATGCAAGGGAGGCAAAACTTGCATTTGGGTCCCTAAGACCATTGTTACTAACCTTGTAGGACCCAACAAGAGTTGGGTACCTAAGACCCAAGCCTAATTTGCCTTGCAGGTTTATGCATCCGGGGGATCAAGCTGGATTATCGACAGTGTGACGAAACCTCCCAAGTCATTAGGTCCACCTACAGTTGTCCTTGTCCAACAGACATCAGACAACCCTGTAGATGTTCCTAAATCACTTGACAAGTTTGGTATCTTCTTTCTTACCTTTCCAGGAACGTTTCACCCATCTTGCAGACATTATAGATCATCGGAGATATAGAAATGCGAAAGCAATTATATAATCTTACATTTTATTTAGAAAGTAAGATCAAGTTACTTATTACAGACCAGAGTTATAAAACGAGTGCTGAGTAGTATTATTACAATACCAAGGGAGGCAAAAACTCCTCCCGATAAGTTCTTACATAAAAGTTTCTTATGGAGGACCATGTCCTCCCGCAGCTTCACTCTTGTTTTTCTTCATTTGGAACCACCTTGGTACAAAAGCAACAAAAATTTGCTGCTTCCTCACCTAAAAACAACGAGGGAATAAACCCTGAGTATGGAATTACTCAGCAAGTCTTACCCGACTAAAGAAAATACTCTCAAGGGTATGCTGGTTATAAGGGAGTCAAGGTAAGGTATCTCAAGATCAAAGACTCTGTTTTGCATAAATGCTTACTAAGAGTGGATCCTTAAAAATCCAATTTTATTTTCGGTTAGGTAAACTTACCTGCATCTAGAGTTCTTTCTACCCTAGTTCAAACACTTGTCCTACACTAGCCAGTTTCTTAACAAGTCCTTTATCTTTACTAGAGTTCTACGTATAGGGCAGTGACCAAGTCTTCATAACCGCGAAGGTACGGCGATCCGAATCGATTATACTCAGCTG
This sequence comes from Zea luxurians, assembly GCA_029449295.1. Taxonomy (NCBI): domain Eukaryota; kingdom Viridiplantae; phylum Streptophyta; class Magnoliopsida; order Poales; family Poaceae; genus Zea; species Zea luxurians. The sequence goes on along the minus strand of JAOPSE010000083.1, from coordinate 2,279,633 downwards.
AGGATCTCCAATCACACGACATATGTAGCACTTAAACCTTGCATATGTCAACCCGCCACCGGGGTTCTTAAGACCAGATCAGGTTCACGCAAACCGAGAGCACAGATACACCACCGTCCAGCCTCTTGCTACGGAGGGTACAAGCTACTCCCGCCACCGCTCCACGCCCATTTCGTGTTATCTTATTCTGGCCTTAGTCTGCCCGAGGCAAGGCTTACCCATGACGAGGCATGTGACCAGTTAAAGGGTCCTCGGTCAGCAAGCCTACATCGACACGGTCCTTAATCGACTCAGATGGAGACACTACACCGAGACTCTCTTCTCGTGCAAGTCACCCGCCCGGTCTCAGCTTAATCATTAAACCCAAAAACTTGGTACCTAGCAGAGGTACATCTTTTCCGATGTTGAATCCATCACGGCCGTGATGGATTCACCATCAAGTTTTATTTTCAAAAATATCCCTCCCACTTTGCCAATCATCTTTTGTAAAACAAAACCTTTTGTTTTTGCTAAAGCAATACTAAGCATAGTAAAACTTTTTGTAAAAACAGGGTTTCAAGGAAGGTAATCAAAGATCAAGGAAGGCAATGCAGGAATTATTTAAGCATTCAACTCCTATTACCTAATGCATCAGTCAAGTGAGAAAGATTTTAAAAACATCAAGGAAGGTGGCAAATGCACCGGGGCTTGCCTTCGTTAGTAGGTGAGTCAGGCTCAGGCCCGCAGATGTCAAAGTAGAGACAAGTCCCTGCCTGAGAGTCCAAAGGTGGTGGTGCCTTCTCTTCAGTCACTTCGATCTCTTCTTCGTTTTCTAAACATAATCATGTATATAAGAATGAATGCCATGTAATGCTCATGAGAGTGCAAAGATAATAAGAATTTACTATCTAAGGTCTTGAATACAATTTTCCTTCACGGAACTCTGAGAACTTAGGGTTTCCGGAGTCAGTAAAAAAGTTCACACGACAGGGGTGGGGTTTTGGGTTCTAGTTAACAAACAAGGTCCAAATCAACCCAAACTATACCCAAGGCTTCTAAATAATGTGTAGAGCTCATATAAAAAGTTTGGACATTTTTGGAATTACTATTTATTTTCTAAAAATCCAGAATTAATGTTTTAAACTACTTTAAATGCCTCAAAATTCCTTATTTATTTTAAAAATCAGGAAACTATTTTTATTAAATATTATGGAAAATAAGAAGTCTAGGAAAATTGGTTTGACAATTTTAGGAATTTTCTACAATTTTCTATGGATTTCTAAAGTTCTAATGAAAAAGAAAAGGAAAAAGATTGAATAGTGTTGGGCTGGTTTTAGCCCAGGTGGCCCAGGTCCAGGGAAAATGCGCCCGTGCCCGCGCACGTGCTGGCGACTTTACAGAAAAGGCCTCGGGTTCTTGGCTAACTAGAGACAGGTTCTTTCACTATTTCACTGTGTCTTTGACGATTGCAGAAAAGCTCTCGGTCTTCTATCCCTTCGCGAGGCGAGGTCCCCGACAGCGTCGCGTGCAGCCGGGCTCCGGCGAGCTGTATGGACCGACCGATTGGGGCAATGACTAGGGTCTCCGAGCGACTGACACGAAAGCAGATCCACCTTGACCATTTCCCCCAACCTAATTTCATCTATGGCCAATTGGTTTGCTCGGGCCACGGTGACCGTGAGCATTGCGGGTAGACAGCCGTGTTCCCGGCGACCAGAGGGCTCCTAGCGCAATTGCGTGGGTTGTCGAGCATCACCAGTATACAGGGACATGAGAACTAAGCACGAGTTGGACGGTGCTTTACCAGAACGAGCTGGCCACGGAGCGCAGAGCTTGCGTTCGCTGGAGGCAGAAAAGGGGAAACTGGGGTCGCGGCGGCTCTGGGCGAAATTGGGAGATGGGATCGGGGCTATAGTACCATAAGAGGATGTGCTTTCACCGTGCGCAATCAATTTGGGCGAAGGTGGAGAGGGCAGTGCGAATTTGACTTCGATTTGGTTCACTGGTGTGTGTGATGACCGAGCCTCGCCGTGATCCAGGGGGCTATTTATAGCCGCGGAGGTCCGGCGATCACCTCGCGGCCAAGGATTTAGCAAGCGCATGTCGACCACGTCGGTAGCAGGTATAGTGAGAACGATTATGGCATGAGCGCCACCGTGGCAAAAGTTACCGAGCACGGTGGCCGCCGGTGAGGTCTCCGGCTGGACCCAGGGAGTCGTGCCACATATGCGCTGCTTAACTCCGACTCTATCCGTTTCTTATCGCGCGTAAATCCGAACGGCGGCGGCGCGAATCACAGCGGGGGAGTCACCGGCGGTGAGACTTTTTTGACGCTGGCGATCTGATCCACCGGGACACTGTACCATGGAGAGCATCCATCAGATGAACTGATAGAGCGACTTGGAGCACGATTTACTCCAGATTTTTTGTGGTGACCAGGCTAGCTTTCTGCACCAAAATTATAGCTTGATAAACCAGCTACAATTTTGTTATAGCTGCCATGGGCAGATTCTTGCTGGATCATAGTTGAATCCATGCTCAAAATCTCAGTGATTGCACTGTTTGTCTGAAAATTCTGACCCAGTAACCTGACAGTCCAACTTTGGACTTAATTATCTCCCAATTTCTCTTAACAACTGAGCTCACATTCTTAAGCAAAGTTGTTCTCCTATGATTGGTCTACAACTTTGATGTGGTGACCTAGGGCAAAAACCCTATATTCTGAAAGTTGCAAGGCTCCAAAGTTGAGCCCAAAGGTCTGAAATTCAGACTTAGGCTATATAGGACTTAAGAGGTGACTTTTGCAAATAGACCCAAAACTTAGGGTTTAACTTGCAAATTCACATATTTGTGAACCAAAGGACTTAATATGCCTTAACATTGCAATTTTTACACTTTAGTCCAAATGTGCACTGTTTTTGCACATAGGCCCCTAGGGTTTGGACTTAGGGTTTTCTAGGGTTCAAATGGGGTTTTTGGATATCTTAGGGGTATAAATGTGATTCAAGTTCATTCTTGGGAACATTTTATGACTATTCCCCTAAATCTTTTAGGTTTTCTCAATTTTGGTTAGGTTTTACCCCCTTTAGTCCCTATTTAGGGTTAAGTTCCCTATCCGGGGTTCTATTTGCAAAATGCTATAACAATACAACTTGTTTGAAATTTTTACCTAGTGAATGCATTCTAGGTGTGTCAAGCATATGCAATGCCAATGTTTATGATGCCATGCTCAAGTTTTAGTTGCAGTAACACCAGGGGTGTTACATCCTTCCCCCCATAAAAGAATCTCGTCCCGAGATTAAAAGTCCTAGGGTAAGTAATAGAAAAGGAAATGTGTCACATTCTTATTTCCTTATTTCTGGTACAAGGCAGGGGTGGTGTGGGGTTCACTCTTTTATTACAACAACTATACACACTTTACAAATTACATGAGGCTAAAAAGCCTGGGAAATTCTTATCTCAAAAGTCTTGAGTTTCCCATGTAGCCTCTTCTTCAGAATGTTGGTTCCACTGTATCTTGTAAAACTTGAGAGTTTTTCTCTGGGTAACCCTGTCCTTTTTATCCAAGACCCGAATGGGATATTCAGAATATGTCAAGTCTAGTTCAAGGACAACATCTGTCACCTCAACGGTTCGATCTGGTACCCGAAGACATTTCTTCAATTGTGACACATGGAACACATTATGTACAGCAGACAAGGTTTCGGGGAGCTGAAGTCGATATGCCACTGGTCCACATTGCTCAAGTACAGGGAATGGACCAATGTACCTGGGTGCAAGCTTCCCTTTAACCCCGAAACGCGATACACCCTTCATTGGTGAAACCTTCAGGTAGACATAGTCTCATTCAAGAAAATACAAGGGCATTAGCTGTTTGTCTACATAACTCTTCTGACGAGCTTGGGCTTTCTTCATATTATGAATTATTTTCTGAACCTTTTCTTCGGCCTCTTTCACCATATCAGGCCTGAAGAAATACCTTTCACCAGGTTCCGACCAATTTAGCGGAGTACAACATCGTCGTCCATATAAAGCTTCGAAAGGTGCCATCTTGATACTTTCTTGATAGCTATTATTATATGAAAACTCCGCTAAAGGTAAACATTCATCCCATTTCTGTGAGAAGTCCAGAACACATGCCCGCAGCATATCTTCAAGTATTTGATTAACCCTCTCGGTCTGTCCACTTGTTTGAGGATGATAGGCCGAACTGTGGAGCAGTTTAGTACCCAGGGATCTATGAAGTTCTTCCCAAAATTTGGATACAAATTGTGGTCTGCGATCCGACTCTATAGTCTTTGGAACACCGTGCAAACTGAGAATACGGGCAATGTATAATGCTACATAAGTGGCCACTGAATACTTTGCCTTGACAGGTACAAAGTGGGCAATCTTTGTGAGTCGATCAATGATAACCCAGACAGAGTCATACCCTTTTGCGGTCCTAGGCAATCCCACAATAAAGTCCATACTTATGTCTTCCCATTTCCATGTTGGTATTGGTAGAGACTGTAATGGACCGACAGTTTTCAAGTGTATGGCCTTGACACATCTGCAGGTGTCACATCTAGCCACATAACGTGCAATCTCGATCTTCATTTTCGTCCACCAATAATGTTGTTTCAGGTCTTGGTACATCTTAGTGCTTCCGGGATGAATAGAATAGCGACTAAGATGTGCTTCATCAAGAATTTGCTGGCGGACCTCTTCATTCTTCGGCACCACTATGCGGTTATTAAACCATACAATGCCTTGATCATCTTCTTTGAAACATTTGGCTTTTCTAGCCCTTATCTTCTCACGAATGTGTTTCATACCCTCATTATCCCTTTGAGCATCAATTATCCTTTGCAAGATGACTGACTCAAGCTTTAGCTGACTTAGGGTTCCTTGTTGGACCACTCCCAGGTTTAGCTTCTCCATCTCCTGACATAATGTATTGTCAGAGGTCTTCACCGTAAGACAGTGACAGGAAACCTTACGGCTAAGTGCATCTGCCACCACATTGGCCTTGCCTGGGTGATAATGAATTTCTAGTTCATAATCCTTAATAAGCTCAAGCCATCGCCTTTGTCTCATATTCAATTCTGACTGGGTGAAGATATATTTCAAGCTTTTATGATCTGTATAAATGTGACAGATATTACCTAGCAGATAATGACGCCAAATCTTCAGGGCATGAACCACAGCAGCTAGCTCCAGATCATGAGTTGGATAATGCTCCTCATGTCGGCGCAACTGCCTTGAAGCGTACGCAATTACTCGACCTTCTTGCATTAATACACAGCCGAGTCCACTGCCTGATGCATCACAATACACATCAAAGGGCTTGGTGATGTCCGGTTGAGCCAATACCGGAGCAGTGGTCAACAATGTCTTCAATTGTTCAAAAGCTTCATTACACTTGGAAGACCAATTGAATTTAATATCATTCTTCAATAAACTTGTGATTGGCTTCACAAGCTTAGAAAAATCTGGTATAAATCGGCGGTAATATCCAGCCAGTCCAAGGAAACTTCGGACTTGATGAACAGTGGTTGGGGGTTTCCACTCCAAAATGTCCTTGACTTTGCTGGGATCTACCGCAATCCCCCTGGCAGATAGAATATGTCCCAGAAACTGAATTTCCTCCAGCCAAAACGCGCATTTGCTGAACTTGGCATATAACTGATGTTCTCTCAAGCGCGTTAACACGATCCGTAAATGTTGAGCATGCTCCTCTTCATTCTTGGAATATATTAGAATATCGTCAATGAAGACCACCACAAACTTGTCCAACTCGGGCATGAATACCGAGTTCATCAAATACGTGAAGTGGGCAGGAGCATTTGTCAATCCGAAAGACATTACCAGGTATTCAAATAACCCATACCGCATAGTGAATACGGTCTTTGGTATATCCTCGGGTCGAATATGGATCTGATGATAGCCTGATCTGAGATCAATCTTGGAGAATACTCTCGCCCCGGTCAGTTGATCAAATAAAATGTCAATCCTCGGAAGAGGGTACTTGTTCTTGATAGTGACCTCATTCAGGGGTCGATAATCCACGCACATCCGTAAAGTTTGATCCTTCTTGACGAATATGGCTGGACAACCCCATGGTGACGAGCTTGGCCGGATGAATCCTTTCTCAAGTAGATCTTGTAATTGAATCTTCAATTCTGCCAACTCATTTGGAGGCATACGATACGATCTTCGAGAAATGGGAGCCGTACCGGGCTTCAACTCAATTACAAACTCTACATCCCTTTCAGGTGGCAATCCAGGCAAATCCTCTGGAAAGACATCGGGAAACTCGCATACTACCGGAATATCCTTGGTTTCTGGTACCATAGCTTCATAAACTCTGCCAGTAGCTTTGGTTGGAATGGGGATAGACAAGAGAACTTCTTCTTGATTATGACTCAACCTGATGGTTCTTTGATCAGTGTTGAGGGTTGCTTTATGTCGTGCCAACCAATTCATGCCCAAAATGACATCTATGTCCTGGCCTTTCAGAACGATCATATTAGTAGGAAAGTCCCGTCCGGCCAATGTTACGGGCACTTGATAGGCCACTTCTCTAGTAAAGATTTGTCCCCCAGGGGAGTGAATTTTAAACCCTTCTTTTGATTCATGGCATGAAATGCAATGTTGCTCCACAAATTTCTTGCTGATAAATGTATGCGAAGCACCAGAATCAAAGAGAATAACTGCGGGATGATTGGCCACAAGGAACGTACCCATCATTACCGGCTCTCCGTCCGGTGTAGTGGCCACTTGCGTATAGTATATGCGTCCCGTCTTCTTGGTATTTTTGCCCATAGTATTTCCCTTGACTTGAGATGAATTCCCAGATCCTTGCTGATTATTTGACTGGTTTTGTTTTGGATAGGGGCAATCCTTGATGAAATGCCCAGATTTGCCACAATTGAAACATCCAGTCGATGAACTGGGCAGAGCAGGGAATCGAGTGCCTGGGGCACCCGGCTGACTTGATGCAGTGGGGGCATTATTGGGACGAATAATTATTGGCTGCTTAAAAGGGAAGGAGGGTGGATGAGAGCGATTCTGGTTGGAAGGCCGGAGAACAAACCGTTGCCTCTTCACCGGGCCCTGACTAGGCCTGTCACCTCCAAATCCCTTAGATTTTCCGACACCTGCATACTTCGCTTCTACTGCTAGTGCTGTACTCACAGCTCTTCCATAAGTAAGATCTATGCAGGTTGCCATCTTTCTTTGTAGTCGATCATTTAAACCTCTCATAAAACAATTCTTCTTTTTCAAATCGATGTTCACTTGATCGATTGCATACTGCGACAGATGATTGAACTTATTGAGATACTGATTAACAGTATCCCCTCCTTGCTTCAGCTTCATAAATTCTTCTTGTTTCATGTGAAGAACACCTTCTGGTATATAATGTTCGCGGAAGGCCACCTTGAATTCTTCCCATGTTATCTGATGATTGGCCGGTTGAACGGCCACGAAATTTCCCCACCAGGTGCTGGCAGGGCCACGCAGTTGCTGGGCTGCGAATAAAGGCTTCTGGGTTTCAGAACAGCGCAGAAGTCCGAATTTTTGCTCGATAACCCGAATCCATTTGTCAGCTTCTAACGGGTCTTCGGCTTTGACAAACAGCGGTGGACGGGTCTCTGAGAAGTCCAAGTAAGAGGTTTCACGGGGGCCCTGTTGATAACCCCGCCCGCCTTGTGGTTGAAACTGTTGACCCGCCATCTCTCTCAGAAAACGGGTATTATCCGCAGTCGCATTCACTAAGGCGGCAATCGCCTCGGCAAGTGTGGGAGGGACAGGAGGTGGATTTGGGGTAGACTCCCTCCAATTGGAGGTTCCAGATGCATCCTGTGATCGAGTCTTGGACGGCATCTATGGCAACAAACATTTGGAAACAAATATAATATGCCAAAGACAAAACCATCCAATTTACATTACCAAAAAGAGTAATGTTACAGACTCAATTTTATACAACAGGAGTACAGTACCCATTACAATAGTACAACCTATTATACAATACACTACTTCTATCTCTACTACTACACTACTATTCCTGTTTTTGGTTGCTCCTGGCAGCCTCGTCGTCGAGTGTGGGAGACCATTCATCGACCAGCCTCAGAAGGAGGGGGCCTAAAAAGGTCTAACTCACCACCATGCGCTTCTCCCGCGATGTGCGAGGGTCTAGCTTCCGACTCGACAGGATCCGTAGGTGCACTGGGATGTAGTTGCGAATACAGTACATGGACTTCCTCGTGTAGGGTATTGCAGTACGCCTGCAGGTTGTTAATGGTAGAGCTAAGTTCTTCGACTCGGGCTCGAGCCTTTGCTTCTTTAGCCCAGGCCACTGAATGAGACTGTACCGCCCAATCGAGCGCTAAATCCCGATCAGCAAGCTGATCTTGCAGGCGACGGATGTAACTTCTTAATTCATTTATTCTGTCGCCATCCGCGACCCATAAGCTGGTCCTGCGTTGCAGTTCCGTTTGAAGCTGATTCACTCGGGCTTCAAGATCCCCAATCGGATCGTTGCTTCCGCTACTACTATCCTCGTGGCGTGGAGCAAGTTGATGACGAGGTACACCAATTGGGCCAGTTGACTTACACGCAGTTTTCCTTGTGCGCGGCGGCATTTCTCTAAGGGGGAAATTTTATTAGTATGGTTCTTAGCATGATGCATGTATAATTACAGAACCAACCTTAGTTGATTCATACCTTCTATACATTGCACTCCTCCTATCTGGTCTTTCATATAGATTCTTCAGATATGAGGGATAAGAATGGAAGAAATCTTTCTAGGTAAGTTTTTAGAAAATCCTTTTGAAGATGCCTCATACTATCTGCAGAGAAGGGCTTTGCTCTGATACTAGCTGTGACGAAACCTCCCAAGTCATTAGGCCCACCTACAGTTGTCCTTGTCCAACAGACATCAGACAACCCTGTAGATGTTCCTAAATCACTTGACAAGTTTGGTATCTTCTTTCTTACCTTTCCAGGAACGTTTCACCCGTCTTGCAGACATTATAGATCATCGAAGATATAGAAATGCGGAAGCGATTATATAATCTTACATTTTATTTAGAAAGTAAGATCAAGTTACTTATTACAGACCAGAGTTATAAAACGAGTGCTGAGTAATATTATTACAATACCAAGGGAGGCAAAAACTCCTCCCGATAAGTTCTTACATAAAAGTTTCTTATGGAGGACCATGTCCTCCCGCAGCTTCACTCTTGTTTTTCTTCATTTGGAACCACCTTGGTACAAAAGCAACAAAAATTTGCTGCTTCCTCACCTAAAAACAACGAGGGAATAAACCCTGAGTATGGAATTGCTCAGCAAGTCTTACCCGACTAAAGAAAAGACTCTCAAGGGTATGCTGGTTATAAGGGAGTCAAGGTAAGGTATCTCAAGATCAAAGACTCTGTTTTGCATAAATGCTTACTAAGAGTGGATCCTTAAAAATCCAATTTTATTTTCGGTTAGGTAAACTTACCTGCATCTAGAGTTCTTTCTACCCTAGTTCAAACACTTGTCCTACACTAGCCAGTTTCTTAACAAGTCCTTTATCTTTACTGGAGTTCTACGTATAGAGCAGTGACCAAGTCTTCATAACCGCGAAGGTACGGCGATCCGAATCGATTATACTCAGCTGAGGATCTCCAATCACACGACATATGTAGCACTTAAACCTTGCATATGTCAACCCGCCACCGGGGTTCTTAAGACCAGATCAGGTTCACGCAAACCGAGAGCACAGATACACCACCGTCCAGCCTCTTGCTACGGAGGGTACACGCAACTCCAACCACCGCTCCACGCCCATTTCGTGTTATCTTATTCTGGCCTTAGTCTGCCCGAGGCAAGACTTACCCATGACGAGGCATGTGACCAGTTAAAGGGTCCTCGGTCAGCAAGCCTACATCGACATGGTCCTTAATCGACTCAGACGGAGACACTACACCGAGACTCTCTTCTCTTGCAAGTCACCCGCCCGGTCTCAGCTTAATCATTAAACCCAAAAACTTGGTACCTGGTAGAGGTACATCTTTTCCGATGTTGAATTCATCACGACCGTGATGGATTCACCATCAAGTTTTATTTTCAAAAATATCCCTCCCACTTTGCCAATCATCTTTTGTAAAACAAAACCTTTTGTTTTTGCTAAAGCAATACTAAGCATAGTAAATTTTTTTGTAAAAACAGGGTTTCAAGGAAGGTAATCAAAGATCAAGGAAGGCAATGCAGGAATTGTTTAAGCATTCAACTCCTATTACCTAATGCATCAGTCAAGTGAGAAAGATTTTAAAAACATCAAGGAAGGTGGCAAATGCACCGGGGCTTGCCTTTGTTAGTAGGTGAGTCAGGCTCAGGCCCGCAGATGTCAAAGTAGAGACAAGTCCCTGCCTGAGATTCCAAAGGTGGTGGTGCCTTCTCTTCAGTCACTTCGATCTCTTCTTCATTTTCTAAACATAATCATGTATATAAGAATGAATGCCATGTAATGCTCATGAGAGTGCAAAGATAATAAGAATTTACTATCTAAGGTCTTGAATACAATTTTCCTTCACGGAACTCCGAGAACTTAGGTTTTCCGGAGTCAGTAAAGGAGTTCACACGGCAGGGGTGGGGTTTTGGGTTCTAGTTAACAAACAAGGTCCAAATCAACCCAAACTCTACCCAAGGCTTCTAAATAATGTGTAGAGCTCATATAAAAAGTTTGGACATTTTTGGAATTACTATTTATTTTCTAAAAATCCAGAATTAATGTTTTAAACTACTTTAAATGCCTCAAAATTCCTTATTTATTTTAAAAATCAGGAAACTATTTTTATTAAATATTATGGAAAATAAGAAGTCTAGGAAAATTGGTTTGACAATTTTAGGATTTTTCTACAATTTTCTATGGAGATGGGATCGGGGCTATAGTACCGTAAGAGGATGTGCTTTCACCGTGCGCAATCAATTTGGGCGAAGGTGGAGAGGGCAGTGCGAATTTGACTTCGATTTGGTTCACTGGTGTGTGTGATGACTGAGCCTCGCCGTGATCCAGGGGGCTATTTATAGCCGCGGAGGTCCGGTGATCACCTCGCGGCCAAGGATTTCGCAAGCGCATGTCGACCACGTCAGTAGCAGGTACAGTGAGGGAGATTATGGCATGAGCGCCACCGCGGCAAAAGTTACCAAGCACGGTGGCCGCCGGTGAGGTCTCCGGCTGGACCCAGGGAGTCGTGCCACGTATGCACTCCTTAACTCTGACTCTATCCGTTTCTTATCGCGCGTAAATCCGAACGGCGGCGGCGCGAATCACGGCGGGGGAGTCACCGGCGGTGAGACTTTTTTGACGCTGGCGATCTGATCCACCGGGACACTGTACCATGGAGAGCATCCATCAGATGAACTGACAGAGCGACTTGGAGCACGATTTACTCCGGATTTTGTGTGGTGACCAGGCTAGCTTTCTGCACCAAAATTATAGCTTGATAAACCAGCTACAATTTTGTTATACCTGCCATGGGCAGATTCTTGCTGGATCATAGTTGAATCCATGCTCAAAATCTCAGTGATTGCACTGTTTGTCTGAAAATTCAGACCCAGTAACCTGACAGTCCAACTTTGGACTTAATTATCTCCCAATTTCTCTTAACAACTGAGCTCACATTCTTAAGCAAAGTTGTTCTCCTATGATTGGTCTACAACTTTGATGTGGTGACCTAGGGCAAAAACCCAATATTCTGAAAGTTGCAAGGCTCCAAAGTTAAGCCCAAAGGTCTGAAATTCAGACTTAGGCTATATAGGACTTAAGAGGTGACTTTTGCAAATAGACCCAAAACTTAGGGTTTAACTTGCAAATTCACATATTTGTGAACCAAAGGACTTAATATGCCTTAACATTGTAATTTTTACACTTTAGTCCAAATGTGCACTGTTTTTGCACATAGGCCCCTAGGGTTTGGACTTAGGGTTTTCTAGGGTTCAAATGGGGTTTTTGGATATCTCAGGGGTATAAATGTGATTCAAGTTCATTCTTGGGAACATTTTATGACTATTCCCCTAAATCTTTTAGGTTTTCTCAATTTGGGTTAGGTTTTACCCCCTTTAGTCCCTATTTAGGGTTAAGTTCCCTATCCGGGGTTCTATTTGCAAAATGCTATAACAATACAACTTGTTTGAAATTTTTACCTAGTGAATGCATTCTAGGTGTGTCAAGCATATGCAATGCCAATGTTTATGATGCCATGCTCAAGTTTTAGTTGCAGTAACACCAGGGGTGTTACATCCTTCCCCCCATAAAAGAATCTCGTCCCGAGATTAAAAGTCCTAGGGTAAGTAATAGAAAAGGAAATGTGTCACATTCTTATTTCCTTATTTCTGGTACAAGGCAGGGGTGGTGTGGGGTTCACTCTTTTATTACAACAACTATACACACTTTACAAATTACATGAGGCTAAAAAGCCTGGGAAATTCTTATCTCAAAAGTCTTGAGTTTCCCATGTAGCCTCTTCTTCAGAATGTTGGTTCCACTGTATCTTGTAAAACTTGAGAGTTTTTCTCCGGGTAACCCTGTCCTTTTTATCCAAGACCCGAATGGGACATTCAGAATATGTCAAGTCTAGTTCAAGGACAACATCTGTCACCTCAACGGTTCGATCTGGTACCCGAAGACATTTCTTCAATTGTGACACATGGAACACATTATGTACAGCAGACAAGGTTTCAGGGAGCTGAAGTCGATATGCCACTGGTCCACATTGCTCAAGTACAGGGAATGGACCAATGTACCTGGGTGCAAGCTTCCCTTTAACCCCGAAACGCGATACGCCCTTCATTGGTGAAACCTTCAGGTAGACATAGTCTCCTTCAAGAAAATACAAGGGCATTAGCTGTTTGTCTGCATAACTCTTCTGACGAGCTTGGGCTTTCTTCATATTATGAATTATTTTCTGAACCTTTTCTTCGGCCTCTTTCACCATATCAGGCCTGAAGAAATACCTTTCACCAGGTTCCGACCAATTTAGCGGAGTATGACATCGTCGTCCATATAAAGCTTCGAAAGGTGCCATCTTGATACTTTCTTGATAGCTATTATTATATGAAAACTCCGCTAAAGGTAAACATTCATCCCATTTCTGTGAGAAGTCCAGAACACATGCCCGCAGCATATCTTCAAGTATTTGATTAACCCTCTCGGTCTGTCCACTTGTTTGAGGATGATAGGCCGAACTGTGGAGCAGTTTAGTACCCAGGGATCTATGAAGTTCTTCCCAAAATTTGGATACAAATTGTGGTCCACGATCCGACACTATAGTCTTTGGAACACCGTGCAAACTGAGAATACGGGCAATGTATAATGCTACATAAGTGGCCACTGAATACTTTGCCTTGACAGGTACGAAGTGTGTAATCTTTGTGAGTCGATCAATGATAACCCAGACAGAGTCATACCCTTTTGCGGTCCTAGGCAATCCCACAATAAAGTCCATACTTATGTCTTCCCATTTCCATGTTGGTATTGGTAGAGACTGTAATGGACCGGTAGTTTTCAAGTGTATGGCCTTGACACATCTGCAGGTGTCACATCTAGCCACATAACGTGCAATCTCGATCTTCATTTTCGTCCACCAATAATGTTGTTTCAGGTCTTGGTACATCTTAGTGCTTCCGGGATGAATAGAATAGCGACTAAGATGTGCTTCATCAAGAATTTGCTGGCGGACCTCTTCATTCTTCGGCACCACTATGCGGTTATTAAACCATACAATGCCTTGATCATCTTCTTTGAAACATTTGGCTTTTCTAGCCCTTATCTTCTCACGAATGTGTTTCATACCCTCATTATCCCTTTGAGCATCAATTATCCTTTGCAAGATGACTGACTCAAGCTTTAGCTGACTTAGGGTTCCTTGTTGGACCACTCCCAGGTTTAGCTTCTCCATCTCCTGACATAATGTATTGTCAGAGGTCTTCACCGTAAGACAGTGATAGGAAACCTTACGGCTAAGTGCATCTGCCACCACATTGGCCTTGCCTGGGTGATAATGAATTTCTAGTTCATAATCCTTAATAAGCTCAAGCCATCGCCTTTGTCTCATATTCAATTCTGACTGGGTGAAGATATATTTCAAGCTTTTATGATCTGTATAAATGTGACAGATATTACCTAGCAGATAATGACGCCAAATCTTCAGGGCATGAACCACAGCAGCTAGCTCCAGATCATGAGTTGGATAATGCTCCTCATGTCGGCGCAACTGCCTTGAAGCGTACGCAATTACTTGACCTTCTTGCATTAATACACAGCCGAGTCCACTGCCTGATGCATCACAATACACATCAAAGGGCTTGGTGATGTCCGGTTGAGCCAATACCGGAGCAGTGGTCAACAATGTCTTCAATTGTTCAAAAGCTTCATTACACTTGGAAGACCAATTGAATTTAATATCATTCTTCAATAAACTTGTGATTGGCTTCACAAGCTTAGAAAAATCTGGTATAAATCGGCGGTAATATCCAGCCAGTCCAAGGAAACTTCGGACTTGATGAACAGTGGTTAGGGGTTTCCACTCCAAAATGTCCTTGACTTTGCTGGGATCTACCGCAATCCCCCTGGCAGATAGAATATGTCCCAGAAACTGAATTTCCTCCAGCCAAAACGCGCATTTGCTGAACTTGGCATATAACTGATGTTCTCTCAAGCGCGTTAACACGATCCGTAAATGTTGAGCATGCTCCTCTTCATTCTTGGAATATATTAGAATATCGTCAATGAAGACCACCACAAACTTGTCCAACTCGGGCATGAATACCGAGTTCATCAAATACGTGAAGTGGGCAGGAGCATTTGTCAATCCGAAAGACATTACCAGGTATTCAAATAACCCATACCGCATAGTGAATACGGTCTTTGGTATATCCTCGGGTCGAATATGGATCTGATGATAGCCTGATCTGAGATCAATCTTGGAGAATACTCTCGCCCCGGTCAGTTGATCAAATAAAATGTCAATCCTCGGAAGAGGGTACTTGTTCTTGATAGTGACCTCATTCAGGGGTCGATAATCCACGCACATCCGTAAAGTTTGATCCTTCTTGACGAATATGGCTGGACAACCCCATGGTGACGAGCTTGGCCGGATGAATCCTTTCTCAAGTAGATCTTGTAATTGAATCTTCAATTCTGCCAACTCATTTGGAGGCATACGATACGATCTTCGAGAAATGGGAGCCGTACCGGGCTTCAACTCAATTACAAACTCTACATCCCTTTCAGGTGGCAATCCAGGCAAATCCTCTGGAAAGACATCGGGAAACTCGCATACTACCGGAATATCCTTGGTTTCTGGTACCATAGCTTCATAAACTCTGCCAGTAGCTTTGGTTGGAATGGGGATAGACAAGAGAACTTCTTCTTGATTATGACTCAACCTGATGGTTCTTTGATCAGTGTTGAGGGTTGCTTTATGTCGTGCCAACCAATTCATGCCCAAAATGACATCTATGTCCTGGCCTTTCAGAACGATCATATTAGTAGGAAAGTCCCGTCCGGCCAATGTTACGGGCACTTGATAGGCTACTTCTCTAGTAAAGATTTGTCCCCCAGGGGAGTGAATTTTAAACCCTTCTTTTGATTCATGGCATGAAATGCAATGTTGCTCCACAAATTTCTTGCTGATAAATGTATGCGAAGCACCAGAATCAAAGAGAATAACTGCGGGATGATTGGCCACAAGGAACGTACCCATCATTACCGGCTCTCCGTCCGGTGTAGTGGCCACTTGCGTATAGTATATGCGTCCCGTCTTCTTGGTATTTTTGCCCATAGTATTTCCCTTGACTTGAGATGAATTCCCAGATCCTTGCTGATTATTTGACTGGTTTTGTTTTGGATAGGGGCAATCCTTGATGAAATGCCCAGATTTGCCACAATTGAAACATCCAGTCGATGAACTGGGCAGAGCAGGGAATCGAGTGCCTGGGGCACCCGGCTGACTTGATGCAGTGGGGGCATTATTGGGACGAATAGTTATTGGCTGCTTAAAAGGGAAGGAGGGTGGATGAGAGCGATTCTGGTTGGAAGGCCGGAGAACAAACCGTTGCCTCTTCACCGGGCCCTGACTAGGCCTGTCACCTCCAAATCCCTTAGATTTTCTGACACCTGCATACTTCGCTTCTACTGCTAGTGCTGTACTCACAGCTCTTCCATAAGTAAGATCTATGCAGGTTGCCATCTTTCTTTGCAGTCGATCATTTAAACCTCTCATAAAACAATTCTTCTTTTTCAAATCGGTGTTCACTTGATCGATTGCATACTGCGACAGATGATTGAACTTATTGAGATACTGATTAACAGTATCCCCTCCTTGCTTCAGCTTCATAAATTCTTCTTGCTTCATGTGAAGAACACCTTCTGGTATATAATGTTCGCGGAAGGCCACCTTGAATTCTTCCCATGTTATCTGATGATTGGCCGGTTGAACGGCCACGAAATTTCCCCACCAGGTGCTGGCAGGGCCACGCAGTTGCTGGGCTGCGAATAAAGGCTTCTGGGTTTCAGAACAGCGCAGAAGTCCGAATTTTTGCTCGATAACCCGAATCCATTTGTCGGCTTCTAACGGGTCTTCGGCTTTGACAAACAGCGGTGGACGGGTCTCTGAGAAGTCCAAGTAAGAGGTTTCACGGGGGCCCTGTTGATAACCCCGCCCGCCTTGTGGTTGAAACTGTTGACCCGCCATCTCTCTCAGAAAACGGGTATTATCCGCAGTCGCATTCACTAAGGCGGCAATCACCTCGGCAAGTGTGGGAGGGACAGGAGGTGGATTTGGGGTAGACTCCCTCCAATTGGAGGTTCCAGATGCATCCTGTGATCGAGTCTTGGACGGCATCTATGGCAACAAACATTTGGAAACAAATATAATATGCCAAAGACAAAACCATCCAATTTACATTACCAAAAAGAGTAATGTTACAGACTCGATTTTATACAATAGGAGTACAGTACCCATTACAATAGTACAACCTATTATACAATACACTACTTCTATCTCTACTACTACACTACTATTCCTGTTTTTGGTTGCTCCTGGCAGCCTCGTCGTCGGGTGTGGGAGACCATTCGTCGACCAGCCTCATAGAAGGAGGGGGCCTAAAAAGGTCTAACTCACCACCATGCGCTTCTCCCGCGACGTGCGAGGGTCTAGCTTCCGACTCGACAGGATCCGTAGGTGCACTGGGATGTAGTTGTGAATACAGTACATGGACTTCCTCATGTAGGGTATTGCAGTACGCCTGCAGGTTGTCAATGGCAGAGCTAAGTTCTTCGACTCGGGCTCGAGCCTTTGCTTCTTTAGCCCAGGCCACTGAATGAGACTGTACCGCCCAATCGAGCGCTAAATCCCGATCAGCAAGCTGATCTTGCAGGCGACGGATGTAACTTCTTAATTCATTTATTCTGTCGCCATCCGCGACCCATAAGCTGGTCCTGCGTTGCAGTTCCGTTTGAAGCTGATTCACTCGGGCTTCAAGATCCCCAATCGGATCGTTGCTTCCGCTACTACTATCCTCGTGGCGTGGAGCAAGTTGATGACGAGGTACACCAATTGGGCCAGTTGACTTACACGCAGTTTTCCTTGTGCGCGGCGGCATTTCTCTAAGGGGGAAATTTTATTAGTATGGTTCTTAGCATGATGCATGTATAATTACAGAACCAACCTTAGTTGATTCATACCTTCTATACATTGCACTCCTCCTATCTGGTCTTTCATATAGATTCTTCAGATATGAGGGATAAGAATGGAAGAAATCTTTCTAGGTAAGTTTTTAGAAAATCCTTTTGAAGATGCCTCATACTATCTGCAGAGAAGGGCTTCGCTCTGATACTAGCTGTGACGAAACCTCCCAAGTCATTAGGCCCACCTACAGTTGTCCTTGTCCAACAGACATCAGACAACCCTGTAGATGTTCCTAAATCACTTGACAAGTTTGGTATCTTCTTTCTTACCTTTCCAGGAACGTTTCACCCGTCTTGCAGACATTATAGATCATCAGAGATATAGAAATGCGGAAGCGATTATATAATCTTACATTTTATTTAGAAAGTAAGATCAAGTTACTTATTACAGACCAGAGTTATAAAACGAGTGCTGAGTAGTATTATTACAATACCAAGGGAGGCAAAAACTCCTCCCGATAAGTTCTTACATAAAAGTTTCTTATGGAGGACCATGTCCTCCCGCAGCTTCACTCTTGTTTTTCTTCATTTGGAACCACCTTGGTACAAAAGCAACAAAAATTTGCTGCTTCCTCACCTAAAAACAACGAGGGAATAAACCCTGAGTATGGAATTACTCAGCAAGTCTTACCCGACTAAAGAAAAGACTCTCAAGGGTATGCTGGTTATAAGGGAGTCAAGGTAAGGTATCTCAAGATCAAAGACTCTGTTTTGCATAAATGCTTACTAAGAGTGGATCCTTAAAAATCCAATTTTATTTTCGGTTAGGTAAACTTACCTGCATCTAGAGTTCTTTCTACCCTAGTTCAAACACTTGTCCTACACTAGCCAGTTTCTTAACAAGTCCTTTATCTTTACTGGAGTTCTACGTATAGAGCAGTGACCAAGTCTTCATAACCGCGAAGGTACGGCGATCCGAATCGATTATACTCAGCTGAGGATCTCCAATCACACGACATATGTAGCACTTAAACCTTGCATATGTCAACCCGCCACCGGGGTTCTTAAGACCAGATCAGGTTCACGCAAACCGAGAGCACAGATACACCACCGTCCAGCCTCTTGCTACGGAGGGTACACGCTACTCCCACCACCGCTCCACGCCCATTTCGTGTTATCTTATTCTGGCCTTAGTCTGCCCGAGGCAAGGCTTACCCATGACGAGGCATGTGACCAGTTAAAGGGTCCTCGGTCAGCAAGCCTACATCGACATGGTCCTTAATCGACTCAGACGGAGACACTACACCGAGACTCTCTTCTCTTGCAAGTCACCCGCCCGGTCTCAGCTTAATCATTAAACCCAAAAACTTGGTACCTGGCAGAGGTACATCTTTTCCGATGTTGAATTCATCACGACCGTGATGGATTCACCATCAAGTTTTATTTTCAAAAATATCCCTCCAACTTTGCCAATCATCTTTTGTAAAACAAAACCTTTTGTTTTTGCTAAAGCAATACTAAGCATAGTAAAACTTTTTGTAAAAACAGGGTTTCAAGGAAGGTAATCAAAGATCAAGGAAGGCAATGCAGGAATTGTTTAAGCATTCAACTCCTATTACCTAATGCATCAGTCAAGTGAGAAAGATTTTAAAAACATCAAGGAAGGTGGCAAATGCACCGGGGCTTGCCTTCGTTAGTAGGTGAGTCAGGCTCAGGCCCGCAGATGTCAAAGTAGAGACAAGTCCCTGCCTGAGATTCCAAAGGTGGTGGTGCCTTCTCTTCAGTCACTTCGATCTCTTCTTCGTTTTCTAAACATAATCATGTATATAAGAATGAATGCCATGTAATGCTCATGAGAGTGCAAAGATAATAAGAATTTACTATCTAAGGTCTTGAATACAATTTTCCTTCACGGAACTCCGAGAACTTAGGTTTTCCGGAGTCAGTAAAGGAGTTCACACGGCAGGGGTGGGGTTTTGGGTTCTAGTTAACAAACAAGGTCCAAATCAACCCAAACTCTACCCAAGGCTTCTAAATAATGCGTAGAGCTCATATAAAAAGTTTGGACATTTTTGGAATTACTATTTATTTTCTAAAAATCCAGAATTAATGTTTTAAACTACTTTAAATGCCTCAAAATTCCTTATTTATTTTAAAAATCAGGAAACTATTTTTATTAAATATTATGGAAAATAAGAAGTCTAGGAAAATTGGTTTGACAATTTTAGGATTTTTCTACAATTTTCTATGGAGATGGGATCGAGGCTATAGTACCGTAAGAGGATGTGCTTTCACCGTGCGCAATCAATTTGGGCGAAGGTGGAGAGGGCAGTGCGAATTTGACTTCGATTTGGTTCACTGGTGTGTGTGATGACTGAGCCTCGCCGTGATCCAGGGGGCTATTTATAGCCGCGGAGGTCCGGTGATCACCTCGCGGCCAAGGATTTCGCAAGCGCATGTCGACCACGTCGGTAGCAGGTACAGTGAGGGAGATTATGGCATGAGCGCCACCGCGGCAAAAGTTACCGAGCACGGTGGCCGCCGGTGAGGTCTCCGGCTGGACCCAGGGAGTCGTGCCACGTATGCGCTGCTTAACTCTGACTCTATCCGTTTCTTATCGCGCGTAAATCCGAACGGCGGCGGCGCGAATCACGGCGGGGGAGTCACCGGCGGTGAGACTTTTTTGACGCTGGCGATCTGATCCACCGGGACACTGTACCATGGAGAGCATCCATCAGATGAACTGACAGAGCGACTTGGAGCACGATTTACTCCGGATTTTGTGTGGTGACCAGGCTAGCTTTCTGCACCAAAATTATAGCTTGATAAACCAGCTACAATTTTGTTATAGCTGCCATGGGCAGATTCTTGCTGGATCATAGTTGAATCCATGCTCAAAATCTCAGTGATTGCACTGTTTGTCTGAAAATTCTGACCCAGTAACCTGACAGTCCAACTTTGGACTTAATTATCTCCCA
Organism: Zea luxurians; assembly: GCA_029449295.1. NCBI lineage: Eukaryota > Viridiplantae > Streptophyta > Magnoliopsida > Poales > Poaceae > Zea > Zea luxurians. The sequence continues at coordinate 2,259,014 of JAOPSE010000083.1, read as the reverse complement.
ATTTCTCTTAACAACTGAGCTCACATTCTTAAGCAAAGTTGTTCTCCTATGATTGGTCTACAACTTTGATGTGGTGACCTAGGGCAAAAACCCTATATTCTGAAAGTTGCAAGGCTCCAAAGTTAAGCCCAAAGGTCTGAAATTCAGACTTAGGCTATATAGGACTTAAGAGGTGACTTTTGCAAATAGACCCAAAACTTAGGGTTTAACTTGCAAATTCACATATTTGTGAACCAAAGGACTTAATATGCCTTAACATTGCAATTTTTACACTTTAGTCCAAATGTGCACTATTTATGCACATAGGCCCCTAAGGTTTGGACTTAGGGTTTTCTAGGGTTCAAACGGGGTTTTTGGATATCTCAGGGGTATAAATGTGATTCAAGTTCATTCTTGGGAACATTTTATGACTATTCCCCTAAAACTTTTAGGTTTTCTCAATTTGGGTTAGGTTTTACCCCCTTTAGTCCCTATTTAGGGTTAAGTTCCCTATCCAGGGTTCTATTTGCAAAATGCTATAACAATACAACTTGTTTGAAATTTTTACCTAGTGAATGCATTCTAGGTGTGTCAAATATATGCAATGCCAATGTTTATGATGCCATGCTCAAGTTTTAGTTGTAGTAACACCAGGGGTGTTACAGACAGCGGATGCACAAACCACATGACGGGGGAGAAGAAGATGTTCACCTCCTACGTCAAGAACAACGATTCCCAAGACTCAATCATATTCGGTGACGGGAATCAAGGCAAGGTCAAAGGACTAGGGAAGATTGCTATTTCATCCGAGCACTCTATTTCTAATGTGTTCTTAGTTGAGTCGCTTGGATATAACTTGTTGTCTGTGAGTCAGCTTTGTATGAGGCAAACCCTCTAGGACTTTGGCTACAATCTGAGCAAAGTCCCACTCCTATGTGACAATGAGAGTGCTATCCGCATGGCAGACAATCCTATTGAGCACAGCCACACAAAGCACATTGACATCCGGCATCACTTTTTGAGAGACCACCAGCAAAAGGGAGATATCGAAGTGTTCTATATTAGCACCGAGAACCAGCTAGCCGATATCTTTACTAAGCCTTTAGATGAAAAGACCTTTTGCAGGCTGCATAGTGAGCTAAATGTCTTAGATTCGTGGAACTTGGATTGATTTGTAGCATACATGTGTATTATGCTTTGATCATGTTCCCTTATGCATTTTGTTTATTTATGGTGCTCAAGTTGTACAAACTCTCCCCGTACCTCAAAAGTCCATGTGTGAGTGATGCACATATTTAGGGGGAGATGTGCTACAACTTGACCCTTTGAGACTAACCATATGTTTGAGCTTGCTTGATTTAGTCTCAAAGGTGGATTGAAAGGGAAAAGGTGAACTTGGACCATGCAAGACTTCCACTGCACTCCGATGAGAGGGTAACTCACTCCAAGTTCATCTCCATATTCTTATTGCCTTTTTACTCTTATTTGAAGATTTTGGTGAGGCAATGGGGTTTAAGGGCCAAGATTGATCCCGTTTTGGTGCTTGATGCCAAAGGGGGAGAAAATAAGGCCAAAGCAAGAAATGGATCAGCTACCACTTGAGACTTTTGAAAATAGTAGAATAGAGTTTTAGAATAGAGTTTTGTTTTGTCAAAATACTTTTATTGTCTCTTAGTGCTAAAAGTCTGTCTCTTGAGGGGAGAATGCTTGATGCTTGATTATGGGAAAAAGGGGGAGTTTTTGAATCTTTGATCAATTTCTCTTGGAATACCTCTCTTTATGTCTCTGCAAGTGAATTTGACTTAGAGATAGGAAATTGAGTTTGATTTGCAAAAACAAACCAAGTGGTGGCAAAGAATGATCCAAATATGCCAAATTTGAATCAAAATCATTTCTTGTTCGAAATTGCATTGATATTGCACTTCTTTTAGTTGCTTCATGTTGTGTTGGCATAAATCACCAAAAAGGGGGAGATTGAAAGGGAAATGTGCCCTTGGGCATTTCTAAGTATTTTGGTGATTTGGTGTCCAACACAAGTGCTTAAGTGTTAAACTATGCCAAATGGTGGACAAAGTGCAAATCAATACAAAGGTATGATTCTAGACTTAGTACATTGGTTTTTGTGTACTAACATATTTGTCTAAGTGCTAGAATCAGAGAAAATGCAATTGGATAAGTCTTGGCTCGAGCAGCCAAGACTCTGCTCGGTCTGGGTGCACTGGACTGTCCGGTGGTGCACCGGACAGTGTCCGGTGCGCCAGGCTAGCTCTGGTGAAAAGGCTGCTCTCGGGTCTCGACGGCGGCGTATGACTATAAATCACCGGACTGTCTGGTGGTGCACCGGACAGTGTCCGGTGAGTCGGCTGCGACGAAGTCGCCGCTCTCGGGAAACAAGTCAACAGCGTACGGCTATAATTCACCGGACTGTCCGGTGGGGCACCGGACTGTCCGGTGAGCCAACGGTCGGGCGCGCCAACGGTCGGACACGCAATCCACGCGTGACGCGTGGCTGAGCCAACGGTCGGATGGGAGCACCGGACTGTCCGGTGTGCACCGGACTGTCCGGTGCGCCAACGGCTCCAAATCCTCAACGGTCGGCTGCGCCAGAACAGGAAAGAAATCTGCACCGGACAATGTATGGTGCGCTAGTCGACAGAAGGCAAGAATTGCCTTCCTGGATTGCTCTCAACGGCTCCTAGCTGCCTTGGGGCTATAAAAGGGACCCCTAGGCGCATGGAGGAGACAACCAAGCACACTTTGAGCATTCTTCATCATTCACACTTCGCCTTTGCGCACTTGTTCAACATTCTTAGTGATTTGAGCTCCGTTCTAGTGAGAACTTTGTGATATTCATTAGAGCTCAAGTCTTAGCCGTGTATGTGCGTATTTGCTGTGGACTTGTGTGTGTTGCTCATCCCATCCTTACTTCCGTGTTCATTTGTGATCATCTTCTGTAAGGGCGAGAGACTCCAAGTTGTGGAGATTCCTCGCAAACGGGGTATAGTGAAAGGAAAAGAAACACCATGGTATTCAAGTGGATCTTTGGATCACTTGAGAGGGGTTGAGTGCAACCCTCATCCATTGGGACGCCACAACGTGGAGTAGGAAAGTTTTGACTTGGCCGAACCACGGGATAAACCACTGTGCCTCTCTGTGTTGATATCTTTGTGGTTATTGTGTCTTGCAAGAATTCCTCTCTAGCCACTTGGTTTTATTGCTCTAACACTTAATCAAGTTGTGGCTTCAAGTTTTTACAGGATCACCTATTCACCCCCCCCCCCTCTAGGTGCTCTCACCACTGTCGCGGCCCTGGGGGGGGGGGGTAATCTCGACGGTGAGGGGCCTCACCTGCGGGGTGCTGGTTGGCAATGTTGTGCACCTACTGTTGACTGCGGTTGTCCTGACCGGAGTCTGACTGCGAAGGTCTTGTCCATGTGCGGCTGTGTTGCGGAGGGTCCTTGGGTTTCCTCTGGGACTCGACCTTGCGCTGTTGGAGCTCTTCGGATCTGGCATATTTTTCAAACAGCTGATAGAGCTCTTGGAGGTTCTTGGGTGAGTTCGTGATGCAATGACTGTAATGGACGCCAGCCCGAAGGCTACTGATGGCGTAGTGAATGGCAATTTGGTCATCGACCGAAGGCAGTTGTGACTTGAGAGTCAGGAACTTGTGGTAGTACTCCCGCAGGGTTTCTTTCTCCAGCTGCTTGCAGAGTGACAGTTCGGCCAAGGCGTCGGTGTCTGTACGGTACCCCTGGAAGTTGAGCAGAAATTTGTCCCAGAGACTTCTCTAGGAGTCGATGGACAACAGGGGCAACCTGGTGTACCAGGTTAGGGTCGGACCCTCAAGGGCGATGATGAAGGACTTGGCCATCGTGGCGTCGTCCCCTCCGGATGATGCGATAGCGACTTGATAGCTCATGATGCACTGTGCTGGGTCGGTGCTGCCGTTGTACTTGGGGTAGGTCTCTGTCCTGAAGTTGGCGGGCCAAGGTGACACCTGCAGTTGCGGTGCCAGGGGGCTCCGCTCATCAAGGTAATTGATGCCTTGGAAAGCTGCGGCGTGTGGGATGAAGGGTCCGTGTTGAGGAACGAATAGGTCTCCGACTGGCGCACGCTGCTGGAGGGGCGGGCCGTGCTACAGATCATGTTGGCCTTCGCTGCATGAGCGCAATCTCCTGCTCAAGCTCTTGAGCCCTCTGCTCCTCATCTCGTATCATTTGGCGCACCTTGGCCTGTGCAGAGACACATTGGCGCTTGGCCTCGAGGATTTCTTTCTGCTTCTGGAGGTTGCGGTTTTTGAGGCGCAGGGCCCATAGTTGTAGTTGTTCTTCTGCGGAGACGCCGAGGACCTCGCCGTCCTCTGCTGCATCCTCGCCCTCTGGTGGAGCAAAGCCTGGGGGTGGCGCTTGTGGCTGCCCTTCGGAGCTGCAGGTGTGGAGGGTGCCTTCTGGAGTGTGTTGATCGTTGCGCTATCTCTTACTATGTGCTTCGTCTTTGCCAGCTCCTTGGTGGGTGTTGTTGGCGAGGGCCTTGCCCTTTTTCTCAGCTAGCAGTGCTGCCTTCGCTGCTTCATCGACGGATGGGGCTGCCTTCGAATTAGCTCTTTTGGGTGCCATCGCGTATGGTTTGCTCGTAGCACGAACGGTGGGCGCCAATGTTGGAACTTGCGCTCCCGTGCAAGTTGATCCAACGGGGGAGTGAGAAAAATGTAAACACGGTTTAACTCGAGACGGCAATTGCTCTGTTAATCCAACCTCTCAAGGGCACTATACGGGGGTATTTATAGGTGCCTGAGTGCCCAACGTCTCGATGTAAGGACGCATGTACCCTCAGGCACCTGGACTATCCCCGGAATATTCCCATAAAGGAGGGTTACAGACTATCATTATAGAAAAGCCATTACAAATCGAGCCCGTAACACACGACTCTGCGCGGGGCCTGTTATAATGGGCCGAATCCCACATGGGCCTCTAGGTCGAGTGAGGACGTGGGACGGGGCGACGTCGTCGTAGGCCTTCGTCTCGTAGTGTAGAGGACGAAGGGTGGGCCCTGCCGATCGTATTGCCTCTGTTGGTGCAGCGAGATTGACGAAGGCTGGAGCGAAGGGTGGCGTCTTCGCCTTCGCCCCAACAGTCGTTTCCTTGATAGACCCAAATACAATGTTACCAAAATACAACTAAACATCTATTGCAGTCAACAGATATATCAACATACAATTGAGCAGATATAGCAGATAAGCCTGTCGTACAAAAGTTTGCAACAACTTGTTACGAAAAAACCTATTGCACGCAATTCTCAAGGAAAAACTGGCAAAACTAGCTTTCAAGGGGTTGCAATTTTAAAATCTAGAACGCCCACACAAGTTCTAAGACGAAATATTTAACACTATATACTAACAACTAAATACACAAATCTCAAAGGAAAATACATAATCTTGCATATGAAAAGAATTAGCTAACACAACTTCAATTTGTCTTACAAAAAACAAAAGTTAGCAATGACTTGTGCCCAATTGCCCCAATATATGAACCATGACCCACTAACCCAGTTTTAAGAACCTTGACGGCAACAATGTCAACACTTCTTTTCCAATATATACAGATTTATATATTCACTAGGGGTTTTCCCTTCCTGTTCCTTTTTTCTAAAAAAGAACTGACTGGTTCCATAGACATTAATCTATGTCATGGGCAGTCATCTAGGTGTGGTAGTATGACAGGCCCAATAGAGGGCCTTTATTCTAAAAAGGAATCTGAATGATTCCATAGACATTGACTATGACATGAGCAGTCAGCTATATCATAAGCAACATTAATGATCTTGCTTAGGAGTCAAGTAAACCTATCTATCTATACAAGATGTATCAATAAAAGGAGGCAAGAAAAACATATCTATTTCCCAGTCCTCTTCTCATATACCTGCCTTTGCGATTTGGCTGCAGCCTATTGGCTCCCTTTACTTAGAAATGCTTTTAACAGTTCTTTATTAACATAAAAACATCAAAGTATTGTAGGTGTGTAATCTCACTGTATTCCCTACAACTTATGACCACTAGCAATAAAACATGTTTAAAGCCATGGTAATCTATTTTAGTTTGAACTTAGCATCCACCAAAATCTAATTTCTAAATAAAACTTCAAGAAGCAAATGAAACTAGAGTTGACTGCTTCCAATCCATTGATTGGACTCAAAACAAAAGGTTGTGGATGGAGCTTGCTGCCAAAAGCCTTTCGATACCAAGGAACAAAAACAATTGTTAAAGAACACTATGGGCCTGTTTAGTTCATCTTTTTCTGAGGAGTTTTCCTGAGAATCTAGCTGTGGATAGAATCTAATTGTGGAGAGAATCTAAATATCATGGAGATTACGTTTGTGAAAGGGAAATGTGCCCCTGGGCCATTTCTATAAATATTTTGGTGATTAGATGCCCAACACATATTGTTGTAAGGTGGTGTGTGTCAAGTATTAAAGAGATGCAAATGAAGAATAAAGGTAATATCTTGACACTTTGTAAATTGTTTTATATGCTAAACACTCTTGTCTAAGTGCCAGGGACTCAGCTAAGTAAAGGACAAAAGAGTCAAAGGAAAACAAACAAAGGATCGAAGAAAGGGTGCTAACTGCGCAGCACCGGACGGTCCGGTGCAATTCACCAGACAGTCCGGTGTGCACCGGACAGTCCGTGCACGGTCTGCGCAAACTCATCGCTATCGGGTTGTTCCTGGCTACGTTGGCTATAAATTACCGGACAGTTCGCGTGAGGCGCCGGACAGTCCAGTGCACCGGCCGTGCAACGGATATCTGCCATGTCGACGAGAGCCAATGGTCATATGGCGCACCGGACGGTCCGGTGCCCCATAGAAAAGGAAACCAGCCAATCAGGGGATTCTCTGTCGCGTCCTGTGCTCGTACTGTTCACTATACGGTGCGCCACCGGATAGTCCGGTGCACCGATGAACAGAAGGCAAGAATTGTCTACCAAATGGAGTTCCAATGGCTCCTAGCTGCCTTGGGGCTATAAAAGGGACCCCTAGGCGCATGGAGCACCACACCAAGCCTCCATTGAACATCTAAGATGCCTAGACTCCACAATCACGCAATCAGATCATCGTGTTTGAGATTTGAGCATCTCTTGAGTTGTAAACTCCTTGTGTCGTGTTTGTGTGCTCACGTCTTGACTTGTGTGCGTGTGATTCCTACGGTTCTTGTATGTGTTTCTTTCCCTCCCTTACTCTTGTGCTCTTGTTGTGATCAACATTGTAAGGGCGAGAGGCTCCAACTTATGGAGATTCCTCGCAAACGGGAAAAGACTGCTAAGGAAGAAAACCGTGGTACTCAAGGTTGACCATTGGATCACTTGAGAGGGATTGAGTGCAATCCTTGACCAAAGGAGGTCACCACAACGTGGAGTAGGCATTGGCCGAACCACATGATAAAAATCACTGTGTCTCGTGTCTCTTTTCATTGTGATTGGTTTTTCTTCTAGAGTTCTCGCTTTAGCAACTTGGTTTTAATCGCACCAACATTTCATAACCAAGTTTGGGCTATTTAGTGTTGAATTTTACAGGATCACCTATTCACCCCCCTCTAGGTGTTCTTAATTGGTATTAGAGCCGTACTCTTCATTTAAGGGACTAACCGCTCGAAGAAATGGATCCCAAGGGTAAGGGGATGGTGATCAACGACAAGGAGGAGTCCCTTTTCAACGATCCAAGAGATGACAAGCCTACTGACTCAGGCTCGAGTCACACGAAGAGGGATGGAAAGAAGAAGAGACGCATAAAGAAGATCATCTACTATGACAGTGACGCCTTCTCTTCTTCACCAAGGGATGACGATAACGAAGACTCTTCATCGAATAAGAAAATAGTTAATCAAAACTATTCTTTTGATTATTCTCGCATCCCCTACAATTCGAATGCCCATTTACTCTCTATTCCACTTGGAAAACCCCCACACTTCGATGGAGAGGATTATTCTTTTTGGAGCCATAAAATGCGTAGTCATTTATTTTCCCTCCATCCTAGTATCTAGGAGATTGTTGAAAATGGAATGCATTTTGATAGTACTGACAACCCCATATTCATAAATGAGCAAATACATAAAAATGCCCAAGCCACTACTATCTTGCTAGCATCTCTATGCAGAGATGAATACAACAAAGTGAGCAGCTTGGACAATGCCAAGAAAATCTGGGATACCCTCAAGATCTCTCACGAGGGGAATGACGCCACCATGATCACCAAAATAGAACTGGTGGAAGGCGAGCTGGGGAGATTTGCTATGATAAGGGGAGAAGAGCCAACACAAACGTACAACAGACTCAAGACCCTCGTCTACAAAATTTGGAGCTATGGAAGCACAAGATGGACGGATCATGACGTCGTCCGACTCATGCTCAGGTCATTTACTGTTATTGATCCTCATCTTGTAAACCTTATTCGTGAGAACCCTAGTGTCGGCGTTCCGAGACCGGGGGGTCCCCGAGCCGACGAGTGAGTGTGCCGCGTGCCCCAGCCCAGATGGGTCGAGCGCGTGGGCGAGCGCGAAGGGGGGAGAGAGAGAGAGAGAGCGAGAGGTCGGTGGCCGGAGCCGGGTCATGAGGGAGTCGGAGAATTCCCGCGGCCTTCGTGTTCGTCCCGTGCCCAGGTCGGGTGCGCTTGCAGTAGGGGGTTACAAGCGTCCGCGCGAGGTGAGGGGAGCGAGCGGCCCCGAGAGAGCGCCTGCCCCTGCCCTTCGTCCCCGCGAGGCCAACCTTCTCTAAGAAGGCCCTGGTCCTTCCTTTTATAGTCGTAAGGAGAGGATCCAGGTGTACAAAATGGGGGTGTAGCAAGGTGCTACGTGTCTAGCGAGGGAGAGCTAGCGCCCTAAGTACATGCCAAGGTGGCAGCCGGAGAGATCTTGGCACCCTGTTGGTGTGGCGTCGTGGCTGTTGGAGGAGTAACGGAGCCGGACGGAGGGACAGCTGTCGGAGTGGCTGGGCCCTTGCTGACGTCCTCCTGCTTTCGTAAGGGAGCTGAGAGCCGCCGTCGTCATGGTCTAGCGGGGCGCCATCATTGCCTATCTGGCGTAGCTGGCCAGATGGGACGCCGGTCTTGTTCTCTGCGACCCAAGTCGGCTCAGGGCAGGGTGATGATGGCGCTTCCTGTTGACGTGGCGGTCTTGCGTCCTAGGTCGGGCGTCGTGGAGGCTCCTCCGAAGTCGAGGCCGAGTCCGTCCTGCATGATAGAGGCCGAGTCCGTCCTGCATGATCGAGGCCGAGTCCGTCCTGCATGATAGAGGCCGAGCCCGAACTCCTGGGTCGGGCGAGGCGGAGGTCGTTCGGCAGAGGCCGAGGCGGGGTCCGAGCCCTGGGTCGGGCGAGGCGGAGTTCGTCGTCTTCCGGGGCCTTAGCCCGAGTCCGAGCCCTGGGTCGGGCGGAGCGGAGTTCGCCGTCTTCCGGGGCCTTAGCCCAAGTCCGAGCCCTGGGTCGGGCGGAGCGGAGTTCGCCGTCTTCCGGGGCCTTAGCCCGAGTCCGAGCCCTGGGTCGGGCGGAGCGGAGTTCGCCGTCTTCTGGGGCCTTAGCCCGAGTCCGAGCCCTGGGTCGGGCAGAGCCTCCTATGGCACTTCTGGCGAAGTCTGGTCGCCCGTCGGTCTTACCTTTTGCGTTAAACACCCCGGTGACTTGGTCGGTTGGCGCGGTGATTTAGTCAGGGTTACTTCTTATCGAAGGCGGGGCCTCGGGCGAGCCGGTGATGCGTCTGCCGTGAAAGAGGAGGCCTCAGGCGAGACAGAGTCATCTTAGGGTCGGCTGCCCTCGCCCGAGGCTAGGCTCGGGCGTGGCGTGATCTAGTCGCTCGTATGGACTGATCCCTGACTTAATCAAACCCATCAGGCCTTTGCAGCTTTATGCTGATGGGGGTTACCAGCTGAGAATTAGGCGTCTTGAGGGTACCCCTAATTATGGTCCCCGACAGTAGCCCCTGAGCCTCGAAGAGAGTGTTAACACTCGCTTGGAGGCTTGCGTCGCACTTTTTTGCAAGGGGACCAGCCTTTCTCGGTGGTACTTTGTTCCGGTGGGTGCGCGCGAGCGCACCCGCCGGGTGTAGCCCCCGAGGCCTCGGAGGAGTGTTTTCACTCCTTCGAGGTCTTAATGCCTTGCGTAATGCCTCGGCTGGTCTGGCGGTTCCCTCATGCGAGCAGGGCGTAGCCCAGGTGCACTGTCGGGGCCCAAGTTCTCGGGCTGGTATGTTGACGCTGTCAACGGTTTGGCCGGAGCCGGGTTTGCGAGAGCAGCCCCCGAGCCTCCGCACGGAGCGAGAGGACGATCAGGGACAGACTCGGCTTTTTTATATACGCCCCTACGTCGCCTTTCCGCAAGGAGGAGGGGGGGAGTGCGCCATGTTACCCTCGATGGGCACCGAACATGGTGTCTCCGGTGAGCTGCAATCGGGTAATCCGAGTGGACGTCCGTGCCCCGTTCGTTGGGGGTCGGCTAGGGGCCCGGAGGCACGCCCAAAAGTACCTGCGGGTGATCTGCCGGACCCGGTCCCCTAGCGACGGGGTCCGAGGGCTCGTTGCCTCCCTCCGATGGGATTCCGTTACAGAGTCGTTCCCGCTGGTCTCGGAAATGTCCTAGGGTACCTCGGGAGCGCAGCCCGAGCCTTGGTTATGTATCGAACGTACCCCTGGTCATCCCTCGCTCGGCGTCTGAGGCGACTGTGAACCCTTCGACAGGCCAGCCTTCGAACCCCTGATCAGTAATGGGCGCGGAGCCCTAGTAGCCTGAGGCGATCGTGGAACCTTTCGGGAGGCCGACCTTCGAACCCCTGACCAGTAGTGGGTGTCGGGCCCACGCGATCTGAGGCGGCTGTTGAACCCCTCGGGGGGCCAGCCTTCGAACCCCTGATCAGTAGGGAGGCTCGGAGCCTAGTTCCTTCACGGGGAAGGACCCCTTTGGGGGTACCCCCTTTCCCGGTCCCTGTTGCAAGAGATAGAGAAAGAAGGAAAAGGGAAAAAGGATTCGAAATTGAACGTCGTGGCGTACCTTTTTTGGTGTGGTCGTTTTGGCGAAGGCGAAACGTCGCCAGCCGCTCCCGCCCGTAGCGCTGTCCGTCGAGCCGCGGGGTTAATGCGCCGGGATGAGTAGTTGGCGAGGTTGCCGCTGCGCGTGCGCGAGCCGTTCGAGGTACAGGTCACGGGCGCGTCGTCTTCACGCCGTGAGAGGGGGTTCCCTTGCTGCCTCCGGATGGGACATGAGCTGGGCAGATGGCGTGACCGCTGCTCTCGCGCGCCTGCCACCGTCATTACTGCCGGCCCATTTTTGACCGCGTTTGACCGCTGCGCCAGGCTGGCGCTGCTGGGTCGCGGGCTGGGTCGCCTCGAATCGCGGTATCGGTTCCGCAATCGAGGAGGTGCGGTGGTGGAGCGAGTGGCACAGCGGTTCGCATGCAGCATCCGGCGCGCCGGTTGCGCGACGCGTGGGCTTGAGCCTCCGCGCTGGCCTGTCAGGAGTCGGAGAGGCGCGTCCACTTGGCGCGGTTGCATGCCGCCTGCATGCCCGCCTGCCCCCTTTGCCCGCTGGTCTGGGCAAAAGTGGAGGATTACTTGTAACCGCTGGGTGGTTGCGCGCGTCGTGCGCGACGGTTCGGCTTTTTCTGCTTGGGGCCGGTCTGCATGACAGGCGGGCTCCAGCCCCCGCGCCGCAGGGGAGGACTTTGGAGGCGTGTTGGAGAAGACTCAGCCCGTGACGGTTGAGGGTGCAAGGAGGGGGAGTTGCCTTTAAAAGGAGGGTGACCCCCTTCGTAAGGTGACCATGTCTCCTTCCTCCCCTATGCATTGTGTCTCTCCATCTTCCGAGCCCCCGGATGGGGGGAACCGCCGTCTTTTCGCTCCATCGTTGGAGGAACGCAACTCCGTGGGAGTTGGTACCTTTCAGCCATTGTTCGGCTTCAAGGATTTTCGTCGTGCAGCCCGGTTGCCCCCCTCGGCTGGGGGTCACCCGAGACGGTGACCACCAGCTCCTGGGTGGGGAGGGGCAAACCGGACTGCGGTCCCGGCGCCGCCCTCAGTGTTGAGGGTGTTCGTCATCCTCGCCAGGGCGGGGAGCGAGGCGAGCCGGGGCCCCACCTCCTACGCGGGTCGGCGGGCCACCTCATTTTCCAGCTTCTGGTGGTGGCAATCGCCTTTTAGCCCCACGGCGGAGACATCCTCCAGTCACGCCGGGGAAGGAGAACTGTTGCTGCCCAGCTAGGATGCAACATTCCGTCTTCCTCCTCGCATTCGCGGCGAGGACGGCTGCGAGGATCTGCCGGGGTGCTTAGGGGCGTCCCGCGTTTGCTGGTGATTCGCCCAGAGCTTGTTGCTCCACAGGCTTCCCTGGCGGGGAGGTTGTCCGTACCCGCGGGGACGGAACCGGAGTTCCGTTTGTAATGGCACTTCGAGTGCCGGGTTTTTTGTTCATTTCGGCTTTTGGGGCCTGAACATGTATGTAATTACGGCGCGGAGCCGTGTTTTTTCCTCATTTCCGAGCACTAAGACTCGCCTGCTGATTATCTGAACCGCTTCACCAAGCGTGAGTTGCCCCGTGTCAAGGTGATGAGTGAGGTATCCGTATCCCGGAGGCGTGGGAGTCCCTCGGCTCGGTCGGCCTTGCCGCTTACGCGTACTTTTACCCGTCCATGAGGCCCTATCACCGACTCGGTCGAGAAGGCTCGAAGAATCGCTTCGACAGAAGAGCTTCCGTACGTAAAGACTCGTTCGATCCGCGGATTCACCTTATCCGAGCGCGAGTTACTTATCGCAGAAGGTGATGAGTGAGGTATCCGTATCCCGGAGGCGTAGGAGTCCCTCGGCTCGGTCAGCCTTGACTGCTTACGTGCACCCCGTCGTTTCCAGGATCCACTTTTCGAAGTAGTCAAAAAGCACGAAAGATATTCTGGTAAAAGAGATTTTCTTTTCGAGGAAAATTTTGACGCAGAGGGGGTTTCCCCCCTTTTAGCCCCCGAGGGAGGGTCGGGCTTTTGCCGAGGCGAGGCCGACCCTTCCTTGTTGACTAAACTTTGCGTGGGTGCGGGGTATATGAACAACTTGGAACGTCTTAAGGGTAGAAGCGACGTAGCTGTTGGATGTTCCAAGCGTTGCCGTAGACCTCGCCTTGACTGTTGGCCAGCTTGTACGTTCCGGGCTTCAGAACTTTGGCGATGATGAACGGCCCCTCCCAGGGGGGCGTGAGCTTGTGCCTCCCTCGGGCGTCTTGCCACAGCCGAAGCACCAGGTCGCCCACCTGGAGATCTCGGGGTCGGACCCCTCGGGCGTGGTAGCGTCGCAGGGACTGTTGGTACCGCGCCGAGTGTAGCAAGGCCCTGTCCCGAGCCTCGTCCAGCTGGTCCAGCGAGTCTTCTCGGCTAGCTTGGTTGCTTTCTTCGTTGTAGGCCCTCGTCCTCGGGGAGCCGTATTCCAGGTCCGTGGGCAAGACGGCCTCGGCCCCGTAGACCAGGAAGAACGGCGTGAAACCCGTGGCTCGGCTTGGCGTCGTCCTCAGGCTCCAGACCACCGAGGGGAGTTCCTTCATCCATCGCTTGCCGAACTTGTTGAGATCATTGTAAATTCGAGGCTTGAGCCCCTGTAGAATCATGCCATTGGCACGTTCTACTTGCCCATTCGACATGGGGTGAGCTACGGCGGCCCAGTCTACCCGGATGTTGTGATCCTCGCAAAAATCCAAGAATTTTTTGCCGGTGAACTGGGTGCCGTTGTCGGTGATGATGGAGTTCGGGATCCCGAAGCGATGGATGATGTTGGTGAAGAACGCCACCGCCTGCTCGGACCTGATGCTGTTCAGGGGTCGGACCTCGATCCACTTGGAGAATTTGTCGATGGCGACCAGCAGGTGCGTGTAGCCCCCGGGCGCCTTCTGCAGAGGGCCGACGAGGTCCAGACCCCACACAGCGAAGGGCCAGGTGATGGGTATCGTCTGCAGAGCCTGAGCGGGCAGGTGGGTCTGCTTCGCATAGAATTGGCACCCTTCGCAGGCGCGGACAATTCTAGTGGCGTCAGCCACCGCCGTTGGCCAGTAGAAGCCTTGGCGGAAAGCGTTCCCGACGAGGGTTCGAGGTGCTGCATGATGACCGCAAGCCCCCGAGTGTATTTCCCGCAGGAGTTCCTGACCTTCGGCGATGGAGATGCATCGCTGGAGGATGCCCGAGGGGCTACGGTGGTAGAGCTCCTTCTCATCGCCCAGCAAGACGAGCGATTTGGCGCGTCGCGCTACCCGTCGAGCCACGGCTCGGTCGAGGGGCAGTTCTCCTTGGTGGAGATATTGCGGGTACGGGGTTTGCCAATCTTGATCTGGCACGACCCCGTTCTGCTCCTCCTCGATGCGCAGCGCTTCGCCCTCGGGCTCCGAGGGTTCCTCGGGTTGAGCCGAGGATGGCTCGGGGTGGGCCAAGGTCACCTCGGACGAGGCCGAGGGTGCCTCGGGCTCGGGCGCGTCGCCTATATTGACGGAGGGTTGGTGCAGATCCTGGGAGAAGACGTCCGGGGGAACCGTCGTTCGCCCCGAGGCTATCTTCGCCAGCTCGTCCGCAGTCTCGTTGTAGCGCCGGGCGATGTGGTTAAGCTCGAGCCCGTAGAACTTGTCTTCCAGGCGTCGAACCTCCTCACAGTAGGCCTCCATCTTCGGGTCGCGGCAGAGGGAGTTCTTCATAACTTGGTCGATGACGAGCTGCGAGTCGCCGCGTGCATCGAGGCGTCGGACCCCTAGCTCGATGGCGATTCGCAATCCGTTGATCAGAGCCTCGTACTCAGCCACATTGTTGGACGCCGGGAAATGGAGGCGGAGCACGTAGCGCAGGTGTTTCCCGAGGGGTGAGACGAAGAGCAGAGCCGCGCCGGCTCCCGTCTTCATCAGCGACCCGTCGAAAAACATGGTCCAGAGCTCTGGTTGGATCGGAGCCGTTGGCAACTGGGTATCGACCCATTCGGCTACGAAATCCGCCAGTACCTGAGACTTGATGGCCTTCCGAGGGGCGAACGAGATTGCCTCGCCCATGATTTCCACCGCCCACTTTGCGATCCGTCCTGAGGCTTCTCGGCGCTGGATGATCTCCCCCAGGGGGAAGGATGACACCACAGTCACCGGATGGGACTCGAAGTAATGTCGCAGCTTTCGCCTCGTCAGGATCACTGCATATAGCAGCTTCTGGACTTGTGGGTAGCGGATCTTGGTCTCGGACAGCACTTCGCTGACGAAGTAAACTGGCCTCTGAATGGGCAAAGCATGCCCCTCTTCCTGCCTTTCGACCACGATCGCGGCGCTGACCACCTGAGTGGTTGCGGCGACGTAGACTAGGAGGGCTTCTCCATCAGCTGGGGGTACCAAGATGGGCGACTGGGTGAGGAGCGCCTTCAGGTTCCCGAGGGCTTCCTCGGCCTCGGGAGTCCAAGTGAAGCACTCGGCCTTCCTTAAGAGACGGTACAGGGGCAGGCCTCTTTCGCCGAGGCGCGAGATGAAACGGCTCAAGGCCGCGAGGCATCCCATGACCCTCTGTACGCCTTTTAAGTCCTTGATGGGCCCCATGTTTGTGATGGCCGCGATCTTCTCCGGGTTGGCTTCGATGCCACGCTCGGAGACGATGAATCCCAAAAGCATGCCCCGGGGCACCCCGAAGACGCACTTCTCGGGATTAAGCTTGACGCCCTTCGCCTTGAGACACCGGAATGTCAGTTCGAGGTCGGAGAGAAGGTCGGAGGCTTTCCTCGTCTTGACTACGATGTCATCGACGTAGGCCTCGACCGTGCGGCCGATGTGTTCGCCGAACACATGGTTCATGCACCGCTGGTACGTTGCACCCGCGTTCCTCAAACCGAACGGCATTGTGACATAACAGTACATGCCGAAGGGCGTGATGAAAGAAGTCGCGAGCTGGTCGGACTCTTTCATCTTGATTTGATGATACCCTGAGTAGGCATCGAGGAAAGACAGGGTTTCGCACCCTGCAGTGGAGTCCACGATTTGATCGATGCGAGGTAGAGGGTAGGGGACTTTCGGACATGCTTTGTTGAGACCAGTGTAGTCTACACACATCCGCCATTTCCCCCCTTTTTTCCTCACAAGTACAGGGTTGGCAAGCCATTTGGGATGGAATACCTCTTTAATGAATCCTGCTGCCATCAGCTTGTGGATCTCCTCGCTTATCACCCTGCGCCTTTCCTCGTCGAATCGGCGTAGAGGCTGTCTGACCGGTCGGGCTCCGGCCCGAATATCCAGCGAGTGCTCGGCGACATCCCTCGGTATGCCGGGCATGTCCGAGGGACTCCACGCAAAGACGTCGGCGTTTGCGCGGAGAAAGTCGACGAGCACTGCTTCCTATTTGGGGTCGAGCCCGGAACCGATCCGAATCTGCTTGGAGGTGTCGCCACTGGGGTCGAGAGGGACGGCCTTAACCGTCTCCGCGGGCTCGAAATTGCCGGCATGTCGCTTCACGTCCGGCACCTCTCGGGAGAGGCTTTCCAGGTCGGCAATGAGGGCCTCAGACTCGGCGATGGCCTCGGCGTACTCCACGCACTCCACATCGCATTCGAATGCGTGCTTATACGTGGGGCCGACGGTGATGATCCCGTTGGGGCCCGGCATCTTGAGCTTCAGGTAGGTGTAGTTGGGGATGGCCATGAACTTCGCGTAGCATGGCCTTCCCAACACTGCGTGGTAGGTTCCTCGGAACCCGACCACCTCGAACGTCAAAGTCTCCCTTCGGAAGTTGGAGGGTGTTCCGAAGCAGACAGGAAGGTCGAGCTGTCCGAGGGGCTGGACGCGCTTCCCGGGGATGATCCCGTGGAAGGGCGCAGCGCCTGCTCGGACGGATGACAGATCGACGCGCAGGAGCCTGAGGGTCTCGGCGTAGATGATGTTGAGGCAGCTGCCTCCATCCATCAGGACCTTAGTGAGCCTGACGTCGCCGATGACGGGATCGACGACGAGCGGGTACCTCCCTGGGCTCGGCACGTGGTCGGGGTGGTCATCCCGGTCGAAGGTGATGGGCTTGTCGGACCAGTCTAGGTAGACTGGTGCCGCCACCTTCACCGAGCAGACCTCCCGACGCTCTTGCTTACGATGCCGAGCCGAGGCATTCGCCGCATGCCCTCCGTAGATCATGAAGCAGTCGCGGACCTTGGGGAACTCTCCCGCTTGGCGATCTTCCCCTTTGTCGGCGTCGTGAGCCCTGCCACCCTCTGCGGGTGGCCCGGCCCTGTGGAAGTGGCGCCGAAGCATGATGCACTCCTCGAGGGTGTGCTTGACGGGCCCCTGATGGTAGGGGCACGTCTCCTTGAGTGCCTTGTCGAAGAGGTTAGCACCTCCGGGGGGCTTCCGAGGGTTCTTGTGCTCGGCGGCGGCGACAAGGTCTGCATCGGGAACGTCGCGTTTCGCTTGCGACTTCCTCCTGCCTTTCTTCTTGGCACCGCGCGGAGCAGACGCCTCGGGAGCATCTTCCGACGGGCAGCCCTGGGGCTGCTTGTCCTTTCGGAAGATGGCCTCTACCGCCTCCTGGCCGGAGGCGAACTTGGTGGCGATGTCCATCAGCTCGCTCGCCCTGGTGGGGGTCTTGCGACCCAACTTGCTCACCAGGTCACGGCAGGTGGTGCCGGCAAGGAACGCGCCGATGACATCGGAGTCGGTGATGTTGGGCAGCTCGGTACGCTGCTTCGAGAACCGCCGGATATAGTCCCGAAGGGACTCTCCCGGCTGTTGCCGACAGCTTCGGAGGTCCCAGGAATACCCGGGGTGCACGTACGTGCCCTGGAAGTTGCCGGCGAAAGCCTGGACCAAATCCTCCCAGTTGGAAATCTGCCCCGGAGGCAGGTGCTCCAACCAGGCACGAGCAGTGTCGGAGAGGAACAGGGGGAGGTTTCGGATGATGAGGTTGTCATCGTCCGTCCCACCCAGTTGACAGGCCAGGCGGTAGTCTGCAAGCCACAATTCCGGTCTCGTTTCCCCCGAGTACTTTGTGATAGTAGTCGGGGGTCGGAATCGGGGCGGAAACGGCGCCCGCCGAATGGCTCGGCTAAAGACCTGCGGACCGGGTGGTTCGGGCGAGGGACTCCGATCCTCCCCGCTGTCGTAGCGTCCCCCACGCCTGGGGTGGTAGCCTCGGCGCACCCTCTCGTCGAGGCGGGCCCGACGGTCGCGATGAGGGTGCTCGTTGCCGAGGTGGCCCGGGGCCGCAGGCGCGGTGTTGCGCGTGCGCCCGGTGAAGACCGAGGCTTCCCGCGTGAGTCGGGAAGTCGCGGCACGAGGTTCCGAGGGGTACCCCTGCCTTCGGGAGGCAGAGCTCTCGGCCCACCGGGCCGCAGCGCCTTCCAGGAGATGCTTGAGTTCTCCCTGGATTCGCCGACCCTCGGTGGTTGATGACTACGGCATCGCGCGGAGGAGCATCGCTGCAGCGGCCAGGTCCTGACCGGTTCCGCCGGATGCGGGTGGCGGTCTGTCCCTGGCATCGTTGGCGATGCGGTGCTGGAGACCTTGGGGCAGGTGACGCATTCCTCCGGCTGGGGGCTGGCTCGCCCATACCTGCCCGATGTTCTGGCGGATTGCCTCGAGCGCTCCTGCTCCCTCATCGAGCCCGGCCTGCGCCCCGCGGACTTGCTCGAGCTGTGGGTCGTGACCCCCCGCCGGAACGGGGACCACAGCTAGCTCCCGCGGGATGTCGGCGCGAGGCGCTGGCCTAGGGGGATCACCATCCTCCGGCATGCCGAGACGGCCGCCTCCGGAGGGATCCCCTAGCTCGACGTGGAGACATTCGTGGCTCGGGCCGTAGTCCTTGTCGTCAAGGCTGCGGCTGCCGTCAGAACAGTCGGAGAGGCAGTAGTCACATGCGGTCATGAAGTCCCGCATGGCACTAGGGTTGCCAGATCCGGAGAAATCCCAGCAGATGCTGGGGTCGTCATCTTCCTCGGACCCAGAGGGTCCGTAGGTCGAGACACCCGTCAATCGGTCCCAAGGCGACCGCACACGAAACCCCAGAGAGGTTGCACTCGCCTCCATGTGAGCACCCGCCAAAGCGAGGTCGCCAGGCGGGTTGAGGCCGAGTCGAAATGACGAAAGATGGGTAGCAGTCGGTACCTTTTTGTCGACGAGGAGCGATGAAGTGACGTCGGGGGCTGACCGCGCCGTCGTCTTGGGTACGAGGGCGACGTCCTGCAGGCCCTCCGTGAGCGTGCTGGCGTCGTCCACCTGCTCGGAGTCGACGTGCTGCGGGGGGATGGCGCTCGCCTTTGCCTCGAACGCGAGGGCGACGCTCGGCGTGTCCTCCGTTGGGGCGCCGGGGATGTCGATTTGCTCGACAGCCGTCGAAGCGCGGCCTCCCGCTCGGCCCTGGTTGCCCCGCCTCCTCCTCCTCCGATGGCGAGGGAGAGGATGGGGCGAGCTCGAAAGTTGTCCTTCCCCCACGCGGGAAAGACGTCGTTGGTTCCGCCGCCGGCGGGCGGGCTGTCGACCGCCATTGTCGCCACCGTACGGCGGTGGAAGGAGTACCATGTCGTAGCCGCTGTCGAGAGACATGAACTCGAGGCTCCCGAAACGGAGCACCGTCCCGGGTTGAAGAGGTCGTTGGAGACTGCCCATCTGGAGCTTGACGGAAATCTACTCGTCAACACGCAGCAGGCCCCTACCTGGCGCGCCAACTGTCGGCGTTCCGAGACCGGGGGGTCCCCGAGCCGACGAGTGAGTGTGCCGCGTGCCCCAGCCCAGATGGGTCGAGCGCGTGGGCGAGCACGAAGGGGGGAGAGAGAGAGAGAGCGAGAGGTCGGTGGCCGGAGCCGGGTCGTGAGGGAGTCGGAGAATTCCCGCGGCCTTCGTGTTCGTCCCGCGCCCAGGTCGGGTGCGCTTGCAGTAGGGGGTTACAAGCGTCCGCGCGAGGTGAGGGGAGCGAGCGGCCCCGAGAGAGCGCCTGCCCCTGCCCTTCGTCCCCGCGAGGCCAACCTTCTCTAAGAAGGCCCTGGTCCTTCCTTTTATAGTCGTAAGGAGAGGATCCAGGTGTACAAAATGGGGGTGTAGCAAGGTGCTACGTGTCTAGCGAGGGAGAGCTAGCGCCCTAAGTACATGCCAAGGTGGCAGCCGGAGAGATCTTGGCACCCTGTTGGTGTGGCGTCGTGGCTGTTGGAGGAGTAACGGAGCCGGACGGAGGGACAGCTGTCGGAGTGGCTGGGCCCTTGCTGACGTCCTCCTGCTTTCGTAAGGGAGCTGAGAGCCGCCGTCGTCATGGTCTAGCGGGGCGCCATCATTGCCTATCTGGCGTAGCTGGCCAGATGGGACGCCGATCTTGTTCTCTGCGACCCAAGTCGGCTCAGGGCAGGGTGATGATGGCGCTTCCTATTGACGTGGCGGTCTTGCGTCCTAGGTCGGGCGTCGTGGAGGCTCCTCCGAAGTCGAGGCCGAGTCCGTCCTGCATGATCGAGGCCGAGTCCGTCCTGCATGATCGAGGCCGAGTCCGTCCTGCATGATAGAGGCCGAGCCCGAACTCCTGGGTTGGGCGAGGCGGAGGTCGTTCGGCAGAGGCCGAGGCGGGGTCCGAGCCCTGGGTCGGGCGAGGCGGAGTTCGTCGTCTTCCGGGGCCTTAGCCCGAGTCCGAGCCCTGGGTCGGGCGGAGCGGAGTTCGCCGTCTTCCGGGGCCTTAGCCCAAGTCCGAGCCCTGGGTCGGGCGGAGCGGAGTTCGCCGTCTTCTGGGGCCTTAGCCCGAGTCCGAGCCCTGGGTCGGGCGGAGCGGAGTTCGCCGTCTTCCGGGGCCTTAGCCCGAGTCCGAGCCCTGGGTCGGGCAGAGCCTCCTATGGCACTTCTGGCGAAGTCTGGTCGCCCGTCGGTCTTACCTTTTGCGTTAAACGCCCCGGTGACTTGGTCGGTTGGCGCGGTGATTTAGTCAGGGTTACTTCTTATCGAAGGCGGGGCCTCGGGCGAGCCGGTGATGCGTCTGCCGTGAAAGAGGAGGCCTCAGGCGAGACGGAGTCATCTTAGGGTCGGCTGCCCTCGCCCGAGGCTAGGCTCGGGCGTGGCGTGATCTAGTCGCTCGTATGGACTGATCCCTGACTTAATCAAACCCATCAGGCCTTTGCAGCTTTATGCTGATGGGGGTTACCAGCTGAGAATTAGGCGTCTTGAGGGTACCCCTAATTATGGTCCCCGACACCTAGGTACACCAAAATGACGTCCAAAGAAATCCTCGGAAAATTCGTAAGCGGGCGCATGATGGTGAAGGAAGCAAGGTACATGGATGATGCGTTAAACGGGCCGCTTCCTCCCTACGAGCCGCAGCCCGTTGCTCTCAAAGCAACTAGCAGCAAGGAGGCGCTACCTAGCAAGGTAGCACAAGTGGAGGCTGTCGGGCTCAACGAGGATGAGATGGCGCTCATCATCAAGCATTTAAAGACCGTCTTGAAGGGACGCAAGGAGTATCCCAACAAGAACAAATCAAAGGGAAAGTGCTCCTGCTTCAAGTGTGGTAAGTCTAGTCATTTTATAGCACAATGTCCTAAAAATGATGATGACCAGGCACAAGAGAAGAAAGGGAAGAAGGAAAGAAAGAAGAACTATAGGAAGGCGAAGGGCGAGGCACACATTAGAAAGGAATGGGACTCTGACTGTTCTTCATCCGACTCCGATGATGAAGGACTAGCTACCTCGGCTTTCGACAAGTCTTCCCTCTTCCCCAATGAGTGCCACACGTGCCTTATGGTTAAAGAGAAAAAGGTACGTATTCAAGATACTCCTAAGTATTCTTCTTCTAGCAATGAGGAATTCTCTGATGATGAAGTAGATTATAGTGATTTATTTAAAGGGTTAGATAGATCCAAGGTAGACAAAATAAATGAATTAATTGATGCTCTTAATGAAAAAGATAGGCTTCTAGAAAAGCAAGAAGATATTCTCTATAAGGAACATGATAAGTTCATTAGTGTTCAAAAATCTCTTGCTCTAGAAGTTAAGAAAAATGAAATATTATCCTCTGAACTGTCTACCTGTCATGATTCTATTTCTAGTCTCAAAAGTTTGAATGATGAGTTGAATACTAGGGTAGAAAAATTTAATGTGGCTAGTTCATGTGTAGAGCATGTTGTAATCTACAGTAGATGTAAAGATATTGATATTGGTGCTTGTATTGAACATGCTTCTACCATTATTAAGTTAAACAATGATGTTGCAAGTCTTAATGCTCAACTTAAGACTTGCAAGGTTAATTATGAGAAACTCAAATTTGCTAGGGATGCTTACACCATTGGTAGACACCCCCTCAATTAAGGATGGACTTGGTTTCCGAAAAGAAACCAAGAACTTAACAAGCCAAAGGACTTCTAGTCTCAACAAGGAGAAAGGGAAGGCCCCTATGGCTAGTAGCTCGTATTCTTCACATGATCAAAAAAAAACCATGCTTATCTTTATGCTCATGTCAAGAAAATTTCCAATGTTGCTCATCATGATAAGTGTTATAATCATGCTGCTTTGCCTACTTATCATGATTCACATGCTATGCTTGCATCTAGCTCCACATATGCTAATGGTAAAAGTAGGCCTAGGCGTCATCATGTTGTTTCCCATACACCTAGGAAAGTATCCACTGGTCCAACTACTATCTATCAAACATGTGATGCCTCATTTGTATTGTTGTGTAAAAATGCTAAAGTAGTTGCTAGAAAGATGGGATCTAAATGCAAGAGAGACAAACCTTGCATTTGGGTTCCAAAATCTGTTGTAACTAACCTTGTAGGACCCAACAAGAGTTGGGTACCTAAAACCCAAGCTTAATTACCTTGCAGGTTTATGCATCCAGGGGCTCAAGCTGGATCATTGATAGTGAATGCACAAACCACATGACGAGGGAGAAGAAAATGTTCACCTCCTAAGTCAAGAACAGAGATTCCCAAGACACTATCATTTTTTGGAGATAGGAATCATGGCAAGGTTAAGGGCTTAGGCAAAATAGCCATCACAACCGAGCATTCAATTTCAAATGTGTTTTTAGTAGAATCGCTCGGGTATAATTTATTGTCTGTAAGTCAATTATGTCACATGGGCTATAATTATTTATTTACAAATATTGATGTATCTGTCTTTAGAATAAGTGATGGTTCATTAGCTTTTAAGGGTGTATTAGAAGGCAAGCTCTATTTAGTTGATTTTTCAAAAGAGAATGCCGATCTAGATGCATGCTTAATTGCTAAGACTAATATGGGATGGCTTTGGCACCGCCGTCTAGCACATGTTGGAATGAAGAACCTTCATAAGCTTCTAAAGGGAGAACATGTGTTAGGACTAACCGATGTCTGTTTTGAGAAAGATAGACCTTGTGCAGCGTGCCAAGCAGGGAAACAGGTGGGAAGCACTCATCAAAGCAAGAACGTAATGACAACATCAAGACCACTGGAACTCCTACATATGGATCTCTTCGGACCCGTTGCCTATCTTAGCATCGGGGGAAGTAAGTATGGTCTTGTTATAGTTGATGATTTTTCCCGCTTCACTTGGGTGTTCTTTTTGCAGGATAAATCTGTCGGGGACCATAATTAGGGGTACCCTCAAGACGCCTAATTCTCAGCTGGTAACCCCCATCAGCATAAAGCTGCAAAGGCCTGATGGGTTTGATTAAGTCAGGGATCAGTCCATACGAGCGACTAGATCACGCCACGCCCGAGCCTAGCCTCGGGCGAGGGCAGCCGACCCTAAGATGACTCCGTCTCGCCTGAGGCCTCCTCTTTCACGGCAGACGCATCACCGGCTCGCCCGAGGCCCCGCCTTCGATAAGAAGTAACCCTGACTAAATCACCGCGCCAACCGACCAAGTCACCGGGGCGTTTAACGCAAAAGGTAAGACCGACGGGCGACCAGACTTCGCCAGAAGTGCCATAGGAGGCTCTGCCCGACCCAGGGCTCGGACTCGGGCTAAGGCCCCGGAAGACGGCGAACTCCGCTCCGCCCGACCCAGGGCTCGGACTCGGGCTAAGGCCCCGGAAGACGGCGAACTCCGCTCCGCCCGACCCAGGGCTCGGACTTGGGCTAAGGCCCCGGAAGACGGCGAACTCCGCTCCGCCCGACCCAGGGCTCGGACTCGGGCTGAGGCCCCGGAAGACGGCGAACTCCGCTCCGCCCGACCCAGGGCTCGGACTCGGGCTAAGGCCCCGGAAGACGACGAACTCTGCCTCGCCCGACCCAGGGCTCGGACCCCGCCTCGGCCTCTGCCGAACGACCTCCGCCTCGCCCGACCCAGGAGTTCGGGCTCGGCCTCTATCATGCAGGACGGACTCGGCCTCGATCATGCAGGACGGACTCGGCCTCGACTTCGGAGGAGCCTCCACGACGCCCGACCTAGGACGCAAGACCGCCACGTCAACAGGAAGCGCCATCATCACCCTGCCCTGAGCCGACTTGGGTCGCAGAGAACAAGACCGGCGTCCCATCTGGCCAGCTACGCCAGATAGGCAATGATGGCGCCCCGCTAGACCATGACGACGGCGGCTCTCAGCTCCCTTACGAAAGCAGGAGGACGTCAGCAAGGGCCCAGCCACTCCGACAGCTGTCCCTCCGTCCGGCTCCGTTACTCCTCCAACAGCCACGACGCCACACCAACAGGGTGCCAAGATCTCTCCGGCTGCCACCTTGGCATGTACTTAGGGCGCTAGCTCTCCCTCGCTAGACACGTAGCACCTTGCTACACCCCCATTTTGTACACCTGGATCCTCTCCTTACGACTATAAAAGGAAGGACCAGGGCCTTCTTAGAGAAGGTTGGCCTCGCGGGGACGAAGGGAAGGGGCAGGCGCTCTCTCGGGGCCGCTCGCTCCCCTCACCTCGCGCGGACGCTTGTAACCCCCTACTGCAAGCGCACCCGACCTGGGCGCGGGACGAACACGAAGGCCGCGGGAATTCTCCGTCTCCCTCACGACCCGGCTCCGGCCACCGACCTCTCTCTCTCTCTCTCTCTCCCCCCTTCGCGCTCGCCCACGCGCTTGACCCATCTGGGCTGGGGCACGCGGCACACTCACTCGTCGGCTCGGGGACCCTCCGGTCTCGGAACGCCGACAGTTGGCACGCCAGGTAGGGGCCTGCTGCGTGTTGACGAGTAGATTCCCGTCAAGCTCCAGATGGGCAGTCTCCAACGACCTCTTCAACCCGGGACGGTGCTCCGTTTCGGGAGCCTCGAGTTCATGTCTCTCGACGGCAGCTACGACATGACACTCCTTCCACCGCCGCGCGACAGCGACAATGGTGGCGGACAGCCCGCCCGCCGGCGGCGGAACCAACGATGTCTTTCCCGCGTGGGGGAAGGACAACTTTCGAGCTCGCCCCATCCTCTCCCTCGCCATCGGAGGAGGAGGAGGCGGGGCAACCAGGGCCGAGCGGGAGGCCGCGCTCCGACGGCTGTCGAGCAAATCGACATCCCCAGTGCCTCAACGGAGGACACACTAGGCGTCACCCTCGTGTTCGAGGCAAAGGCGAGCGCCATCCCCCCGCAGCACGTCGACTCCGAGCAGGTGGACGACGCCAGCACGCTCACGGAGGGCCTGCGGGACGTCGCCCTCGTACCCAAGACGACGGCGCGGTCAGCCCCCGACGTGACTTCATCGCTCCTCGTCGACAAAAAGGTACCGACTGCTACCCATCTTTTGTCATTTCGACTCGGCCTCAGCCCGCCTGGCGACCTCGCTTTGGCGGGCGCTCACGTTGAGGCGAGTGCAACCTCTCTGGGGTTTCGTGTGCGGTCGCCTTGGGACCGATTGACGGGTGTCTCGACCTACGGACCCTCTGGGTCCGAGGAAGATGACGACCCCAGCATCTGCTGGGATTTCTCCGGATTTGGCAACCCTAGTGCCATGCGGGACTTCATGACCGCATGTGACTACTGCCTCTCCGACTGTTCCGACGGCAGCCGCAGCCTTGACGACAAGGACTGCGGCTCGAGCCGCGAATGTCTCCATGTCGAGCTAGGGGATCCCTCCGGAGGCGGCCGTCTCGACATGCCGGAGGATGGTGATCCCCCTAGGCCAGCGCCTCGCGCCGACATCCCGCGGGAGCTAGCTGTGGTCCCCGTTCCGGCGGGGGGTCATGACCCACAGCTCGAGCAAGTCCGCGGGGCGCAGGCCGGGCTCGATGAGGGAGCAGGAGCGCTCGAGGCAATCCGCCAGAACATCGGGCAGGTATGGGCGAGCCAGCCCCCAGCCGGAGGAATACGTCACCTGCCCCAAGGTCTCCAGCACCGCATCGCCAACGATGCCAGGGACAGACCGCCACCCGCATCCGGCGGAACCGGTCAGGACCTGGCCGCCGCAGCGATGCTCCTCCGCGCGATGCCGGAGTCATCAACCACCGAGGGTCGGCGAATCCAGGGAGAACTCAAGCATCTCCTGAAAGGCGCTGCGGCCCGGCGGGCCGAGAGCTCTGCCTCCCGAAGGCAGGGGTACCCCTCGGAACCTCGTGCCGCGACTTCCCGACTCACGTGGGAAGCCTCGGTCTTCACCGGACGCACGCGCAACACCGCGCCTGCGGCCCCGGGCCACCTCGGCGACGAACACCCTCATTGTGACCGTCGGGCCCGCCTCGACGAAAGGGTGCGCCGAGGCTACCACCCCAGGCGTGGGGGACGCTACGACAGCGGGGAAGATTAGTGTCCCTCGCCCGAACCACCCGGTCCGTAGGTCTTTAGCTGAGCCATTCGGCGGGCGCCGTTTCCGCCCCGATTCCGACCCCCGACTACTATCACAAAGTACTCGGGGGAAACGAGACCGGAATTGTGGCTTGCGGACTATCGCCTGGCCTGTCAGCTGGGTGGGACGGACGACAACAACCTCATCATCCGCAACCTCCCCCTGTTCCTCTCCGACACTGCTCGTGCCTGGTTGGAGCACCTGCCTCCGGGGCAGATTTCCAACTGGGAAGATCTGGTCCAGGCTTTCGCCGGCAACTTCCAGGGCACGTACGTGCGCCCCGGGAATTCCTGGGACTTCCGAAGCTGTCGGCAACAGCCGGGAGAGTCTCTCCGGGACTACATCCGGCGGTTCTCGAAGCAGCGTACCGAGCTGCCCAACATCACCGACTCCGATGTCATCGGCGCGTTCCTTGCCGGCACCACCTGCCGTGACCTGGTGAGCAAGTTGGGTCGCAAGACCCCCACCAGGGCGAGCGAGCTGATGGACATCGCCACCAAGTTCGCCTCCGGCCAGGAGGCGGTAGAGGCCATCTTCCGAAAGGACAAGCAGCCCCAGGGCTGCCCGTCGGAAGATGCTCCCGAGGCGTCTGCTCCGCGCGGCGCCAAGAAGAAAGGCAGGAGGAAGTCGCAAGCGAAACGCGACGTTCCCGATGCAGACCTTGTCGCCGCCGCCGAGCACAAGAACCCTCGGAAGCCCCCCGGAGGTGCTAACCTCTTCGACAAGGCACTCAAGGAGACGTGCCCCTACCATCAGGGGCCCGTCAAGCACACCCTCGAAGAGTGCGTCATGCTTCGGCGCCACTTCCACAGGGCCGGGCCACCCGCAGAGGGTGGCAGGGCTCACGACGACGACAAAAGTGAGGATCGCCAAGCAGGAGAGTTCCCAGAGGTCCGCGACTGCTTCATGATCTACGGAGGGCATGCGGCAAACGCCTCGGCTCGGCATCATAAGCAAGAGCGTCGGGAGGTCTGCTCGGTGAAGGTGGCGGCGCCAGTCTACCTAGACTGGTTCGACAAGCCCATCACCTACGACCGGGATGACCACCCCGACCACGTGCCGAGCCCAGGGAAGTACCCGCTCGTCGTCGATCCCGTCATCGGCGACGTCAGGCTCACCAAGGTCCTGAGGGATGGAGGCAGCTGCCTCAACATCATCTACGCCGAGACCCTCAGGCTCCTGCGCGTCGATCTGTCATCCGCCCGAGCAGGCGCTGCGCCCTTCCACGGGATCATCCCCGGGAAGCGCGTCCAGCCCCTCGGACAGCTCGACCTTCCTGTCTGCTTCGGAACACCCTCCAACTTCCGAAGGGAGACTTTGACGTTCGAGGTGGTCGGGTTCCGAGGAACCTACCACGCAGTGTTGGGAAGGCCATGCTACGCGAAGTTCATGGCCATCCCCAACTACACCTACCTGAAGCTCAAGATGCCGGGCCCCAACGGGGTCATCACCATCGGCCCCACGTACAAGCACGCATTCGAATGCGATGTGGAGTGCGTGGAGTACGCCGAGGCCCTCGCCGAGTCTGAGGCCCTCATTGCCGACCTGGAAAGCCTCTCCTGAGAGGTGCCGGACGTGAAGCGACATGCCGGCAATTTCGAGCCAGCGGAGACGGTTAAGGCCGTCCCTCTCGACCCCAGTGGCGACACCTCCAAGCAGATTCGGATCGGTTCCGGGCTCGACCCCAAATAGGAAGCAGTGCTCGTCGACTTTCTCCGCGCAAACGCCGACGTCTTTGCGTGGAGTCCCTCGGACATGCCCGGCATACCGAGGGATGTCGCCGAGCACTCGCTGGATATTCGGGCCGGAGCCCGACCGGTCAGACAGCCTCTGCGCCGATTCGACGAGGAAAGGCGCAGGGTGATAAGCGAGGAGATCCACAAGCTGATGGCAGCAGGATTCATTAAAGAGGTATTCCATCCCGAATGGCTTGCCAACCCTGTACTTGTGAGGAAAAAAGGGGGGAAATGGCAGATGTGTGTAGACTACACTGGTCTCAACAAAGCATGTCCGAAAGTCCCCTACCCTCTACCTTGCATCGATCAAATCGTGGACTCCACTGCAGGGTGCGAAACCCTGTCTTTCCTCGATGCCTACTCAGGGTATCATCAAATCAAGATGAAAGAGTCCGACCAGCTCGCGACTTCTTTCATCACGCCCTTCGGCATGTACTGTTATGTCACAATGCCGTTCGGTTTGAGGAACGCGGGTGCAACGTACCAGCGGTGCATGAACCATGTGTTCGGCGAACACATCGGTCGCACGGTCGAGGCCTACGTCGATGACGTCGTAGTCAAGACGAGGAAAGCCTCCGACCTTCTCTCCGACCTCGAACTGACATTCCGGTGTCTCAAGGCGAAGGGCGTCAAGCTTAATCCCGAGAAGTGCGTCTTCGGGGTGCCCCGGGGCATGCTTTTGGGATTCATCGTCTCCGAGCGTGGCATCGAAGCCAACCCGGAGAAGATCGCGGCCATCACAAACATGGGGCCCATCAAGGACTTAAAAGGCGTACAGAGGGTCATGGGATGCCTCGCGGCCTTGAGCCGTTTCATCTCGCGCCTCGGCGAAAGAGGCCTGCCCCTGTACCGTCTCTTAAGGAAGGCCGAGTGCTTCACTTGGACTCCCGAGGCCGAGGAAGCCCTCGGGAACCTGAAGGCGCTCCTCACCCAGTCGCCCATCTTGGTACCCCCAGCTGATGGAGAAGCCCTCCTAGTCTACGTCGCCGCAACCACTCAGGTGGTCAGCGCCGCGATCGTGGTCGAAAGGCAGGAAGAGGGGCATGCTTTGCCCATTCAGAGGCCAGTTTACTTCGTCAGCGAAGTGCTGTCCGAGACCAAGATCCGCTACCCACAAGTCCAGAAGCTGCTATATGCAGTGATCCTGACGAGGCGAAAGCTGCGACATTACTTCGAGTCCCATCCGGTGACTGTGGTGTCATCCTTCCCCCTGGGGGAGATCATCCAGTGCCGAGAAGCCTCAGGACGGATCGCAAAGTGGTCGATGGAAATCATGGGCGAGGCAATCTCGTTCGCCCCTCGGAAGGCCATCAAGTCTCAGGTACTGGCGGATTTCGTAGCCGAATGGGTCGATACCCAGTTGCCAACGGCTCCGATCCAACCAGAGCTCTGGACCATGTTTTTCGACGGGTCGCTGATGAAGACGGGAGCTGGCGCGGGCCTGCTCTTCGTCTCACCCCTCGGGAAACACCTGCGCTACGTGCTCCGCCTCCATTTCCCGGCGTCCAACAATGTGGCTGAGTACGAGGCTCTGATCAACGGATTGCGAATCGCCATCGAGCTAGGGGTTCGACGCCTCGATGCACGCGGCGACTCGCAGCTCGTCATCGACCAAGTTATGAAGAACTCCCTCTGCCGCGACCCGAAGATGGAGGCCTACTGTGAGGAGGTTCGACGCCTGGAAGACAAGTTCTACGGGCTCGAGCTTAACCACATCGCCCGGCGCTACAACGAGACTGCGGATGAGCTGGCGAAGATAGCCTCGGGGCGAACGACGGTTCCCCCGGACGTCTTCTCCCGGGATCTGCACCAACCCTCCGTCAAGATAGGCGACGCGCCCGGGCCCGAGGCACCCTCGGCCTCGTCCGAGGTGACCTCGGCCCAGCCCGAGCCATCCTCGGCTCAACCCGAGGAACCCTCGGAGCCCGAGGGCGAAGCGCTGCGCATCGAGGAGGAGCAGAACGGGGTCGTGCCAGATCAAGATTGGCAAACCCCATACCTGCAATATCTCCACCAAGGAGAACTGCCCCTCGACCGAGCCGTGGCTCGACGGGTAGCGCGACGCGCCAAATCGTTCGTCTTGCTGGGCGATGAGAAGGAGCTCTACCACCGTAGCCCCTCGGGCATCCTCCAGCGATGCATCTCCGTCGCCGAAGGTCAGGAACTCCTGCGGGAAATACACTCGGGGGCTTGCGGTCATCATGCAGCACCTCGAACCCTCGTCGGGAACGCTTTCCGCCAAGGCTTCTACTGGCCAACGGCGGTGGCTGACGCCACTAGAATTGTCCGCGCCTGCGAAGGGTGCCAATTCTATGCGAAGCAGACCCACCTGCCCGCTCAGGCTCTGCAGACGATACCCATCACCTGGCCCTTCGCTGTGTGGGGTCTGGACCTCGTCGGCCCTCTGCAGAAGGCGCCCGGGGGCTACACGCACCTGCTGGTCGCCATCGACAAATTCTCCAAGTGGATCGAGGTCCGACCCCTGAACAGCATCAGGTCCGAGCAGGCGGTGGCGTTCTTCACCAACATCATCCATCGCTTCGAGATCCCAAACTCCATCATCACTGACAACGGCACCCAGTTCACCGGCAAAAAATTCTTGGATTTTTGCGAGGATCACAACATCCGGGTAGACTGGGCCGCCGTAGCTCACCCCATGTCGAATAGGCAAGTAGAACGTGCCAATGGCATGATTCTACAGGGGCTCAAGCCTCGAATTTACAATGATCTCAACAAGTTCGGCAAGCGATGGATGAAGGAACTCCCCTCGGTGGTCTGGAGCCTGAGGACGACGCCAAGCCGAGCCACGGGTTTCACGCCGTTCTTCCTGGTCTACGGGGCCGAGGCCGTCTTGCCCGCGGACCTGGAATACGGCTCCCCGAGGACGAGGGCCTACAACGAAGAAAGCAACCAAGCTAGCCGAGAAGACTCGCTGGACCAGCTGGACGAGGCTCGGGACAGGGCCTTGCTACACTCGGCGCGGTACCAACAGTCCCTGCGACGCTACCACGCCCGAGGGGT
Organism: Zea luxurians; assembly: GCA_029449295.1. NCBI lineage: Eukaryota > Viridiplantae > Streptophyta > Magnoliopsida > Poales > Poaceae > Zea > Zea luxurians. Next base: position 2,227,615 of record JAOPSE010000083.1, on the reverse strand, counting down.
CCGACCCCGAGATCTCCAGGTGGGCGACCTGGTGCTTCGGCTGCGGCAAGACGCCCGAGGGAGGCACAAGCTCACGCCCCCCTGGGAGGGGCCGTTCATCATCACCAAAGTTCTGAAGCCCGGAACGTACAAGCTGGCCAACAGTCAGGGCGAGGTCTACGGCAACGCTTGGAACATCCAACAGCTACGTCGCTTCTACCCTTAAGACGTTCCAAGTTGTTCATATACCCCGCACCCACGCAAAGTTTAGTCAACAAGGAAGGGTCGGCCTCGCCTCGGCAGAGCCCGACCCTCCCTCGGGGGCTAAAAGGGGGGAAACCCCCTCTGCGTCAAAATTTTCCTCGAACAAAAAATCTCTTTTACCAGAATATCTTTCGTGCTTTTTGACTACTTCGAAAAGTGGATCCTGGAAACGACGGGGTACACGTAAGCAGTCAAGGCTGACCGAGCCGAGGGACTCCTACGCCTCCGGGATACGGATACCTCACTCATCACCTTCTGCGATAAGTAACTCGCGCTCGGATAAGGTGAATCCGCGGATCGAACGAGTCTTTACGTACGGAAGCTCCTCTGTCGAAGCGATTCTTCGAGCCTTCTCGACCGAGTCGGTGACAGGGCCTCATGGATGGGTAAAAGTACACGTAAGCGGTAAGGCCGACCGAGCCGAGGGACTCCCACGCCTCCGGGATACAGATACCTCACTCATCGCCTTCCGCGAGAAGCAACTCTTGCTCGCACTAACATCCCTGCTACCGACAAAAAGTCCTGATACTCGAAACAAGAGGAAAAGAGACGCAGCTTTATAACGCAGCAAGGGTGTGTGTTCTGGCCTCGACGGCCGCACGAAGCACACGCTACAAGACAAGATGACCCTGCAGGCTCAGATCTTGACGCTGGAAGAGGGCGATGACACCCTCGGCATCGACAGCACCTTCGGCAAGGCCCGACCTAGCCTCGGACGGCGACGCGGTCCGAGGGCCTCCGCTCCGAAGGACAATGTCATCACCACGCTCGAGCAATCTCTGCCAGGGACTTCTCCGAGAACCCGGCCCGAGCGGACGGCTCGGCCGGCCACCTCCGGGGCCTCGGCCGACCGCCTTCCGAGGGTGCCAGCTCGGTCCGAAGCCTCGGCTGATCAGCTCCGACGTCGATCCTGCCAACGGATAACCCGGCTAGGCTCCGGCCAACCAGGTTTTATTTCTCGAGCCGACTCCGCCTCTGCTCGTGCTGATATCGCTACCCCCGGCCTCGGCTCGTCGAAGAGCGGCCGAGGGGTCTCTTTAACTAAGCTAGAGGAGCCTCGGACAACAGGTCCGACCGAGCCGAGGGATTCTTACGCCTCCGGGATATGGATACCTCACTCGTCACCTTGACACGGGGCGACTCACGCTTGGTGAAGCGGTTCAGGCAAACAACAGGCGAGTCTTAGTGCTCAGAAATGAGGAAAAACACGGCTCTGTGCCGGAGTTACATACATGTTCAGGCCCCGAAAGCCGAAATGAACAAAAAACCCGGCACTCGAAGTGCCATTGCAAACGGAACTCCGGTCCCCCCCCGCAGGTACGAACAACCCCACTCGATGGGGGTGGGCCTGCGGGGTAGCAGAAGACCGACGAACGGCACGTCGCCGCCCGCCCCGGCAGCGGCGACGATGAAGACGTCTGTCCTGGGGGGCCCAACAGCAGCAGTGATGGCCTCAGGGCGGATGCCGCTGCTGGGAGGCCCCCGCCCTTGCCCAAACTCGAGAGGCAAGGACGGGCAGAAGGCCGTAGAGTCGGAGGTCGCTGTTGGCGCCACGGACGACTCCCGCCCTTCCCCCGATCACTGAGGGAAGGAGCGGGTCACCACCCGCGCAGGGGCCAACCCCGACCCGGCACACGCCCCTCCTCAGCCCTGGTGATGAAAATCCTTGAGGCTGAGGAAGGGGCGGATGCCGCAGCCCGGCTCGCTTTCCCCCACCATCAAGCCGGAAGTCACCCTCTTGGGTGACCGCCGGCGGAGGGGTGCAGCCGGGCTGCATGATGAAAATCCTTGAAGCCGAACGATGGCTGAAAGGTACCAACTCCCACGGAGTTGCATTCCTCCAACGATAGAGCGAAAAGACGACGGTTCCCCCCATCCGGGGGCTCGGAAGATGGAGAGACACAATGCATAGGGGAGGAAGGAGACATGGTCACCTTACGAAGGGGGTCGCCCTCCTTTTAAAGGCAACTCCCCCTCCTTGCACCCTCAACCGTCACGGGCTGAGTCTTCTCCAACACGCCTCCAAAGTCCTCCCCTGCGGCGCGGGGGCTGGAGCCCGCCTGTCATGCAGACCGGCCCCAAGCAGAAAAAGCCGAACCGTCGCGCACGACGCACGCAACCACCCAGCGGTTACAAGTAATCCTCCACTTTTGCCCAGACCAGCGGGCAAAGGGGGCAGGCGGGCATGCAGGCGGCATGCAACCGCGCCAAGTGGACGCGCCTCTCCGACTCCTGACAGGCCAGCGCGGAGGCTCAAGCCCACGCGTCGCGCAACCGGCGCGCCGGATGCTGCATGCGAACCGCTGTGCCACTCGCTCCACCACCGCACCTCCTCGATTGCGGAACCGATACCGCGATTCGAGGCGACCCAGCCCGCGACCCAGCAGCACCAGCCTGGCGCAGCGGTCAAACGCGGTCAAAAATGGGCCGGCAGTAATGACGGTGGCAGGCGCGCGAGAGCAGCGGTCACGCCATCTGCCCAGCTCATGTCCCATCCGGAGGCAGCAAGGGAACCCCCTCTCACGGCGTGAAGACGACGCGCCCGTGACCCGTACCTCGAACGGCTCGCGCACGCGCAACGGCAACCTCGCCAACTACTCACCCCGGCGCATTAACTCCGCGGCTCGACGGACAGCGCTACGGGCGGGAGCGGCTGGCGACGTTTCGCCTTCGCCAAAACAACCCCGCCGGAAAAGGTACGCCACGACGTTCAATTTCGAATCCTTTTTCCCTTTTCCTTCTTTCTCTATCTCTTGCAACAGGGACCGGGAAAGGGGGTACCCCCAAAGGGATCCTTCCCCGTGAAGGAACTAGGCTCCGAGCCTCCCTACTGATCAGGGGTTCGAAGGCTGGCCCCCCGAGGGGTTCAACAGCCGCCTCAGATCGCGTGGGCCCGACACCCACTACTGGTCAGGGGTTCGAAGGTCGGCCTCCCGAAAGGTTCCACGACCGCCTCAGGCTACTAGGGCTCCGCGCCCATTACTGATCAGGGGTTCGAAGGCTGGCCTGTCGAAGGGTTCACAGTCGCCTCAGACGCCGAGCGAGGGATGACCAGGGGTACGTTCGATACATAACCAAGGCTCGGGCTGCGCTCCCGAGGTACCCTAGGACATTTCCGAGACCAGCGGGAACGACTCTGTAACGGAATCCCATCGGAGGGAGGCAACGAGCCCTCGGACCCCGTTACTAGGGGACCGGGTCCGGCAGATCACCCGCAGGTACTTTTGGGCGTGCCTCCGGGCCCCTAGCCGACCCCCAACGAACGGGGCACGGACGTCCACTCGGATTACCCGATTGCAGCTCACCGGAGACACCATGTTCGGTGCCCATCGAGGGTAACATGGCGCACTCCCCCCCTCCTCCTTGCGGAAAGGCGACGTAGGGGCGTATATAAAAAAGCCGAGTCTGTCCCTGATCGTCCTCTCGCTCCGTGCGGAGGCTCGGGGGCTGCTCTCGCAAACCCGGCTCCGGCCAAACCGTTGACAGCGTCAACATACCAGCCCGAGAACTTGGGCCCCGACAGTGCACCTGGGCTACGCCCTGCTCGCATGAGGGAACCGCCAGACCAGCCGAGGCATTACGCAAGGCATTAAGACCTCGAAGGAGTGAAAACACTCCTCCGAGGCCTCGGGGGCTACACCCGGCGGGTGCGCTCGCGCGCACCCACCGGAACAAAGTACCACCGAGAAAGGCTGGTCCCCTTGCAAAAAAGTGCGACGCAAGCCTCCAAGCGAGTGTTAACACTCTCTTCGAGGCTCGGGGGCTACTGTCGGGGACCATAATTAGGGGTACCCTCAAGACGCCTAATTCTCAGCTAGTAACCCCCATCAGCATAAAGCTGCAAAGGCCTGATGGGTTTGATTAAGTCAGGGATCAGTCCATACGAGCGACTAGATCACGCCACGCCCGAGCCTAGCCTCGGGCGAGGGCAGCCGACCCTAAGATGACTCCGTCTCGCCTGAGGCCTCCTCTTTCACGGCAGACGCATCACCGGCTCGCCCGAGGCCCCGCCTTTGATAAGAAGTAACCCTGACTAAATCACCGCGCCAACCGACCAAGTCACCGGGGCGTTTAACGCAAAAGGTAAGACCGACGGGCGACCAGACTTCGCCAGAAGTGCCATAGGAGGCTCTGCCCGACCCAGGGCTCGGACTCGGGCTAAGGCCCCGGAAGACGGCGAACTCCGCTCCGCTCGACCCAGGGCTCGGACTCGGGCTAAGGCCCCGGAAGACGGCGAACTCCGCTCCGCCCGACCCAGGGCTCGGACTTGGGCTAAGGCCCCGGAAGACGGCGAACTCCGCTCCGCTCGACCCAGGGCTCGGACTCGGGCTGAGGCCCCGGAAGACGGCGAACTCCGCTCCGCCCGACCCAGGGCTCGGACTCGGGCTAAGGCCCCGGAAGACGACGAACTCCGCCTCGCCCGACCCAGGGCTCGGACCCCGCCTCGGCCTCTGCCGAACGACCTCCGCCTCGCCCGACCCAGGAGTTCGGGCTCGGCCTCTATCATGCAGGACGGACTCGGCCTCGATCATGCAGGACGGACTCGGCCTCGACTTCGGAGGAGCCTCCACGACGCCCGACCTAGGACGCAAGACCGCCACGTCAACAGGAAGCGCCATCATCACCCTGCCCTGAGCCGACTTGGGTCGCAGAGAACAAGACCGGCGTCCCATCTGGCCAGCTACGCCAGATAGGCAATGATGGCGCCCCGCTAGACCATGACGACGGCGGCTCTCAGCTCCCTTACGAAAGCAGGAGGACGTCAGCAAGGGCCCAGCCACTCCGACAGCTGTCCCTCCGTCCGGCTCCGTTACTCCTCCAACAGCCACGACGCCACACCAACAGGGTGCCAAGATCTCTCCGGCTGCCACCTTGGCATGTACTTAGGGCGCTAGCTCTCCCTCGCTAGACACGTAGCACCTTGCTACACCCCCATTTTGTACACCTGGATCCTCTCCTTACGACTATAAAAGGAAGGACCAGGGCCTTCTTAGAGAAGGTTGGCCTCGCGGGGACGAAGGGAAGGGGCAGGCGCTCTCTCGGGGCCGCTCGCTCCCCTCACCTCGCGCGGACGCTTGTAACCCCCTACTGCAAGCGCACCCGACCTGGGCGCGGGACGAACACGAAGGCCGCGGGAATTCTCCGTCTCCCTCACGACCCGGCTCCGGCCACCGACCTCTCTCTCTCTCTCTCCCCTTCGCGCTCGCCCACGCGCTCGACCCATCTGGGCTGGGGCACGCGGCACACTCACTCGTCGGCTCGGGGACCCCCCGGTCTCGGAACGCCGACAAAATCTGAAACCCAAGAAACACTAAAGCGCTTCTTAAGGAGAGCTCAAAATGAATTTGAGCTAAAAGTAAAGAAGATAAAAGAGCGATAATGGATCTGAGTTCAAGAATCTTCAAGTCAAAGAATATCTTGAGGAAGAAGGCATCAAGCACGAATTCTCTGCTCCCTACACACCTCAACAAAATGGTGTAGTAGAGAGGAAGAATAGGACGCTAATTTATATGGCAAGGACGATGCTTGGAGAATACAAGACGCCTGAGCGGTTTTGGTCGGAAGCTGTGAACACAGCTTGCCATGCCATAAACCGGCTCTATCTGCATCGCCTCCTTAAGAAGACTTCATACGAACTCCTAACTGGTAACAAACCCAATGTTTCCTATTTTCATGTATTTAGGAGCAAATGCTACATTTTGGTAAAGAAAGGTAGGCATTCAAAGTTTGCTCCCAAAGCTGTAGAAGGGTTTTTACTAGGTTATGACTCAAATACAATGGCATATAGGGTCTTCAACAAATCATCAGGATTAGTTGAAGTCTCTAGCAACGTTGTATTTGATGAAACTAATAGCTCTCCAAGAGAGCAAGTTGATCTTGATGATATAGATGAAGATGAGGTTCCGACGGCCGCAATGCGAACAATGGCGATAGGTGATGTGCGACCACAGGAACCACAAGAGCAAGATCAACCTTCCTCCTCTACACTGGTGCATCCCCCAACTCAAAATGGTGAACAGGTACCTCAAGAAGAAGGGCAGGATCAAGGGGGGAGCACATAAAGAACAGGATAAGGAGGAAGAAGCGTCACAAATTCCTCCAACTCAAGTTCGGTCCACAATCCAAAGGAATCATCCAGTGGATCAAATTCTGGGTGATATCAGCAAGGGAGTAACAACTCGCTTATGTTTAGCCAATTTTTGTGAGCATTACTCGTTTGTTTCTTCTATTGGGCCTTTCAGGGTAGAAGAAGCCTTGCAGGATCCGTACTAGGTGTTGGCCATATAGGAAGAGCTCAACAACTTCAAGAGAAATGAATTCTAGAGCCTGGTGCCACGTCCAAAGCAAAACATTGTGGGAACTAAATTGGTGTTCCACAACAAGCAAGACAAACACGAAGTGGTGACAAGAAACAAGGCTCGACTTGTGGCAAAAGGGTATGCCCAAGTCGCAGGTTTGGATTTTGAGGAAACTTTCGCTCCTGTAGCTAGGCTAGAATCAATTCGAATATTGTTAGCCTATGCTGCTCACCATTATTTTAAGCTATTCCAAATGGACATGAAAAGCGCCTTCCTCAATGGACTAATCAAGGAGGAAGTGTACATGGAACAACCCCCTGGTTTGAGGATGACAGGTATCCTGACCACGTCTACAAGCTCTCTAAGGTGCTCTATGGACTTAAGCAAGCCCCAAGAGCATGGTATGAATGCCTTAGAGATTTTCTCATTTCTAATGCTTTCAAGGTTGGGAAAGCTGATACTACTCTCTTTACTAAGACTTGCAATGGTGATCTTTTTGTATGCCAAATATATGTCAATGACATTATATTTGGTTCTACTAATCAAGTCTTGTGAGGAGTTTAGCAGGGTAATGATGCAAAAGTTCGAGATGTCGATGATGGGCGAGTTGAACTACTTCCTTGGTTTTCAACTGAAGCAACTCAAGGAAGGAACATTCATCTCTCAAACAAAGTACACTCAAGACTTACTGAAGAGGTTTTGGATGAAGGATGCAAAGCCCGCGAAGACACCGATGGGAACAGACGGACATCTGGACCTCAACAAAGGAGGTAAGTCCATTGATCAAAAGACATACCGGTCTATGATAGGATCCTTGCTCTATCTTTGTGCTAGTAGACCGGATATTATGCTAAGTGTATGCATGTGTGCTAGATTTCAATCCGATCCCAAGGAGTGTCACCTTATGGCCATTAAGCGAATTATTAGATATTTAGTTTCTACGCCTTGCTTTGGGATCTGGTATCCAAAGGGGTCTACCTTTGACTTAATCGGATACTCGAACTCCGACTATGCCGGGTGCAAGGTTGATAGGAAGAGCACATCAGGGACTTGTCAGTTTCTAGGAAGGTCCCTGGTGTCTTGGAGCTCTAAGAAACAAACATCTGTTGCCCTATCCACCGCTGAAGTCGAGTACGTTGCCACAGGGCAATGTTGCGCACAACTGCTTTGGATGAGGCAAACCCTCCGGGACTTTAGCTACAATCTGAGCAAAGTCCCACTTCTATGTGACAATGAGAGTGCAATCCACTTGGCGGATAATCCTGTTGAACACAGCCGCACTAAGCACATAGACATCCGACATCACTTCCTGAGAGACCACCAGCAAAGGGGAGATATCGATATTAGCACAGAAAATCAGCTAGCCGATATCTTCACCAAGTCTTTAGATGAGAAAAGGTTTTGTAGGTTGCGTAGTGAGCTAAATGTCTTAGATTCGCGTAACTTGAATTGATCTATAGCATACATGTGTTCTATGCCTTTGATCATGTTACTTTAAGCTTTACTGTCTTTAATTGCTTATATTTGGTGCTCAAGTTGTACAAGTCACCCCCGGACCTCACAAGTCCATATGCAAATGATGCACATGTTTAGGGGGAGATGTGCTACAACTTGACTCCCTTGAAACTAACCTAGTTGTTGAGTATTCTTGAAATAGTCTCAAAGGGATATTGAAAGGGAAAAGTGAACTTGGACATAGAAAGAGCTTCCACAGCATTCCAGTAAAATGTATGAAAGGGAATTAGGCTTACCCCTAGTTCCTAAATAATTTTGGTGGTTGAATTGTCCAACACAAATATTGGACTAACTAGTTTGCTCTAGTGTATAAGCTATACAGGTGCAAAAGGTTCACATTCAGTCAATAAAAAGACCAAGTGTTGGATTCAACAAAGGAGCAAGGGGGCAACCGAGGGCACCTCTGGTTGGAGGCACCGGACTGTCCGGTGTGCACCGGACATGTCCGGTGCGCCCAGAGGACTCCAAATCAAACTCTTCGCTCTCGGGAATTCTCGGAAGCCGGCGCGCTATAATTCACCGGACTGTCCGGTGTGCACCGGACATGTCCGGTGCTCCAAGGAAGCGCGGTCTCCGGAACTAGCCAGCCTCGGGTTCGCGCGGCAGCCACTCCGCTAAAATTCACCGGACTGTCCGGTGTGCACCGGACTGTCCGGTGTGCCAGCGGAGCAACGGCTCCCTGCGGCGCCAACGGCTCCCTGCGGTGCATTAAATGCGCGCGCAGCGCGCGCAGACGTCAGGATCGCCCATACCGGTGCACCGGACATCAAACAGTACATGTCCGGTGTGCACCGGACACCCAGGAGGGCCCAGAAGACAGAAGCTCCAACGGTCAGAATCCAACGGCAATGGTGACGTGGCAGGGGCACCGGACTGTCCGGTGTGCACCGGACTGTCCGGTGCGCCATCGAACAGACAGGTTCCAGCAACGGTCACATTTGGTGGTTGGGGCTATAAATACCCCAACCACCCCACATTCATTGCTATCCAAGTTTTCCACTTCTCAACTACTACAAGAGCTCTAGCATTCAATTCTAGACACACCAAATAGATCAAGTCCTCTCCAAATTCCACACAACACCATAGTGACTAGAGAGAGTGATTTGCTTGTGTTCTTTCGAGCTCTTGCGCTTGGATCGCATTCTTTTCTTTCTCACTTGTTCTTGTGATCATCACTCAATTGTAACCAAGGCAAGAGGCACCAATTGTGTGGTGACCCTTGCGGGGAAGTTTTGTTCCCGGTTGATTGAGAAGAAGAGAAAGCTCACTCGATCCGTGGGATCGTTTGAGAGAGGGAAGGGTTGAAAGAGACCTGGCCTTTGTGGCCTCCTCAACGGGGAGTAGGTTTGCGAGAACCGAACCTCGGTAAAACAAATCCTCGTGTCACACTCTTATTCGCTTGCGATTTGTTTTGCGCCCTCTCTCGCGGACTCGTTTATATTTCTAACGCTAACCCCGGCTTGTAGTTGTGTTTATATTTGTAAATTTCAGTTTCGCCCTATTCACCCCCCCTCTAGGCGACTATCAATTGGTATCAGAGCCCGGTGCTTCATTAGAGCCTAACCGCTCGAAGTGATGTCGGGAGATCACGCCAAGAAGGAGATGGAGACCGGCGACAAGCCCACTACAAGCCAAGGGAGCACTTCATCGGAAGAGTCCCGCACCAAGAGAAGGGAGAAGAAGAAGAGCTCCTCCAAGCGGAAGGAGAAAAGATCTTCCTCTTCTCACCACAAGGAGAAGAAGGAAAAATCTTCTTCTCACAAGCCGCATCGGAGTGGGGACAAGCACAAAAGGATGAGGAAAGTGGTCTATTACGAGACCGACACTTCATCGACATCCACCTCCGGCTCCGACGCGGCGTCCGTCACTTCTAAACGCCAAGAGCGTAAGAAGTATAGTAAGATTCCCCTACGCTACCCTCGCATTCCTAAACATACACCTTTACTTTCCGTCCCATTAGGCAAACCACCAACTTTTAATGGTGAAGATTATGCTATGTGGAGTAATTTGATGCGATTTCATCTAACCTCTCTCCACAAAAGATTATGGGATATTGTTGAGTATGGTGTACAGGTACCATCCGTAGGGGATGAAGACTACGACACGGACGAAGTGGCCCAAATCGAGCACTTCAACTCCCAAGCCGCAACTATTCTCCTTGCCTCACTAAGCAAGGAGGAATACAACAAAGTACAAGGGTTGAAGAATGCAAAAGAGATTTGGGACCTACTCAAGACGGCGCACGAGGGTGATGAACTCACCAAGATCACCAAGCGGGAAACGATCGAGGGGGAGCTCGGTCGCTTCCGTCTTCGCCAAGGAGAGGAGCCACAAGACATGTACAACCGGCTCAAGACCTTGGTGAACCAAGTGCGCAACCTCGGGAGCACAAAATGGGATGACCACGAGGTGGTTAAGGTTATTTTAAGAGCACTTATTTTCCTTAACCCCACTCAAGTACAATTAATTCGTGGTAATCCTAGATATCCACTAATGACCCCCGAGGAAGTTATCGGGAATTTTGTAAGCTTTGAATGCATGATTAAGGGGTCCAAGAAGATCAACGAGCTTGATGAACCTTCCACATCCGAGGCGCAACCGGTGGCCTTCAAGGCCACGGAGGAGAAGAAGGAGGAGTCTACACCAAGTAGACAACCGATTGACGCCTCCAAGCTCGACAATGAAGAGATGGCCCTAATCATCAAAAGCTTTCGGCAAATCCTCAAGCAACGGAAGGGGAAGGATTACAAATCCCGTTCCAAGAAGGTTTGCTACAAGTGTGGTAAGCCCGGTCATTTTATTGCAAAATGTCCTATGTCTAGTGATAGTGACAGGGGCGACGACAAGAAGGGCAAGAGGAAGGAGAAGAAGAAATACTACAAGAAGAAGGGCGGCGATGCCCATGTTTGTCGGGAGTGGGACTCCGACGAAAGCTCAAGCGACTCCTCCGACGACGAGGACGCCGCCAACATCGCCGTCACCAAGGGCCTCCTCTTCCCCAACGTCGGCCACAAGTGTCTCATGGCCAAGGACGGCAAAAAGAAGGTAAAATCAAGGTCCTCCACTAAATATGAAACATCTAGTGATGAGGATGATGATAAAAATGAGGAGGATAATTTGCGTATTCTTTTTGCCAATCTTAACATGGAACAAAAGGAAAAATTAAATGAGCTAATTAGTGCCATCCATGAAAAGGATGATCTCTTGGACTCCCAAGAGGACTTCCTAATCAAGGAAAACAAGAAACATGTTAAGGTTAAAAATGCTTATGCTCTAGAGGTAGAAAAATGTAACAAATTATCTAGTGAGCTAAGCATATGCCATGACACTATTGCCAACCTTAGAAATGAAAATGTTAAATTAATTGCTAAGGTTGATTCTCATGTTTGCATTGATCCTAGAAATGATAATGTTGATTTGCTAGCTAGGATTGATGAGTTGAATGTTTCCATTGCTAGCCTTAGAAATGAGAATGAGAAATTAATTGCTAAGGCTAAGGATTTTGATGCTACTATTTCGGACCTTAGAACTAAGAATGATTTGTTGCATGCTAAGGTCATTGAATTAAAATCTTGCAAACCCTCTACATCTAATGTTGAACATGTTTCTATTTGTACTAGATGTAGAGATATTAATGTTGATGCTATCCATGATCACCTAGCCTTAATTAAAAAACAAAATGATCACATAGCACAACTTAATGCTAAGATTAGAGAGCATGACTTAGAAAATGAAAAATTTAAACTTGCTAGAAGCATGCTCTATAATGGGAGACGCCCTGGCATTAAGGACGGCATTGGCTTCCAAAAGGGAAACAATGTCAAAATTAATGCCCCTCCAAAGAACTTATCTAACTTTGTTAAGGGCAAGGCTCCCATGCCTCAGGATAACGAGGGTTACATTTTGTACCCTGCCGGCTATCCTGAGAGCAAGATTAGGAAAATTCATTCTAGGAAGTCTCACTCTGGCCCTAATCATGCTTTTATGTATAAGGGTGAGACATCTAGATCTAGGCAACCAACCCATGCCAAGTTGCCTAGAAAGAAAATTCCAAATGCATCAAATGATCATGCCATTTCATTTAAAACTTTTGATGCGTCTTATGTTTTAACTAACAAATCCGGCAAGGTAGTTGCCAAAATTGTTGGGGGCAAACACAAGGGCTCCAAGACTTGTGTTTGGGTACCCAAAGTTCTTGTATCTAATGCTAAAGGACCCAAAACCGTTTGGGTACCTAAAACAAAGAACTAAACTTGTTTTGTAGGTTTATGCATCCGGGGGCTCAAGTTGGATACTCGACAGCGGGTGCACAAACCACATGACAGGGGAGAAAAGGATGTTCTCCTCATATGAGAAAAACCAAGATCCCCAACGAGCTATCACATTCGGGGATGGAAATCAAGGTTTGGTCAAAGGTTTGGGTAAAATTGCTATATCTCCTGACCATTCTATTTCCAATGTTTTTCTTGTAGATTCTTTAGATTACAATTTGCTTTCCGTATCCCAGTTATATCAAATGGGCTACAACTGTCTTTTTACTAATACAGGTGTTACTGTCTTTAGAAGGAGTGATGATTCAATAGCATTTAAGGGTGTGTTAGAGGGTCAGCTATACTTAGTAGATTTTGAAAGAGCTGAACTCGACACATGCTTGATTGCTAAGACTAACTTGGGTTGGCTTTGGCACCGCCGACTAGCCCATGTTGGAATGAAGAATCTTCACAAGCTTCTAAAGGGAGAACACATTTTAGGACTAACCGATGTTCATTTTGAGAAAGACAGGATTTGTAGCGCATGCCAAGCCGGGAAGCAAGTTGGTGTCCATCATCCACACAAAAACATCATGACTACCGACAGGCCACTGGAGCTCCTACACATGGATTTATTCGGCCCGATCGCTTACATAAGCATCGGCGGTAGTAAGTATTGTCTTGTAATTGTGGATGATTATTCTCGCTTCACTTGGGTGTTCTTTTTACAGGACAAATCTTATACCCAAGAGACCTTAAAGGGATTCTTGAGACGGGCTCAAAATGAGTTCGGCTTAAGGATCAAGAAAATTAGAAGCGACAATGGGACGGAGTTCAAGAACTCTCAAATAGAAGGCTTTCTTGAGGAGGAGGGCATCAAGCATGAGTTCTCTTCTCCCTACACTCCACAACAAAATGGTGTAGTGGAGAGGAAGAATCGAACTCTATTGGACATGGCAAGAACCATGCTTGATGAGTACAAGACACCGGATCGGTTTTGGGCCGAGGCAGTCAACACCGCCTGCTACGCCATCAACCGATTATATCTTCACCGAATCCTCAAGAAGACATCTTATGAACTCCTAACCGGTAAAAAGCCCAATATTTCATATTTTAGAGTTTTTGGTAGCAAATGTTTTATTCTTGTCAAAAGAGGTAGAAAATCTAAATTTGCTCCTAAAACTGTAGAAGGCTTTTTACTAGGATATGACTCAAACACAAGGGCATATAGAGTCTTTAACAAGTCCTCAGGACTTGTTGAAGTTTCTTGTGACGTTGTGTTTGATGAGACTAACGGCTCTCAAGTAGAGCAAGTTGATCTTGATGAAACAGGTGAAGAACAGGCTCCATGCATAGCGCTAAGGAACATGTCCATTGGGGATGTGTGTCCTAAGGAATTCGAAGAGCCTTCAAATGCACAAGATCAACCATCCTCCTCAACGCAAGCATCTCCACCAACTCAAATTGAGGATGAGGCTCAAGATGTTGAACAAGAAGATCAAGAAGATGAGCCACCTCATAATGACGGCAACGATCAAGGGGGAGATGCACATGATGAGGACAAGGAGGATGATCAACCAAGACCGCCACACCCAAGAGTCCACCAAGCAATACAACGAGATCACCCCGTCGACACCATCCTCGGCGACATTCATAAGGGGGTAACTACTCGATCTCGTGTTGCACATTTTTGTGAACATTACTCTTTTGTTTCCTCTATTGAGCCACACAGGGTAGAGGAAGCACTTCAAGATTCGGATTGGGTGATGGCGATGCAAGAGGAGCTCAACAATTTCACAAGGAACGAGGTATGGCACTTAGTTCCACGTCCTAACCAAAATGTTGTAGGAATCAAGTGGGTCTTCCGCAACAAGCAAGACGAGCATGGTGTGGTGACTAGGAACAAAGCTCGACTCGTGGCCAAGGGGTATTCACAAGTCGAAGGTTTGGATTTTGGTGAAACCTATGCACCCGTATCTAGGCTTGAGTCAATTCGTATATTATTAGCCTATGCTACTTACCATGGCTTCAAGCTTTATCAAATGGACGTGAAGAGTGCCTTCCTCAATGGACCGATCAAGGAGGAGGTCTATGTTGAGCAACCTCCCGGCTTTGAAGATAGTGAGTACCCTAACCATGTCTATAGGCTCTCTAAGGCACTTTATGGGCTCAAGCAAGCCCCAAGAGCATGGTATGAATGCCTTAGAGATTTCCTTATTGCAAATGGCTTCAAAGTCGGCAAGGCCGATCCTACTTTATTCACTAAAACTCTTGACAATGATTTGTTTGTATGCCAAATTTATGTTGATGATATTATATTTGGGTCTACTAACAAATCTACATGTGAAGAATTTAGTAGGATCATGACACAGAAATTCGAGATGTCTATGATGGGGGAGTTGAAGTATTTTCTAGGATTCCAAGTGAAGCAACTCCAAGAGGGCACCTTCATCAGCCAAACAAAGTATACTCAAGACATTCTAAGCAAGTTTGGAATGAAGGATGCCAAGCCCATCAAGACACCCATGGGAACAAATGGGCATCTCGACCTCGACGCGGGAGGTAAGTCCGTGGATCAAAAGGTATACCGGTCGATGATTGGTTCATTGCTTTACTTATGTGCATCTCGACCGGACATTATGCTTTCCGTATGCATGTGTGCAAGATTCCAAGCCGACCCTAAGGAATCACACCTTACGGCCGTGAAACGAATCTTGAGATATTTGGCTTATACTCCTAAGTTTGGGCTTTGGTACCCTCGGGGATCCACTTTTGATTTGATTGGTTATTCGGATGCCGATTGGGCGGGGTGTAGGATTAATAGAAAGAGCACATCGGGGACTTGCCAGTTCTTGGGAAGATCCTTGGTGTCATGGGCTTCAAAGAAGCAAAATTCGGTCGCTCTTTCTACTGCCGAAGCCGAGTATATTGCCGCAGGCCATTGTTGCGCGCAATTACTTTGGATGAGGCAAACCCTGCGGGACTACGGTTACAAATTAACCAAAGTCCCTTTGCTATGTGACAATGAGAGTGCAATCAAAATGGCCGACAATCCCGTCGAGCACAGCCGCACTAAGCACATAGCCATTCGGTATCATTTTCTTCGGGATCACCAGCAAAAGGGGGATATCGAGATTTCTTACATTAATACTAAAGATCAATTAGCCGATATCTTTACCAAGCCTCTTGATGAACAATCTTTTACCCGACTTAGGCATGAGCTCAATATTCTTGATTCTAGGAATTTCTTTTGCTAGTCTTGCACACATAGCTCATAAATATACCTTTGATCATGTCTCTTTTATATATGCTATGACTAATGTGTCTCCAAGTGTATTTCAAACCAAGTCATAGGTATATTGAAAGGGAATTGGAGTCTTCGGCGAAGACAAGGCTTCCACTCCACTCTACTACTTATCCTTCGCCGTCGCTCCGCATCATCTCTCCAACTTTGGTATAATCTTCACTCATTCATTTCATGGCCAAAGAGGAGAAAGTACTTCACTTGGGCTCTAATGATTCCGTTTTTGGCGATTCATGCCAAAGGGGGAGAAAATATGAGCCCAAAGCAAAAGGACCGCACCACCACCCTAATTTTAAAATTGATGATTTTCAAAATTGGTATCTCTTTGTGTTCTAAAGGGGGAGCAAAAAGTATTTTCAAAATTGATGTAAAACCCTCTTGATCACTAAGAGGAGACCTTATTTGAGGGGGAGTTTTGTTTAGTCAAAGGGAAAGCATTTTGGAACAAAGGAAGAAACTTTCAAAACTTAAAAATGCTTTGCAAAGTCTTATTCATTTACCTTTGACTATCTTGCAAAATGACTTTGAAAAGAATTTACAAATGAATTTGCAAAAACAAAACTCTTGGTGCAAATGTGGTCCAATATGTCAAAAACAAAGAAAACAATCCATGCGCATCATATAAGTATTTATATTGGCTCAATTCCAAGCAACCTTTGCACTTACATTTTGCAAACTAGTTCAATTATGCACTTCTATATTTGCTTTGGTTTGTGTTGGCATCAATCACCAAAAAGGGGGAGATTGAAAGGGAATTAGGCTTACCCCTAGTTCCTAAATAATTTTGGTGGTTGAATTGTCCAACACAAATATTGGACTAACTAGTTTGCTCTAGTGTATAAGCTATACAGGTGCAAAAGGTTCACATTCAGTCAATAAAAAGACCAAGTGTTGGATTCAACAAAGGAGCAAGGGGGCAACCGAGGGCACCTCTGGTTGGAGGCACCGGACTGTCCGGTGTGCACTGGACATGTCCGGTGCGCCCAGAGGACTCCAAATCAAACTCTTCGCTCTCAGGAATTCTCGGAAGCCGGCGCGCTATAATTCACCGGACTGTCCGGTGTGCACCGGACATGTCCGGTGCTCCAAGGAAGCGCGGTCTCCGGAACTAGCCAGCCTCGGGTTCGCGCGGCAGCCACTCCGCTAAAATTCACCGGACTGTCCGGTGTGCACCGGACTGTCCGGTGTGCCAGCGGAGCAACGGCTCCCTGCGGCGCCAACGGCTCCCTGCGGTGCATTAAATGCGCGCGCAGCGCGCGCAGACGTCAGGATCGCCCATACCGGTGCACCGGACATCAAACAGTACATGTCCGGTGTGCACCGGACACCCAGGAGGGCCCAGAAGACAGAAGCTCCAACGGTCAGAATCCAACGGTAATGGTGACGTGGCAGGGGCACCGGACTGTCCGGTGTGCACCGGACTGTCCGGTGCGCCATCGAACAGACAGGTTCCAGCAACGGTCACATTTGGTGGTTGGGGCTATAAATACCCCAACCACCCCACATTCATTGCTATCCAAGTTTTCCACTTCTCAACTACTACAAGAGCTCTAGCATTCAATTCTAGACACACCAAATAGATCAAGTCCTCTCCAAATTCCACACAACACCATAGTGACTAGAGAGAGTGATTTGCTTGTGTTCTTTCGAGCTCTTGCGCTTGGATCGCATTCTTTTCTTTCTCACTTGTTCTTGTGATCATCACTCAATTGTAACCAAGGCAAGAGGCACCAATTGTGTGGTGACCCTTGCGGGGAAGTTTTGTTCCCGGTTGATTGAGAAGAAGAGAAAGCTCACTCGATCCGTGGGATCGTTTGAGAGAGGGAAGGGTTGAAAGAGACCCGGCCTTTGTGGCCTCCTCAACGGGGAGTAGGTTTGCGAGAACCGAACCTCGGTAAAACAAATCCTCGTGTCACACTCTTATTCGCTTGCGATTTGTTTTGCGCCCTCTCTCGCGGACTCGTTTATATTTCTAACGCTAACCCCGGCTTGTAGTTGTGTTTATATTTGTAAATTTCAGTTTCGCCCTATTCACCCCCCCTCTAGGCGACTATCAATGTATCTTGTCCTAAGTTCTTTATTGTGTTCTCATTGCCTTTTTTGCTCCTATTTGTCATTTTGGTGAGGCAATGGGGTTAAGGGGCCACAAAGGTCTCCCATTTTGGTGCTTAATGCCAAAGGGGAAGAAATTAAGGCCAAAGCAAATGGATCAGTCAACCACTTGTGAATTTCAAAAATATTAGAGCTAGAATCTTTATGTTTGATCAAAACCCTTTTATTGCAAAATTGTTCTCTTATGGGGGAGAAGTTTCAATATGGGAAAAGGGGAAGTTTGTTGCATTTGATCAAATTTACTCATGAAATATCTTTCTATTTGTCCAAACAAGTGTATTTGACTTAGAGATAGGAAAAAGAATTTGTTTTGTGAAAATAAACCAAGTGGTGGTAAAAGTGATCCAAATATGCCAAATTCTATGTAAGAAAAATTTGGTCTTCAATTTGCCTCTTTAAAGAATGATATTGCACTTTGAGTTGCTTTTAAATGTGTTGGCATAAATCGCCAAAAAGGGGGAGATTGAAAGGGAAATGTGCCCCTGTGCCATTTCTATAAATATTTTGGTGATTAGATGCCCAACACATATTATTGTAACAGATGCAAATGAAAAATAAAGGTAATACCTTGACACTTTGTAAATTGTTTTTGAAAGTCGCCTAGAGAGGGGTGAATAGGCGAAATCTGAAAATTATAAACTTTAAGCACAACTACAAGCCGGGGTTAGCGTTAGAATTAAACTCGAGTCCAAAAGAGAGGGCAAAAACAAATCACAAGCAAATGAAGCGGATGACACGGTGATTTGTTTTACCGAGGTACGGTTCTTGAGAACCTACTCCCCGTTGAGGTGGTCACAAAGACTGGGTCTCTTTCAACCCTTTCCCTCTCTCAAACGGTCACCTAGACCGAGTTAGCTTTCTCCTTTAATCAAACGGGTCACTTAGACCCCTACAAGGACCACCACAACTTGGTGTCTCTTGCTTTGATTACAAGTGTCTTGAGAACAAGAAAGAGGAAGAAGAAAGCGATCCAAGAATAAGAGCTCAAAGAACACGAGCAAAACTCTCTCTCTAGTCACTAATTGTTTGGAGTCTATTTGTGACTTGGAGAGGCTTTGATTCTTTTGAATTGTGTCTTGTATTGATTGCACTAGCTCTTGTATTGAATGAGATGTCTGAAAAACTTGAATGCTTGGAGTGGTGGTGGTTGGGGGGTATTTATAGCCCCAACCACCAAAATAGTCGTTGGGGAAGACTGCTGTCGATGGGCGCACCGGACAGTCCGGTGCGCCACCGGACACTGTCCGGTGCGCCAGCCACGTCACCCAACCGTTAGGGTTCTGAAGATTCTGACCGTTGGAGCATTGACTTCATGTCACACCGGACAGTCCGGTGCTGCTTCGGACAGGCACTGTTCACTGTCCGGTGCGCCTTCTGGCGCTGCTCTGACTCTGCGCGAACTGTCCGCGCACTGTTCACGTCGTAGGCGACCGTTGGAGTTGACCGTTGCGCTCGCTAGCCGTTGCTCCGCTGGCACACCGGACAGTCCGGTGGCACACCTGACAGTCCAGTGAATTATAGCGAAGCATTATCCAAAAAACACGAAGGTGAAGAGTTTGAGGTCGCTCACCCCTGGTGCACCAGACACTGTCCGGTGGCACACCGGACAGTCCGGTGCGCCAGACCACGGGAGCCTTCGGTTTCTTTTGCTCCTTTCTTTTTAAGCCATAACTTGATCTTTTTATTGGTTTGTGTTGAACCTTTAGCACCTATAGAACATATAATCTAGAGCAAACTAGTTAGTCCAATTATTTGTGTTGGGCAATTCAACCACCAAAATCATTTAGGAAAAGGTTTGACCCTATTTCCCTTTCAATCTCCCCCTTTTTGGTGATTGATGCCAACACAAACCAAAGCAAATATATAAGTGCAGAATTGAACTAGTTTGCATAATGTAAGTGCATAGGTTGCTTAGAATTAAACCAATTTACAATTTCAATGGATATGCATGCTTGCTTTCTTTTCAATTAACATTTCGGACTATGCTTGCACCACATGTTTTTTTTTGGAAACTCTTTTGGAAATTCTTTTCAAAGTATTTTTGCAAATGGTCAAAGGCATATGAATAAGATTGAAAGAAGCATTTTCAAGATTTGAAATTTCTCCCCCTGTTTCAAATGCTTTTCCTTTGACTAAACAAAAAACTCCCCCTCAATGAAGTTCTCCCCTTAGTGTTCAAGAGGGTTTTGCCAATTTTTGAAAATACTAATAAACTTTCTCCCCCTTTTGAAAACACATAGATATACCAATTTGAAAACTTCCTTTTGAAATTTGGGTGGTGGTGCGGTCCTTTTGCTTTGGGCTGATACTTTCTCCCTCTTTGACATTAATCGCCAAAAACAGAGACATTTTGAGAGCCCTTTACTTTCTCCCCATTGGTACAAGTAAATATGAGTGATAAGATTATACCAATGTGAAGTGGTGAAGTAACGACAAAGGGTAAAATATACCGGTAGAGTGGAGTGGAAGCCTTGTCTTCGTCGAGTACTCCATTTCCCTTTCAATCTACGACTTAGCATAAAAATGTACTTGACAACACATTAGTCCTAGCAAACGAAAGAGATATGATCAAAGGTACATAAATGAGCAATGTGTGCAATGTTTCAATTAAAGTTCCGAGAATCAAGTATATTTAGCTCATTCCTAAGTTTACAAAAGGATTTCTCATCTAATGGCTTGGTAAAGATATCGGTTAATTGATCTTTAGTGTTTATATAAGCAATCTCGATATCCCCCTTTGTTGGTGATCTCTCAGAAAGTGATGCTGAATGTCTATGTGCTTAGTGCGGCTATGGTCAATGGGATTATCCGCTATGCAGATTGCACTCTCATTGTCACATAGGACAAGGACTTTGCTCAATTTGTAGCCATAGTCCCTAAGGGTTTGCCTCATCCAAAGTAATTGCGCACAACAATGGCCTGCGGTAATATACTCGGCTTCGGCGGTTGATAGGGCTACTGAATTTTGTTTCTTTGAAGCCCAAGACACCAAGGATCTTCCTAGAAACTGACAAGTCCCTGATGTACTCTTCCTATCAATTTTACACTCTGCCCAATCGGCATCGGAATATCCTATCAAATCAAAGGTTGATCCCCTGGGGTACCAAAGCCTAAACTTAGGTGTGTAAACTAAATATCTCATGATTCTTTTAACGGCCCTAAGGTGAACTTCCTTAGGATCAGCTTGGAACCTTGCACACATGCATACTGAAAGCATAATATCCGGTCGAGATGCACATAAATAGAGTAAAGATCCTATCATCGACCGATATACCTTTTGATCTACGGATTTACCTCCCGTGTCGAGGTTGAGATGCCCATTGGTTCCCATGGGTGTCTTTATGGGCTTGGCATCCTTCATTCCAAACTTGTTAAGAATGTCTTGAGTATACTTGGTTTGGCTGATGAAGGTGCCCTCTTGGAGTCGCTTGACTTGAAATCCTAAGAAATACTTCAACTCCCCCATCATAGACATCTCGAATTTTTGAACCATTATCCTACTAAACTCTTCATAAGTAGATTTGTTAGTAGACCCAAATATGATATCATCAACATAAATTTGGCATACAAACAAATCATTTGCAATGGTTTTAGTAAAGAGAGTAGGATCGGCTTTTCCGACTTTGAAGCCATTAGTGATTAGAAAATCTCGAAGGCATTCATACCATGCTCTTGGGGCTTGCTTAAGCCCATAAAGTGCCTTTGAGAGTTTATAAACACGGTCAGGGTACTCACTATCTTCAAAGCCAGGAGGTTGCTCGACATAGACCTCTTCCTTGATTGGTCCATTGAGGAAGGCACTCTTCACGTCCATTTGATAAAGCTTGAAGCCATGGTAAGTAGCATAGGTAAGTAATATGCGAATTGACTCAAGCCTAGCTATGGGTGCATAAGTTTCACCAAAGTCCAAACCTTCGACTTGAGAATAACCTTTAGCGACAAGTCTGGCTTTGTTCCTTATCACCACACCATGCTCATCTTGCTTGTTGCGGAATACCCACTTGGTACCTACAACATTTTGATTAGGACATGGAACCAAATGCCATACCTCATTCCTCGTGAAGTTGTTAAGCTCCTCTTGCATTGCTAACACCCAATCTGAATCTCTTAGTGCATCCTCTACCCTGTATGGCTCAATAGAGGAGACAAAAGAGTAATGTTCACAAAAATGTGCGACTCGAGATCGAGTGGTTACCCCCTTATGAATATCGCCGAGGATGGTGTTCACGGGGTGATCTTTTTGAATCGCTTGGTGGACTCTTGGGTGTGGCGGTCTTTGACCCTGTACTTCCTGATCATCTCCCTTGTCTTGATCAACTTCATCTCCCCCTTGATCCTTGTCCTCCTCTTGAGGTGGCTCGTCTTCTTGATCTTCTTCTTCATCACCTTGAGCCTGTTCCTCATCATGTGTTGGTGGAGATGCTTGCATGGAAGATGAAGGTTGATCTTGTGCTTGTGTAGGCTCTTCGGATTCCTTAGGACACACATCCCCAATGGACATGTTCCTTAGCGCGACGCACGGAGCCTTTCATCATCTAATTCATCAAGATAAACTTGCTCCACTTGGGAGCCATTAGTCTCATCAAACACAATGTCACAAGAAACCTCAACTAATCCAGTGGATTTGTTGAAGACTCTATATGCCCTTGTGTTTGAATCATATCCTAGTAAAAATCCTTCTACAGCCTTGGGAGCAAATTTAGATTTTCTACCTCTTTTAACAAGAATAAAACATTTGCTACCAAAAACTCCAAAATATGAAACATTGGGCTTTTTATCGGTTAGGAGTTCATAAGATGTCTTCTTGAGGATTCGGTGAAGGTAGAGCCGGTTGATGGAGTAGCATGCGGTGTTAATCGCCTCGGCCCAAAATCGGTCTGGTGTCTTGTACTCATCAAGCATGGTCCTTGCCATGTCCAATAGAGTTCTATTCTTCTTCTCCACTACACCATTTTGTTGAGGTGTGTAGGGAGAAGAGAACTCATGCTTGATGCCCTCCTCCTCAAGAAATCCTTCAATTTGTGAATTCTTGAACTCCGTCCCATTGTCGCTTCTTATTTTCTTGATCCTCAATCCAAACTCATTTTGAGCTTGTCTCAAGAATCCCTTTAAAGTCTCTTGGGTTTGTGATTTATCCTGCAAAAAGAATACCCAAGTGAAGCGAGAATAATCATCCACAATTACAAGACAATACTTACTCCCACCGATGCTTATGTAAGCTATCTGGCCGAATAGATCCATGTGGAGTAGCTCGAGCGGCCTATCGGTCATCATGATGTTCTTGTGTGGATGATGGGCACCAACTTGCTTTCCTGCTTGGCATGCGCTACAGATCCTGTCTTTCTCAAAATGAACATTTGTTAGTCCTAAAATGTGTTCTCCCTTTAGAAGCTTGTGAAGATTCTTCATCCCAACATGGGCTAGTCGGCGATGCCAGAGCCAACCCATATTAGTCTTAGCAATTAAGCAAGTGTCGAGTTCAGTTCTATTGAAATTAACTAAGTATAGCTGACCCTCTAACACTCCCTTAAATGCTACTGAATCATCACTTCTTCTAAAGACAGTAACACCTACATCTGTAAATAGACAGTTGTAGCCCATATTGCATAATTGAGATACGGAAAGCAAATTGTAATCTAATGAATCTACAAGAAAAACATTGGAAATAGAATGGTCAGGTGATATAGCATTTTACCAAGTCCTTTGACCAAACCTTGATTTTCATCCCCAAATGTGATAGTTCTTTGGGGATCTTGGTTTTTCTCGTAGGAGGAGAACATCCTTTTCTCCCCTGTCATGTGGTTTGTGCATCCGCTATCAATGATCCAACTTAATGCCAGGGCGTCTCCCATTATAGAGCATGCTTCTAGCAAATTTAAATTTTTCATTTTCAATTTCATGCTCATTAATTTTAGCAGTAAGTTGAGCTATGTGATCATTTTGTTGTTTAATTAAAGCAAGGTGATCATGAAAAGCATCAACATTAACATCTCTACATCTAGTGCAAACAGAAACATGTTCAACGGTAGATGTAGATGGTTTGCAAACATTTAATTCATCAATCTTAGTATGTAATATGGCATTCTCATTTCTAAGACTGGAAATAGAATCATTGCAAACATTTAAATCTTTAGCCTTAGAAATTAATTTATCATTCTCAATTTTAAGGCTAGAAAGTGAGGCATTCAATTTATCAATCTTAGCAATTAAACTATCATTTTCATTTGTAAGACTGACAATTGAATCATTACAAGCATTTTTTCAACCTTAGCAAATAAATTAGCGTTCTCAGTTCTAAGGTTGGAAATGGTGTCATGACAAATACTAAGCTCCTTAGATAAATTTTCACATTTCTCTACTTCCTGAGCATAAGCATTTTTAACTTTAACATACTTTTTGTTTTCCTTAATAAGGAATTCCTCTTGGCTATCCAAGAGTTCATCGTCGTCGGAGGAGGAGTCAGTGAAGCATTTGTGGCCGACGTTGGAGAAGAGGAGGTCCTTGTTGACGGCGATGTTGACGGCGTCCTCGTCGTTGGAGGAGTCAGTGGAGCTCTCGTCAGAGTCCCATTCTCGACACACGTGGGCATCGCCACCCTTATTCTTGTAGTATCTCTTATTTTCCTTACTCTTTCCCTTTTTGTCGTCGCCCCTGTCACTATCATTAAATAATGGACATTTAGCAATGAAATGACCGGGCTTACCACACTTGTAGCACACCCTCTTGGAGCGGGGTTTGTAGTCCTCCCCCCTCCTTTGTTTGAGGATTTGACGGAAGCTCTTGATGATGAGCGCCATCTCTTCATTATCGAGCTTGGAAGCGTCGATGGGGAGCCTACTTGATGTAGACTCTTCTTTCTTCTCCTCCGTCGCCTTGAATGCGATGGGTTGCACCTCGGGTGTAGAGGTGGCGCCTGGAGCCTTTGATCATCAATTCAAAGCTCACAAACTTTCCTATCACTTCCTCGGGAGACATTAGCTTATATCTAGGATCACCACGAATTAATTGAACTTGAGTGGGATTGCGAAAAACAAGTGATCTTAGAATAACCTTGACCATTTCATGGTCATCCCATTTTGTGCTCCCGAGGTTGCGCACTTGGTTCACCAAGGTCTTGAGCCGGTTGTACATTGCTTGTGGCTCCTCTCCTTGGTTCAGGACGAATCGACCGAGCTCCCCCTCGATCGTCTCTCACTTGGTGATCTTGGTCACCTCATCTCCTTCGTGCGCAGTTTTGAGTACGTCCCAAATTTCCTTGGCACTCTTCAACCCTTGTACCTTATTATACTCCTCTCGACATAGAGAGGCGAGGAGTATAGTAGTTGCTTGGGAATCAAAGTGCTTGATTTGGGCGACCTCATCCGAATCATAGCCTTCGTCCCCCGCGATGGTACTTGTGCTCCAAACTCAACAATGTCCCATATGCTAGCGTGGAGTGAGGTTAGATGGTGCCTCATTTTATCACTCCACATACTATAATCTTCACCATCAAAACGGGTGGTTTGCCTAATGGGACGGAAAGTAAAGGAGTACGTTTGGAAATGCGGGGGTAGCGTAGGGGGATCTTACTAAACTTCTTGCGCTCATGGCGCTTAGAAGTGACGGACGGCGCGTTGGAGCCGGAGGTGGATGGCGACGAAGAATCGATCTCGTAGTAGACCACCTTCTTCATCTTCTTTTTCTTGTCGCCACTCCGATGCGACTTGACATGTGAAGGGGATCCCTTCATCTTGTTGCCGGATTCCCGCGATGGAGCCTTCCTGTGGCTTGTAGACTTGTCACCGCCGGTCACGATTGCCTTCTTGGCGTGATCTCCCGACATCACTTCGAGCGGTTAGGCTCTAATGAAGTATCGGGCTCTTATACCAATTGAAAGTCGCCTAGAGTGGGGTGAATAGGCAGAATCTGAAAATTATAAACTTTAAGCACAACTATAAGCTGGGGTTAGCGTTAGAATTAAACTCGAGTCCGAAAGAGAGGGCGAAAACAAATCACAAGCAAATGAAGCTGGTGACACGGTGATTTGTTTTACCGAGGTTCGGTTCTTGAGAACCTACTCCCCATTGAGGTGGTCACAAAGACTGGGTCTCTTTCAACCCTTTCCCTCTCTCAAACGGTCACCTAGACCGAGTGAGCTTTCTCCTTTAATCAAACGGATCATTTAGACCCCTACAAGGACCACCACAACTTGGAGTCTCTTGCTTTGATTACAAGTGTCTTGAGAACAAGAAAGAGAAAGAAGAAAGCGATACAAGAACAAGAGCTCAAAGAACACGAGCAAAACTCTCTCTCTAGTCACTAATTGTTTGGAGTGTATTTGGGACTTGGAGAGGCTTTGATTCTTTTGAATTGTGTCTTGTATTGATTGCACTAGCTCTTGTATTGAATGAGACGTCTGAAAAACTTGGATGCTTGGAGTGGTGGTGGTTAGGGGTATTTATAGCCCCAACCACCAAAACAGCCGTTAGGGAAGACTGCTGTCGATGGGCACACTGGACAGTCCGGTGTGCCAGCCACGTCACCCAACCATTAGGGTTCTGAAGATTCTGACCATTGGAGCGCTGACTTCATGTCACACCGGACAGTCCGGTGCCGTATCGGACAGGCACTGTTCACTGTCTGGTGCGCCTTCTGGCGGTGCTCTGACTCTGCGCAAACTGTCCGCGCACTGTTCACGTTGCAGGCAACCATTGGAGTTGACCATTGCGCTCGCTAGCCATTGCTCCACTGGCACACCGGACAGTCCGGTGAATAATAGCGGAGCACGATCCCAAAAACCCGAAGGTGAAGGGTTTGAGGTCGCTCGCCCCTGGTGCACCGGACAGTCCGGTGCACCAGACCAGGGGAGCCTTCGGTTTCTTTTGCTCCTTTCTTTTTGAGCCCTAACTTGATCTTTTTATTGGTTTGTGTTGAACCTTTAGCACCTGTAGAACATATAATCTAGAGCAAACTAGTTAGTCCAATTATTTGTGTTGGGCAATTCAACCACCAAAATCATTTAGGAAAAGGTTTGACCCTATTTCTCTTTCAGTTTTATATGTGAAACACTCTTGTCTAAGTGTCAGGGACTCAGCTAAGTAAAGGCCAAAAGAGTCAAAGGAAAACAAACAAATGATCGAAGAAAGGGTGCTGACTGCGTAGCACCGGACGGTCCGGTGCAATTCACCAGACAGTCCGGTGCACGGTCTGCGCAAACTTGTCTCTCTCGGGTTTTTCCTAGCTACGTCGGCTATAAATCACCGGACAGTCCACGTGAGGTGCCGGACGGTCTGGTGCACCAGCCGTGCAACGGCTATCTGCCACGTCGACGAGAGCCAACGGTCATATGGCGCACCGAACAGTCAGGTGCCCCACACCGGACGGTCCGGTGCCCCACAGAAAAGGAAACCAGCGAATCAAGGGATTCTCTGCTGCGTCCTGTGCTCATACTGTTCACTATCCGATGCGCCACCGGACAGTCCGGTGCACCGACGAACAAAAGGAAATAATTGCCTACCAAATGGAGTTCCAACGGCTCCTAGCTACCTTGGGGCTATAAAAGGAACCCCTAGGCACATGGAGCACCACACCAAGCCTCCATTGAACATCCTAAGACGCCTAGACTCCACAACCACGCAATCGGATCATCATGTTTGAGATTTGAGCATCTCCTGAGTTGTAAACTCCCTGCACCGTGTTTGTGTGCTCACGTCTTGACTGTGTGTGTGTGATTGCTGTGGATCTTGCATGTGTTTCTTTCCCTCCCTTACTCTTGTGCTCTTGTTGTGATCAACATTGTAAGGGCGAGAGGCTCCAACTTGTGGAGATTCCTCGCAAACGGGAAAAGACTGCTAAGGAAGAAAAATGTGGTACTCAAGGTTGACCATTGGATTACTTGAGAGGGATTTAGTGCAATCCTTGACCAAAGGAGGTCACCACAACGTGGAGTAGGCATTGGCCGAACCACGGGATAAAAATCATTGTGTCTCATGTCTCTTTTCATTGTGATTGGTTTTTCTTCTAGAGTTCTCACTTTAGCAACTTGGTTTTAATCGCACTAACATTTCATAACCAAGTTTGGGATATTTAGTTTTGAATTTTACAGGATCACCTATTCACCCCCCCCCCCTCTAGGTGCTCTCAGTTCGTAGGAAGATAAAATAGTCCATAGGGTTTAGGCCCTATTCGGTATACCTTATTTTCAGCTTATTCACAAATTTAAACAGAAGTTCTATCAAACAGGTAGCTTATGTAGAAGCTTATCAGTTCAGCTGCTTCTCAGAATGAACTAAAAGTAGCCAACAAACAGAAGTTGTGTCAAACAGGGCCTTAGAATGTAGAGAGTGATAGTTTCCTACTATCTCAATGACTCGGGCGATTCTTTGTTCACGTTGATTTTGGACGGTTTTGACTTAATGATTCTCATAAAAGATGGCTGAAAAGCAAGACGTTTGGTAGTCGCAGCAACTTTTGATGCCTAGAAGCTAAAAAAAGCTAAAACAAACAAGATCTATGAAACATCCTAGCAGAAGCCGGGACAGACTTCCAATGTTTCATGTTGGCATTGTAAGTGACTTTTATTAATAAGATAGAAAAAATAGTGCAACGAGTTTTGTTGTCTCCCTATCTCAATTCATACCCTGCAAGACGATGCTTATGCAAAAATAGGCATGCTCTCCCAGTTCTGTTGTCTCTGCAGCGCAATTCATGTCATACTATGAGTGACTGTGATACTGCTTGGGAACAACGGTGATGCTTATGGCCATTAGAGCTAGGCATGCTCTCCCAATTTTGAGTTTTGATTTTTGAACCAGGTTTCTAGTAGATAGTGTAACTATGCAAATTCTGATTTGATGAATGATGGAAAAGTTTATATGAAGCAAATATGAAACTACTTCCATGCAATACCAGATTTGCATACTGATGCAATGTTTTTTAAAAAATGTGCATGTGCTAATGTGATACTGAAAGGGAAATGTGCCCTTGGGCCATTTCTATAATTGTTTTGGTGATTATATGCCCAACACATTGTTTTAAGCTTATAAGTGCCAAGATGCAAATCAAAGAACAAGGTATGTCTCCGGACTTAGTAAATTGTTTTTAGGTACTAACATGTTTATCTAAGTGCTAGAGACATGGCCAAGAAAAGAGAAAAAGGGATAAAGAAGAAGTGGTTGTGATCAGCCAAACCAGCACCAGCCTGGCACACCGGACTGTCCGGTGGTGCACCAGACTGTCCAATGCCCAGGCTGGCCCGGCGGAAGTTGCTGCTCTCGGGAATCAGCGTGGCGACGTGGCTAAATATCACCGAACTGTACACGCCTAAGACTCCAGCGACGAACTCGTCGCTCTCGGGAAAAGGAGAAGGCGTCGCGGCTAAAAATCACCGGACTGTCCGGTGAGCCAACGGCGCCCGCGGCCAACGGTCGTCTACGCGATCAACGGGCAACACGTGGCCAAGCCAACGGTTGGATGGTCATATAGGACTGTCTGGTGTGCACCAGACAGTGTCTGGTGTGCCAACGGATCCGAAGATCCAACGATCGGCTTCACTAGAAAAGGAAAGAGAACAAGCACCGGACTGGTACTGTTCATGTCTGGTGGTGCTCCGGATTGTCCGGTGCGCCACCCGATAAAAGGCAAGAATTGCCTTCCAAGTTGATCTCCAACGGTTCCTAGCTGCCTTGAGGCTATAAAAGGGCCCCCTAGGCGCATGAAGCAGAACACCAAGCATTCACTAAACATCCTAAGACTCCTAGACTCCGCAATCACGTATACGGTTCATAGTGTTAGAGATTTGAGCACAGTTTGAGTTGTAAACTCCCCGCGCCGTGATCTCGTGCTGACGTCTTGGCTTTTGTGCATGTGTTTGCTGCGATTTGAGTCTTGCGTGTGTTGCTTTCCCTCCCTTACTTCTGTGCTTCTTGTGTGATCAACATTGTAAGGGCAAGAGGCTCCAACTTATAGAGATTCCTCGCAAACGGGAAGAGAACTCTAAAAGGAAAAGAATGTGGTATTTAAGTTCATCATTGGATCACTTGAGAGGGGTTGAGTGCAACCCTCGTCCATTAGGGCGCCACAATGTGGAAGTAGGCAAGTGTTACTTGGCCGAACCACGGGATAAAAACTGCGTGTCTCTTATGTTGTTTTTCTGTGTGATTGATTCCATCTCAAGAACTCGCTTTATAACCACTTGGTTTAATCTAACTAACATATTATAAACCAAGTTTGTGTTATTAGTATTGAATTTTGTAGGATCACCTATTCACCCCCCCTCTAGGTGCCCTCAATTGGTATCAGAGTCGTACTCTTCATCTTAGGGACTAATCGCCCGAAGAGATGGATCCTAAGGGTAAGGGGATGGTGATCAACGACAAGGAGAAGGAGTCCCTCTTCAACGAGCCAAGAGACAACAAGCCCACTGACTCAGGCTCGAGTCACAAGAATAGGGGCAGGAAGAAGAAGAGGCGCATCAAGAAGATCATCTACTATGACAGTGACTACTCCTCTTCTTCACCAAGGGATGACGACGATGACTCCTTGTTGAAAAAGAAAACGGTTAATCAGAATTACTCTTTTGACTATTCTCGCATTCCTTACAATTCAAATGCGCATTTACTATCAATTCCACTTGAAAAACCTCCACACTTTGATGGAGAAGATTATTATTTTTGGAGTCATAAAATGCATAGTCATTTGTTCTCCCTCCATCCTAGTATCTAGGAGATTGTAGAAAATGGAATGCAGTTTGATAGCACTGATAACCCTATATTCATTATTGAACAAATACACAAAAATGCCCATGCTACTACTGTTTTGCTAGCATCTCTTTGCAGGGATGAATATAAGAAAGTGGGCAGCTTGGACAATGCTAAGCAAATCTAGGATACTCTCAAGATATCATATGAGGGTAACGACACCATGATGATTACCAAAATGGAACTGGTGGAAGGCGAGCTAGGGAGGTTCACAATGATCAGGGGAGAGGAGCCAACACAAACCTACAACAGGCTCAAGACCCTGGTCAACAAAATCCGAAGCTACAGGAGTACAAGATGGATGGATCATGATGTCGTCTGACTCATGCTCAGGTCATTTACAGTTATTGACCCCCATCTTGTAAATCTTATTCGTGAGAACCCCAGGTACATCAAGATGACGCCCGAGGAAATACTCGAAAAATTCGTAAGCAGGCGCATGATGATGAAGGAGGCAAGATATGTGGACGATGCCTTGAACGGTCCACTCCCCGTCTATTAGCCGCAGCCCGTTGCTCTCAAAGCAACCAATAGCAGGGAGGCGCTACCAAGCAAGGTAGCACAAGTGGAGGCTATCGGGCTCAACAAGGATGAGATGGCACTCATAATAAAGCGCTTCAAGACCGCACTAAAAGGACGCAAGGAGTACCCCAACAAGAACAAGTCAAGGGGGAAACACTCCTGCTTCAAATGCGGTAAGACTGGTCATTTTATTGCTCAATGTCCCGATAATGAGAATGACCAGGCACAAGAAAAGCACGAGAAGAGGGAGAAGAAAAAGAACTACAGGATGGCCAAGGGCGAGGCGCACATCGGGAAGGAATGGGACTCTGACTGTTCTTCATCCGACTCTGACGATGAAGGACTGGCTGCCTCGTCCTTTGACAAGTCTTCACTCTTCCCCAATAAACGTCATATGTGCATTATGGCTAAGGAGAAGAAGGTATGTATTCGGGACACTCCCAAATATACTTCTTCTAGTGATGAAAAGTCATCTGATGATGAAGTAGACTACACTGATTTGTTTAAGGGATTAGATAGAACTAAAGTAGACAAAATAAATGAATTAATTGATGCCCTCAATGAAAAGGATAGATTACTAGAAAAACAAAAAGATATTTTGTATGAGGAGCATGATAAATTTATTAGTGTTCAAAAATCTCTTGCTCTAGAAATTAAGAGAAATGAAATGCTATCATCTGAGCTGTCTACTAGTTATGAATCTATCTTTACTTTAAAGAATTTAAATGATGAATTAAATGCTAAACTAGAGGAAGTAAATGCAACTAGTTCATGTGTAGAACATGTAGTTATTTGCAATAGGTGTAAAGATGTTGATTTTGATGAACATGCTGCCACTATTACCAAATTAAATAATGATGTTGCAAGTCTTAATGATCAACTTAAGACTTGCAAAAATGATTATGAGAAACTAAAATTTGCTAGGGATGCCTACACCATTGGTAGACACCCCTCAATTAAGGATGGACTTGGTTTTCGAAAGGAAACCAAGAACTTAACAAGCCAAAGGACTTCCGATCTCAACAAGGGGAAAGGGAAGGCTCCTATGGCCAGTAGTTCATATTCTTCACATGATCAAAAGAATCATGCTTATCTTTATACTCATGTTAAGAAAGTTTCTCATCATGATAGGAGTTATGATCATACTATTTTACCTGTTTATCATAATTCTCATGCTATGGTTGCTTCCAGCTCTACTTATGCTTATGGTAGAGACAGGCCTAGACGTAATCATGTTGTGTCTCATGCGCCTAGGAAAACTTGCAATGGTCCTACTACTGTCTATCATGCTTGCAATGCTTCTTTTGTACTCTCATGCAAAAATGCAAAAGTAGTTGCTAGGAAGTTGGGATCCAAATGCAAGGGAGACAAGACTTGCATATGGGTTCCAAAAATTGTTGTGACTAACCTTGTAGGACCCAATAAGAGTTGGGTACCTAAGACCCAAGCTTAAATTCCTTGCAGGTTTATGCATCCGGGGGCTCAAGCTGGATTATCGACAGCAGATGCACAAACTACATGACGGGGGAGAAGAAGATGTTCACCTCCTACGTCAAGAACAGGGATTCCTAGGATACTATTATCTTTGGAGATGGGAACCAAGGCAAGGTCAAAGGATTGGGCAAGATAGCCATCACGAACGAGCACTCGATTTCGAATGTGTTTTTAGTAGAGTCACTCGGGTACAATTTACTGTCTGTAAGTCAATTGTGTCATATGGGCTACAATTGCTTATTTACAAATATTGATGTATCTGTCTTTAGAAGGAGTGATGGTTCATTAGATTTTAAGGGTGTTGTCGGAGAGAAAATCCTCCGGCCGGGTGGCGGAATGCACCCGCCCTAATCCTAAGATGAGGAGGGGGCCTAAGCGGTTGCCTATTTGGTGAATTCGAACTGAACACAAGAGCACACGAGGGTTTATAGTGGTTCAGGCCGCTGGGAGCGTAATACCCTACCTCCACTATCTGTATGTTGTATTGAGTGTGTGTTGAGCGTGTGTCTGAGCGTGTGCGCTTGTCCCTTGTAGCGCGGTGTCCCTTCCCTTTTATAGTTTAAGGGAGGTACATACAAGGATGCTGAGCCCCGACATGTGGGCCCAAGAGCATAATGGTAGGAATATATTATGTGAATAGTAAATGCTGACAGCATACAAAGATCCTCTGCCTTAGTAACGCATAAGTAATCAGCGGGAGTCATGATAATCGCAGTCCATGCAGCATTGATAGTCAGTAACCCTTCTCTTGGAAACGCGCCAGTAATGGTGAGTAACAGCACGGCCCACATATCATGGACTGAGCATGCCGCCTGTCAGTGGAATGGACAGGCGCACGTCTTATCTGTAATGAATGCGAAGGCGCGCGTAGCCCATAGGCGTCATGCTAGGTTCCGCCCGTTGGCTTATGCCACGCGCAGTATGCCACGTGGCTGCATCGGGTTTCCGCCTGAGTGGGGAGTAGAAGTGTACGCGAATAGGTCTGGATCCCACCAGACCAGGTCTGGACACGTGTCAGCACCGGACCCCCGTCTGGGCCCTGATTAAGGCCCAGGTGTGTTCTGTCCCGGAACCTTGGGACCCTACTGCGGGCGGCCCGGACCCCATACAGGGGGTGGGTCCGGATCCCATTCTAGGGGTCCGGTCCGTACACGTGGGGGTCCTGGACCAAACTTGGAGGTCCGGACTGTATATCTAGGGGTCCGGCACTTTCCCATGGGGTCCGGACTCACTGTTGATGCCTTGGAGTATATCACTTTCTCTGGACACGTGGCGGCTCCGGACCCGCCCATGTGGTGGGGTCAGGCGCTGTTGCTGGCCCAGAGTAGTCGCCCGAGGCTGGGGCGAGTCATGGCCTGGTCCCACATACATCTCTTTTACCACGCGACTAAAGATGGCCGCGTAGAAACTGCGTCTTTATATAGTAGCAAGGGGTACCCTAGTTTTAGGGTACCGACAGGTGTATTAGACGGCAAGCTCTATTTAGTTGATTTCTCAAAGGAGAATGTCAATCTAGATGCATGCTTAATTGCTAAGACTAATATGGGTTGGCTTTGGCATCGCCGTCTAGCACATGTTGGGATGAAGAATCTTCATAAATTTTTAAAGGGAGATCATGTGTTAGGACTAACCGATGTCTGTTTTGAGAAAGACAGACCTTGTGTAGTTTGCCAAGCAGGGAAACAGGTGGGAAGCACTCATCACAGCAAGAATGTGATGATAACGTCAAGACCACTGGAACTCCTTCATATGGATCTCATCGGTCCCGTTGCCTATCTCAGCATCGGGGGAAGTAAGTATGGTCTTGTGATAGTTGATGATTTTTCCCGCTTCACTTGGGTATTCTTTTTGAGGACAAATCCGAAACCCAAGGAACCCTAAAGTGCTTCTTAAGGAGAGCTCAAAATGAGTTTAAGCTAAAGGTGAAGAAGATAAGAAGCGACAATGGGTCCGAGTTCAAGAATCTTCAAGTTGAAGAGTTTCTTGAGGAGGAAGGCATCAAGCACGAGTTCTCCGCTCCCTACACACCACAACAAAATGGTGTGGTGGAGAGGAAGAATAGGACGCTAATCGACATGGCAAGAACGATGCTTGGAGAGTACAAGACGCCTGAGCGGTTTTGGTCGGAAGCTGTGAACACAGCTTGCCATGCCATAAACTGGCTCTATCTACACCGTCTCCTCGAGAAGACCTCCTACGAAATCCTAACTGGTAACAAACCTAATGTTTCTTATTTTTGTGTATTTGGGAGCAAATGCTACATTCTGGTGAAGAAAGGTAGACATTCGAAATTTGCTCCCAAGGCAGTAGAAGGGTTTTTACTAGAATATGACTCAAATACAAAGGCGTATAGGGTCTTCAACAAATCATCATGATTAGTTGAAGTCTCTAGCGGTGTTGTATTTGATGAGACTAATGGCTCTCCAAGATAGCAAGTTGATCTTGATGATGTAGATGAGGATGAAGTTTCGACCGCCGCAATGAGAACTATGGCGATAGGTGATGTGCGACCACATGAACTACAAGAACAAGATCAACCCTCCTCCTCTACAATGGTGCATCCCCCAACTCAAGACGATGTACAGGTACCTCAAGAAGAGGGGCAAGATCAAGGGGAGCACAGGAAGAACATGTTATGGAGGAAGAAGCACCACGGGCCCCTCCAACCCAAGTCCGAGCGACGATCCAAAGACATCACCCCGTCGATCAGATTCTGGGTGACATCAGCAAGGGAGTAACTACTCGCTCACGATTAGCTAATTTTTGTGAGCATTACTCGTTTGTCTTTTCTATTGAGCCTTTCAGGGTAGAAGAGGCCCTGTAGGATCCAGACTGGGTGTTGGCCATGCAGGAAGAGCTCAACAACTTCAAAAGGAATGAAGTCTGGATCCTGGTGCCACATCCAAAGCAAAACGTTGTGGGAACCAAGTGGGTGTTCTGCAACAAGCAAGACGAGCATGGAGTGGTGACAAGAAACAAGGCTCGACTTGTGGCAAAATGTTATGCCCAAGTTGCAGGTTTAGATTTTGAGGAGACTTTTGCTCCTGTGGCTAGGTTAAAATCAATTCGGATTTTATTAGCCTATGTCGCTCACCATTCCTTTAAGTTGTTCCAAATGGACGTGAAGAGCGTTTTTCTCAATGGACCAATCAAGGAGGAGGTATACGTGGAACAACCCCTGGCTTTGAGGATGACAGGTATCCCGACCATGTATACAAACTCTCTAAGGCGCTCTATGGACTTAAGCAAGCCCCAAGAGCATGGTATGAGTGCCTTAGAGATTTTCTTATTTCTAATGCTTTCAAGGTTGGGAAAGCTGATCCCACTTTTTCACAAAGATATAGGAACTAAATTGCATCTATACATACCCTCTAATAGAGAAATTCCTCGTATAAAATCGAGTCTCCGTTGGTTTTAGATGATCGTGTTATTTTCCTTGTCTACGTAGATTTATTTTAATCACAAAAAACTTGTTGATTCATTTATATTTATCTATATATGTCTCTATTTCTAACCTTAATACTATTTACGAGAAAGAAAATATTTTTGTCATATTTTACTTCTCATAATACCTTTGTATCTTAATTTTTTCGGTAGTAGTATATAGTACATCTATATCCCTATATACCTCATCATCACTTTAAACTTTATAAAACCTACCTAACTAAATCATCCATACACCTATAATCTCTCCCAAATCTACCAAATAAATTGCACACACATAACTCATCCTCAAAACCAATAATTCATATTGCTGGAAACTCTTCTCTCTTACTCAAATGTAATGCCCAATATTATTTGAATCATCATTCTTCCCTCATTATCCACACGTACGATAATCCCTACCACTCTCCCTCTCCTGCGACCCCACTGCCCCCTCCCCTTCACTCACACCGCCGTCGTCGACCCCACCCTCGCGCCACCACCGCCAAATAATGAGGGCATGTACAACACTATTAATTATGGTCTCTTGAGGGGTAGAACATCTTCTACAATGTGTCTCAAATAGTGACCAAAAAAT
The DNA here is from genome assembly GCA_029449295.1 of Zea luxurians. NCBI lineage: Eukaryota > Viridiplantae > Streptophyta > Magnoliopsida > Poales > Poaceae > Zea > Zea luxurians. The sequence continues at coordinate 2,191,118 of JAOPSE010000083.1, read as the reverse complement.
AAAATAGTACATAATTTAAGGAGTTTAGAGCACTACAAACAAATTAAGATCTAGCAGTGAAGCTCTAAATAATGTATTTTAGGTGTGCCTTGTATTTTTAATAAAAATTGTAAAGTAGGACACCGTTGAAGCTATTTTTTATGGACTGAGTCCTATATTTTAAAATAGAGTACTAATTTTGTGTCACTGTTGGAGATGCAGGGGTGAGTGAAAAAAGTCAAGAGACAAGGCTCTTCGTAAAGAGACCGTCGCTGCATGACTCTTTATACATATTGTATCTTGACTACATTTATTATCTAGAAGCTTAGGATTGTATTATGGAGTATTTTAGTTGTATCTTGTACTTGAAAAACCGAACCAAAGGCTCAAGGTTCTACATACTCTATCTGATTTGGGGATACAATCGCAGCCACCCAAAACACAAAAAAAAAACTATGTTTATGATCAGATTTTTTCCAACAATAAAATCTATGCATCCCCAACACAAGCACATCTGCTCGAATTTACTCTAACTCTGACCCTAAGTTCATTGTGTTAGGGTTGTGTCCTAGATTTAAGATCTTATTGCTGGTTTAGATTGGGTTCTTCCTCTAGTTTGAGTTTTGTATCAAGAGATCGCGTCCTTTTTTTCATCTCGTACTGTTATTGTCTATTAGTTCTGTTCTGTCCGGTATTTTGACCATAGATCTTCCATATAAAACTCGGATTTTGGAGTTCTAGTATTTTTTTTAGAAAACTTAAGCAATTATCTACAACGTTGTCAATTACAAGGTATACATAGTGAATTCAAAGCAGAAGAGGTGTGGCTTTGTCAATGTTGGAATTTGCTGCAAACGAAAGATGGTCGACAGCAGAACCCAAACCTAAAGATTGCTGAAGCGGCGCTAGTACCACGCGGGAGCAAAAAAAAAACAATAACGCGGCTTTGCTTTGCTGGAGGCCTGAGGCGTACAGCCAAGGCAGCTTTCCTGCGATCCTGTAGAGGAGCACAAATCGAACGCCTTTTGGTTTTGCCCTGGTCTGGTGGTGTAGGTGCACTAGTACTAGTGTCTAATGTATGAGTTGCTTCGCAGCTGGCTCAGGCCTCATGTATGGGTTTAAAAACGGATTACAGAGCCGCATTACAGCCACACACTTGCATCATCCGATCATAGTGCACTAGTACTACGTGAACCCTTAATTTTGGACCCCCAGGTATTGACTTGAACTTGAACAGCCTACACTGGCTCCCTATGAACAAATGTGTATGTGTCTGTAAAATATATTCTCTCTGCATTATAATAATTTATAAGACGTTTCTATTGTAAAAAAAAATATGTAAGACGTTTTCGGAAACGAGGCAGCTGTAGCCACTGAATGGGCCTTATTTTGCTACAATGGGCTGAATCGTTCGTAGAAGTGACACCGTATGGTGGGTAGAAAAAAAAACATCGATTTCGCTAATGGGCCGTACTCACCGGTTTCTTCCTCAGTCTCGTCCTTGTTTGTTTCTTTGATAAAACAAAAATGCGGCCGTTCGAAACAGGACAGGCACTAGCGTTTACGAGTCACTCAACAACCGCTGAAGCTGAATGCGACACAGCTCGGACGATCGGAGGTGACGTGCAAAAGCGACCTCCATAGGATTAGTGGGCCTTTTTACTCTTATGGCCTTAAAGTCAGCTCCCTCCCTTTATCGGAAAGGCGAAAGACAAGTCCTTTTTTCCGGGAGCGTGCGGGCGTGGTGGTCGCACGCACGACACGACGGTGTGGCAAGGTGCCTGCCCGCCACAGGATTAGCGGAATCCCGTGCCTTGTCCTGCTGCTCTGATCAGTATCAACCCTAAACCGGCCTTCTCGATCGAGTTGTGCACCCTACAGTAATCCCCATTTAGTCTCAGCTCTGACCCTGAGATATAGATCCCTGCTGAGAGCAGAGCTGCAGTGATGAGATCGATATATGGCCGGGTCACGACGGAAAAGGCAGCGGCGCCTGCTGGCTGTTGACGACGACAACGCCGTACGTGGACCACGCGCGCACCGTCCGTACGCGTTGAAGTGGGCAAAACTACGCGCCCCCCTGTGCGTGCACGTGAACATCCACCCGCCCACATGCGCATGCATGTGTGTCAGCGCTCAGATCAACCAAACACATGGCCATGGGATCGGGTACGCGTACGCGCGCGACCACTGCTATGACTGTGTGCGCTAGCTCTGCCACAGCGCCCCACCCCAGCACAGTGGGCTTCTCTTCTCATCTCAGGTCGACTCCACGCCACGTCCGACGAGACGGAACGGATGAGGCTTTGCTGCCTATAATACAATGCAGCAGCTGGGCAGGGTGGTTTAGCAGGGCCAACCGTATTCCACGTGCGACTGCATCTGTCTCGGCGGACGCCGTTTTTGATGGGATTCCATTCCACCACCAGCCTTTTTCGGCGGGGGAAAAAAAGTCAGCGACGACGGCAGCGGGCTGCGGGCCTGGGGCCTTTTTGGCTTTCCGTGGTGGGCGTCGCGGATGGCCGGCGGACACTGCTCGCCTTCGCCTTCGCCCTCGCCCTCGCCGCGCCGTCCCACCCAACCCAACCTGCCTGCCGCACACATACCCATCCATCCATCATCGCCTGCTCGCCCTTGCCTTTCCCGTGCCGACGAGCAGCGTCAGCCCGCATGCTTCGATTCGGCAGCTGGCGCGGGGCACCGTCTCCGTCTGCGGAGGCAAGAGCACTCGATCGCTTGCTTCGCTCGAGTAAGCAGCAGCGTCTTCGTGCGTCGCGGCCTCGTCGTACCCGGCGGGGTACTCCTGCTGTCCCATACAGTGGCGTACTGAAGCTGCGAGTAGCTTTTCGTGGGCTATAATTGTTTCCTTGTTCGTGCGTGCGTGCCACATGATCTTGCTGCACCGCCATCGATCTATAGGTTGTGCGACCATGCATGGCGTTCTTGGTGGCATGATGCGTGGTCGATCGTCGTTGCGTGCTGCTGGAACGCTCAATGCGTACGTACGTGCTCTCTCTCTCTCTCTCACACACACACACAGGTTTCATGATCAAATAAAAGGCTTGGGTCGAACCTAATATGCTAATCATCCATGCGGATAATCGTGGCTCTTACTTTGACGTCGACCCATTCGACGACCAACGATAATTACCAAAGGTTAGACCCCATCCAACAAGATCCCCCTGCCAAATAAAGCTACCTGATCGATGCAACTTTTAACGGACTTTTGTAAACTTACCCCAAAGGATCCCACTCCCACTGCATGACATAAAGGTCTTGCCACTTTTTTGGGCTGCCACCACAAAGCAGCAGCCGACGACAGTCGACTCGAGCTCTACTTGGCTAGCTCACCACATAGCTGCCCCTGCCCACTAATCCATGCCCGAAGCCAGTCTTGACGACAATTTTGTTCGAGTTTTATCTGTGTTTAAGATGCTACTATACAAGTGTTTCTTTTATGCGATAGCCAAAAAATTTTAAAAAGGAAAAAAAGCGAGAAGGTTTTATGACATACAAAGAAGGAACCCGCAAACTGGACGCATACATGCCCTCGCAATGCACTGTCTTGTGTTGGGATCGTGCTTTGTGTCAAACAGATTCAGACCGGTAAATCCTAACAAAAATAGATCTCATATCATGCTAGCTTGAAGTATAAAAATAGTGATCTAGTCTGGTCCTAAACTACGCCGTGCCTTCATTGAGACATATCGGCCCAAGCCTGAACCATATATTTGACCACATAAAATCAAAATACTATAACCACATAAAGTCCATAACTTACTAAATTAAAGATATTAAACAATCCTACCATCATTTGACCACATAAACTCTAATTATCAGAACAATATAAAGTCAGTACCTTAATAAATTAAAGAAACTAAACAACTTTGGCTTCATTAGGCTGTACCGGCCCAAGCCCGACCTATCTGTGCAGGCCGTGTCGGGAGGCCCGACAGGCCAGAGTTTGAGACCGGCCTAGACCTATTTTCGGGTCGTGCTAGTCCGACCCATATTATTTTCGTGTCAGACCTTAATTTAGGCTTATGTTTTGGGTGGCGCTCTCGTGGTGTAAAAAAAAACAGACCCATATTCTCTAGCACTGCTAGTGCCAGGTCAGGTGCCCTTTGCGCCGTCGCGTCTACGTCTCCATCGGTCCCTCTCCTCCAGCCTCCAGCGATATATGGCCCAGATGCCCCCCAAAAGCACTCTGCGTCCATCAGACACGCACAGCCATTGTGTGGCACCGGTGATGGCCAAAAGGTTAGAGAACAATGAGCAAATGGCGCCGGGGACTCCTCGTGCCTGCGTCGTGCGCGGCTCACAGGAATATGGGCAGCGGGGGATGGTTCCCGGAATATTTGGAAGATCAGTGCAGATTAACTACGTGTATACGTATACTATTATTGAGCAAGCCTCTTTATTATTTCCCTCCATAAATCTCTACTGTATTGTTCTCCCCCCTCAACCACCTTGATCCCCCGGCCCCACGATAGATCACGACGGGTCAACGTGGTTGGTACTCCGGCATCTGAACCGCGCAGATTCCTGATCGATCGATTGCAACGCTTACCTACGTCTACGCGTACTTTGATACCCCGTGTGATTTTGATGTGCACGTACGATCTCACACCAATAGTTTTAGGATCGAGTTGCCCCTTCGATTTGATTGTTTATGTTCAGAGCTACCGAACGGTGCGCTGCAATTATACTAATATGTACGGAGAGTTGCTACACTGCTTGCTTCTTGAGTTCTTGGCTTCAATTCTTTCTTTCCCTTCCTGCACGTCCATCCAGTATTCCAGTCCAGATGTGACCGCCTATCTTCGCGCCCGGCCACGGGAGAACAATTTCGATGCCATCAGACGACCGGCCGGGACGACACTGCGGTTTCTTCCATGCATGCACGTACGCGATTAGTGGACCGAGTTTTTAATTGGCACAAGTACTATCTAGCATCTAGCGCACAATGGATGTACAAAGATGTAAAACAGTCTGATAACGTTTATCCGGGCGTCAATCAGTACGATGAGAATCAGCGTTGGTGTTCTCTGCGGAGGCGCGTGTCAGAGGCTAGACGGTCCACAACCTAACGCAGAGGATATGATTCCTATCTGACGAGTCGAACGGTTCATGACTGGTGGCCGGACGATCCGCGCGTGTGTAGAGACGACAAAGTTTATTGACAGCGCCTGGATCTCGCTTCTAGGAGGGACCGTGTCGGAGAGGAGAATTACTGAGTGTGTCTTAGGATCGGCAGGCCACTCAAGACGTCTCTAAACGACGGAGATGTGAAGATTAGAGAGAGAAATCTAAATTATTGTCTACTCCTAGGGCAAAATGTAAATAACAGAAGGTAATTTGATTGATTGATCGATTGTTGGTCCTTCAATCGATCATATCCCTTCAAATATATAGGGGTCTAGATCCGTTCCTAGGCGTTCTCCAACAGCTCCACGTGATGTTAGAAGGCTAAACACGCGAGGAAATAGAAATTTTAACCGTCTGATTGGATTGACTCGTGGATTGTCTAAGCCTGTGGGTGGCCCGTGGCCGGACCGTCCCACCATGTTCATAAATGGTTCTCGATACAATCCGATTGTGATGCACCAGCGTATATGCATGCTGGGTTGGGTTTGGTACACAGTTTACGGTTGGCAGTTGCAGAGATACCTACCTATCGGAGACATGGGAGTAAATGTTGGCCGAAAAGTTCGGCACTTTGGAGTTTGGACCGAATCATGGCACGAAGCATGCTGCTTGCATGTGTGCTTCGAACCCGATGTGCTCAGCGCTAAGAGCATCTCCAACAACGTGACTTATAAAAATGCCTTATAATTTAAAAATAAATAAATTTTATAGAATTTAGGGCACCAACAAAACACTTCACTACAACAGGAAAGCCCTAAATCTAGATTATAGGGCAGCCCACTACGGTGTAGTATATTTGAGGCACTTGAGAAGGTGCCCTATAGTTTTTTGACAAAATTTGTTGAATTGAGGCACTGTTGGAGTGGTTTTTCTTGTGTAGAGCCCTATATTTCAATTTGAGGCACTAGTTTGAGGCATTGTTGGAGATGCTCTAATAAGAGCAACAGTGACAACATTGACAGCCATTTTTTTGTTTACAACTGTTCGCCGCGCCGGAAATCGTGGGTGGTCATAGTTCGTTGAACTACTACGTACATTTTGCTTTGAAACCAATCTAAAATATGTCTTTGTCGTATAAATTAGAGGATATAGAACTGTAATAATACGTTGTAAAGTGAAGTTTAAAACAGAGGATATCATAGAAGATCTGTTGAACATGGTCTAACATGCATCATGTATTTTGAGTTTTCAACTTTTGGTGGGCGCGGAAGCGAGTGGCTAACCCAATTAATACAATTTCTGTTCAAGAACAAAAACAAGGCCATGTTTCTTAGTATTCTTGCTTGCTCATAAGTCAACTATTACTTTATCACATGTATACAATCTATAGCCATGACTATAGTGTGACAAATACTTTAAAAAATATTAACGTACCTTCATATGAAATTAGTTTGATCTTGTGCTAAAACTCCAACTTCATATGAAATTAGTTTTGTTAGATGAACCTACTAGATCATGTGTTGGCAATATGCACGAGACATTACTCAAAACTGAAAGTCGCTTAGAGGGGGGTGAATAGACGGAATCTAAAAATTATAAACTTAAGCACACACTACAAGTCGGGGTTAGCGTTAAAATTAAAATCGAGTCCGAAAGAGAGGGCGAAAACAAATCACAAGCAAATAAAGCGGATGACACGGTGATTTGTTTTACCGAGGTTCGATTCTTGCAAACCTACTCCCCGTTGAGGTGGTCACAAAGACCGGACCTCTTTCAACCCTTTCTCTCTCTCAAACGGTCACCTAGACCGAGTGATCTTTTCTCCTCAATCAAATGGGTCACTTAGACCCCACAAGGACCACCACACAATTGGTGTCTCTTGCTTTGATTACAAGTGTCTTGAGAACAAGAATGGGGAAGAAGAAAAGCGATCCAAGCGACAAGAACTCAAATGAACACAAATATCTCTCTCTCACTAGTCACTAATTGTTTGGAGTGATCTTGGACTTGGGAGAGGATTTGATCTCTTGTTTGTGTCTTGGAGTGAAGTCTAGAGCTCTTGTATTGAATGCAATGGCTGAAAACTTAGATGCCTTGAAGTGTGGTGGTTGGGGGTATTTATAGCCCCACCCACCAAAATGGTCGTTGGAGAGGCTGTCTGTCGATGGGCGCACCGGACAGTCCGGTGCGCCACCGGATACTGTCCGGTGCGCCAGCCACGTCACCCAACCGTTAGGGTTCGACCGTTGGAGCTCTGTTATCCTGGGCCACCGGACAGTTCGGTGGTGCACCGGATAGTCACTGTTCACTGTCCGGTGCGCCTTATGGCGCCTGCTCTGACTCTGCGCGCGCTGCCCACGCACTGTAGCGTTCACTGTTCACTTTTGCAGACGACCGTTGGCGCAGTAGTCGTTGCTCCGCATGGCACACCAGACAGTCCGGTGAATTATAGCGGAGTGGCTTCCTAAAAACCCAAAGCTGAGCAATTCAGAGATGATCTCCCTGGCGGACAGTCCAGTGCGCCAGACCAGGGCTGCCTTCGGTTTATTTTGCTCCTTTTGTTTTGAACCCTATCTTGGACTTTTTATTGGTTTGTGTTGAACCTTTGGCACCTGTAGAACTTATAATCTAGAGCAAACTAGTTAGTCCAATTGTTTGTGTTGGGCAATTCAACCACCAAAATTATTTAGGGAAAGGTTTGACCCTATTTCCCTTTCAATCTCCCTCTTTTTGGTGATTGATGCCAACACAAACCAAAGCAAATATATAAGTACAGAATTGAACTAGTTTGCATAAGGTAAGTGCAAAGGTTGCTTGGAATTAAACCAATTTAAACTTCCATAAGATATGCATGGATTGCTTTCTTTCTTTTAACATTTTGGACACATAAGATATGCATGGATTGCTTTCTTTCTTTTAACATTTTGGACCACATTTGCACCACTTGTTTTGTTTTTGGAAATTCTTTTCAAAGTCTTCTGCAAATAGTCAAAGGTATATAAGTAAGATTTCGAGAAGCATTTTCAAGATTTTGAAATTTTCTCTCCCTCTTTCAAATGCTTTTCCTTTGACTAAACAAAACTCCCCCTTAATGAAATTCTCCTCTTAGTGTTCAAGAGGCTTTTACTAATTAAGATAGAATTTATTAGAGGAATGCTAATTTCAAAGTACCAATTGAAAAAAAATTTAAAAACTTAAACTTGTTTCGAAAAATTTTGAAATTGGCATGGTGGTGCGGTCCTTTTGCTTTGGGCTAATACTTTCTCCCCCTTTGGCATTAATCGCCAAAAATGGAGTCTTTAGAGCCCTTGGAAACTTCTTCCCCCCTTTGGCAAACAATATATGAGTGAAAGATTATACCAATATGGAGAGATGGCGGAATACCGGCAAAGAGTAGATAATACCGATGGAGTTGAGTGGAAGCGTCGTCTTTGCCGAATACTCCATTTCCCTTTCAATTATATGACTAAGCATGAGAATACACTTGAAAACACATTAGTCATAGACACAAAAGAGATATGATCAAAGGTATATAAATGAGCTATGTGTGCAAAGTATCAATCAAAGTTCCGAGAATCAAGAATGTTTAGCTCATTCCTAAGTTTGGTAAAGGTTTTCTCATCTAAAGGCTTGGTAAAGATATCGGCTAATTGTTCTTTGGTGTTAATATAGGGTATCTCGATATCCCCCCTTTGTTGGTGATCTCTCAAAAAGTGATACCGAATGGCTATGTGCTTAGTGCGGTTGTGTTCAACGGGATTATCCACCATGCGGATTGTACTCTCATTATCACATAGGAGAGGGACTTTGCTAAATTTGTAGCTATAGTCCCTGAGGGTTTGCCTCATCCAAAGCAATTGTGCGCAACAATGGCCTGCGACAATATACTCGTCTTCGGTGGTAGAAAGAGCTACTGACTTTTGTTTCTTTGAAGCCCAAGACACCAGGGATCTCCCTAGAAACTGACAAGTCCTGATGTGCTCTTTCTATCAATTTTACACCCTGCCCAATCAGCATCTGAATATCCTAATAAATCAAAAGAGGATCCCTTGGGGTACCAAAGGCCAAACTTAGGAGTATAAACTAAATATCTCAAGATTCTTTTCACGACCCTAAGGTGAACTTCCTTAGGATCGGCTTGGAACCTTGCACACATGCATATGGAAAGCATAATATCCGGTCGAGATGCACATAAATAGAGTAGAGATCCTATCATCGATCGGTACACCTTTTGATCTACAGATTTACCTCCCGTGTCGAGGTCGAGATGTCCATTTGTTCCCATGGGTGTCTTGATGGGTTTGGCATCCTTCATTCCAAACTTGGTGAGAATATCTTGAATGTACTTCGTTTGGCTGATGAAGGTACCCTCTTGGAGTTGCTTGACTTGAAATCCTAGAAAATACTTCAACTCCCCCATCATAGACATCTCAAATTTTTGAACCATGATCCTACTAAACTCTTCACATGTAGATTTGTTAGTAGACCCAAATATGATATCATGAACATAAATTTTGGCATACAAACAAATCTTTTGCAATAGTTTTAGTAAAGATAGTAGGATTGGCTTTACCGACTTTGAAGCCATTAGTGATAAGAAAATCTCTTAGGCATTCATACCATGCTCTTGGGGCTTGCTTGAGCCCATAAAGCGCCTTAGAGAGTTTGCAAACATGATTAGGGTACTCACTATCTTCAAAGCCGGGAGGTTGCTCAACATAGACCTCTTCCTTGATTGGTCCATTGAGAAAGGCACTCTTCACGTCCATTTGATAAAGCTTAAAGATATGGTAAGTAGCATAGGCAAAAGTTTGTGAGCCAAAAGCATCATACAAAAGTGAAGCTAGTACACAGAGTAACAAGCACATATATTACATCAAAATGTCTCTCTACTAACTCCCTAACTCTCCCTAGCTCTCACAACTCATATCTCTCCCCCTTTGGCGTCAAACACCAAAAGGGAACCCGAACCTACACATCAGAAGAGGGAGGAGGTGGTGGGGGCGCATCCGGTCGTGGTCGTGACAGTAGAGCGAACGCCAGCTATGGGTCAGAGTCAGTCTTGGATCCAGGATCTGCTGTAGAAGCTGGAGCTGGTACTAACTCAGACGGAGGCTGCGCTGCAGGAGCTGCCGGAGCTGAAGAAGTCACAGACACCGCCACAGCGGCAGTGGTAATAGCAGGAGCTGGTGGCACTGATGGCTGAGAGCTGACAGAGGCAATGACCGGCGACGTGAAAACCAAGGTGGTCGGCCGGAGCGGAGAGGAAGAAGGACCAACTAAAGTCTGAAGAGGGGGTCCTGGCTGAATAGCTAGCACAACAGGAGCCTGAAGAGGTGGAGGCTGTGCTGACTGAACTGGGGGAATCGGCACACCGGTGTGCTGAAGCATGAGAGTCATGAAATCCCTATTCTCAGCCTGGTCCTGAAGAAGCTACTGTTGTAGAGTATCCTGCCTGTCCTGAATCATCTGAAACATCGAGAGCATTCTCTCGGACATCTGCTGTTGGACCGCTGCCAAGTGAGCCTGCTGCTGAGTAAGAGTCTGGAGAATCGCCGCAAGAGCGGGTCAATGGCAGGAGGGGCAGTAGGGGCAGCACTACTGGAACTCCTAGCCTCATGATCATGAGTGCGTGGAGGCATAGGAAGCGGAGGCAGAGGTGGAACCCCAAAGTCGTCATCATCATCATCATCATCATCATGGACTGTTGCGCCCTGAGTCTCAAACTGATGGAAGGTGGTATCCTCGGCCTGAGTATCAATCACTGGAGCAGGTGCCGGCACAGGATCCTCTGGAGCTAGACGGTAGGACCCAAAGAGGAGGCGAGAGGCCTCAAGAGTACCCTGGAACTGTGGTGGCCGAATCAGCTGAGCAAAGATGTGATAGAGATAGTGAGCATACGACAGCTATCGACGAGCACGCAGACCATCCAGTACGGTGTCCTCGATCTCACAAATGAGAAAATCCACAACATCAAACTCTAAGTGAGAAACTAGGGCACCAAGGAGCTAAAGCTGAATATGAGTGGCAGCCTCCCAGTAACCCATCCGTGGCAGAAGCGTCCGTCTCATAAGCTGATATAAAAACTTGGCTGCTGTGGTGAAGTCTGTCGGAGAACGTCGCGACCCATCTGAGAAGGGCGGTCGGAACAGAGCCGCGACGTGAGCTGTACCAGGAGCAACTTCGCCGTGAGGGCGACGAGGAGGGTCAGAGGTGCCATAACACATGTTGTGAAGACGAGTTGATGACTCGTTGAATCCAAACACCTGACGAATCTAACTGGCATGAATGGTAACATCCTCTCGCTCAAAACGGAATCTCATCCACTGGTGATCAGGGTCTATCCATACTGAAGCATAGAAAACTCGGACCCATTCCTCAACATATCTGCCGCTGGTAGTCAACAGAGTGAGAAGTCCAGGCAGATAGGAGAGGTGAACCTCAAAGTCGGCACCGGCTGCTAGCAGGAAGGCAGGGAGATCCAATAGCCGGTGCGCTCGCAGAGCAATCTGAGCCGACAACTTTGCTCTATAGAAAGACTCCTGTATCCTGGTGCTGAATGGATCTGCCGCTGCAGGGTCTCTCTATGCAGGTAACCAAGACTCCACGGGTACGTATCTGAACCGACGTACCCGTGCCGTTGCAACATGATCTCTAAGGAAGTGATGACGGATATCAATGTGCTTGGTGCGAGAGTGTTGAACAGGGTTATTAGTAATTTTAACAACACTCTCATTGTCACACAACAAAGGTACCTTTTCTAGATCTACACCATAGTCTAGAAGAGTTTGTTTCATATATAAAATTTGTGTGCAACAAGCACCCGCGGCAATGTATTTCGCTTCGGTGGTTGACAAGGCAACACTATTTTGCTTTTTGGATGTCCATGATACTAGTGATCTCCCAAGCAAATGGCACCCCCAGAAGTACTTTTTCTATCAATTTTGCAACCGGCATAATCCGAATCAGAATAGCCAATTAGATCAAAAGTAGCTCCTTTGGGATACCACAAACCAATGCTTGGGGTGTGCTTGAGATACCTAAGAATTCTTTTAACAGCGTGAAGATGAGCTTTCTTAGGATTAGATTGAAATCTAGCACACATGCAGACACTAAACATGATATCGGGCCTAGATGCGGTAAGATACAATAAACTACCAATCATAGAACGGTAGAGAGTTTGATCAACCGGGTTACCTCCCTAATCTAGGTCGAGATGTCCATTTGTTGGCATAGGTGTCTTGATTGGTTTGCATTTCTCCATGTTGAACCTTTTCAACAAGTCTTTGGTATACTTCTCTTGTGAGAGAAAGTTACTGTAACACCCGGTTTTAAAGGACAAAGCCGGGTGCATCTCATACATGCGCCAAGAAGACAACATATATAATAACAGAGTGTATAGAGATAAATGTCATAAAACATCAGAGTACTTATTACATAGCGGAAGTCTTATTACAAAATAAAATAATGAATATAAAACGAACTAAGGATCGTCGGCGCCAATGTCGACTGAGAAACGCCACCTAGATCAGATCGAACTCCTCAGTGTTAGGCGGCTCCTCTTCGACCACCTGCTCTTCTCCTGTGGGGGGGGGTGTGAGACAGCAAGAGTGAGCTCACATACGTTCATAGCTCAACAAGTCGTGGGGAATAATGTGGCATGAACTCACCAAAGGTGGGAGTTCATGAAGTGTAAGGCTGATCAATGAAGTAATGGCTGAAGCTGAGCATTGCTTTTATAAGTTGGTCAAAATTTTATTAGCAGTTACTAAGTGTAAGTAAATACCAAACCATAGTAATAATAAATAAAAGTAATAATAAAATAATCCCAAATGCAATGAAATGACAGGTTAAGTTTAAGTTCCATAATTTAATCATGTGAGTGTCCGAGCCGCTCATGACCGTGAGCACGGCTAGTATACCAGTTTTACACTCTGCAGAGGTTGCGCATCTTTACCCACAAGTCGTGTTACCCATTTGCCACAGAGTTGATCAGACTCCATACACCTCTACCTAGGAAGCGAGGCAGGGTACCACTACGAGGCCTTTACAAAGTTCCACTAGCTTCAGACTACCCGCTACAGTTTATAGGAAGTTCCAATGCAGGGTTCCTGGCTGACCGCCATCGCAGCAAAATCAACCAGGGACCTCCCTACACTGACCACTCCCCTACTGCCCTTGCCCCTTTCGGGTAAGGTAGCCCTCCCCTAGCTTTCCTAGTTAATCAGCCAAGGGCGTCCCATTAAACCCTTGTGGTAGCACTGTTTTCCCGGGTGGTTCTCCATGTTCCCATTAACATAATGATCTTAACATGAACAAGGAATAATAAAACAGATAACAATAAATAGTATAACAATGAGTGATGAATATCTCTATACCCAAATCCACATAAAGCAATAGCATGTACTACCCAAAACTTTAGTAGTAAAACCAGTGGTGAAGCAAGGTATAAAGATAGTCAAAATCTAGGGTATCCTATTGGGTCCCAGCAAAATTATCCTATGCAGATCATTATGAATAATAAGAACATGAATGGGTAAAAGAAGTGATCAAGGGCACAACTTGCCTTCAATGAGCTCCTGCTCAGCTATCTCTACTGGTTGAGCCTCAGATTCCACAGTGGCTTGCTCGTCTACTCGCATCAACACAATACATACATAGTATAGCATAAATTAACATTACATCAAACATGCAAATAGAATATACAGTAATAAACTAGACATTAAAATATGATCACAGGAACTGGAATCATCAAATTTGGAGGTTTAGATTTTAAGTTATGGATTTTCTAATGTTTTATGTGCTTAATACAAGATTAAGTGGTAGATAAATTTTAAATTGTCTTTCATGTCAAAACAGAGGCACTAATGGATAGACAATAATTTTACAAAAATTTAGGAACTGGAATGAACCAATTTGGAGTTCAAATGAATTTTCTATGCATTTTACAAGTTTCTAGATTTGTTTTTGTATTAAAAATGAATTTCTATAATTATTTCTCTGTTTTAAAACATCTCTGGACTAGGCGTCAATTATCAGAAAGTCCAGGGGTTCCGCGGTAAAAATCTATAGACACAGATCGCCGTGAGGGTGGACGGCGGGTTCTATTTCCTACTTCCCGAGGGGCTCTTATGCAAAAGCGCCTGGCCGAAGGGGTATCGGCCACGGTGGGCCGTTGGATCCGAGATCGAGCGCCCCGATTAGATCCGGCGGCCGCCCGAATCGGACCACAACACGAACCACACGATTTGAAATGAACGGCTCAGATTTTATAAAGCCCGATTCACTGAGATCCACTCGATCGGATCCGACGGCTACGGTTTACGCACGCGAAAGGGTATTCGGTGTTCTAATCCTGACCGTTCATCCACGAATCAACGGCCACCAACCCCTCTTCCTTCTCCCACGACCAGAACAGCGGCGCCGCCGCCCCAATACGGCGGAACATCGCCGGACTACCTATGATTCCACGCATCAGAGCGCTAACTCCAAATTCAACTACCCTGCACCTCGACCAGTGAAAAGCGAAGAAGATGGTACACCGATTACCTCTATTCGCGGCGAAGAATCCCCTGGCCGCGCGATGGCGCAATCCCGCGGCGGAGCCCCAACAACGGTGAGAAATTCCGCCCGCACCGGTCGTTCGTAGCCACCGCACCTCCCTTTGCACCGCCCGCCGCGGCAACCCGAACACCCAGAGCAATCCCCGGAATGAATGAGGGCGAGGAACGTCGATTCCGAGCGGTGGCGGGATCCCCTTCGCTGCAGTATGGCCGGAGCGATGGACGAGGTGGATGGCGGCGGCAGGAGGTTTAGGAAAGGTGCGCGTGGTGACCCCAGGACCCGGTATTTAACACCGCGCAGTCGTCCGCAAGGTGGGCGCGAAGTTTACGCCGGCGACGTGCCCGTCATCCTCGGCAATCCGTTGAGAGCAGAGCTGCGCACCCGGGCCCACCGGCAAGTGGCAGGGAGATTGCTCGATTCAGGTAGAAGGCGCCGACACTTGGCCCCACCGGTCAGAGCTCGAGCACCCAGGCGCAAGCGTACCATTGCGATAGGATTAGTGGGCCACGCGTGAGCGACGAGATGGGCTGGCGCGCGAGAGATGAGTAGGGGAATGGGCCGGTCTGCATGGAATTGAGCCCAATGCGTCATTTTCTATTTTTTTTCCTTTCTCTTTTTTTCCTGGTTTGTTTTCTTTTTATTTTGAATTCCAAATTTTTGAATTCAACCCTTGTGGCAAACTTTGGACTCGGTTCAAATATGAAATTTGAGCACTCTAGCATGGGATGAACCCATCATTTAAATTTATTTTCATGTATTGTTTAGTATTTTCTCCTTTCTTTTCTTGATTATTTCTCACTCTCAATTACTCAAGTTAGTCATTAATTCTCAAATTTGGATATGAATTCCTTTCTATTAATGTGACTTCTATTATTATTAAATGCACATACAAATAAAAGCCAACATGATGCACAATTTTATTTTATAGGTTATTGGTTATTTACTCCAAATAAATAAAACAATGTTTGTTCACATGTACCAATAAGTGGAAGCTACACACATATATAGAGGTAATTCTTTATTTTTATGATTTACAATTTGGGCTTTACAAATCCTACCCCCCTTAAAAATAATCTCGTCCTCGAGATTTAAGAAGGTCTAGGGAAAAGATGGGGGAAGTCTATACGAAGCTCTTCTTCTCTCTCCCACGTTGCCTCATCTTCACCGTGGTGACTCCATTGCACTTTGCACATCTTTATCACTTTGTTTCTTGTAACTCGAGTCAAAGTGTCCAGAATCTTGATAGGGTACTCAGCATAAGTCAAATCCTCTTGAACACTAAGGTCTTCCATTGGTAGTTGCTCCTCAGGTACCCTGAGGCACTTCTTCAGCTGAGACACATGGAATACATCATGTACATCTGACAGATGATCGGGTAACTCCAGTTGATATGCAACTTCACCCACTCGCTTTAAGATCAAGAAAGGTCCAATGAAGCGAGGGGACAACTTTCCTTTAACTTTAAATCTCCTCATACCACGAAGTGGTGACACCTTCAAGTAGACATGATCACCCTCCTTAAACTCCAGGAGTCTCCTTTTATTATCAGCATAGCTCTTTTGCCTTGATTGTGCAATTCTCAAATTTTCTCTTATCATTCGAACTTGCTCTTCTGCCTCTTGAATCAATTCAGGCCCAAAGAACTGTCTTTCTCCAGTTTGATCCCAATACAGTGGAGTCCTGCATTTTCTACCATATAAAGCCTCAAACGGTGACATCTTCAAACTAGCCTGATAGCTATTATTATAAGAAAACTCAGCATACGGTAAACTCTTCTCCCAACTGCCACCATGCTTGAGAGCACAAGCTCTTAACATATCTTCCAGCACTTGATTGGTTCTCTCTGTCTGTCCATCAGTCTGGGGATGGTAGGCTGAACTAAAATTCAACTTTGTATCCAAGCTCTCATGCAACTTCTTCCAAAATCGAGAAGTAAATTGTGATCCTCGATCAGACACGATCTTCTTAGGCACTCCATGTAGACAAACTATCCGAGTCATATACAATTCTGCTAGCTTGGCTCCCGTGTAATTAGTCCTCACAGGTATGAAATGAGCCACCTTTGTCAATCTGTCTACAATTACCCAAATAGAGTCATATCCTGCTGGAGTGCGGGGTAGTCCAACAATAAAATCCATACCAATTTCTTCCCATTTCCACTCGGGTATCTTCAATGGGTGCAATAATCCAGCGGGTCTTTGATGTTCGGCCTTGACTCTTTGACATACATCACACTTAGCCACATGAGCAGCCACATCTCTTTTCAGTCCATACCACCAATACTTTTGCTTCAAATCTTGATACATCTTAGTGCTTCCAGGGTGGATGGAGTAATCTGAATCATGAGCTTCTTTCAATATAGCCTCACGGAGGCTATCGATCTCTGGAACACATATCCGATCTTTGAACCATATAGTGCCTTGCTCATCCTCCGTGAATTCCGGAACTCGACCATCCGTGATTAGATCCTTAATCTCCTGGATCTTAGCATCACCAACCTGACCTTTACGAATCTCTTGCTCCAAGGTAGGTTCCAACTCAATGGTAACTCCTTCAGTGTGAGTAACAATTCCCAGGTTGAGCTTCTCAAAATCTTTTGCTAATTCATCGGGTAGCTGGACAACGAAAGCGGAGTGAGCATGCTCCTTCCGACTCAAGGCATCTGCAACCAAATTCGCCTTGCCCGGGTGATAATGAATCTCCAAATCATAATCCTTAATAAGCTCCAACCAACGACGTTGCCTGAGGTTGAGATCCTTCTGAGTGAATATATACTTCAAACTCTTATGATCCGTGTATACTTGGCACTTAGTTCCCATAATGTAGTGTCTCCAAATCTTAAGTGCATGCACAACGGCAGCTAGTTCCAAGTCATGAGTGGGGTAGTTCAGTTCATGCTTCCGCAACTGACGAGATGCATAGGCAATCACATGACCTTCTTGCATAAGCACACATCCAAGTCCTTGGCCACATGCATCACAATAAATATCAAATCCTTTCTGCAAGTCTGGCATAACCAATACCGGAGGTGACATCAATCTCTCCTTCAATTGATCAAAGCTTTCTTGGCACTTCTCATCCCACTTGAATTCTCTTCCTTTCTCCAAAAGCGATGTCATAGGCTTGGCAATCTTAGAAAACCCTTCAATAAATCTCCGATAATATCCTGCGAGACCCAAGAAACTCCGGATCTCAGTAACTGTAGTGGGCACTCTCCACTCCATAATCTCCTTCACTTTAGCAGGATCCACTGCTATTCCTCCATTAGAAATAATATGACCAAGGAATGGCACCTTGTCAATCCAAAACTCGCACTTGCTGAACTTAGCGTAGAGTTGATTATCTCGTAACTTCTGTAGCACCAACCTTAGATGTAGTTCATGATCACTTTCATTCTTAGAATAGATAAGAATATCGTCGATAAACACCACAACGAATCTGTCCAAATAATCCATAAACACTTTGTTCATCAAATTCATGAAATAAGCCGGTGCATTGGTTAATCCAAATGACATAACAGTAAACTCATATAATCCATATCGAGTCGAGAATGCTGTCTTGGGAATATCCGATGGTCTAATCCTCATCTGATGGTACCCCGATCGGAGATCAATCTTCGAGAACACCCTAGCACCTCTCATCTGATCAAATAAATCCTCAATACGGGGCAACGGATACTTGTTCTTCACCGTAACATCATTAAGAGATCTATAATCCACACACATCCGTTGCAATCCATCCTTCTTCTGCACAAATAACACCGGTGCTCCCCAAGGTGAGGAACTCGGACGAATGTAACCAGCCTCTTGTAACTCCGTTAACTGCTTCTTCAGTTCCTTCAACTCCTCTACGGACATTCTATATGGCCGTTTAGAAATAGGGGCGGTTCCAGGTAAGAGATCAATAACAAACTCGACTTCTCTATCAGGTGGCATCCCTGGTAACTCCTCTGGAAAGACATCCGGAAAATCTCTAACCACCCAGATGTTGTCACCAACAAACTCATCAGGCATAAAGAACATTGCACGCATGGATGAGGAGGTTACTGCAATATTAACTTGAAATCTTTCTCCTTTAGTGGTAGTGAGTTCTATGGTACCTCTACCACATGCTATAACGGCCTTTGCCTTTCTTAGCCATGACATACCAAGGATCAGATCTATACTGCTTGACTCTAATATTATAGCAGTAGCTCCAAATTCTCTACCCATAATGGTTAATGTCAATCTACGTGTCATTTGATTCGCCTCAACAGGCCCTTTAGGTGTAATTACTATCAGGGGTTTTCTCATATTTAGCAGTGGTATTTCATTTGTGTTGGCATAACGAGCAGACATGAATGAATGTGTAGCACCAGAATCAAATAATATTGTTGCAGGAATTGCATTAACATAAAACATACCAATTACGAGGTCCCCACCATCAGGAGTATCATCAACGCTGACTTGATTCACCCTGGCTATAGAATATCCCTTGCCAGGGGTCTGTTGCTTGTTCTGAGCTGGAGTAGTAACAATCCTCTGTGGGCAGACATTTGCATAATGACCAATCTTCCCACACTTGAAACATTGAGTGCCCGGACTCTGTCCTGCAAACTTCGTCGGGGTGCCAGTGGGAGTAGCCTGTCGAGGAGGTGGAGTCCTCAGTGGTGATTGCTGAACTGGGCGTGGTCCTCCTGGTCGAGTCGGTGTACCCTGTGGTGAACTGTAGCGAGGACGAACACTGCTGCTACCCTGTCCCTGTGAGATAGCCTTCCTCTTCAAATCACCCAGTTGAACACGCTTGTGTTCAATAGCAAGAGCCTTATCCAGTAGCCTCTGAAATGATGGAAAAGTGTGTGCCACTAGAGCATACTGCAGCGGTCCATTAAGTCCTTCAATAAAATGCTCCTGCTTCCTTTCATCCTCAGCAACTTCCTCCGGAGCATATCTCGACAGCTGAATAAATTTGTCTCTGTACTCGCTGACCGACATGTTGCCTTGCTTCAATGCCAGAAACTCCTTCTTCTTGATCTTTATCATCCCAGCTGGAATATGGTAGTTCCTGAACTGCGCACTGAACTCTGCCCAAGTAATAGTATCCGCAGCATCATGGGCAGCAGTATAAGAATCCCACCAGTCAGCAGCAGGACCCGTCAGACGTCCAGAAGCATATAAAACCTTCTCCCGGTCAGTGCATTGTGCAATGTTGAGCATCTTCTCAATTGCTTTTAGCCAATCATCTGCATCAAGTGGATCTGGCGAACTTGCAAATGTAGGTGGCTTATGACTCATGAACTCTCGGTGCTTATCACGAGGTGGAACTGGTGGTGGTGGTGGAGGCAATGGCACTTGTTGCTGTTGCTGCTGTTGTTGAAACTGTTGTTGTAGCTGCTGTTGTTGCGCCCTCCTTTCTTGGCGTATCTCATCTCTCTCCTGGCGCAACTCCTGGCGTATATCCTCTCTTTCCTGACGCATTTCCTGGCGTTCTTGCTGCATCTGGGCACGCATATCAGCCATAGTGTCCGCCATTTGCTGCATCACCGCCATCTGAGCAGCAACCAGTGGGTCAACTCCGCCTGGTGGAGGATTAGGAGGATTCATCTCTGCTGGTTGTGGCTGAGGTTGTCTGTATATTCTCCGAGTGTGTCGATTAGGAGGCAAATCAATTCCACCACCCCGCCTGGTATTGACCATCTGAGTTAGATACATATGGTAAGAAAATAGTAGCCAAGGCAGGTACTTACAAATCAGGTTATTTTGGGGGATTTATTAGCTAAGCAGATTAATATTCCACCTACTAAAGCTAATTCAATACCTTATGTTGGTACATGCTAAGATGTCCATATATATAATATCTCAATCAATCAAAGAAGCAAATCAGACATTTTTCATCATAACAATCAAACAACATTTTTAAATATAGAAAATAGTTTTAATTTGGTCTTAGGCCTCATATCTCTTAAAATGTCATAGGGGTAGGGATTCCAAGGTTTGAAATCCATCTTGTCTTAGAATAAAAAGGTAAGAATGATCAGAGTAGAACAGTAGAAGGTGAGACAGGATCAAGATAAGTATAGAAAGAACTAGAGTAAGGTAAGCATAGAATGAATCAGAATAAGGTAAGTAGGGAAGGGTTTTGTCCATTTCTATCTAGGTTTCGTCCTACAGTCAACAATTCCTCTGATACCACTTCTGTAACACCCGGTTTTAAAGGACAAAGTCGGGTGCATCTCATACATGCGCCAAGAAGACAACATATATAATAACAGAGTGTATAGAGATAAATGTCATAAAACATCAGAGTACTTATTACATAGCGGAAGTCTTATTACAAAATAAAATAATGAATATAAAACGAACTAAGGATCGTCGGCGCCAATGTCGACTGAGAAACGCCACCTAGATCAGATCGAACTCCTCAGTGTTAGGCGGCTCCTCTTCGACCACCTGCTCTTCTCCTGTGGGGGGGGTGTGAGACAGCAAGAGTGAGCTCACATACGTTCATAGCTCAACAAGTCGTGGGGAATAATGTGGCATGAACTCACCAAAGGTGGGAGTTCATGAAGTGTAAGGCTGATCAATGAAGTAATGGCTGAAGCTGAGCATTGCTTTTATAAGTTGGTCAAAATTTTATTAGCAGTTACTAAGTGTAAGTAAATACCAAACCATAGTAATAATAAATAAAAGTAATAATAAAATAATCCCAAATGCAATGAAATGACAGGTTAAGTTTAAGTTCCATAATTTAATCATGTGAGTGTCCGAGCCGCTCATGACCGTGAGCACGGCTAGTATACCAGTTTTACACTCTGCAGAGGTTGCGCATCTTTACCCACAAGTCGTGTTACCCATTTGCCACAGAGTTGATCAGACTCCATACACCTCTACCTAGGAAGCGAGGCAGGGTACCACTACGAGGCCTTTACAAAGTTCCACTAGCTTCAGACTACCCGCTACAGTTTATAGGAAGTTCCAATGCAGGGTTCCTGGCTGACCGCCATCGCAGCAAAATCAACCAGGGACCTCCCTACACTGACCACTCCCCTACTGCCCTTGCCCCTTTCGGGTAAGGTAGCCCTCCCCTAGCTTTCCTAGTTAATCAGCCAAGGGCGTCCCATTAAACCCTTGTGGTAGCACTGTTTTCCCGGGTGGTTCTCCATGTTCCCATTAACATAATGATCTTAACATGAACAAGGAATAATAAAACAGATAACAATAAATAGTATAACAATGAGTGATGAATATCTCTATACCCAAATCCACATAAAGCAATAGCATGTACTACCCAAAACTTTAGTAGTAAAACCAGTGGTGAAGCAAGGTATAAAGATAGTCAAAATCTAGGGTATCCTATTGGGTCCCAGCAAAATTATCCTATGCAGATCATTATGAATAATAAGAACATGAATGGGTAAAAGAAGTGATCAAGGGCACAACTTGCCTTCAATGAGCTCCTGCTCAGCTATCTCTACTGGTTGAGCCTCAGATTCCACAGTGGCTTGCTCGTCTACTCGCATCAACACAATACATACATAGTATAGCATAAATTAACATTACATCAAACATGCAAATAGAATATACAGTAATAAACTAGACATTAAAATATGATCACAGGAACTGGAATCATCAAATTTGGAGGTTTAGATTTTAAGTTATGGATTTTCTAATGTTTTATGTGCTTAATACAAGATTAAGTGGTAGATAAATTTTAAATTGTCTTTCATGTCAAAACAGAGGCACTAATGGATAGACAATAATTTTACAAAAATTTAGGAACTGGAATGAACCAATTTGGAGTTCAAATGAATTTTCTATGCATTTTACAAGTTTCTAGATTTGTTTTTGTATTAAAAATGAATTTCTATAATTATTTCTCTGTTTTAAAACATCTCTGGACTAGGCGTCAATTATCAGAAAGTCCAAGGGTTCCGCGGTAAAAATCTATAGACACAGATCGCCGTGAGGGTGGACGGCGGGTTCTATTTCCTACTTCCCGAGGGGCTCTTATGCAAAAGCGCCTGGCCGAAGGGGTATCGGCCACGGTGGGCCGTTGGATCCGAGATCGAGCGCCCCGATTAGATCCGGCGGCCGCCCGAATCGGACCACAACGCGAACCACACGATTTGAAATGAACGGCTCAGATTTTATAAAGCCCGATTCACTGAGATCCACTCGATCGGATCCGACGGCTACGGTTTACGCACGCGAAAGGGTATTCGGTGTTCTAATCCTGACCGTTCATCCACGAATCAACGGCCACCAACCCCTCTTCCTTCTCCCACGACCAGAACAGCGGCGCCGCCGCCCCAATACGGCGGAACATCGCCGGACTACCTATGATTCCACGCATCGGAGCGCTAACTCCAAATTCAACTACCCTGCACCTCGACCAGTGAAAAGCGAAGAAGATGGTACACCGATTACCTCTATTCGCGGCGAAGAATCCCCTGGCCGCGCGATGGCGCAATCCCGCGGCGGAGCCCCAACAACGGTGAGAAATTTCGCCCGCACCGGTCGTTCGTAGCCACCGCACCTCCCTTTGCACCGCCCGCCGCGGCAACCCGAACACCCAGAGCAATCCCCGGAATGAATGAGGGCGAGGAACGTCGATTCCGAGCGGTGGCGGGATCCCCTTCGCTGCAGTATGGCCGGAGCGATGGACGAGGTGGATGGCGGCGGCAGGAGGTTTAGGAAAGGTGCGCGTGGTGACCCCAGGACCCGGTATTTAACACCGCACAGTCGTCCGCAAGGTGGGCGCGAAGTTTACGCCGGCGACGTGCCCGTCATCCTCGGCAATCCGTTGAGAGCAGAGCTGCGCACCCGGGCCCACCGGCAAGTGGCAGGGAGATTGCTCGATTCAGGTAGAAGGCACCGACACTTGGCCCCACCGGTCAGAGCTCGAGCACCCAGGCGCAAGCGTACCATGGCGATAGGATTAGTGGGCCACGCGTGAGCGACGAGATGGGCTGGCGCGCGAGAGATGAGTAGGGGAATGGGCCGGTCTGCATGGAATTGAGCCCAATGCGTCATTTTCTATTTTTTTCCTTTTTCTTTTTTTTCCTGGTTTGTTTTCTTTTTATTTTGAATTCCAAATTTTTGAATTCAACCCTTGTGGCAAACTTTGGACTCGGTTCAAATATGAAATTTGAGCACTCTAGCATGGGATGAACCAATCATTTAAATTTATTTTCATGTATTGTTTAGTATTTTCTCCTTTCTTTTCTTGATTATTTCTCACTCTCAATTACTCAAGTTAGTCATTAATTCTCAAATTTGGATATGAATTCCTTTCTATTAATGTGACTTCTATTATTATTAAATGCACATACAAATAAAAGCCAACATGATGCACAATTTTATTTTATAGGTTATTGGTTATTTACTCCAAATAAATAAAACAATGTTTGTTCACATGTACCAATAAGTGGAAGCTACACACATATATAGAGGTAATTCTTTATTTTTATGATTTACAATTTGGGCTTTACAGTTACCATCTTTCATTTGCTTGACTTGAAAGCCTAGGAAGTAAGTTAGGTCACCAATCATTGACATCTTGAACTCCTTCGACGTTAACTCACCAAATTCCTTGCAATGATAGTCCTTTGTCGAGCCAAAGATTATGTCATCAACATATACTTGACAAATGAAAATATCACTGTTATGTTTCTTTGTGAATAGAGTTGTGTCGATGGTCCCAATCTTGAAGCCCTTTTCGATGAGGAAGTCGCGAAGACACTCATACCAAGCCCTTGGAGCTTGCTTTAGCCCATATAGCGCCTTGGACAACCTGTAAGCATGGTTAGGATATCTAGGGTCTTCAAATCCAGGTGGTTGCTCAACATATACAAGTTCATTTATGAAGCCATTTAAAAATGCACTTTTTACATCCATTTGATAAAGCTTTATATCATAGCATGATGCATATGCGAGTAGGATACGGATGGCTTCCAATCGAGCAACCGATGCAAAGGTCTCTCCAAAATCTAAGCCTTCAACTTGAGAGAAACCCTTTGCAACAAGTCTTGCCTTGTTTCTTACAGTCACGCCTTGATCATCTTATTTGTTCCTGAACACTCACTTTGTTCCAATGATTCTTGCATCTTGTGGAGGCTTCTCCAGGGTCCAAACTTGGTTACAAGTGAAGTTGTTTAGTTCTTCATGCATGGCGTTCACCCAGTCCGGATCCTGTAGCGCCTCATCTATACATGTAGGCTCAACACAAGAAACAAAGGAGTGATGTTCAATAAAAGAAGCATGTCTATGTGATCGAGTAATAACCCCTTGTGAAGGACTCCCAATGATTTGGCTTTGAGGGTGTGCTTGAAGTAGTGATGAGTTTCTCCTGTCAACCACTTGGGAAGATCCTAGAGCATCAACATCTTTGGCTTATACCCTTGCTTGTTCATGAGAGACAAATGTATCTTCATTTGCATGCCTCTTATCTTTTTCATCATCTTGTGGTACACTTGATGAAGAAGGACTGTCAATGTTTTGCACCTCTTCTTCATCTTCTTTTGGTTTGATAGCTCCAATTGGCATGTTCTTCATTGCTTCCCTAAGTGGATCATCACCTACATCATCAAGATTTTCAAGTGCTCCTTGGGAGACATTAGTCTCATCAAATTCCACATCATATGTTTCTTCTACCACGCCAGTGGCATGATTGAATACTCGATATGCTTTAGACTTTAATGAATAACTCAATAGAAAACCAATATCACAACGTCTTTGAAACTTCCCTAGGTGATGGTGTTTCTTGTAGATGTAGCATTTGCATCCAAACACCCGGAAGAAGGAGACGTCTGGCTTTTTCCCATTTAGCAGTTCATAGGGAGTCTTCGCAAGCAGCCGGTGAGAAAATAGCCTATTTGATGCATAACATGCAGTGTTGACAGCTTCGGCCCAAAACCTCTCCGGTGTGTTATACTCATCAATCATTGTTCTTGCAAGTGTGATCAAGGTCCTATTTTTCTTTTCAACAACTCCATTTTGTTGATGTGTATATGTTGTAGATACTTCATGTTTGATCCCAATTTCATCACAGTACTCATGAATGTTGGTGTTGTCAAATTCTTTACCATTATCACTTCTAATCTTCTTGATCTTGCAATCAAATTCATTTTGAGCTTTATTGGCAAACTTCTTGAATATAGATGCAACTTCAGATTTGTCATGGAGAAAGAACACCCAAGTGTATCTTGAGAAATCATCAACAATCACCAGACAGCAGAGGTTGCCACCAGCACTTACATAATTTGTAGGTCCAAATAAATCCATATAAAGTAGTTCCAGTGGCCTTGATATTGACATTAAAGCTTTTGTAGGATGTGTGTTAGCAACTTGCTTCCTAGCTTGACATGCACTACAAGGCTTGTCCTTTTCAAATACAACATCCTTTAATCCTCTAACCATGTCCTTCTTTAATACCTTCTTGAGTGTGCTCATCCCAACATGTGCAAGCCTCCTATGCCAAAGCCATCCAAGTGATGCTTTGGTAAAGAGGCAAGTTCTCAAGTCTGCATCTTCAGAGGTGAAATCCACTAAGTAGAGATTGTTGTATCTAAATCCTTTGAACACCATTGATTCATCATCCATTTTTGATACAATAACCTCTGTTGGAGTGAATAAGCATTGAAGTCCAAGATCACAGAGTTGACCCACTGATAATAAGTTGAAGCTCAAAGGTGCAACCAAGAGAACATTTGAAATTGATAGATCATTAGAAATTGCCACCTTGCCAAGTCCTTGAACTTTCCCTTTTGAATTGTCCCCAAATGTGATTTTGTCTTGTCCATCAACATTCTCATCAAGTGAGGTGAACATTTGTGGGTTGCCTGTCATATGTTGTGTGCATCCACTGTCAATAACCCAATGGCTCCCACCGGTCTTGTAGTTCACCTACATCCACAGACAAATCAAGCTTGAGTTTTGTGGGCCCTATATTGCATAGGACCAGTGACTCTCTCAATCAAGGACTTTGCAACCCAAATTTGTCTAGGTCTACTCTTGCTTGGTGGACCTAGGAATGTAACTTTGACATTTCCATTTGCTACTTTCCTTAGAACATAATGTGCATTGAAGGCAAATGGTCTTGAGTGCTTTGGCAAGGGAGTTGGTGGTTTAGCTTTGCAGTTGTGGGCAAAGTGACCTTCTTTTCCACACTCAAAGCATTTGATAGGCTTATGAGTCTGCTTTGGCTTTTATTGAGTAGTAGCTTTCTTTTGCACAAAAGCATTGTATCCAATACTACTCTTGTTATTTTTCATGACAGTGTTCATGAGCAATTCATTTTGGAGGTATTGGCCCTTGTTGAACTTTTGCACACTTGTTGCAAGATGTTCATTTTCACTCTTAAGTTTCTTGACCTCATTTTAAGCCTTTCATTATCCACTGCCAACTCTTTGTTGAAATCATTGTTCTCAATGACAACCTTTCCTCTAGTAGTTGCATCAGTCAGGTATTTGTTCAATTTTTTGGTTGTCTAAAGTCAAGACTTCAACTTTTTCAGTCAATTCATCATGTAGACTAGTTTGATCTACTTGACTCAAATCATCACATGAGGTTGCTACATCAATCTTAACAACAGGGTTAATAGCCTCATGTGTATTGCAAGATAAAAGTTCATTTTCAACAAGAAGATTATCATGATCAAATTTAATCTTAGTATAGTCTTCCTTGATTTTCACTAGTCTATCTTTCAACTCCCTATTAGCTTCATTTAACTTGTCACATTTATCCTTAGCATCTTTTAGGGAGGATGTGAGCTCATTTACATTGGATGACATAGTTTTGTTTTCTTCTTTCATTTCTGAAAGTTCCCTTTGCCCGGGAACAGGATCTAGATGTCGCCTAGAGGGGGGTGAATAGGCGAATAAAAATTATCATTTCAAAACTTTATTCTTACTCTACTCGAAGACCAGATCGCAGTGGAATGAAAGACCCTTCGAGTAGGTTTCAGCGGAATAGAAGATCATGTCTCAAATTGCCCTGCACTTCAAATATAACTTGTACACCAAATAAGTATTGAAGTGCAGATATAAAGAGTAGATAATGCAGAGAGACAGCACATAATACAGAGCGAAGCACACAAACACAGGGATTTATCCCGAGGTTCGGCCAAGCCTGAAATGCTTGCCTAGTCCTCGTTGGAGTTAGCCACACCTGGGCTTGGAGTCTATTTCAACTCCTTCCTCTGTTTGCTCAGATCTGTCAGAATGACATATAGAGCCTTCCACTATGTTGAGTTGGTTACAACGAAACCGCGGCTGCTTACAATCTTCTTGGCAGCACTCCGACAGAGTAACGATATGCTCAAGACCTTGCTCTAGCTCTTAGCGGCACTTCCCCACTCTCTCAAGGCTTATAGCTTTGCCTCTACACAAACTAGAGAGATATACACGA
This sequence comes from Zea luxurians, assembly GCA_029449295.1. Taxonomy (NCBI): domain Eukaryota; kingdom Viridiplantae; phylum Streptophyta; class Magnoliopsida; order Poales; family Poaceae; genus Zea; species Zea luxurians. Next base: position 2,163,102 of record JAOPSE010000083.1, on the reverse strand, counting down.
GAGGGAGAGAGAGAATTGATCCGAGTGATGTCTACAATTATTGGCTGCACTTGTATACGTGTTGGAGGCACCTAGGAGTCCCTTTTATAGACCCAAGGGGCCTAGGAGCCGTTGGAATCCATTTTGGAAAGCAATACTTGCTTTCTGTCGGGTGGCGCACCGGACAGTCCGGTGCACCACCGGACAGGTCCTGTAGCTTGTCCGGTGCGTGATCTCCTTCCAAATCGAGCACTGCTGACCGTTGGAGCAACAGTCGTCTTGGCTCACCGGACACTGTCCGGTGCACACCGGACAGTCCGGTGCGCCAACTATTCGTTGGCCCAAGCCACGCGTCGCCCGCTGATCGCGCTGTCAACCGTTCGCGCAGTCGACCGTTGGCCCACCGGACAGTCCGGTGCGCCAACTATCCGTTGGCCCAAGCCACGCATCGCCCGCTGATCGCGCTACCGACCGTTGGCACAGTCGACCGTTGGCTCACCGGACAGTCCGGTGCACCAGCGGTCAGTCCGGTGAATTATAGTCGTACGTCTCCAAACTTCTCCTGGGAGCGGCCTGTTCATCGGAGTTCAGTCTGGCGCACCGAACACTGTCCGGTGCACCACCGGACAGTCCGGTGTGCCAAACTGAGCTGAGTCTTGGTTGTACACAGCCAAGCCTTTTGCATTTCTTTTCTTTTCTTCTTCTTTCTGTTTCTAACACTTAGACAAATATATTAGTACACAAAAACCAATGTACTAAGTCTAGAAACATACCTTCTCTTGATTTTCACTTCTTTAGCATTTGACGTGCTTGAGATTGATGTTGGACTCATAAATCATCAAGTCAGCTTGACTTGATCTAGATTGACATTTCTGAGCTCCAACATCCTACAAAGGTCACATAGAATATCTCCAAACATAGGAACAACCCAAACTAAAGGTCAAGGTGCACTTAGCTCTTTTGGGCTGCTTCCAGTTCTGGTTTTGACATTGGTTCTCCTTCCGGTGACCTTGTTTACTTCTTGAGCTAGATCTTGAGCCTTATGACTTACACCACATAATTGTAGATGTTACCTCATTGATTGTAAGTCATGTTCTTATGTAGTGATCCTTGATGCACCATAACTATTCTTAACTCGATCAACCCTGATTCCGCAAGTCTCCTTCTTCACCCCTGACTTTGGGTTCCTGGTCTCCTTGACTTTCTCCCGTGCACTCGGTACCTCGAAGCTCTTCTTGCTTCCATCCTTGGTTTGATCAGTTGTCTCCAAGTTATGCACATCAAGTCTCACTTAAGCAGTGTCCACCTTTCCTATGATGTCCATTATCTATAGATAATTCCGTCTTTGGACCATCACACCTGTTTACTTGTGTTGAACCCTGTTAGCTTTGCATTCAGCACCTGTTCAACACTTAACACACTTGTTAGTCCTTTAATTGGGTTGTCATCCAAACACCAAAACCCACAAGAGAGCTTTCAATCTCCTCCTTTTTGGTGATTGATGGCAACACAATTAAAGCTTACATAAGAATAAGATTTAAAGCACAAATTTTGAATTATAAGTTTATAGAATGCTCCCCCTAAATATGTGCTTACATCAAAATCTTAAATTTGGCCTTATATGCCAAATTGCACATACTTAGGCGTGATGCGTATGACACATAGATGCACAGAATCAAAGTTAAACACCAATTGAATAGATATACCACAGAAATATCAACCTACCACTTTTCACCATTAAGATACCAAATTAAAACAATTTTAAAGCACCAGAACCACATGAATATCTATTACAGGATAAACACAGAAGATACTAAATGATTCATATCAACGGAAGCACTGATTTTGCATTATCACCATATAATACAATAATAAGCATAAGTAGTATCAACAAAACTAACACATTCTTCCCTAAGACTCAAGGAAACCCTAGGATAACCCCTTTAGGATAAGCTTTCCTCTCAGGTTGAGATAAGCTTTAATGCACAATTCTCCCCCTTTGACATCAAACACCAAAACCATATTCAAGCAAGAACATAGAATGATGTCAAGGGACAGCAGGGTATTGAGCAGGTAAATTTTAACACACTAACATTACTCCCCCTTACACATTGAACATATGCAACACAAGCATTTGGAGGAAAGTTAAGATACATATATGCAAGATCAATACTTCCTTTTGTACCTTTACCCTGTTGTGGTGTACTTTCCATCTTGAAGGTTTAATCTCTCGGGAGCTTCTCCACACTTGTGCCTGATCCTTTATCCTAACCTTTTCTTGTTGCTAAGACACCAAGCTTAGAGCAAGTTATAGTATTGTGGCACAAGATAAAGCTTCTATTCTAGTGATTACCAAAAGATATCAATTGAAGCAAACTACCACGGCTACCAATTGAAAATTCATTATTGTCATAGCTTCCATGATATTTAAAGATAAGCACCTAGTATCACCTAAATATTATGGAGCATGAGCAATCTATAAGGATGTAATTACTCACAACTTAAGATACCAAATACTTGTCTTATGGAGATACCCGAGTCCTGATTGCTTCATTTCCTGCTCATCTTCCCTTTTTCATCTTGAGACTATACAAGATCACTCAAGAAACAATTAGTCTCAAAAGACACAAGTTATGTGTGCTCCCCCTAAAGTTGTGCATCAAGTATTTGAATGACTTGCACTTTGCACATTCTAGCTTCCTTAGAACTAGAGGGGATCACAACATATCTTGGTCAAGGCATACCCTATCAATTTCATCACAAAGAGATACCAATTGAATAGTTGACTTAATACAACAATGTATGCCTCAAGGAGTATAACATTTTACAAGCAACCTAGGCATGCTTTATACATGATAATCATTGCACCACATATACCAATTAAAAACGACAAGATCATGCATATAAAGCGCAATGTCTAAGTACACCATGATTAAGAAGGTTCCTTAGGTACACCAAAAGAAACAACATTTTAAAGTAAGGAGCACCTAAGCCAAGATACTACCAATTCAGAGGCAAGAACATAGCTGTGATCACAATCAATGGAACTTCAAAATATGAGATTGCAAGGTTCCATTCTCCATACCTTTGCCTTTTACCTGAATACCCTGAGATCCATTCTTTTAGGTAGTGTCGAGTGAGAGCACCTGTTGTCACCAATTTAGGACTCCTTTTGCTCATGCACCTCATAACTCAAGAAGGTGCATTAGTGGAACAACATGGATTTGGTATACACACAATATCATAATTGGGTAATTATGTGAACATGGACTAAACAAGATGTCATGCTTGCACACATAGGTTACTCATTAAACACCATATAGCATGACTTACAAAAAGATATAGGTTTATCCATGAACACATAAAGAGTTAACCATGGTAAATATATCAAATGATAAGCTACTCATTGAATGATTCAAGAGATATAACACACAATCATGATTAAACAGGCATCAATGTGATCTTTGAAATCATGAATCAATGATCAAGAAGTATTCAACACAAGCAATCTCAAAAGCCTAACTACTCCGAGGACAGATACAACAATCAAACTTCAGAGCAATACTGATTTGCAATAATGTACTTAAGATACTCGGGTACCGTCCTTTGGAGAGCAAGTTGCATATTCTCATCAAGGTCCTTTGCTTGATGCACCAATAATGATTCAAGACCTCTACAACTTATTTAACTTGAGATGAACATGGGATTAGAATTGCACAATCATTCAACCTTGGGTCAATGAATAGACAATAAAAATCAACAGCTTAAGCATAGAGTTTGAATTAACCATCTTAAGCTCTCCCATGGTCTCCAGTCCATCTCGAGGCACCTGCATGGTCTAGTTGGCACAGTTTGGTACCCATCTCAGGATGGGTCCATAACGATCATCCAAAAGAGCCTTTGGTACCCAAATAGCAATTGTGCTAGTTCTAGGTGATCTCATTACTGATCTAGCACAAGTGTATGGTTTGGGTCTCCTAAGCGAATAAGATTGAGACAAATTTACTTGCTTAGGAACCTTACCTTTATTACATACCTCAGGTGGATGACCATGCTCACCACACATGTAGCAGAAACGTCGCTCAACCCGACATGACGCTTGTTGTTTATCATTTTCCTTGGTGAGGGTCATCTTGGAGGGTGCACGTCCTTGATTCTTTATGACCGGACATGAGGTGATCATGTGGTCCTTTTCATTGCATCCAAAACATCTCCTTATCCCTTCGTCCTTGTCTTTGTATGGACAAGAAGCAATGAGGTGACCTAATCTCTTGCACTTGAAGCACCTCCTTTTTCCTCTTCTCTTTTTGCTTTTGGATGACATAGAGAGATTATTAGTGCAAATAACATGACTAATTGAATCATTACCTTTTTCTTGTCTCTTGTTGATTGCTTCACTTATTGTTTTAGGAACATCTTTCTCAAGGAGTTTGACCCTTGCTGCGGTTTCTCCTTCCTCAAGCTTCTTCACCACGTGTTCGTAGATATCTTGAGGAAGTCGAGCAAGGCGTCTTTTCCTTAATTGTCTTTGTTTCTTGTTTCCATGTAATTTCCTTTTTGACCCTACAACTTGTTGCTCATTCAAACATTCGCTTCCTTTTGAGCGACAGGGGTTAGCATATGGTGATATATTATCCAAATGTGCACTTGTGCAAGAATGAGGTTCACATGAATTTAAGTTTGTAATTACAACCTCATGAGCAACATCAAGCATGATATGGTCATCAACTAGTTTACTATGAGAATACGACAACATATCATACTTTTCACATAGAGCAAGTTTTTCTAAATTTATCATTTCTACTTGACTCCTAAGCATAGAATTTTCAATTTTAAGTTGAGCGACATTAGATAATACATCATGATTATTTCTTTGCTCAATTAAAACAGATTCATACTGTTGGACCAAATTCCCATGAGAATATTATAGCTCCTCATGTTCTTTGGTCATCTTCTCCAGGCTGTCGTTGGTTTTGATGAGAGTCTCCTCTAGCCTGAGAAGCGTTTCGCCTTGTTCCTTGTTCCTTCTCAACAGCTTAACCAAGAGCACTTTGTTTTCTTTGTTGAGAAGGGTGTAGAGCCGGCGAATCTCTTCTTCTTTCACATCATCGGTCTCATTTTCCCTGTCATTATTATCAGTGGACACAAAATAGGAAAATGTACCTTGTGATGATGAGGATTCATCCTCGCTATCCTCCTCATATTCCTCCTCATCATCGCTTTCGTCTTCACCATCATTGTTAGCGATAAGACATTTATTACCGGTAGAAGACAAACCTGCCGGTGAGGTGGATTCATCGTTTTTCTTCTCCCTTTGAAAGGTTAGTATCACAAGCAATATAGGGAGTTAAAGCAGTACAATTTGACTCAGAATATTTTATTCTAATTCTATTCCATAGATCATGAGCATCAACAAATAAATCACTATCACTACTCATGATGGCAAAATAGGCACCTCTAGAAAGAGAGTCAACTAAGATGTTGCAAGCATGGTGATTGAGAGATAGACATCTTAGTTCATCATTAGAAGGATTTTGACTAATATTAGAGGGAAAAATACTTCTGCTAAAGATCTGTCTCAAATTAGGATCAACATGCATGAAAGCATTATAAATAGAGACAGACCAAGATTTATAATTAGAACCATCGCCTAGTAGAAGTTCTACAATTACCTCTTGTGACGACATCGTCATCTCCGAACGGCTAAGCCCACACAGGAGAGGCCTAGCTCTGATACCAATTGAAAGTTCCCTTTGCCCGGGAACAGGATCTGGATGTCGCCTAGAGGGGGGTGAATAGACGAATAAAAATTATCACTTTAAAACTTTATTCTTACTCTACTCGAAGACCAGATCGCAGTGGAATGAAAGACCCTTCGAGTAGGTTGCAGCGGAATAGAAGATCCTGTCTCGAATTGCCCTGCACTTCAAATATAACTTGTACACCAAATAAGTATTGAAGTGTAGATATAAAGAGTAGATAATGCAGAGAGACAACACAAAATACAGAGCGAAGCACACAGACACAGGGATTTATCCCGAGGTTCGGCCAAGCCTAAAATGCTTGCCTAGTCCTCGTTGGAGTTAGCCACACCTGGGCTTGGAGTCTATTTCAACTCCTTCCTCCATTTGCTCAGATCTGTCAGAATGACAGATAGAGCCTTCCACTATGTTGAGTTGGTTACAACGAAACCGCGGCTGCTTACAATCTTCTTGGCAGCACTTTGGCAGAGTAACGATATGCTCAAGACCTTGCTCTAGCTCTTAGCAGCACTTCCCCACTCTCTCAAGGCGTATAGCTTTGCCACTACATAAACTAGAGATATATACACGAGAGGGAGAGAGAGAATTGATCCGAGTGATGTCTACAATTGTTGGCTGCACTTGTATACGTGTTGGAGGCGCCTACGAGTCCCTTTAATAGACCCAAGGGGCCTAGGAGCCGTTGGAATCCATTTTAGAAAGCAATACTTGTTTTTTGTCGTGTGGCGCACCGGACAGTCCGGTGCACCACCGGACAGGTCCTGTAGCTTGTCCGGTGCGTGATCTCCTTCCAAATCGGGCACTGCTGACCGTTGGAGCAACGGTCGTCTTGGCTCACCAGACACTGTCCGTTGCACACCGGACAGTCCGATGCGCCAACTATCCGTTGGCCCAAGCCACGCGTCGTCCGTTAATCGCGCTGCCGACCGTTGGCGCAGTCGACCGTTGGCTCACCGGACAGTCCGGTGCGCCAACTATCAGTTGGCCCAAGCCACGCATCGCCCGCTGATCGCGCTGCCGACCGTTGGCGCAGTCGACCATTGGCTCACCGGACAGTCCGGTGCACCACCGGACACTCCGGTGAATTATAGCCGTACGTCGGCAAACTTCTCCCGAGACTGGCCTGTTCATCGGAGTTCAGTCTGGCGCACCGGACACTGTCCGGTGCATTACCGGACAGTCCGGTGTGCCAGACTAGCTGAGTCTTGGCTGTACACAGCCAAGCCTTTTGCATTTCTTTTCTTTTCTTCTTCTTTCTATTTCTAACACTTAGACAAATATATTAGTACACAAAAACCAATGTTCTAAGTCTAGAAACATACCTTCTCTTGATTTTCACTTCTTTAGCATTTGACGTGCTTGAGATTGATGTTGGACTCATAAATCGTCAAGTCAGCTTGACTTGATCTAGATTGACATTTCTGAGCTCCAACATCCTGCAAAGGTCACATAGAATATCTCCAAACATAGGAACAACCCAAACTAAAGGTCAAGGTGCACTTAGCTCTTTTGGGCTGCTTCTAGTTCTGGTTTTGACATTGGTTCTCCTTCCGGTGACCTTGTTTACTTCTTGAGCTAGATCTTGAGCCTTATGACTTACACCACATAATTGTAGATGTTACCTCATTGGTTGTAAGTCATGTCCTTATGTAGTGATCCTTGATGCACCATAACTCTTCTTAACTCGATCAACCCTGATTCCGCAAGTCTCCTTCTTCACCCTGGCTTTGGGTTCCTGGTCTCCTTGACTTTCTCCCGTGCACTTGGTACCTCGAAGCTCTTCTTGCTTCCATCCTTGGTTTGATCAGTTGTCTCCAAGTTATGCACATCAAGTCTCACTTAAGCAGTGTCCACCTTTCCTATGATGTCCATTATCTATAGATAATTCCGTCTTTGTACCATCACACATGTTTACTTGTGTTGAAACCTGTTAGCTTTGCATTCAGCACCTGTTCAACACTTAACACACTTGTTAGTCCTTTAATTGGGTTGTCATCCAAACACCAAAACCCACAAGAGAGCTTTCAATTTCATCACTAGCTTTCATAACTATGTCATATTTAGCATTCAAAGATTCATTTTCATTTTTCAACCTATCACATTTAGCTTTTGACTTCCTAATGATTTGAGTGTATTCTTTAAGCAAGTTAGCTAGTTCATCATAGGAAGGTGAAACAAATTTCTCATCACTATCAATATCACTATCATCAGTAATATCAATATCATTTTGTACCTTCTGTTCACCTCTAGCCATGAGGCATAGGTGAGAAGTCGATGATGGCGATGGTGGTGGTGAAGAGAAGTCCCCAGCGATGGCGGCAACTTTTTCATCATTTTCTTCTTCACTTGAAGAAGATCCACTTGATGACTCAATGTCAGTGAGCCAATCACCAACAATATATGCCTTTCCATTCTTCTTTTTGTGGAACCTCTTTTGCTTCCCATCCTTCCTCTTGAAGAATCTATTTTCCTTTTTCTCATCATCGTTGTCATCTTCTTTCTTTGCCCTTGAACTTGTTCTTCTTGGGCTTGTTACATTGATGAGCAAGATGACCAAGCTCTCCACAGTTGTAGCAATCCATCTCAGAAATGGGCTTTCTTTTGCTGGAAAAGAATTTCTTCTTTCTTGAATCAAATTTGATGCCTTCTCTGTTGAGCTTCTTTAACATCTTGGTGGTCTTCTTCACCATCAAGGCAATGTTAGCATCAAGGTCATCATCACTTGAGGATTCTTCCTCAATTTGTATTTTAGCTTTTCCTTTTCTTTCTTGATTTGCTTTGAGAGCCAAATCCTTTCTCTTGGAAGATGACTCTTCCTTGTCATTGATGTGCATGTACATCTCATGAGCATTGATCTTTCCCAATATCTGTGTAGGTGTGGTAACTGAAAGATCCATTTGATGCAGTACAGTGACAATGTGTCCATATTTGTCAATTGGGAGGACACTGAGAATCTTTCTCACAACATCCGGTTGTGAAATTTGTGTAAGCCCCAATCCATTTACTTCCTCTACAAGAATATTGAGACGTGGGTACATAGCATTGACATTTTCATTAGCAAGCATTTCAAAAGAATTTAAGTTTCTCATAGCAATGTGATATCTCTCCTCACGCTCACTTCTAGTTCCTTCATGTAGAGCACAAATGTCCATCCACAAATCATGAGCATTTTTATGATCTCTAACTCTATTGAACACATCTTTGCAAAGGCATCTAAAAAGGGTGTTTTTGGCCTTAGCATTCCATTTCTCATAATTAAACTCATCACCTACAAGATTTGTGCGATCTCTAGGTTCGGGGAATCCTTGTGTGGCGGCTTTGTAGACACCAATGTCTATAGCCTCTAAATATGCTTCCATACGAATTTTCCAATATGGAAAATCGTCACCATCAAAAATGGGAGGAGGTCCATCCCCACCGGACATCGTTACTCTAGCGGTTAAGCTAATCTAAGAGCAACAAGGCTCTGATACCAATTGAAAGGATCACGATGCCCAAGAGGGGGGGGGTGAATTGGGCTTTTCTAAAAATCAACACTAATTAAACCCTAAGCAAGAGCCCAACTTCACCCCAACAACTAGCACTAAGAGAATAATACTAGAAATACAACAATGCTAAGTCAATACTTGAAATACTTGCTAAACAAATACACAATGTAAAATGCTTGAATTAAGTGTGGAATGTAAAGCAAGGTTTAGAAGACTCCTCCAATTTTTTCCGAGGTATCGAAGAGTCGGCACTCTCCACTAGTCCTCGTTGGAGCACCCGCGCAAGGGTATCGCTCCCCCTTGGTCCTCGCAAGAACCAAGTGCTCACTACGAGATGATCCTTTCCACTCCGGCGCGGTGGATTCCTCACGACCGCTTACAAACTTGAGTCGGGTCACCAACAAGATCTCCATGGTGACCACCGAGCTCCCATCGCCACCAAGCCATCTAGGTGATGCCGATCACCAAGAGTAACAAGTCGTAGACTTTCTCTTGACCAAGAGAAGCCTAATGCAAGTGGTGTGTGCTCTAGGTGGCTCTCGCTAGCGCTAATGAGGTCCAAATGCGGTATTAAGATTCTCTAATCTCCTCACTAGGCTTTTGGTGCTTGCAATGCTCTTCCAATGTGCAGGAATTAATGTAGACAGCAAGACATTGAATATGGTGGGTGGAGGGGTATGAATAGCCCTCACCCACCAACTAGCCGTTGCAAGCAGTGTTCTGCGCATGGGTGCACCGGACAGTCCGGTGCGCCACCGGTGCGCCAACAGTGCGCCAACGGTCGACTCCAACGGCTAGTTCTGACAGCTAGCCGTTGGGCTGATGGCACACCGGACAGTGAACAGACACTATTCAGTGCACACCGGACAGTCCGGTGCACTATCCGGTGCGCTGTCCGGTGCGCCACTAAAATTCAATTCTGAACCTTGCGCTCTCGGGTTTCTGCTCGGGGAAAACCCTTCCCCGGGCCATGCTGGCCCCACCTGGCAGAGGGCGCACCGGACAGTCCGGTGCCCCAAGGCCAGAAACCCTATTTTCCATTTTCAGCTGATTTTCAAATCGGTTTTCGTTCTAACTTGTGAGTATGTTCTAAAGTGTCACCTAGCACTATATGTGAGTATGAATATGCACCAACACTATACTAGAACTATCTTGGTCAAACTACTCATCGACAACCCCTCTTTATAGTACGGCTAAAACAAAATAAAAGACCTAACTAAATCACGAGTGTTCGCAACTCCTTGACACTCGGACTATGTAGACCTTCACTTTTCGATTCGTCGATTTAGCCGTCGCTTCGAGTTCTTATCTCTGGGATTGTTTTCACCGTTGTAGTGCTTCTACCTGTAATGCGACCTAACTTACCATTTGTCTCTGCAAAACACACGTTAGTCACATATAACATTACATTGTCATTAATCACTAAAACCAACTAGGGGCCTAGATGCTTTCACGGTGAATTGTAGCGGGGTGGCTTCCCAAAAACCCGAAGCTAAGCAGTTCAGAGATGATCTCCCTGGTGCACCGGACACTGTCCGGTGGTGCACCGGACAGTCCGGTGCGCCAGACCAGGGCTGTCTTCGGTTTCTTTTGCTCCTTTTGTTTTGAACCCTATCTTGGACTTTTTATTGGTTTGTGTTGAACCTTTGGCACCTGTAGAACTTATAATCTAGAGCAAACTAGTTAGTCCAATTGTTTGTGTTGGGCAATTCAACCACCAAAATTATTTAGGAAAAGGTTTGACCCTATTTCCCTTTCAAAAAACGCAGAACCATCTTAACTTGTAGTGTTGTATTCTTGATATTTGTGAACAAAATAGAAGACACTAAGCAATAGCTAAGATGTTGTATTGCATTTTTCCAGATTCAAGAAACATTGAGATCAATCATGAACATAAGTTATGCACGTTTGGGGAGAAGGTCTTCGACCGAAGGTCCATATTGACAAAAACACATTTAGACATTATTCGCTCTGGATAATAACCTTAATCAAAATCAAAGGTCGTCATGCTTAATGGAGCTTCAGATGATGGACAAAGACGAGGCTTGCATGGAGCCGAAGCAAAGGACAAGCGAACTTCTGCGTCTTGAAAGGAGGAAAGTGAAGAAGGTCCATAGGTGAAGAAGGCGCACACGACACAACAGTGTTGTAAAATGACATAATTGTACTCACTCAATTATGTAAATTTTCTATGTAACAACCAAGGATAAATTTGAAATTGTATACGAAGGTGTGTACATGTTCGTCCATATAAAACAAGTGAACAGTGCTATTGTTGTAGGGGACTGACCATTTATAACCCGCACCTATAGCATCTTTGCCTCTAGAGACTCAAAAGGTATATATAATAATGTTGTAGATTATTCTTAAATGTTTCTTCCCTCTATTTTATATCCTGAACTGTTTGATTATTGAGTTCGACTATCAATCGCCTAAAGTTTACTTATGCTCAACAATGGCTTTTAATATGTGGTGTTATATTTTTTCTTACATGGAATTGAATGGTTATGTATCAAATGCTTGCTTGACACGACATTCAAATATACTGAACTTAACATCACCCTTATCCTCCAACACTTTTGAGAGGGGAGAAGGTTATAAGTTAAAACGAAATAACTATGTCATACTACTATTGTTATTTTTAGAAGTTCGGTAGGTACCCATTATGCACCCAACATTAAAAGTTATTTTGGAGATTGAACGGAGTTTAGTAACATATATTTCTATTTTTGTTTCATTACTATGACATTTGGTTGAGAAAAAAGAAAATTGTTCTCATTTTCAAAATTATTTCTTAATTATAAGATATTTTGTTTCTTCTAAATTCATAGCTTTAGTTATGCATACATATAGACATAGGTTATATCTAGCTAGATATATAGTTATATCTAGAAATGCTAAAATATATAATTTAGGGTGTAGGAAGTAGAAGTAAAAAGTAGATCTGGAAATGCTATGGCCCAGAGAGAAACGAATGTCATTGCTCACATGAAATCACCTTGGATGTTCACGTTATTATGTACTCCCTCTATCCATATTATTAGTCGTTTTAGCTCTAGATTTTTTTGTCTAAATTTAAATAGAAGATGACGAATCTAGACACACATATAAAACAAATACAATAACTATTGTATGAATCAACTAAAAAAGTAAAACAAATATTATTTTAGGACGGAAAGAGTACTATTTATTTTGGGGTGATTGTGTACAACAGTTTATCCATAGTTTAACTAAAATACTGATTTTTGTATTTTTATGTAGCTTGTACTATTTACGGAGTGAAATTTAAATATGAGTATGAGGTTGATAGTTAGTAGGTGCTCACTTACGGATTAAGAGGAAATATGGTTTGCACTACCGTTGAGGCGACAAGCTATAATAGTATTTTGGAAGCTGCCAATCATTTAGCGATACTCATTTAACTATGTCGTTGCTAGGACGCGCAAAACAGAGAATCCTATAAAATTTTTCGTCGAACCACACGAGTTTGCAGAGCTATCTGTAAAAAATCGATAAAAGTAGATAAGAGAAACATAACCGTTGATAATGCGACAGATTAGCTACTAGTTAGACAAAACTTTTGAAGTCATTATCGCAACACGTGTCGTCGGTCAGAATCATACTGCAACACATGACAAAACACGAAAAACTAATGACCTCGATTAGAGGCTTCGGTTGCTTACTTTCTTGACCTTGGCCCTTGGCAACATTTTGAGTGGGTGAGGTCGTGAGGAACTGTGGATGGACCAGTTGGCACTTGCCAATTCGTTGCATTGATGAGTTATGACCGGAAGAAGTAGGCCGCCACCAACCGGTGACCAAAACCATTTCCTCCCGCGTAAAAACTAAAAACCAGCACAGCTCCCAAAGCCCTACTGTTAAGTATTAGTTTATTACCATTTCTGCTTTCATTTCCTTCATTTATTTCTCTCTCTAGGCTAGTAGTCAAAACCCCCTCCCTCCGCCGCCTCCTCCTCCACCACTTGCCCCCCAGCCTGTCTCTCTCCGCAGCACAGAGGTCAAACCAAAAGGCGCACCCCGCCGCAACCCAGCCCAACCCACCGCCGCCAGCGCTCTGCAATGGCGGCTCCCCGCCCCCTTCAAAACCGGCTTTCCCCTCTCCCCATCTCCATCCCCATCCCCCCCGCAATCTCCCTCTACTAGTGCTGCTGCTCTCATTCCTCCAACAACCCAAGGTTCGAGCTCATTCATCACACGAATCTGCGGCCGCGTGGGTGCCGGAGACCGGGCGAGCAATGGAGGGGGTGTGGAGGAAGGCCAAGAGGGCGCTGGGCGCCAGCCTCTGTGTGCACCTCCCCGCCGTCGCCGGCGACCGCGAGGACGGCGCCAGCGAGCGCCGCGCCTCGGATGCGCTCTCCCTCGACTCTACAGCGGCGGCGCACGCATCGGCGCCCAACACGCCGGCCGCGCCGGGGGCCGGCGCGCTGCGGAGGTCCAAGTCCGGAGGCAAGTCCTCCAAGGTGAGGCCCATTTTCTTCCCCCTTCCCGCGCTACTATATTCCGTCATTTCCGAGTTAAGGTTTGCGCTTGGTTCGCTGGCAACTTGGGGGGAGCCTATATGTGGATGTCGGAGGTGTGCTGAGAGGCCGGCTTGCCTACCGCCTGGGGTTTTTTGGTTGGAGCTGGGTGCGGTTTGGAGCAATGTGGCTTCACCTCATCGACTGTGAACCATTTGTCTCCAGATGCGGTGTTCTCCTGGTCGGCAAATTTTGGATGATTTGATGGGGCGGCTTGGTTTGGATGCTCCTGCTCGCCTCCAGCATTTATTGTATGCATCTGATTTTTTTAACGCCGTGCCTTTGTCTTAAGCTGCGCCTGCTAGCTTGGATTATCTGGCATTTGTTACTATGTCCTCGAGTCGAAATTATCTCGTACTGTTCCTGCGGGTTTGCTCGCGGGAGCATGGGTTCATGACAAAGACCCGGTTTAACTTTTCCCCATTTTTTTCCCACGAGAACACATCCAAAGTAGATGCATCTTTGTAAGATGAAGCCACTTTCTATTGTGAATATTCGGATCCATGCTACTTTCTCATGTAACCTTGTGTTCTCTTCTGATGCACATAATCTCCTATTTCTTTCTTTTCTCTGATCTCAGTTCCAGAGATTTTTTGGGATGTCGCAGTCAGTTTGCTAGTTTGCCTAGATATCCTTCGAGGCGCTTTGAGACGGGTCAATGCAGCTTGCTTTGTCCTGTGTGATATGCATAGCTTAACGTAAGCTTCTTTTTTTCTACTGCCTCAACTTGCTCCTCCCCGAAAGGGAAAGTTGGCTCCTTCGCTGACCACCAACCTGCCAAGTGCCAACTTCCCATTGTGTTCACGTGTATCATCTTCAACCCTTTACTAATCTTTTATATTTTTTTATAGTTTTAAGTTCCAGCTTGGGTTGCTGTCCATTATTAATTGGAATAGCAATTACTAATAATTTTGCAATCGTCCGTTTTTTTAAAGTACATACCTCTATACAGTTGTCATGGCAAGTGCGTGAGTACTTTAATGGAAATCTATTTTTTTTCGTGATATATATAATCTTTGTGTGGTTGAGTTGAGGCATGGGTGCCTTTATTTGTAACTTCACCTTTTTTGTTTAATGGGGGTATGCCAGTGACTTGGTTACGATCGTGTTAGGAATGGCCCCTATTTGACCAGCAACCTGCCATAGGGTTGACATTTATGCACTCGACAGATCAAAATTTGCTTGTCCTGGTCAAATGTAAAGACTAAAACGTAGAAAATTAAACACTAAATTATCTCATGTGAGGCCTGCATAATCACCTTTGAAAAGCCTAGTTTGTTTTATGTCTCCAAAGTTGACATTTTTGGCAAACCAACAAGCGATGTGTGGTTGGGTCAAATTTTAGTGGCAAGGATGCAAGTTTGAATTTTTTTCTGTTTATCTGGAGGCGCTGAGTTTTCTGGAATGCGCCGCAAATTGTGACCAATAATAAATATTTGGATCATGTATGTTTGCGTGTTTTCTTATACATCTATGGGTTGGAACTGTACCATGTGTTAGTACCAAGTCAATAGAAAATGCTGGGTTTAGTTGTTGTGATGGTGGTTGATTTGACCTTTTGCTTACTTATACTCCTTTTATAAATGCTATTCTGGTGGGTTTTCTTAAACAGGCAGCGGTAGGAATTACTTTCCGATACACATATTTTATTATGATTTGAATCTATAAAACTGAGTATCTTTAGTGTTACGCGTGATCTCTTTGTCGTGTCCATTCTGCTTTCTGAGGATAAGGTAAATAGAGAAATTAACACATCTTTTATTGTTTTGTCAACAGAGAATGTGTGCAATATGTTTTGATTCCATGAAGCCAGGTCTTGGACAAGCCCTATTCACTGCTGAATGTTCTCATATGTTTCACTTCCACTGCATCTCCTCTAGTGTGAAACATGGAAACCATGTATGCCCAGTTTGCCGGGCAAAATGGAAAGAGATCCCCTTCAATCGCTCATTATCTTCTATAGTTCCTCGTGGAAGAGGTGGACTGAATGTAAACCAAGCTCGATTACCCCAGCAAGGTGCCTACATGGCTCTTCTCCGCCAGGTTCCAAACCGTCAGCGAGAAGGTCCAGTCTTGGTTACTTCTGAGCCAGCAGACTTCAATGATGATGAACCTTTGCATAAGATGGAGCCTGCTAATATTGGATCTAGTAGAACTGTGGAAATTAAGGCATATTCAGAGTTTTCAGCCATTCAACAGTCATCTCAAGATGACTTTGCTGTTCTGATCCATCTGAAAGCCCCATATGCTAACCCAGAGCAGGTCATAGGCAGACCGGTCAATGCAACCTCAGTTGGTTATCCTACTGCCCGCGCCCCAGTTGATCTTGTTACCGTGCTTGATGTTAGTGGAAGTATGGCAGGCACTAAACTGGCACTCTTGAAGCGAGCCATGGGTTTTGTTATACAGCATCTTGGCCCATCGGATCGCCTTTCAGTCATCGCTTTCTCTTCAACCGCCAGAAGGTTGTTCCATCTCCAACGGATGTCACACTCTGGCCGGCAGCAGGCCCTGCAGACTGTGAACTCGCTTGTTGCTAGTGGTGGCACAAACATTGCTGATGCACTGAAGAAAGCTGCTAAGGTTATTGAGGACCGAAGCCATCAAAATCCAGTATGCAGCATCATTCTCTTGTCTGATGGCCAAGATACGTACAATATTCCCTCAAATATTAGGGGTGCCCGGCCAGAATACAGTTCACTAGTTCCATCCTCCATTCTAAACCACACATTTGGCTTAGTGCCTGTGCATGGGTTTGGTTTTGGAGTAGACCATGATTCGGATGCTTTGCATTCGATTGCGGAGGCCTCTGGCGGTACATTCTCCTTTATCGAGGATGAAGGTGTGATTCAGGACGCATTTGCTCAGTGCATAGGTGGGCTCCTCAGCGTTGTTGTTCAAAACATGCAAGTAAATGTGGAGTGTGTCCATCCTGGTGTCCAGCTTCGCTCCATCAAATCTGGTAGTTACCCCAGCAAGGTGGCTGCACATGGGCGAAATGGTTCCATTGATGTTGGCCATCTCTACGCCGACGAGGAAAGGGACTTCCTACTGTCGGTGAGCTTACCACAGTGTCGTGAACAGACCACACTTCTGAAAGTTGCCTGTGCCTACAGAGATTCATTGACCAACGAAGAGATCAAGATTCAGGGTGGCGAGGTAGCAATCTTGAGGCCTAGATCACCTGTATCTGAGCCAGTTTGCATGGAGGTTGACCGCGAGAGGAACCGTGTCCGTGCTGCCGATGCTATCGAGGCCGCAAGGGCTGCTGCTGAGAGAGGTGCTCTTTCTGATGCCGTGTCAATCCTTGAAGACTGCCGAAGGATACTTTCAGAAACTTTTTCAAGCCGGAGCGGGGACCGGCTGTGCATGGCCCTTGATGCAGAGCTGAGGGAGATGCAAGAGAGGATGGCTAACCGGCAACGCTACGAGGCTTCAGGGCGGGCATATCTGCTGTCTGGCCTCAGCTCACATTCTTGGCAGAGGGCCACTGCGCGAGGCGACTCCACTGACAGTGACACACTTGTTTATTCCTACCAGACACCATCCATGGTTCACATGCTACAGCGCTCACAGAACCACTGCCCTTCTCCTCAAGGCCCTTCACAACCTAGGGTCTTGGTGAAACCCCAGCCAAGGTAGAAGGCAACTGAGCAATTCAGCATTATCTTGCGAAGCGAGGGCACAGATGTCGGTGAAGAAATTCAATTCGTATGGCTGCGTATTAGGTCATAGTGTAGTTCTCCAGCACCTTTATTTTGTTGTCTAAAGTCGTGGTGGTGGGTGGGTATACCAGAGGCGGTGAGGCGGGCTTGGAGGTAAATATAATCTGGTTGGGTATACTGGGGAACCTAAGGTGGGGGCTTTGGTGGTAAATACATTGTGGGGGGTATACTCCTGTGGTGTTAAGAAATAAGTAGGGTAGTAGTAGTAGTAGTAGATGAGGGGCTGGAGAAATTGTGTAATAGTTTCAACGGGTTGGAGCTAGGTAGTTTAGTGGAGGTCAGTTCTTGTCAATGTCTTTATTTGATTTTTGGTGATGTAGATAAGAGGGTCTGATCTCGGGGTGGTATATCATGGAATCTCTGTTTTTTTTTGGGTGGTGATGGTGGTGTTCAATGCTATTCCATGGATTCGAACTTTCAATTTTATTAGCTGGTGTCTACCAGCACATGCCTATGAATTGTGATTCAACTTACAACTTGTGTTCGCTTATTTTTCGTGCTTGTTGCATTGGTTGAATCTGATTGTGGATATGAATCTGCTTGTCAACTGAATCAATGCCTTTATGCGACAGCATGTATTCGTATCCCACCAATTGATTGAGCAGAGTTCTGTGTGTAATCCAACCATCGGCTCTTTGTAGTAGACAAGCAGGCTAAATGATTGATAAGGTAAACACGAAATCTTATAAATTCAGAAACTATTAATAAAGTAAGATCAGTTGTAATTCGTAAACTGGATCTATGCATCATTACCACTGTTAAACCTGGAGTCCTAAAAATAAAACAGATAATTTTAACTAAAATTTCATTGCGTGAATGTAGTTAAGCACTTCACTATTTTCGGTGGATGTTGGATCCATCAAAGTACCTGTCCAACCACATCCTCGCGGCCTCGCTCTGCTCCGAGCTCCGTCCTCAAATCGTGGTGGGTGTGTATGCACTCACGGCTCACGGGAAAAAGGCAGGTACGGAGATGGAGCCGCCGAGATGCGGAGGCGCCCCAGCGTTGCCGCTTCTGCGAGACGAGCGGAGGAAGCCAAAGATCCGCATCCGCACGGGGGGTTGCCGACGGCCGACCTACGGGTTGCCGAGGCTGGCACGCGGAGCTTCGAGCATGCCAGGGCGCGGGGACGCGCGAAGATGAGTGGACGAGCAGAGCAAGCGCCGGGACAGAGAAGTATTGGCGAAATATAACCGCCGGACATGGACAGTGTAAATTGGGATACGAATATGGTTATTTTTATACTCAGGACAGATATAGGTAATATCTAGACAGTGTAGCTTCGAATTCGGGTCGAATACGGAGCGAATACTATCCGGCAAATACTCGAATATTCGGGTCGGATATGGGTACCCGAAATTTGGGTACTCATTTTTTCTTTTTCTGCGTAACAATATAGTTATAAAATTATAACTTTTATATATGAAATCAGATGAAGATAAATGTTATATGGAAATTGTAGAGCTCGAAGAGATCTATAATTTTGTAGTACATCATATTTTTGTTTAAACACATATTTAGACCAAAATCATTAAAATGGTGTCCAAGTTTATATCAAATTAATAGACTTCATCATTTTCATGTGGGGACTCAAGGTTATCTTCATGTGGAAACTTGAGGTTATATTTTTTATAGACTATTTATTAGTATTGGTAACTAATTTGTAGTTTTTGGTCGACCCTTCAATATTTTTATGAAATTAATTGTATTTTGATAATTTCCTACCATAAGAAATTAATAATACACCAAATAGCTTTTTTTTTGTATGTTCATATATAACCATAAAAAAATGATTGGATCATAAGATCTATAAGATGCACACGTTTCTTCTATTTCACTTTAACTTATTTGTATGAGCTACATGTGAAATCACTCTAAGTATCCAAAGTTTCAACATAATTAGTACTTTACTTTATCATTTTCATGTGTGGACTTGAGTTATCTTTGTACAGAATGTTTATTAGTTTTTTAACCTATTTGTAATTTTTGAATGAAACTAGAATATTTGATGAATTTAACTGCATTTTAATAATTTTCTATAAAAAAATAATAATACATAAATAGCCCAAACAATTTATAAAAAATACGAAGACACAACATATATTCATATATAGTTTTCAAAAATATTTGGACTATAAAATCCACAAGATGCTCATGTTTCTTTTATTCTACTCATACTTATTGCATGAATTACACATGAAATCACTTCATGTATCGAAGTTTTAACATAATCAATACTCCACTTATCATTCCATGTGGAGATTTGAGGTTATATGTGTATAGATTGTTTATTAGTTTTGGTAAATTTTTGCAGTTTTAGGTCGAAACTAGTGTATTTTATGAATTTAATTATATTTTGATGATTTTATGTAGAAAAAAAATTAATAATGCACAAATAGCCTCACAAATTCATGAAATTATACTAAGGTACAACATATGGCCACATATAGTCATAAAAAATAATGGGACCATAAAATCCACAAGATATCAACGTTTCTTTTATTTTATTTTCACTTATTGCGTGAGTTACACATGAAATCATTCTAAGTATCCAAGTTTTAACATAATCAATACTTCACTTTACCATTTTTATGTGGAAACTTAGATTATCTTCTTATAAAATGTTTATTAGTCTTGATAATTTACTTGTAATTTCGTGGTCGAACAAGAATATTTTATGATAACCAATTAATGCATTATCCAACAAGTATCCGATATCCGACCAAATAATATCAGCATCCGTCACTTATCCGCTCAGATAAATATCCGGTCCCTGTATACGTATCTGTCCCGTTTCTAACTATCCGTATCCCATCCCGAATCCGTCCGTATCCGCCCGTTTTCACCCCTACAGAAAAGGTAATAAAGAAAAACAAGGAAATAAATAAAAACTACTCCCTCCATTCTAGTATACCTCTGGTTCAAAGATCAAAAAATATATTTAATTGTCTTTATACCACTACATCGATATATGTATGTATAAAGAGAGCATATCTTATATTATGAGATAAAAAAATAATTATGCATTATATCCTAGAACTGAGGGAGTAGTACAGTACGTTGCGACGTCATGCAACAACTACATAAAAACTCAATATCTCATATTGACAGCATCTTCTTCTTTTCCTCTCCTTGGGCTGTTTAGCCACACATCATCGCCCGCGTCTTCTCTTCCTCGATTCACTACCAGAATCGACGGCAAGCACTCGGCAAAGCCTTTAAAACACTCGGCAAACTCTTTGCCGAGTGTCGCACTCGGCAAAGAGGGCTCGGCACACAGTGCATCGGTAAAGCCTTCTTTGCCGAGTACTTTTTCTCCGGCACTTGGCAAAGTGGTTTGCCGAGTGTCAGAGAGCACTCGACAAAGAAAAGCAGTCGTTACGGCTCCGGGTGACGGAGACGACGTCTTTGCCGAGTGTCCAGGGTGACACTCGGCAAAGGAGTTACCTTTGCCGAGTGTCTGCCTGACAGCACTCGGCAAAGAATCCGCCAGAGGGGTCCCCATGTCAGGTACTTTGCCGAGTGCTTGGTATGACACTCGGCAAAGCGTGCTTCTTTGCCGAGTGCCAGAGCCATTACACTCAGCAAAGAACCTATACCGGTGCCCAGGTCTTGGTTCTTTGCCGAGTGCTATGGTCCTGACACTCGGCAAAGCACTTCTTTACTGAGTGTTACACTCGGCAAAGTGACCAGTACACACATTTTTATTTGTTTTCCCTATTCCACCCAAACAAACAAAAGATATTTCACAGATATCACATATATACATCACAGGTCATCACAGACATATATAGCCAACACAAACAGTATTAACACAAATTCTGACATAAGTATTCAACATAAGTTGAGAGGTTCTCAACACAAACAGTATTAACAGAAGTTCCGAAGTATCAACACAAGTTCACAAGCTCTAACAAGTATTCAACATAAGTTTTGTGTTCGAAACACTAAAAACATAACTCTCATGGAGGTGGGCGGTTGGACTGGTGCTGCGTTGGGCTGTATCCTTCATGAGGGTTGTTGGATGCCGCCCCAGATTGGCCCTGCACAGAGAAGAGATTGCATGTGTTATACCAGATGCATTACCAACATGTAACTACAATTTTGATGCTCACAGGAGTATGAAACAGAGCAGGGTCAACTGCAGGGAACAATGGAGGTGGCGGAGCGAAACCCTATGCGGCGCCAAGACTCTGTATGTACTGGAACGTCTCCGCCATCCTCTGATCAGTCGCCGCCCGCTCCGCCATTATCCTCGCCTCCATCTCTTGAGGTTCCCTCCTCTCTTCTTCTAGTTGGGTCTGTAATATTACAAGCCAAAGTTATAGTAACTCAAAGAGAAGGTATATAACTCAAGGAAGGACGAGTTACAGAAGCACTAACCTCGAGTTGCTGTATGCGATGCTGTGAGCTATCGTGCCGAGGTCGTATGGCTGGACTCGAGCCCGTGCTCCTTGCTCGCACCTGAGACAGAGTGGGAGTGGAGGACGAGTTGATTGCCCCGTCGGCAATCCAGTACCGCCCATGTCTCTTGCCTCCTTCGACCCTCATGAGCACATCAGGGTCGATCAGCTCGATGCTCGGATCATAATCTGGGCCATGGACCTCCTGCGCCATGGCGGTGTAGTCATGAAGGCGACTGTAGACGACGGAGTTGATGTAGGCCTCGGGCCCATCATCCGGGTTGTAGGTGATGTCGGACGTCGCCTTGCCCTTATGGGCCATAGCATATGCCAAGAAGGTGGAGCAAGGCCGGCCACCATGTGACACCGACTGCAAGAAAACCAACGAGATAGTTAGAAATAATATCTAATCTAGTGCTATATACCTAAATAAAAAAGAGGGCGTACCCATGCTTCGGCATATTGGCCTAGGCTCTGGCTGCCTTGGTGGTGGGAGGGACCTTGCATCATCATACGCCGTTCCCAGCTAGCGTTGTGCGCCTCGTCCCACTCAACCGAATACCACCTATCCACCATCTGCTCCCAGCATAGAGGATGTGCGGCGCACCAATGTGGAATCATCTACAAAGTAAACACGTAAAGTGCATATCAGAAGATAAAATAAAATTCATGCATGGAGTACTGGTACCAAACATGCATGACTTTACCTGCAGGTACTGGTCCCTGGTCAACGACATGGTTCGGGCTTGCTGCTTGGTCACCTTCTCCAAGGACGGAGCCGTGGTAGGTGACGATAGCCTGGATTCGAGCCTCATAGTGCATGTCCACGACGAGCTTCTTACAGCTTGTGGTGGCCACTACATCCACCCTAGCCTCGTATCCAGCCTCGCATCAGAAGAAATCCTGCATACAAAAATGATGTATCCATACATTATTTCAAGAATTTGCAATGAATGCGACATATTTTACATTATACTAAGACTTACCCACAGCTCTTGCTTCACCCGCTCCGCCTTGTTATTGAATTCCCGGCCGTCCCGGTCTACTGCATCGGGGGCGACAGCGTAGTGGTCGAAGGTGTAGGCTGGGCCCGTCACTTCGGCGTACTCAACCAGTCCAGGGAAGTGTTCCCTGCACAACAGGCCGAGGATGCCATTGGGGAGGCGACGATGACCCCCAGCATAATCCACAAGCGTCCAAGACCTATCCAAGTGATAAATAAAAAGTATTAGTTTATATTATACCATAGGGAAGATGAAGAATCAAATGCTGCATTGGATTGAAGAAGCAGGGTGGAAATATCTTCTCAAGCTTACACAATAATACGGGTGCTAATCTTTCCAAGTCTATAACCACGGTCCGAGATAACTCTTTTGCATAAAGCTGACGGAAGAAATAGCTCAACTCTGAAAGCGCTAGCCAGACATGCTCAGGTACATAGCCTCGAACCATCGTAGGAAGAATCCGTTCAATCCATATGTGGAAGTCATGACTCTTCATCCCTAAGACTCGCATAGTAGATAAGTTCACCCCCCTACTCAGGTTAGCTGCATACCCATCAGGGAACATCAACATCTTGATCCACTGAAGTACTTCCTTCCTCTGGGCCCTGCTTAGGACGAAATCAGCATTAGGCCTTCTCCATGTCTTTCCACCACTTGGTGGCTTCATCTCTTGGTTTGGTCTATCACATAACGCTGCCAGATCCACTCTTGCCTTTACGTTATCCTTTGACTTATTAGGAATGTCCATAATTGTTGCCCACAGTGCCTCAGCAACATTCTTTTCAGTGTGCATCACGTCAATGTTGTGTGGAAGGAGCAGGTCGTCATAATAGGGGAGCCGAGTCAAGCCAGACTTATATGTCCACATATGCTGCTCACCATATCCCACAAAACCACCTTCTGTATTGGCCACGAGCCCATCTATCTGTTGACGAATTTCGGCGCCAGTCATCGTTGCAGGTGGGCGGTCTGTCACTACGTCACCTTTCGTAAAGTTCTTGATGTCTAGGCGGAATGGATGGTCAGGAGGGAGAAATTGTCGATGTTTATCGAAGGACGAATATTTGCCACCCTTTTTCAACCAAATGAATCTGAGAGCTTCCTTGCAAACTGGGCATGGGAACTTACCGTGAACACACCAGGAGCAGAATAGCCCATACGCCGGTAAGTCATGCATGGAGTACTGGTACCAAACATGCATTCTGAAGTTTGTCTTCGTAGCTCGGTCATACGTCCATACCCCTTCCTCCCAGGCACGTACCAATTCATCGATCAAAGGCTCCATGTACACGCCCATTTTATTCCCTGGCTGTCCGGGAATTATCAACGACATAAATATATTCTACCTTTGAAAGCACACACCAGGGGAGAGATTGATTGGGATAACAAACACGGGCAAACATGTGTACGGGGCAGCACTCATTCCATAGGGATTGAACCCATCTGTGGCCAACGCAACACGTACATTACGAGCCTCTTCGGCTTTCTCAAGGTGAATGGCATCAAAGTGTTTCCATGCTTCACCATCGGATGCGTGCACCATCTTATCAGGATTGTATCATTTTCCATTTTTGTGCCATGTCATCTGTTTCGCGGATTCCTCTATCATGTACAGACGCTGGATCCTCGGTATGAACGGAAGGTGCCGTAGGATTTTCAAGGGGATGTCGAGCTGTCTCTTCTGTCCATCACCAGAGTCTACCTCCATGAACCTAAATGATTTACACTTAGGACAGTACTTTGCCTCCGCGTATTCTTTCCTAAATAGCACGCAGCCCTTCGGACAAGCATGAATCTGCTCATACATCATCTTGAGTGCACGAAGGGGTTTCTGTGCCTCGTACATGCTCTTTGGCAGAACGTGATCATCCGGAAGTAGGCTCCCAATAACCATCAACAAGCCATCGAATGCATCTCTACTCATGCTGTACTGCGACTTGAACGCCATTACACGCCCAATGGCATCCAGTTGAGAAACCTTTGTCTGGCCATGAAGGGGCTTCTGTGCCGCGTCAAACATGTCGTAGAACGCCTTTGCAGTCGGCTCTAGCTCATCATCCATACATCCTCCCATGTACCGTGCCTCCTGATAGTCGTTCAACATATCCGCTACCATCGCATCCGCGTCATAATCCTCGACACGTTGTCTCAACACCTCCTCTCTTGTACGATGTGCTTCACCATGAAAGATCCACCGAGTATAGCCCGGCGTAAATCCATTCTTCCAAATATGTTCTACCGTGGTCTTCTTTGGTTTTCTTTTTCGGTTGGCACATTTGCTGCACGGGCATGGCACTAAACTCGCTCCTTTAGCAGCTTCGCCATATGCTCGTTCCACGAAATCATCAGTCTTTCTAATCCATTCAGTGGTGACATCGTCCCTTCCTCTACGGCCCGTGTACATCCACTCACGGTCCTCCATCCTCTAACAGAAGCCTAGCAATAGAAAATTTTGGCAGCACTTCCCCTACACGGGGAGGTTTCAAAATCCTGCAAATAAAACTATTAGCACGATGGCTGACATACACGCATAATTCAACGGCACGAGCCACATACACATATATTAGAAATGCAATTTCCTTTAGACCAATCATACACATACATTAGAAATGTAATTTCCTATAGACCAATCACATGCAAACTACGCTTAACCACATATAATCAATCGCATGTAATTTCCTATGCACCAACCATATGCATATATTAGAAATGTATACCTTAGCCAGGGAAGATGGCGAAGATGGCGTGGTGTCCGGAGATGGCCGGAGCGACGGTGATTGACGGAGATGGCGCGACGTTCGCGAGCGGCGTCGCGCGGGCGGCAGCGGCACACGGGTGTGGCGGGGCGCGGGGCAGGGCGCGCGCGCGCGGGGGTGGCAGGGCGCGTACGGGCAGCGGCGCGCGGGGTGCGATGGCGGCGCGCGCGGGCTGGCGAGAAGCGGGGCCAGGAGCGCGCGGGCGGGGGCGCCGCGGCGAGCAGTGGGTGGTGGCGCGCGCGAGTGTGGACGGCGGCGGCGGCGCATGTGGTCGCGGGGCGCGGGGGCGCGCGCGGGCGGCGACGGTGGCACGCGCGGGCGGCGACGGCGGCGCGCGCGGGTGGCTGGGTGAGAGAGTGACGTGAGTGAGTGAGAGAGAAGAAGGAGAGCTGGATATCGGTTAACATTCACTTCTTTGTCGAGTGCCCGTGATGTGGCACTCGACAAAGTTTTTTAAAAAATTTTAAAATAGGCTTTGCCGAGTGCCTCGGATCCGACACTCGGTAAAGGAGTCTTTGCCGAGTGCCCACTGACAGACACTTGGCAAAGAAGTGAATTAGGGTTTTTAGAAATACTTTGCCGAGTGTCACACGGCTGACACTCGGCAAAGGCTTCTTTGCCGATTGTCTAAGCCTGGACACTCGGCAAAGTATATTTTTATTTTTTAAATTTTGTCAACCAAACTTTTTATGGTATATTCGTACACTATGTAGACCTACATGTACCATTTTGGAACAATTATAACAGTGTTTTCAATAGCTAGTAGGTTTAGTTCGTTTATTTGAATTTCTTCGGAAAATTCAGATTTGAACTGTAAGTCACTCGAAACTTGAAAAACCGTGAATGCAAAAATGATACCCATCCTATTAGCACAAGTTACGACCGATTTTAGGAGCGGACCGAAATCTTCAAGCAACATGCTAACTAAACATGGCTGTGAACTTGCCATCCACATGTTTACAAATTGTATAAAACACAAACAAAGTCAGAAAATTATGAAACTTGTCCACGTGTCATGATATCATATATAGAGCCTGTGATAAAAATTTGAGAAAGTTTCGAGAAAGCTGTGACGCACTATGTGTAGAAACCTAAGAGATCCACATTGAAACTCTATGATTTCATGTGTGGATCTCTTAGGTTTCTACATATAGTGTGTCACAACTTTTCGAAACTTTTTCAAATTTTTATCACAGGCTCTATATATGATATCATGACACGTGGACAAGTTTCATGATTTTCTGACTTTATTTGTGTTTTATACAAATTGTAAACATGTGGATGACAAGTTCACGACCATGTTTAGTTAGCATGTTGCTCGAAGATTCCGGTCCGCTTCTGAAATTGGTCGTAACTTGTGCTAAATAGGATGGGTATCATTTTTGCATGCACGGTTTTCCAAGTTTCGAGTGACTTGCAGTCTAAATCTGAATTTTCCGAAGAAATTCAAATAAACGAACTAAATCTAATAGCTATTGAAAACATTGTTATAATTATCCCAAAATGCTACATGTAGGTCTACATAGTGTAGGAACATACCACAAAAAGCTTGGTTGACAAAATTTTAAAAATAAAAATATACTTTGCCGAGTGGCCAAAGAAGGCACTCGGCAAAGAATTCGTTGCCGAGTGTCAGCTGGTTGACACTCGGCAAAGAAACCTCTTTGCCGAGTGCCAACCACCGACCCTCGGTAAATGTTAACGGCCGTCAGCTTTAGACGGCCGCTGACGGCTATTTGCTAAGCGCCGCCTTTACCGAGAGTTTAGCACTCAGCAAAGAAGTCTTTGCCGAGTATGTTTCTATACCGAGTGTCCTGTACTCGGTAAACGACCTCGTTACCGAGTGTGGGACTTTACCGAGTGCGGCTCTCGGTAAAGATGTTTTTGCCGAGTGTTCGATAAAAAGCACTCGACAAATCTTCGGGCACTCGGCAAAAGCCTGGATTCCGGTACTGATTGTTCTTCTCGCGCTGTCTGTAAAGTTGCTACAGCGGACGACGGCTGGCGAGTTGGATGGCTTGCTCTCCGCATGTAAGAAATAAATCTTATCCGGTTATTATGTGAGAATATGATGGTCTGCTCTACGCATGTAAAGAGATAAGCCTTATCTATTTGTAAACGAGACACGTAGAACAAAACACCTTATCTTATTTTTCTTATGTGGTTCTTAGGCAAGGGTAGGTGAAACTCGTGTTTTAGAAGGAGTATATATAGAGAATGATGTACGGCGCACGAAATCCGGTATAAAGGAGTGAGAAAGACATTTTATGAAAACAGCTCTGTCTTCACACATGAAACTGTTTATAGAGCTAGAGTAAAAAAACTACTTCACAATAACGTAGAGATGTACGAAATGATGCTGCGAGATAACAAGTACCGAGTACATCATATCTACTTCACAATTACGCAGGATCAGGAGATGGTTCTGCATCCCCATGAATCAGAGCTCAGAATCAAAGCCCCATCGTCCGTCTCGAGGTGCCCACGGCCACGGGCGGCCTCCTTCTCATCGTCGCCGATGTACAAGTACGGGTTCTTCTCTACCGGCTTGAAGTTGTAGAAGACGAACAGGTAGAAGGCAAAGCTCGCGGCCTCGACTGCAACATCGACTCCCCACCGGTACTTGTAGTTGAGCACGGCGAGGAACGCTGACACGATGATCCGGGTGAAGTAGAGGTAGCCGACGACGACCAGGTAGAAGCGCTTGAAGAGAGTGAGCTTCTTGAGGTCGCGCGCCGCCTTGCCGTCGGTCTTGGAGGCCTCGCGCAGGCTCCGGATGGACCAGATGACGGGGAAGATGACGGCGGAGCAGCAGATGACGTCGACGAGCAGGAAGGCCCGGGTCCACACGACCCAACCCCGCCGCGTCGGGCCCGTCTCGCCGATCACCACCAGCAGCAGGTTCTCGATCACTTGCAGCGGTATCACGACCATCAGCAGGCTCTTTACGCGCTCCTGCAACATTGAAAGCCACCAGCTGAAAGAATTGCAGCGCTGATATCGACGTTAGGATTCTATCTCGAAATTGACCTGGAGGTACGGTTTCAGGAAGGACCAGCCGGTGCCGATGAGGACGATGACGATGAAGAGCAGGATGCCCTTGAAGAAGCCGAACACGTAGAACGCCACGTCCCAGCCGTGCGACGTGCCCGTGCGCTCGATGAACCACATGCTCTCGGCCGCGCACGCCAACTTGAGCGCCTTGAACAGCAGCAGAGCGCCCATCACGGCGTGGATCCGCTCCGTCGTGGCGTGCTGCCGGACGCACGCCCACACCCACCCCGCCAGGAACGCTAGGTACACCACCGCCACGCCCGCGTAGATGGCCGGCAGAGGCTGCAGCCCGACGGGGAGGTAGTCCCTGGTCCCGCCGGAGGCGTCGCGGCGCACGTTGTACATCTCGGTACGCACGTCCATGGTGACCTCCACGCCGTCCTGGCAGTTGCTGAACACGACGGCGTACTCGTCGGGGTAGTCGATGGTTACGGTGGTAGTGACCCCGCCCGGCGGAACGTCGCTGAGCCGGAGCATCGGGAGCGCGTAGTCGCTCGTCAGCACGCAGAATCGGCCGCCGCCTCCCGGATCGGCGGCGTAGTACTGTGTCTGGTTGTTGATCCCTGGGAACTGGGCACTGGCGATGAGCACGAATCCCATGAGGCTGGAGTCAACGCTGGAGAGGCGTGACCCCGGCCGGAGTTGCCACGTCGCGCGGCTTATGGAGACCGCGGCCTTGCCGCCGCTCGTGAAGCCGAACTCCTCGAAGAGGATGATCGGCCTCGCGTCAGACACGATAGGCGTGGTCGTGATGTCGGCGTGGCCAACCCGCACGAGGAGGGCGGTGGCGACGACAGCCACCGCGACGGCGACGGCGGTGTCCATGGGCTTTGCCCGCGAGTGTAGGTCCATATCGTCATGCAACGCTAGCTGTAGATCGATCGTCGTGCATGCATCTCAGACTGATCGTTCAAGAACAGGAACCTTTGTGGGCTTGTGGCACGTGCATGGCGTTCGCTTCAAAAACAATGGCAATGGCCAATGGAGATAGACAAGCGGCTCATCGACGAGCATGGCGCGTTTTAGGGAGGGCCAGAAATAAAAGGCATACTTGCCGTAGGCGAAGAATGTCGTTCAAAAAATAACTAACGACGATAAGTAGGAGAATGGCGTACCTTCCGACCACAAAATGAAAAGGAGACAAAATACACTACATCTACTATAGTATACTACTGGACTAGGATGGTATGGTTAGGGCTTTTGGGGATTTTTATAGTATTTTTTAAACATTCTAGACAAATTTTATTGCATATATTTATATTAAAATTATAGATTATTTTGTTGTAATTTATATAGACATTGTAACAAAAATAAACCGAGAATCATTTATAGCTAGGTTTTGGTGATTGATGACCAATAAGGTCATGTCAACTAACATTAGAGCATCTCCAAGAAACTCTTCGTTTATGGCTCTCTATTGATCTTTTCATAAAGATTACACTCTATATGTAGCATCTCACTCCAACAGACTATTTATCTAGTTTGACTAGTCAGATGGCTAGCCAAATTTGGCTATTGAGGGAGCTAATTTAGAAAGTCGGATAGTTTGGTGAGTTAGATAGTAGTCTATTGTAGAGTTATTTTGTTGTTGAGTAGTCAAAATTTGGCTTGACGAGCTATTTGACTAATTTATTGGATATGCTCTTACCTTTGAATATAATTCAAAGGATGCAAAATAGACTTAAACTAAGGCAAATGAGTGATCTAGATTATCAACACCTTAAATAAAACATTAGAACACCATTGAAGATTATAACATTCAAAAGTCTAAGACACAAGATATAACCAAACCAGACGTGAAGATCATAAAGTAACAAAGAGAAGGGTTTTAGCGAGCGTAGAGCTGCCATGTGGGCCATCGGATCATAGGACGAGCTAACCCAAGCCGATAGACAACAAGAACGTCAGACTGAGCATCAGACCGGTAGTGGCAAGGGCATCAGACTATACGGTCTCACTACACAGACAGTGAGGTCCATCGGACTAAGCGTCAAATTCACAGTAAAAGATGACATTAGGCCAAACAATTACATTGTTTATGTTCAAAGGAGCATCAAACCATGAGAGATAGAGTCCAAGGGTCACTAGAAAGTTTCATGAAAGGACAAATGTGCGAAGGATTGGTCCGACAGTACCGACTATACGCTAAAGAGGCATGCCCCAATGGCCAACAACGGCTAGTGCTAAAATAGTAGTTGTTATGAACGATGTGTAGAGATGTATGTTGATGGTGCAACAACTACGTCTCTCCTTATGGGCTATAAATAGGACCCCAACCGAACATTTGTGTAGTGTAAGAGCTGAGAAGCATATCAAGAGAGTTAAGTCACATCTTAGTAGCTAGAAACATTGATTAGCGCAAGTGTTTTTTCTGAAGTGTTTAGATTAGTTAGAATGTTGCTTATAGCAATTGCTCTAGGTATAGGTATAGTGTTTGAATGAGTTCAAAATACCTCTTGTCTTTTTGTGCTTTCTCGTACCATTGTAGTTGTACTCAGGGCTTGTAGTCTTACAAGATCGTACCAATTGTGTTTATGGTGTAACCACCATTGTATATTGGAGGGAACAAGAGTTGTAGCGTTTCGGTTGAAAACTCAATACTGAAGACGATGAGGAGCAGTCTATAAGAGATTATTCTAGAGACCTATTTACGCATGGGGAAAACTAGAGCTATTCACAGAGTTATCCGACTAGAAGTTTGGCTCTCACGAGGGCATCCTTACGAGGGGATCCAAGGACTAAGGTTAAACTTGCGACGATCATGGGAGCGTAGACAAAATTGGGGTCAGCAACAATAGAAGGGGCAGAGGAAGAAAATATGACATACAGGCCTACCTAACGGATCATAAACAACAGCATAAAGTTCTCCGTGCTATCCTTCTATCCAAAGAGAGAAGTCCAAGACTCTATTCCTTATACCAAACGCTAGACTAGAACCATCCTAACCTAGAAAACTGAAATGGAGCCATCCTATCTTGCACGTTCTCAAACCAAATACAACCTTAGTAAATCAGAAGACATAACAATTACAATACCATTTTGAAACAGAAGAATTTAATACAGGGATTTGCCAAATATGAAATGAAGACATATGCAAAAGGCTGCTGCTACCGTCCTACACTTCCAGGACTCGAGAACAATAACAGATCATGAACAGAACCGGGTCCTGGTAGTCGAGGATGGCTGGATCAGTGGCAAATTGGCCGAGGATGGCTGGAGCAGAGGCAGACTGGCCACTAGTTGATCAAGACCCTAGTCCCGGTAGTTTAGAACATTACAACTGGTGGCCATTTCCGTGTAACTGTATCTGATTTTGATGCAAAGAACTACAGATTATGACGGTTTCAATCATGGTTGGTCAGTTGGTGTTATGTTATACACGTAATGAACTATCTGCCATTCGGTGTCCATATGTACATACTTCCTCCATTTCTTTTTAGTTGTCGCTAGATAGTTTAATTTTGCACTATCCAGCGACAACTAAAACGAAACGGAGGGAGTAATTAATGGAGGTCGGCAATTCAGCATCGTTTCAGATTCAGAGCCACAAGAAGAGTAGAACGTCGTTGGTTACAGTTTGACTGCGCGCGCTATATCTGCGGATTGGTGGGAACTGGGAAGCCCGGAAGGGAACGTCCGAACGTGCGTGTGGCGAGGTCCCGAGGGCAAACGAGGACGTGGCAATGAGCCAAAGGGCGGCGGCAGTTCACGCCCTGCATCTGGATGGCAACCGTTGCTGGCTTGCCAAGTTGCCAGTCTCCACGTGCGCGCTGGACCGCACTGCACTCGTGCAACTGCAACGCATACGCATAGCACCACCATTCATTCAGGCATGTGTTCCTACGTAATCTATAATATAGTTAAAACATCAGTTTCAACGGTCGTCTTCTGTCATATTTTTACAAAAGACCCATATTCTTCTTCTAATCAACCCGTTGAGCATATCACACGCCTGCGTCACCGTTTTACAAAACACCCCTCCATCCCCATCGACCCACGCACCATTCCCGCTGACCCCGCAGCCCGACCCTGCATCCACCATCCCCGCCGACCCCGTAGCTGCCATCCCCGTCCCTAAGTGCCGAAGCCCCGTCCCCGTGCGCCGACGAGCCCCGAGCGCCGATGAACCCCGAGCCTCAACCTTGCGGCCGCGCCCAGAAATCCGCCGTGCCTCGACCTTGCGGCCGCGCCATCCCCATCCCTGAGCGCCGACGCCCCATCCCCGAGCCCGACCACGACCGCGACAGAAATCTGCACCCGACGCCGCACAATCCATCGCGCGCGCGACATTCCTGGAAACCACCGCCGAACCCACGCGTGCCGTCCCCGGAACCACCGCCGAACCCCGCCATCCGCGTGTCCCCCTCGATCCACACCCGTGCATGCCTTTCCCCGCTGAATAACCTCTGTGCATGCCTCTGTGCACCAGTTAGTCTGAGATGCAACCCTTGTGCGGTCGAACTCCCACAACCTTCATGCATGCCGCTGGTCAGCCTGACCCAACCGCCCTCCGAATCTCCCCCTCTTCGATATAAAGGTTTTCATCTCCCACCCATCCTCTTCCTATTTGGCTGTTCTTCAAGGAATTGCTGAATTGGATGCTTACAAGGTGCTCGCGGTGATTCCCTGCAGCTTTGCAACGGAACTGCTCAAGATAAGGTCCAAAGAGTCGTCCCTCCATGTGCTGCTTTTTGCTGGGAACCTAGGTCCGTGTGTCGCCACGCTTATAGTTGAAGCAATGGTTTTGAAGTGTACTGTATGTATCTACTATACTGATTGTTACCTGTTCTTCCATGTACCTGAAGACTTTGTTCTTCTTTCCTGCCTCATAAATATTGCACTGGGAGATAATCTGAGGCAGCTCGACAAAATCATAATTCACACTACGGTTATATATAGAACGACCAAATTAGAATCCACTTTAATTAAATTTGTTTAGTTCATATGGTCTGTGCTTGTGATTCGACGCTGGCACAGACAGCGTAGATGCCCTAGTCCCTGGTGTAGTTGTTGTAGAGGTGCACCCTGCCGAACCTGACGCGCGGCTGCCGCTGCCTCGTGCCGCTGTTAAATTGTTTTGCACTGCTTATGGTCTATGGAGTGATTCAATCCTCCAAGTCGTTTTTCTTTTTCTTCCACTTTCTAAGAGAATATTGGCTAGATTATCCAGATTAAGACAATATCATTACTAAGAACAATAGTTTTCCAATTCCTGCTGACCTTCATAATTTCAATCATGAAATAATCATCCATGGAGTGTATCCTAGGCGCATTTGCACCATTCTCAACTTCAAGATCGTGCAATGCCTTTGCCAGATAACTCTTTCCACTACCTACTGTTGGTGCCTTTTTTGGGCGCTAATCACTAGGTGGTGTACCGCCTGGTGGTGCTCTCTGCGGCAGCACGGACGGTCCGCGGCTCTGGGCCGGACAGTCCGCGACCTGGGTGCAGGAGCGGTGCCTTCCCTGTGTCACTTCGAACGGTCCGTGGTTCTAGGCCGGACGGTCCGCGACCTAGCTACAGGGTCGTCTACCTCCTCCTTGCTGGAATCTAGATCTCGTCCCCTGGGGGGGAAGAGATCTTAAGGTGCTCCGAGTCGACAGGTCACTCGGGGCATCCCCAGACGACGTGGAGTCGCCTAGGAATTAAGAGATCAATTCGAGGAAGAGGTCTCGAGTGGACAACTAGATCTTGCCCCTCGAGAGGGGTGAGATCCTAGGGTCATCTTGGAATCGGCAGGCCACCCAAGACAGATCAAGACGATGTAGAGTCGAATATAGTTGGAGGCGGATATGCGGAAGCCTACAACTAGAACTACGCTACATCTACTCCTAGGGCAGGAAAAGTAAATAAAGTAATTGGTTCGATTAGAATGTGTTCGGGGGTTCTCAATCGGCCATTGAAAGTCGCCTAGAGGGAACGGGGGTGAATATGTGGAATCTGAAAATTATAAACTTAAGCACAACTACAAGCCGGGGTTAGCGTTAGAAATATAATCGAGTCTGAAAGAGAGGGCGAAAACAAATCACAAGCAAATGAAGAGTGTGGCGCGGTGATTTGTTTTACCGAGGTTCGATTCTTGCAAACCTACTCCCCGTTGAGGTGGTCACAAAGACCGGGTCTCTTTCTGAAAGTCGCCTAGAGGGGGGGGGGGGTGAATAGGGCGAAACTGAAATTTACAAAGTTAATCACAACTACAAGCCGGGTTAGCGTTAGAAATATAATGCGAGTCCGAGAGAGGGCGTAAGAACAAATCTCAAGCGAATAAAGAAGTGAGACACACAGATTTGTTTTACCGAGGTTCGGTTCTCTCAAACCTACTCCCCGTTGAGGTGGTCACAAAGACCGGGTCTCTTTCAACCCTTTCCCTCTCTCAAACGGTCCCTCGGACCGAGTGAGCTTCTCTTCTCAATCAACCGGGAATCAAACTTCCCCGCAAGGACCACCACACAATTGGTGTCTCTTGCCTTGATTACAATTGAGATGATCGCAAGAAAGAATGAGAAAAAGAAGCAATCCAAGTGCAAGAGCTCAAATGAACACAACAATCACTCTCTCTAATCACTAAAGCTTTGAGTGGAATTGGGAGAGGATTTGATCTCTTTGGTGTGTCTAGAATTGAATGCTAGAGCTCTTGTAAGTAGTTGGAAGGTGAAAACTTGGATGACTTGAATGTGGGATGGTTGGGGGTATTTATAATCCCAACCACCAAACTAGCCGTTTGGTGAAGGCTGCTGTCGACGGGCGCACCGAACAGTCCGGTGCGCCATCGGACAGTGTCCAGTGCGCCAGCCACGTCACCCGGCCGTTAGGGTTCGACCGTTGGAGCTCCGACTGGTGGGGTCGCCTGGTTGTCCGGTGGTGCACCGGACAGGTACTGTAGACTGTCCGGTGCGCCTCCCGCGCGTGCTCTGACTCTGGCGCGCACTGTTGCGCATTAAATGCCTCTGCAGGTGACTGTTGGCGCCGTAGTAGCCGTTGCTTCCGCTGGCTCATCGGACAGTCCGGTGTGCACCGGACATGTCCGGTGAATTATAGCGGAGCGGATTCCCGAAGCTGGCGAGTTCAGAGTCGCTTGGTCTTGGGGCACCAGACACTGTCCGGTGGTGCACCGGACAGTCCGGTGAATTATAGCGAAGCGCCTCTGAGATTTCTCGAAGGTGAAGAGTTCAGCTTGGAGTCCCCTGGTGCACCAGACACTGTCCGGTGGTGCACTGGACACTGTCCGGTGGCACATCGGACAGTCCGGTGCGCCAGACCAGGACACACTTCGGTTATCCCTTGCTCTTTTGTTTGAACCCTTTTTCTTGGTCTTTTTATTGGCTTATTGTGAACCTTTGGCACCTGTAGAACTTATAGACTAGAGCAAACTAGTTAGTTCAATTATTTGTGTTGGGCAATTCAACCACCAAAATCAATTTAGGAATATAGGTGTAAGCCTAAATCCCTTTCAATCTCCCCCTTTTTGGTGATTGATGCCAACACAAACCAAAGCAAATATAGAAGTGCATAATTTGAACTAGTTTGCAAAATGTAAGTACCAAGGTTACTTAGAATTGAGCCAATAAATATTACTTACTAGATATGCATGGATTGTTTCTTTATTTTTAACATTTTGGACCACGCTTGCACCACATGTTTTGTTTTTGCAAATTCTTTTTGTAAATCCTTTTCAAAGTCCTTTTGCAAATAGTCAAAGGTAAATGAATAAGATTTTGCGAAGCATTTTTAAGATTTGAAATTTTCTCCCCTTGTTTCAAATGCTTTTCCTTTGACTAACCAAAACTCCCCCTAAATAAAAATCTTCCTCTTAGTGTTCAAGAGGGTTTTAAGATACCAATTTTGAAAATACTACTTTCTCCCCCTTTTTAAACACAATGAGATACCAATTTTAAAATCATAAGTTTTAAAATTTGGTGGTGGTGCGGTCCTTTTGCTTTGGGCTAATACTCTCTCCCCCTTTGGCATGAATCGCCAAAAACGGATGTTTGAGTGAAATATAAGCCCTTGACTAACTACTTTCTCCCCTTTGGCAAGTAAAACATATGAGTGAAGATTATACCAAAGACGGAGAAATGCTCGGAGCGACGGCGAAGGATGAGTGATAGAGTAGAGTGGAAGCCTTTGTATTCGCCGAAGACTCCAATTCCCTTTCAATACACCTATGACTTGGTTTGAAATTCACTTGAAAACACATTAGTCATAGCATATATAAAAGAGACATGATCAAAGGTATATTTATGAGCTATGTGTGCAAGACATCAAAAGAAATTCCTAGAATCAAGAATATTTAACTCATGCCTAAGTTTGGTAAAAGTTTGTTCATCTAGTGGCTTGGTAAAGATATCGGCTAATTAATCTTTAGTGTTAATATATGCAATCTCGATATCCCCCTTTTGTTGGTGATCCCTAAGAAAATGATACCGAATGGCTATGTGTTTAGTGCGGCTATGCTCAATGGGATTATCCGCCATGCGGATTGCACTCTCATTATCACATAGAAGAGGAACTTTGGTTAATTTGTAACCATAGTCCCTAAGGGTTTGCCTCATCCAAAGCAATTGCGCGCAACAATGGCCTGCGGCAATATACTCGGCTTCGACGGTAGAAAGAGCTATAGAATTTTGCTTCTTTGAAGCCCAAGACACCAAGGACCTTCCCAAGAACTGGCAAGTCCCCGATGTGCTCTTTCTATTTATTTTACACCCTGCCCAATCGACATCCGAATAACCAATTAAATCAAATGTGGATCCCCAAGGGTACCAAAGCCCAAACTTAGGAGTATAAGCCAAATATCTCAAGATTCATTTTACAGCCGTAAGGTGAGATTCCTTAGGGTCGGCTTGGAATCTTGCACACATGCATACGAAAAGCATAATGTCCGGTCGAGATGCGCATAAATAGAGTAATGAACCTATCATCGACCGGTATACCTTTTGATCGACGGATTTACCTTCCGTGTCGTGGTCGAGATGCCCATTGGTTCCCATGGGAGTCTTGATGGGCTTGACATCCTTCATCCTAAACTTGTTTAGAATGTCTTGAGTATACTTCGTTTGGTTAATGAAGGTGCCTTCTTGGAGTTGCTTGACTTGGAATCTTAGAAAATACTTCAACTCCCCCATCATCGACATCTCGAATTTCTGTGTCATGATCCTACTAAATTCTTCACATGTAGATTCGTTAGTAGACCCAAATATAATATCATCAACATAAATTTGGCATACAAACAAACCATTGTCAAGAGTTTTAGTAAATAAAGTAGGATCGACCTTTCCGACTTCGAAGCCATTAGCAATAAGGAAATCTTTTAGGCATTCATACCATGCTCTTGGGGCTTGCTTGAGCCCATAAAGCGCCTTAGAGAGCCTATAGACATGATTAGGATACTCACTATCTTCAAAGCCGGGAGGTTGCTCAACATAGACCTCTTCCTTGATTGGTTCATTGAGGAAAGCACTCTTCACGTCCATTTGGTAAAGCTTGAAGCCATGGTAAGTAGCATAGGCTAATAATATGCGAATTGACTCAAGCCTAGCTATGGGTGCATAGGTTTCACCAAAACCAAACCTTTGACTTGGGAGTATCC
Source organism: Zea luxurians (assembly GCA_029449295.1). NCBI lineage: Eukaryota > Viridiplantae > Streptophyta > Magnoliopsida > Poales > Poaceae > Zea > Zea luxurians. Next base: position 2,124,802 of record JAOPSE010000083.1, on the reverse strand, counting down.
CTAGGCCACAAGTCGAGCTTTGTTCCTTGTCACCACACCATGCTCGTCTTGTTTGTTGCGGAAGACCCATTTGGTTCCTACAACATTTTGATTAGGACGTGGAACTAAATGCCATACCTCGTTCCTAGTGAGATTGTTGAGCTCCTCTTGCATCGCCATCACCCAATCCGAATCTTGAAGTGATTCCTCTACCCTGTGTGGTTCAATAGAGGAAACAAAAGAGTAATGCTCACAAAAATGTGCAACACGAGATCTAGTGGTTACCCCCTTATGAATGTCGCGGAGGATGGTGTCGACGGGGTGATCTCGTTGAATTGCTTGGTGGACTCTTGGGTGTGGTGGTCTTGGTTTTTCATCCTCCTTGTCTTGATCATTTGCATCTCCCCCTTGATTATTGCCGTCATCTTGAGGTGTCTCATCATTTTGATTTTCTCCTTCATCAATTTGAGCCTCGTCCTCATTTTGAGTTGGTGGAGATGCTTGCGTTGAGGAGGATGGTTGATCTTGTGCATGTGTTGGCTCTTCGGATTCCTTAGGACACACATCCCCAATGGACATGTTCCTTAGCGCGATGCACGGAGCCTCTTCATTACCTATCTCATCAAGTTCAACTTGCTCTACTTGAGAGCCGTTAGTTTCATCAAACACAACGTCACAAGAAACTTCAACTAGTCATGAGGACTTGTTAAAGACTCTATATGCCCTTGTGTTTGAATCATATCCTAGTAAAAAGCCTTCTACTGTCTTAGGAGCAAATTTGGATTTTCTACCTCTTTTAACAAGAATAAAGCATTTGCTACCAAAGACTCTAAAATATGAAATGTTGGGCTTTTTACCGGTTAGGAGTTCATATGATGTCTTCTTGAGGATTCGGTGTAGATACAACCGGTTGATGGCGTAGCAAGCGGTGTTAACCGCCTCGGCCCAAAACCGATCCGGCGTCTTGTACTCATCAAGCATGGTTCTTGCCATGTCCAATAGAGTTCGATTCTTCCTCTCCACTACACCATTTTGTTGTGGGGTGTAGGGAGAAGAGAACTCATACTTGATGCCCTCCTCCTTAAGAAAGCCTTCAATTTGTGAATTCTTGAACTCCGTCCCGTTGTCACTTCTTATTTTCTTGATCCTTAAGCCGAACTCATTTTGAGCCCGTCTCAAGAATCCCTTTAAGGTTTCTTGGGTATGATATTTTTCCTGCAAAAAGAACACCCAAGTGAAGTGAGAATAATCATCCACAATAACTAGACAGTACTTACTCCCGCCGATGCTTATGTCAGCAATCGGGCCGAATAAATCCATGTGTAGGAGCTCCAGTGGCCTGTCAGTCGTCATGATGTTCTTATGTGGATGATGAACACCAACTTGCTTCCCTGCTTGGCATGCGCTACAAATCCTGTCTTTCTCAAAATAAACATTTGTTAATCCTAAAATGTGTTCTCCCTTTAGAAGCTTATGAAGATTCTTCATCCCAACATGGGATAGTCGGCGGTGCCAGAGCCAGCCCATGTTAGTCTTAGCAATTAAACAAGTGTCGAGTTCAGCTCTATCAAAATCTACTAAGTATAGCTGACCCTCTAACACTCCCTTAAATGCTATTGAATCATCACTTCTTCTAAAGACAGTGACACCTACACCAGTAAAAAGACAGTTGTAGCCCATTTGACATAATTGAGATACGGAAAGCAAATTGTAATCTAAAGAATCTACAAGAAAAACATTAGAAATTGAGTGGTCAGGTGATATAGCAATTTTACCCAAACCTTTGACCAAACCTTGATTTCCATCCCCGAATGTGATAGCTCGTTGAGGATCTTAATTTTTCTCATAGGAGGAGAACATCTTCTTCTCCCCTGTCATGTGGTTTGTGCATCCGCTATCGATGATCCAACTTGAGCCCCTGGATGCATATACCTACAAAACAATTTTAGTTCTTGATTTTAGGTACCCAAACGGTTTTGGGTCCTTGGGCATTAGACACAAGAACTTTGGGTACCCAAACACAAGTCTTGGAGCCCTTGTGTTTCCCCCAACAAACTTGGCAACTATCTTGCCGGATTTGTTAGTCAAAACATAAGATGCATCAAAAGTTTGGGTACCCTTAACAAAATTAGACAATCTTTTAGGAGGGGCATTAAGTTTGACATTGTCCCCCTTTTGGAAACCAATATCATCCTTGATGCCAGGGCGTCTCCCACTATAGAGCATACTTCTAGCAAATTTAAACTTTTCATTTTCTACGTTATGCTCGGCAATTTTAGCATCTAATTTTGCTACATGATCATTTTGTTGTTTAATTAAAGCCATGTGATCATGAATAGCATTAACATCAATATCTCTACATCTAGTGCAAATAGTGACATGCTCAGTGGTAGATGTAGAGGGTTTGCAAGAATTAAGTTCAACAATCTTAGCACGCAATATATCATTTTTATCTCTAAGATCGGAAATTGTAACATTGCAAACATCTAGTTCTTTAGCCTTAGCAAGCAATTTTTCATTCTCAATCCTAAGGCTAGTAAGAGAAATGTTTAATTCTTCAATCTTAGCAAGCAAATCATTATTATCGTTTCTAAGATTGGGAATTGAAACATCACAAACATTTGAATCAACCTTAGCTAACAAATTAGCATTCTCATTTCTAAGGTTGTCAATAGTCTCATGGCAAGTGCTTAGCTCCCTAGATAATTTTTCACATTTCTCTACTTCTAGAGCATAAGCATTTTTAACCTTAACATGCTTTTTGTTTTCTTTAATAAGGAAGTCCTCTTGGGAGTCCAAGAGATCATCCTTCTCATGGATGGCACTAATCAATTCATTTAATTTTTCCTTTTGTTGCATGTTGAGGTTGGCAAAAAGGGTACGCAAATTATCTTCCTCATCACTAGCATTATCATCACTAGAGGACTCATATTTAGTGGAGGATTTGGATTTAACCTTCTTCTTTTTGCCATCTTTAGCCATGAGGCACTTGTGGCCGATGTTGGGGAAGAGAAGACCCTTGGTGACGGCGATGTTTGCGGCATCCTCGTCGGAGGAGGAGTCGGTGGAGCTCTCGTCGGAGTCCCACTCGCGGCACACATGGGCATCTCCGCCCTTCTTCTTGTGATATCTCTTCTTCTCCTTTCTTCTCCCCTTCTTGTCATTGCCCCTGTCACTGTCACTAGAAATAGGACATTTGGCAATAAAGTGACCGGGCTTACCACATTTGTAGCACACTTTCTTGGAGCGGGGCTTGTAATCCTTCCCCCTCCTTTGCTTGAGGATTTGGCGGAAGCTCTTGATGATGAGCGCTATTTCCTCGTTGTCGAGCTTGGAGGTGTCAATGGGTTGTCTACTTGATGTAGACTCCTCCTTCTTCTTCTCCGTCGCTTTGAATGCGACCGGTTGTGCTTCGGACGTGGAGGGGCCATCAAGCTCGTTGATCTTCTTTGAGCCTTTGATCATCAATTCAAAGCTCACAAAATTCCCGATTACTTCCTCGGGAGTCATTAGTGTATATCTAGGATTGCCACGAATCAATTGAACTTGAGTAGGGTTAAGGAAAACAAGTGATCTAAGAATAACCTTAACCACTTCGTGGTCATCTCATTTTTTGCTCCCGAGGTTGCGCACTTGGTTTACCAAGGTTTTGAGCCGGTTGTACATGTCTTGTGGCTCCTCCCCTTGGCGGAGACGGAAGCGACCGAGCTCCCCCTCGATCGTTTCCCACTTGGTGATCTTGGTCACCTCGTCTCCTTCATGTGCGGTCTTTAGTACGTCCCAAATTTCCTTAGCACTTTTCAACCCTTGCACCTTATTATACTCCTCTCGACTTAGAGAGGCGAGGAGTATAGTTGTGGCTTAGGAGTTGAAGTGTTGGATTTGGGCCACTTCGTCCTCATCATAATCTTCATCCCCTACGGATGGTACCTATACACCAAACTCAACAACATCCCATATACTTTTGTGGAGTGAGGTTAGGTGATATCGCATCATATCACTCCACCTAGCATAATCTTCACCATCAAACGTTGGTGGCTTGCCTAATGGGACAGAAAGTAAAGGTGTATGTTTAGGAATGCGAGGATAGCATAGGGGGATCTTACTAAACTTCTTGCGCTCGTGGCGCTTAGAAGTGATGGACGGCGCGTCGGAGCCGGAGGTCGATGGTGATGAAGTGTCGGTCTCGTAGTAGACCACCTTCCTCATCTTCTTCTTTTTATCACAACTCCAATGCGACTTGTGGGAAGAGGATTTCTTCTCCTTCCCCTTCCCCTTGTTGCGGGACTCTTCCGATGAAGTCTTTCTGTGGCTTGTAGTGGGCTTGTCGCCGGTTTCCATCTCCCTCTTGGCGTGATCTCCCGACATCACTTCAAGCGGTTAGGCTCTAATGAAGCACCGGGCTCTGATACCAATTGAAAGTCGCCTAGAGGGGGGGGGGTGAATAGGGCGAAACTGAAATTTACAAAGTTAATCACAACTACAAGCCGGGTTAGCGTTAGAAATATAATGCGAGTCCGAGATAGGGCGTAAGAACAAATCACAAGCGAATAAAGAAGTGAGACACACGAATTTGTTTTACCGATGTTCGGTTCTCTCAAACCTACTCCCCGTTGAGGTGGTCACAAAGACCGGGTCTCTTTCAACCCTTTCCCTCTCTCAAACGGTCCCTCGGACCGAGTGAGCTTCTCTTCTCAATCAACCAGGAATCAAACTTCCCCGCAAGGACCACAACACAATTGGTGTCTCTTGCCTTGATTACAATTGAGATGATCGCAAGAAAGAATGAGAAAAAGAAGCAATCCAAGTGCAAGAGCTCAAATGAACACAACAATCACTCTCTCTAATCACTAAAGCTTTGAGTGGAATTGGGAGAGGATTTGATCTCTTTGGTGTGTCTAGAATTGAATGCTAGAGCTCTTGTAAGTAGTTGGAAGGTGAAAACTTGGATGACTTGAATGTGGGATGGTTAGGGGTATTTATAACCCCAACCACCAAACTAGCCGTTTGGTGAAGGCTACTGTCGACGGGCGCACCGGACAGTCCGGTGCGCCACCAGACAGTGTCCGGTGCGCCAGCCACGTCACCCAGCCGTTAGGGTTCGACCGTTGGAGCTCTGACTGGTGGGGTCGCCTGGCTGTCTGGTGGTGCACCGGACAGGTACTGTAGACTGTCCGGTGCGCCTCCCGCGCGTGCTCTGACTCTGGCGCGCACTGTAGCGCATTAAATGCCTCTGCAGGTGACCGTTGGCGCCGAAGTAGCTGTTGCTTCCGCTGGCTCACCGGACAGTCCGGTGTGCACCGGACATGTCCGGTGAATTATAGTGGAGCGGATTCCCGAAGCTAGCGAGTTCAGAGTCGCTTGGTCCTGGGGCATTGGACACTGTCCGGTGGTGCACCAGACAGTCCGGTGAATTATAGCGAAGCGCCTCTGAGATTTCCCGAAGGTGAAGAGTTCAGCTTGGAGTCCCCTGGTGCACTGGACACTGTCCGGTGCGCCAGACCAGGACACACTTCGGTTATCCCTTGCTCTTTTGTTTGAACCCTTTTTCTTGGTCTTTTTATTGGCTTATTGTGAACCTTTGGCACCTGTAGAACTCATAATCTAGAGCAAACTAGTTAGTCCAATTATTTGTGTTGGGTAATTCAACCACCAAAATTCATTTAGGAAAAGGTTTGACCCTATTTCCCTTTCAATCTCCCCCTTTTTGGTGATTGATGCCAACACAAACCAAAGCAAATATAAAAGTGCAGAATTGAACTAGTTTGCATAAGGTAAGTGCAAAGGTTGCTTGGAATGAAACCAATAATTATTTCTACTAGATATGCATGGATGGTTTTCTTCTTATTTAAAATTTTGGACCATGCTTGCACCACGAGTTTTGTTTTTGTAAATTCTTTGTAAAATTCTTTTCAAAAACCTTGTGCAAATAGTCAAAGATATATGAATAAGATTGAAAGAAGCATTTTCAGAATTTGAAATTTTCTCCCCCTGTTTCAAATGCTTTTCCTTTGACTTAAGCAAAACTCCCCCTCAATGAAATTCTCCTCTTAGTGTTCAAGAGGGTTTTATAAATTTTTGAAGATACTTTCTCCCCTTTTGAAAACACATTAAGAAGCCAATTTGAAAACTTCATTTTTAAAGTTCGATGGTGGTGCGGTCCTTTTGCTTTGGGCTAATACTTTCTCCCCCTTTGGCATGAATCGCCAAAAACGGATACTTGTGAGTGAAATATAAGCCCTTTTACTTTCTCCCCAATGGCAAACATATAGATATGAGTGAAGATTATACCAAAGTGGAGAATGATGCGGAATACCGGCAAAGAGTAGATAATACCGATGGAGTTGAGTGGAAGCATTGTCTTTGTTGAATACTCCATTTCCCTTTCAATTCTATGACTAAGCATAAGATTACACTTGAAAACACATTAGTCATAGACATAAAAGAGATATGATCAAAGGTATATAAATGAGCTATGTGTGCAAAGTATCAATCAAAATTTCGAGAATCAAGAATGTTTAGCTCATTCCTAAGTTTGGTAAAGGTTTTCTCATCTAGTGGTTTGGTAAAGATATCGGCCAATTGATCTTTGGTGTTAATATAGGCTATCTCATATCCCCCTTTGTTGGTGATCTCTCAAAAAGTGATACCAAATGGCTATGTGCTTAGTGTTGCTGTGCTCAACGGGATTATCCGCCATGCGGATTGCATTCTCATTATCACATAGGAGAGGGACTTTGCTAAATTTGTAGCCATAGTCCCTGAGAGTTTGCCTCATCCAAAGTAATTGCGCGCAACAATGACCTGCGGCAATGTACTCGGCTTCAGCGGTAGAAAGAGCTACTAAGTTTTGTTTCTTTGAAGCCTAAGACACCAGGGATCTCCCCAGAAACTGACAAGTCCCTGATGTGCTCTTCCTATCAATTTTACACCCTGCCCAATCAGCATCTAAATATCCTAATAAATCAAAAGAGGATCCCTTAGGGTACCAAAGACCAAACTTAGGTGTATGAACTAGATATCTCAAGATTCTCTTTACGGCCCTAAGGTGGACTTCCTTAGGATCGGCTTGGAACCTTGCACACATGCATATAGAAAGCATAATATCCGGTCGAGATGCAAATAAATAGAGTAAATATCCTATCATCGATCGATATACCTTTTGATCTACGGATTTACCTCCCATGTCGAGGTCGAGATGCCCATTGGTTCCCATGGGTGTCTAGATGGGCTTGACATCCTTCATTCCAAACTTGGTGAGTATATCTTGAATGTATTTTGTTTGGCTGATGAAGGTGCCCTCTTGGAGTTGCTTCACTTGAAATCCTAGAAAATACTTCAACTCCTCCATCATAGACATCTCGAATTTTTGTATCATGATCCTACTAAACTCTTCACAAATAGATTTGTTAGTAGACCCAAATATAATATAATTAAAATAAATTTGGCATACAAACAAATCATTTGCAATGGTTTTAGTAAAGAGAGTAGGATCGGCCTTTCCGACTTTGAAGCCATTAGTGATAAGAAAATCTCTTAGGCATTCATATCATGCTCTTGGGGCTTGCTTGAGCCCATAAAGCGCCTTAGAGAGTTTATATACATGGTTAGGATACTCACTATCTTCAAAGCCTGGAGGTTGCTCAACATAGACCTCTTCCTTGATAGGTCCATTGAGGAAGGCACTCTTCACGTCCATTTGGTAAACCTTAAAGCCATGGTAAGTAGCATAGGCAAGTAATATACGAATTGGCTCGAGCCTAGCTACAGGTGCATAGGTTTCACCAAAATCCAAACCTTCTACTTGTGAATACCCCTTGGCCACAAGTCGTGCCTTGTTCCTTGTCACCACACCATGCTCATCTTGCTTGTTGCAGAAGATCCACTTGGTTCCTACAACATTTTGATTAGGACGTGAAACTAAATGCCATTTCTCATTCCTCGTGAAGTTGTTGAGCTCCTCTTGCATCGCCAGCACCCAATCTGAATCTTTAAGTGCGTCCTCTACCCTGTGTGGCTCAATAGAGGAAACAAAAGAGTAATGTTCACAAAAATGAGCAACACGAGATCGAGTGGTTACCCCCTTATGAATATCGCTGAGGATGGTGTTCACGGGGTGATCTCGTTGGATTGCTTGGTGGACTCTTGGGTGTGGCGGTCTTGGACCCTCATCATCTTCCTTGTCTTGATCATTAGCATCTCCCCCTTCATCATTGTCATCCTCTTGAGGTGGCTCATCTTCTTGATCTTCATTTTCATCCTCTTGAGCTTGATCCTCATCTTGGGTTGGTGGAGATGCTTGCATCGAGGAAGATGGTTGATCTTGTGCTTGTGGAGGCTCTTCGATTTCTTTAGGACACACATCCCCAATGGACATATTCCTTAGCGCGACGCACGGAGCCTCTTCATCATCTAGTTCATCAAGATCAACTTGCTCTACTTGAGAGCCGTTAGTCTCATCAAACACAATGTCACAAGAAACTTCAACTAGTCCAGTGGACTTGTTAAAGACTCTATATGCCCTTGTGTTTGAATCATAACCAAGTAAAAAGCCTTCTACAGCCTTAGGAGCAAATTTAGATTTCCTACCTCTTTTAACAAGAATAAAGCATTTGCTACCAAAGACTCTAAAATATGAAACATTGGGCTTTTTACCGGTGAGGAGTTCATAAGATGTCTTCTTGAGGATTCGGTGAAGGTAAAGACGGTTGATGGCGTAGCAAGCGGTGTTGACCGCCTCGGCCCAAAACCGATCTGAAGTCTTGTACTCATCAAGCATGGTCCTTGCCATGTCCAATAGAGTTTTATTCTTCCTCTCCACTACACCATTTTGTTGTGGCGTGTAGGGAGAAGAGAACTCATGCTTGATGCCCTCCTCCTCAAGAAATCCTTCTATTTGTGAGTTCTTGAACTCCGTCCCATTGTCGCTTCTAATCTTTTTGATCCTTAAGCCGAACTCATTTTGAGCCCATCTCAAGAATCCTTTTAAGGTCTCTTGGGTTTGAGATTTTTTATGCAAAAAGAATACCCAAGTGAAGCGAGAATAATCATCCATAATAACTAGACATTACTTACTCCCGCCGATGCTTATGTAAGCTATCGGGCCGAATAGGTCCATATGGAGTAGCTCAAGTGGCCTGTCAGTCGTCATGATGTTCTTGTGTGGATGATGAACACCAACTTGTTTCCTTGCTTGGCATGCGCTACAAATCATGTCTTTCTCAAAATGAACATTTGTTAGTCCCAAAATGTGTGCTCCCTTCAGAAGCTTATGAAGATTCTTCATCCCAACGTGAGCTAGTCGGCGGTGCCAGAGCCAACCCATGTTAGTCTTAGCAATTAAGCAAGTGTCGAGCTCAGCTCTATTGAAATCAACTAAGTATAGCTGACCCTCTAACACTCCCTTAAATGCTACTGAATCATCACTTCTTCTAAAGACAGTAACACCTATATCCGTAAAAAGACAGTTGTAACCCATTTTACATAATTGAGAAACTAAGAGCAAGTTATAATCTAAAGAATCTACAAGAAAAACATTGGAAATAGAGTGGTCAGAAGATATAGCAATTTTACCCAATCCTTTGACCAAACCTTGATTTCCATCCCCGAATGTGATAGCTCTTTGGGGATCTTGGTTTTTCTCATAGGAGGAGAACATCCTTTTCTCCCCAGTCATGTGGTTTGTGCACCCACTATCGATGATCCAACTTGAGCCACCGGATGCATAAACCTACAAAACAAATTTAGGCCTTGTTCTTAGGTACCCAAACGGTCTTAGGTCCTTTGACATTAGAAACAAGCACCTTGGGTACCCAAACACAAGTCTTGGAGCCCTTGTGTTTGCCCCCAACATATTTGGCAACTACTTTGCCTGATTTGTTAGTAAGCACATATGAAGCATCAAAAGTCTTAAATGAAATGTTATGATCATTTAATGCAATAGGAGATTTCTTCTTAGGCATTTTAACATGTGTAGAACGCCTAGAGCTAGAAGCCTCATTCTTATAAATAAAAGCATGATGAGAAACAGAATGAGTCTTCTTAGCATGAATTCTCCTAATCTTATCCTCAGGATAACCAGCAGGATACAAAATATAACCCTCGTTATCCTAAGGCATGGGAGCCTTGCCCTTAACAAAATTAGACAATCTTTTAGGAGGGGCATTAAGCTTGACATTGTCTCCCTGTTGGAAGCCAATGCCATCCTTAATGCCAGGGTGTCTCCCACTATAGAGCATGCTTCTAGCAAATTTAAATTTTTCATTTTCCAAGTCATGCTCATTGATTTTAGCAGTTAATGTAGCTATGTGATCATTTTGTTGTTTAATTAAAGCAAGGTGATCATGAATAGCATCTACATTAACATCTCTACATCTAGTGTCAATAGAAACATGATCAATCGTAGATGTAGAGGGTTTGCAATCATTTAATTCAACAATCTTAGCATGTAAAATAGCATTCTCATCTCTAAGATTGGAAATAGAAACATTGCAAACTGATAGTCGCCTAGAGGGGGGGGGTGAATAGGGCGAAACTGAAAATCTCAAAATAATCACAACTACAAGCCGGGTTAGCGTTAGAAATATAAACGAGTCCGCGAGAGAGGGCGCAAAAACAAATCGCAAGCAAATGAAGAGAGTGACACGCGGATTTGTTTTACCGAGGTTCGGTTCTCGCAAACCTACTCCCCGTTGAGGAGGCCACAAAGGCCGGGTCTCTTTCAACCCTTCCCTCTCTCAAACGGTCCCCTGGACCGAGTGAGCTTTTCTTCTTCTCAATCAAACGGGAACAAAACTTTCCCGCAAGGGCCACCACACAATTGGTGCCTCTTGCCTTGGTTACAATTGAGTTTTGATCACAAGAACAAGTGAGAAAGAAAGAAAGCGATCCAAGCGCAAGAGCTCAAAAGAACACGGCAAATCTCTCTCGCTAGTCACTAAAGGCTTGAGTGGAATTTGAGAGGATTTGATCTCTTTGGTGTGTCTAGAATTGAATGCCTAGCTCTTGTAAGTGGTTGGAAGTTGGAAAACTTGGATGCAATGAATGGTGGGGTGGTTGGGGTATTTATAGCCCCAACCACCAAACATGACCGTTGGCTGGAGGCTTCTGTTCGATGGCGCACCGGACAGTCCGGTGCACACCGGACAGTCCGGTGCTCCTGCCACGTCATCAATGCCGTTGGATTCTGACCGTTGGAGCTTCTGACTTCTGGGCCCTCCTGGGTGTCCGGTGCACACCGGACATGTACTGTTCGATGTCCGGTGCACCGGTATGGGCGATCCTGACGCCTGCGCGCGCTGCGCGCGCATTAAATGCACCGCAGGTAGCTGTTGGCGCCGAAATAGCCGTTGCTCCGCTGGCACACCGGACAGTCCGGTGCACACCGGACAGTCCGGTGAATTTTAGCGGAGCAGCTGCCGCGCGAACTCGAGGCTGACGAGTTTCGGAGACCGCGCTTCCGTGGAGCACCGGACATGTCCGGTGCACACCGGACAGTCCGGTGAATTATAGCGCGCCGGCTTCCGAGAATTCCCGAAGGCGAAGAGTTTGAAGTCGGAGTCCCCTGGTGCACCGGTGGCGCACCGGACATTGTCCGGTGTACACCGGACAGTCCGGTGCCCCCAGACCAGAGGTGCCTTCGGTTGTCTCTTTGCTCCTTTATTGAATCTAACACTTGATCTTTTTATTGGTTAAGTGTGAACTTTTTGCACCTGTATAACTTATACACTAGAGCAAACTAGTTAGTCCAATATTTGTGTTGGGCAATTCAACCACCAAAATTATTTAGGAACTAGGTGTAAGCCTAATTCCCTTTCAATCTCCCCCTTTTTGGTGATTGATGCCAACACAAACCAAAGCAAATATAGAAGTGCATAATTGAACTAGTTTGCATAATGTAAGTGCAAAGGTTTCTTGGAATTTGAGCCAATAAATACTTACATGATGCGCATGGATTGTTTTCTTTGTTTTTGACATATTAGACCACATTTGCACCAAGAGTTTTATTTTTGCAAATTCTTTTGTAAATTCTTTTCAAAGTCCTTTTGCAAGATAGTCAAAGGTAAATGAATAAGATTTTGCAAGACATTTTCAAGTTTTGAAATTTTCTTCCTTTGTTCAAAATGCCTTCCCTTTGACTAAACAAAACTCCCCCTCAAATAAAGTCTCCTCTTAGTGTTCAAGAGGGTTTTAGGACATCAATTTTAAAAATACCACTTGCTCCCCCTTTAGAACACAAAGAGATACCAATTTTGAAATTTACCAATTGAAAATCATCAAATTTAAAAATTAGGGTGGTGGTGCGGTCCTTTTGCTTTGGGCCAATACTTTCTCCCCCTTTGGCATGAATCGCCAAAAACGGATACTTGGAATGATATATAGGCCCTAATGAGTACTCTCTCCTCCTTTGGTCATAAAATAAATGAGTGAAGATTATACCAAAGATGGAGAGTGATGCGGAGTGACGGCGAAGGATGAGTAGTAGAGTGGAGTGGAAGCCTTGTCTTCGCCGAAGACTCCAATTCCCTTTCAATATACCTATGACTTGGTTTGAAATACACTTGAAAACACATTAGTCATAGCATATATAAAAGAGACATGATCAAAGGTATATTTATGAGCTATGTGTGCAAGACTAGCAAAAGACATTCCTAGAATCAAGAATATTGAGCTCATGCCTAAGTCTGGTAAAAGATTGTTCATCAAGTGGCTTGGTAAAGATATCGGCTAATTGATCTTTAGTGTTAATGTATGAAATCTCGATATCCCCCTTTTGTTGGTGATCCCGAAGAAAATGATATCGAATGGCTATGTGCTTAGTGCGGCTATGCTCGACGGGATTGTCGGCCATTTTGATTGCACTCTCATTGTCACATAGCAAGGGGACTTTGGTTAATTTGTAACCGTAGTCCCGCAGGGTTTGCCTCATCCAAAGCAATTGCGCGCAACAATGACCTGCGGCAATATACTCGGCTTCGGCGGTGGAAAGAGCGACCGAATTTTGCTTCTTTGAAGCCCAAGACACCAAGGATCTTCCCAAGAACTGGCAAGTCCCCGATGTGCTCTTCCTATTAATCTTACACCCCGCCCAATCGGCATTCGAATAACCAATCAAATCAAATGTGGATCCCCGAGGGTACCAAAGCCCAAACTTAGGAGTATAAGCCAAATATCTCAAGATTCGTTTTACGGCCGTAAGGTGTGATTCCTTAGGGTCGGCTTGGAATCTTGCACACATGCAAACGGAAAGCATAATGTCCGGTCGTGATGCACATAAATAAAGCAATGAACCAATCATCGACCGGTATACCTTTTGATCCACGGACTTACCTCCCGTGTCGAGGTCGAGATGCCCATTAGTTCCCATGGGTGTCTTGATGGGCTTGGCATCCTTCATTCCAAACTTGCTTAGAATGTCTTGAGTATACTTCGTTTGGCTAATGAAGGTGCCTTCTTGGAGTTGCTTGACTTGGAATCCTAGAAAATACTTCAACTCCCCCATCATTGACATCTCGAATTTCTGTGTCATGATCCTACTAAATTCTTCACAAGTGGATTTGTTAGTAGACCCAAATATAATATCATCACATAAATTTGGCATACAAACAAATCATTATCAAGTGTTTTAGTGAATAAAGTAGGATCGGCTTTGCCGACTTTGAAGCCATTTGCAATAAGGAAATCTCTAAGGCATTCATACCATGCTCTTGGGGCTTGCTTGAGCCCATAAAGCGCCTTAGAGATCCTATAAACATGGTTAGGGTACTCACTGTCTTCAAAGCCGGGAGGTTGCTCAACATAGACCTCCTCCTTGATTGGTCCATTGAGGAAAGCACTCTTCACGTCCATTTGATAAAGCTTGAAGCCATGGTAAGTAGCATAGGCCAATAATATGCGAATTGACTCAAGCCTAGCTACGGGTGCATAGGTTTCACCAAAATCCAAACCTTCGACTTGTGAATACCCCTTGGCCACGAGTCGAGCTTTGTTCCTTGTCACCACACCATGCTCGTCTTGCTTGTTGCGGAAAACCCACTTGGTTCCTACAACATTTTGATTAGGACGTGGAACTAAATGCCATACCTCATTCCTTGTGAAATTGTTGAGCTCCTCTTGCATCGCCATCACCCAATCCGAATCTTGAAGTGCTTCCTCTACCCTGTGTGGCTCAATAGAGGAAACAAAAGAGTAATGTTCACAAAAATGTGCAACACGAGATCGAGTAGTTACCCCCTTATGAATGTCGCCGAGGATGGTGTCGACGGGGTGATCTCGTTGTATTGCTTGGTGGACTCTTGGGTGTGGCGGCCTTGGTTGTTCATCCTCCTTGTCTTCATCATTTGCATCTCCCCCTTGATCGTTGCCGTCATTTTGAGGTGGCTCTTCTTCTTGTTCAACATCTTGAGCCTCATCCTCAATTTGAGTTGGTGGAGATGCTTGCGTTGAGGAGGATGGTTGATCTTGTGCATGTGGAGGCTCTTCGGATTCCTTAGGACACACATCCCCAATGGACATGTTCCTTAGCGCTATGCATGGAGCCTGTTCTTCACCTATCTCATCAAGATCAACTTGCTCTACTTGAGAGCCGTTAGTCTCATCAAACACAACGTCACAAGAAACTTCAACAAGTCCTGAGGACTTGTTAAAGACTCTATATGCCCTTGTGTTTGAGTCATATCCTAGTAAAAAGCCTTCTACAGTTTTAGGAGCAAATTTAGAGTTTCTACCTCTTTTGACAAGAATAAAACATTTGCTACCAAAAACTCTAAAATATGAAATATTGGGCTTTTTACCAGTAAGGAGTTCATAGGATGTCTTCTTGAGGATTCGGTGAAGATATAACCGGTTGATGGCGTAGCAGGCGGTGTTGACCGCCTCGGCCCAAAACCGATCCGGTGTCTTGTACTCATCAAGCATGGTTCTTGCCATGTCCAATAGAGTTCGATTCTTCCTCTCCACTACACCATTTTGTTGTGGAGTGTAGGGAGAGGAGAACTCATGCTTGATGCCCTCCTCCTCAAGGAAGCCTTCAATTTGAGAGTTCTTGAACTCCGTCCCGTTGTCGCTTCTAATTTTCTTGATCCTTAAGCCGAACTCATTTTGAGCTCGTCTCAAGAATCCTTTTAGGGTCTCTTGGGTTTGTGATTTTTCCTGCAAAAAGAATACCCAAGTGAAGCGAGAATAATCATCCACAATTACAAGACAATACTTACTACCGCCGATGCTTATGTAAGCAATTGGGCCGAATAAATCCATGTGTAGGAGCTCCAGTGGCCTGTCGGTAGTCATGATGTTTTTATGTGGATGATGGATGCCAACTTGCTTCCCGGCTTGGCATGCGCTACAAATCCTGTCTTTCTCAAAATGAACATTTGTTAGTCCTAAAATGTGTTCCCCCTTTAGAAGCTTATGAAGATTCTTCATTCCAATATGGGCTAGTCGGCGGTGCCAAAGCCAACCCAAGTTAGTCTTAGCAATTAAGCAAGTGTCGAGTTCAGCTCTATCGAAATCTACCAAGTATAGCTGACCCTCTAACACTCCCTTAAATGCTATTGAATCATCACTTCTTCTAAAGACAGTGACACCTGTATCAGTAAATAGACAGTTGTAGCCCATTTGACATAATTGGGATACGGAAAGCAAATTGTAATCTAAGGAATCTACAAGAAAAACATTGGAAATAGTGTGGTCAGGTGATATAGCAATTTTACCCAATCCTTTGACCAAACCTTGATTTCCATCCCCGAATGTGATAGCTCGTTGGGGATCTTGGTTTTTCTCATATGAGGAGAACATCTTTTTCTCCCCTGTCATGTGGTTTGTGCACCCGCTGTCGAGTATCCAACTTGAGCCCCCGGATGCATAAACCTACAAAACAAATTTAGTTCTTGATTTTAGGTACCCAAACGGTTTTGGGTCCTTTAGCATTAGAAACCAGAACTTTGGGTACCCAAACACAAGTCTTGGAGCCCTTGTGTTTGCCCCCAACAACTTTGGCAACTACCTTGCCGGATTTGTTAGTTAAAACATAAGATGCATCAAAAGTTTTAAATGAAATGGCATGATCATTTGATGCATTAGTAGTTTTCTTTCTAGGCAACTTGGCACGGGTTGGTTGCCTAGAACTAGATGTCTCACCCTTATACATAAAAGCATGGTTAGGGCCAGAGTGAGACTTCCTAGAATGAATTTTCCTAATCTTGCTCTCAGGATAGCCGGCAGGGTACAAAATGTAACCCTCGTTATCCTGAGGCATGGGAGCCTTGCCCTTAACAAAGTTAGATAAGTTCTTTGGAGGGGCATTAATTTTGACATTGTCTCCCTTTTGGAAGCCAATGCCGTCCTTAATGCCAGGGCGTCTCCCATTATAGAGCATACTTCTAGCAAATTTAAACTTTTCATTTTCTAAGTTATGCTCGGCAATTTTAGCGTCTAATAATGCTATATGATCATTTTGTTGTTTAATTAAAGCCATGTGATCATGAATAGCATTGATATCAACATCTCTACATCTAGTACAAATAGAAACATGCTCAACATTAGATGTAGAGGGTTTGCAAGATTTTAATTCTACAACCTTAGCATGCAACATATCATTCTTAGTTCTTAGGTCGGAAATTGTAACATTGCAAACATCTAATTCTTTAGCCTTAGCAATTAATTTCTCATTCTCATTTCTAAGGCTAGCAATAGAAACATTCAACTCATCAATCCTAGCAAGCAAATCAACATTATCATTTCTAGGATAGGAAGTTGAATCAATACAAACATGAGAATCAACCTTAGCTAACAAATTAGCATTTTCATTTCTAAGGTTGTCTATAGTCTCATGGCAAGTACTTAGCTCACTAGACAATTTTTCACATTTTTCCATTTCTAGAGCATAAGCATTTTTAACCTTAACATGCTTCTTATTTTCTTTAATAAGGAAGTCCTCTTGAGAATCCAAGAGATCATCCTTCTCATGTATAGCACTAATCAATTCATTTAATTTTTCTTTTTGTTGCATGTTGAGGTTAGCAAAAAGAATGCACAAGTTATCCTCCTCATTTTTATCATCATCTTCATCACTAGATGTTTCATATTTAGTGGAGGACCTTGATTTTACCTTCTTTTTGCCGTCCTTGGCCATGAGACACTTGTGGCCGACGTTGGGGAAGAGGAGTCCCTTGGTGACGGCGATGTTGGCGGCGTCCTCGTCGTCGGAGGAGTCGCTTGAGCTTTCGTCGGAGTCCCACTCCCGACAAACATGGGCATCGCCGCCCTTCTTCTTGTAGTACTTCTTCTTTTCTCTCCTCTTTCCCTTCTTGTCGTCGCCCCTGTCACTGTCACTAGACATAGGACATTTTGCAATAAAGTGACCGGGCTTACCACACTTGTAGCAAACCTTCTTGGAACGGGACTTGTAATCCTTCCCCTTCCGTTGCTTGAGGATTTGCCGAAAGCTTTTGATGATTAAGGCCATCTCCTCATTGTCGAGCTTGGAGGCGTCAATTGGTTGTCTACTTGGTGTAGACTCCTCCTTCTTCTCCTCCGTTGCCTTGAAGGCCACCGGTTGCGCCTCGGATGTGGAAGGTTCGTCAAGCTCGTTGATCTTCTTTGAACCCTTAATCATGCATTCAAAGCTCACAAAATTCCCGATAACTTCCTCGGGGGTCATTAGTGGATATCTAGGATTACCACGAATTAATTGAACTTGAGTGGGGTTAAGGAAAATGAGTGCTCTTAAAATAACCTTAACCACCTCGTGGTCATCCCATTTTTTGCTCCCGAGGTTGCGCACTTGGTTCACCAAGGTCTTGAGCCGATTGTACATGTCTTGTGGCTCCTCCCCTTGGCGAAGACGAAAGCGACCGAGCTCCCCCTCGATCGTTTCTCGCTTGGTGATCTTGGTGAGTTCATCACCCTCGTGCGCCGTCTTGAGTAGGTCCCAAATCTCCTTTGCATTCTTCAACCCTTGTACTTTGTTGTATTCCTCCTTGCTTAGAGAGGCAAGGAGAATGGTTGCGGCTTGGGAGTTGAAGTGCTCGATTTGGGCCACTTCGTCCGTGTCATAGTCCTCATCCCCTACAGATGGTACCTGTACACCATACTCAACAACATCCCATATACTTTTGTGGAGAGAGGTTAGATGAAATCGCATTAAATTACTCCACATAGCATAATCTTCACCATTAAAAGTTGGTGGCTTGCCTAATGGGACGGAAAGTAAAGGTGTATGTTTAGGAATGCGAGGGTAGCGTAGGGGAATCTTACTATACTTCTTACGCTCTTGGCGTTTAGAAGTGACGGATGCCGCGTCGGAGCCGGAGGTAGATGTCGATGAAGTGTCGGTCTCGTAGTAGACCACCTTCCTCATCCTTTTGTGCTTGTCCCCACTCCGATGCGGCTTGTGAGAAGAAGATTTTTCCTTCTTCTCCTTGTGGTGAGAAGAGGAAGATCTTTTCTCCTTCCGCTTGGAGGAGTTCTTCTTCTTCTCCCTTCTCTTGGTGCGGGACTCTTCCGATGAAGTGCTCCCTTGGCTTGTAGTGGGCTTGTTATCGCCGGTCTCCATCTCCCTCTTGGTGTGATCTCCCGACATCACTTCGAGCGGTTAGGCTCTAATGAAGCACCGGGCTCTGATACCAATTGATAGTCGCCTAGAGGGGGGGGTGAATAGGGTGAAACTGAAAATCTCAAAATAATCACAACTACAAGCCGGGTTAGCGTTAGAAATATAAACGAGTCCGCGAGAGAGGGCACAAAAACAAATCGCAAGCAAATGAAGAGAGTGACACGCGGATTTGTTTTACCGAGGTTCGGTTCTCGCAAACCTACTCCCCGTTGAGGAGGCCACAAAGGCCGGGTCTCTTTCAACCCTTCCCTCTCTCAAACGGTCCCCTGGACCGAGTGAGCTTTTCTTCTTCTCAATCAAACGGGAACAAAACTTCCCCGCAAGGGCCACCACACAATTGGTGCCTCTTGCCTTGGTTACAATTGAGTTTTGATCACAAGAACAAGTGAGAAAGAAAGAAAGCGATCCAAGCGCAAGAGCTCAAAAGAACACGGCAAATCTCTCTCGCTAGTCACTAAAGGCTTGAGTGGAATTTGAGAGGATTTGATCTCTTTGGTGTGTCTAGAATTGAATGCCTAGCTCTTGTAAGTGGTTGGAAGTTGGAAAACTTGGATGCAATGAATGGTGGGGTGGTTGGGGTATTTATAGCCCCAACCACCAAACATGACCGTTGGCTGGAGGCTTCTGTTCGATGGCGCACCGGACAGTCCGGTGCACACCGGACAGTCCGGTGCACACCGGACAGTCCGGTGCCCCTGCCACGTCATCAATGCCGTTGGATTCTGACCGTTGGAGCTTCTGACTTCTGGGCCCTCCTGGGTGTCCGGTGCACACCGGACATGTACTGTTCGATGTCCGGTGCACCGGTATGGGCGATCCTGACGCCTGCGCGCGCTGCGCGCGCATTAAATGCACCGCAGGTAGCTGTTGGCGCCGAAATAGCCGTTGCTCCGCTGGCACACCGGACAGTCCGGTGCACACCGGACAGTCCGGTGAATTTTAGCGGAGCAGCTGCCGTGCGAACCCGAGGCTGACGAGTTTCGGAGACCGCGCTTCCGTGGAGCACCGGACATGTCCGGTGCACACCGGACAGTCCGGTGAATTATAGCGCGCCGGCTTCCGAGAATTCTCGAAGGCGAAGAGTTTGAAGTCGGAGTCCCCTGGTGCACCGGTGGCGCACCGGACATTGTCCGGTGTACACCGGACAGTCCGGTGCCCCCAGACCAGAGGTGCCTTCGGTTGTCTCTTTGCTCCTTTGTTGAATCCAACACTTGATCTTTTTATTGGTTAAGTGTGAACTTTTTGCACCTGTATAACTTATACACTAGAGCAAACTAGTTAGTCCAATATTTGTGTTGGACAATTCAACCACCAAAATTATTTAGGAACTAGGTGTAAGCCTAATTCCCTTTCACAAACATCTAATTCCTTAGCCTTAGCAATTAATTTATCATTATCAAACTTAAGGCTAGCAAGAGATTCATTCAATTTGTCAATCTTAGCAATCAATTTGGCATTCTCATTTCTAAGACTAACAATTGAATCATCACAAACATTTGATTTCTCAACCTTAGCAATTAATTTAGCATTTTCATCTCTAAGGTTAGAAATAGTGTCATGGCAAGTGCTTAGCTCACTAGTTAATTTTTCACATTTTTCTACCTCTAGAGCATAAGCATTTCTAACCTTAACATGCTTCTTATTTTCTTTAATTAGGAAGTCCTCTTGGCTATCTAAGAGTTCATCCTTCTTATGAATAGCACTAATCAGTTCATTCAATTTCTTTTTTGTTGCATGTTAAGATTGGCAAAAAGAGTGAGCAAGTTATCCTCATCATCACTAGAATTATCCTCATCACTAGAAGTTGCATACTTAGTGGAGGATCTAGATTTTACCTTCTTCTTCTTGCCGTCCTTTTCCATGAGGCACTTGTGGCCGACATTGGGGAAGAGGAGGCCTTTGTTGATGGCGATGTTGGTGGCGTCCTCGTCGTCAGAGGAGTCGGTGGAGCTCTCGTCAGAGTCCCACTCCGGGCAAACATGGGCATCGCCACCCTTCTTCTTGTAATACCTCTTATTCTCTTTCTTCTTCCCCCTCTTGTCGTTATCCCTGTCACTATCACTAGATAAAGGACATTTAGCGATAAAATGTCCGGGCTTACCACACTTGTAGCATACTTTCTTGGAGCGGGGCTTATAGTCTTTCCCCCTCCTTTGCTTGAGGATTTGGCGGAAACTCTTGATGATGAGCGTCATTTCCTCGTTGTCGAGCTTGGAGGCGTCGATGGGGACCCTACTTGGTGTAGAGTCTTTCTTTTCTTCTTCCGTCGCCTTGAATGCGACGGGTTGCACCTCGGGTGTGGAGGAGGCGCCTTGCTCAATGATTTTCTTGGAGCCTTTGATCATCAATTTAAAGCTCACAAATTTTCCTATCACTTCCTCGGGAGACATTAGTTTATATCTTGGATCACCATGAATTAATTGAACTTGAGTGGGGTTAAGAAAAACAAGTGATCTAAGAATAACCTTGACCATTTCATGGTCATCCCATTTGGTGCTCCCGAGGTTGCGCACTTGGTTCACTAAGGTCTTTAATCGGTCATACATGGCTTGCGGGTCTTCTCCTTGGTTGAGCATAAAACGACCGAGCTCCCCCTCGATCGTCTCCCTCTTGGTGATCTTGGTCACCTCATCTCCCTCGTGCGCGGTCTTGAGCACGTCCCAAATCTCCTTGGCGCTCTTCAACCCTTGCACCTTATTATACTCCTCTCGACTTAGAGAGGCAAGGAGTATAGTAGTGGCTTCGGAGTTGAAGTGCCAGATTTGGGCAACCTCATCCGAATCATAATCTTCATTCCCCGGCGATGGTACCTATACTCTAATCTCAACAACATCCCAAATGCTAGTGTGGAGTGAGGTTAGATGGTGCCTCATTTTATCACTCCACATATTATAATCTTCACCATCAAACATAGGTGGTTTTCCTAATGGGAAGGAAAGTAAAGGAGTACGTTTGGAAATGCGAGGATAGCGAAGGGGGATCTTACTAAACTTCTTGCGCTCATGGCGCTTAGAAGTTACGGACGGCACATCGGAGCCGGAGGTGGATGGCGACGAAGAATCCGTCTCGTAGTAGACCACCTTCTTCATCTTCTTTTTCTTGTCGCCACTCTAATGCGACTTGTGAGGAGGTGATTCCTCCTTCTTGTTGCGGGACTCTCTCGATGGAGCCTTCCCGTGGCTTGTGGCGGGCTTCTCGCCGGTCACCATCTCCTTCTTGGCATGTTCTCTCGACATCACTTCAAGCGGTTAGGCTCTAATAAAGTACCGGGCTCTGATACCAATTGAAAGTCGCCTAGAGGGGGGTGAATAGGCGGAATCTGAAAATTATAAACTTAAGCACAACTACAAGCCGGGGTTAGCGTTATAAATATAATCAAGTCTGAAAGAGAGGGCAAAAACAAATCACAAGAAAATGAAGAGTGTGGCACGATGATTTGTTTTATCGAGGTTCGGTTCTTGCAAACCTACTTCCCGTTGAGGTGGTCACAAAGATCGGGTCACTTTCAACCCATTCCCTCTCTCAAATGGTCACCTAGACCGAGTGAGCTTCTCTTCTCAATCAATCGGGACACTAAGTCCCCACAAGGACCACCACACAATTGGTGTCTCTTGCCTTAATTACAATTGAGTTGGGAACAAGAAAGAAAGAAGAAGAAAAGCGATCCAAGCGCAAGAGCTCAAATGAACACGACAAAACTCTCTCACTAGTCACTATTTGGTTGGAATGATCTTTGGACTTGGGAGAGGATTTGATCTCTTGTTTGTGTCTTGAATTGAATGCTAGAGCTCTTGTATTGAATGTGTTGGCTAAAAACTTGGATGCCTTGAAGTGTTGGTGGTTGGGGGTATTTATAGCCCCAACCACCAAAGTGGCCGTTGGTAGGGGCTACTGTCGTATGGCGCACCGGACACTGTTTGGTGCGCCAGCCACGTCACCCAACAGTTAGGGTTCGACCGTTGGAGCTCTGACATGTGGGGCCACCCTGTTCACTGTCCGGTGCGCTTTCTGACGCCTGCTCTGACTTCTGCGCGCAGGCGCGCACTATAACATTTAACTGTTCCTTTCCAAACGACCATTGGCGCAGATAGTCGTTGCTCCAGCTGGCACACCGGACAGTCCGGTGCTACACCGGACAGTCCGGTGAATTATAGCGGAGCGGCTCCCCGAAAACCCGAAGCTGGCAAGTTCAGAGTGGATCCACCCTGGTGCACCGGATACAGTCCGGTGTGCCAAACCAGGGCAGCCTTCGGTTGTCTTTTGCTTTTTTATTTGAACCCTTTCTTTGACTTTGTATTGGTTTGTGTTGAACCTTTGGCACCTGTAGAACTCATAATCTAGAGCAAACTAGTTAGTCCAATTATTTGTGTTGGGCAATTCAACCACCAAAATTCAGTTAGGAAAAGGTTTGACCCTATTTCCCTTTCAGCCGTACCCCTTTATATTTATAGGGGAGGAGGTCTGGACCTTTTCCTAAGAGATAGCCAACAACTCCCACGTGTTTAGATGGATAACCACGCACGAGATAAGGATAAACACCTGAGTTAATCTAATCTCAAGGCACACAGACTGTCCGGGCCCAAGGGCTGGACCGTCCGCTCAATTTGGATCTCAACATATGCCCCCTGCCTTTTGATGGAGCTTGGCAAACCAAAAGCACTAGCGAAAACCTCGGAAACATATGACTTCATGAGCTACTTTGTTCCCGAAGTAAGGACTCAGCTCGATGCAAGTCATCGGCTCTTGCGATCAGATAATATAAATACTTGATGGAACTTTAATGCATAGAGGCCATTTTGGATTGCATCCTCTTCGGCCATGTCTACTTGATCAACCTGTCAATAGGCAAAAACTTGTGGTGCCCCCTAGCCCAAATAAGCAAACGAATTGGGCCAGTAATATGGATTCATCATCGTACCACCCCTCGCATGAGTAGGACAACACATCGACGATGGATAGACCGAGAAGCACCACGCTATCCCTGGAGGAGGATGACAAGGCGATCTTGGTTGTGCTACTTTTTGGGTCCGTTTAGTCGGCTTTTGCTTTCACACAGATCGCCCTTTTGACTTCGTTTGTTTTATTGGCCGGTTGTGTGGAACGACCTTCTTCATATATTTGGCAAGCAACTGACCAAAAGTAGGGCTGACTCTACTGAGTCATCCAGACGTCTTAGTAGTGTTTTGTTTCCTAACACTTGTGTTGGAACGTTGTGGTCCGATGGTCTGAGGTTGTTGCTTCTGACCATATGCGGACCGTCCAGCCATCATAGCTGGACTGTCCGCGCCTGTCTCAGACTGTCCGACCTTAGTACCTGGACCGTCCGGCGTACGCAGTTAGGTGACCGTGATCAGGTGTCTGATCGTGCTTGCCCCCAGGTGCCCCCGGTCTTTCTTTTGTTCGGAGCCTTCCGAGTAACCACTTTGCGTAACATATTTGGTGTGCGGGGATCACCAATGACGACATTTTATCTTTGCTTTTATCGGCCGCACAAGGCTAAACTATGACTTTTTTCTTGTCGGCTCTAATGTGGTGGCAGGGACAGGTGGCCTGTCAATCCTCACCTCCTTTTGAAACCTCAACCGGCCTTCGTTTATAGCCGATTGTTTTTGCCGACGAAAGACAACACAATCATTGGTGTTATGAAGAAAGGAGCCATGCCATTTACAATATATACACCCTTTTAATTCTTCAACTGGAGGAATTATATGTGATAATTTAATATTACCATGTTTAAGTAACTCATCAAATATTTTGTCACACTTAGCAATATTAAATGTGAACTCAACTTTCTCCTTTTATGTCGAGTGCGGGTGAGAGCAAACAGAAGATTTAGCCTTGGCAGGCCAAACAAGCTCAACGATAGCTGACTTTTTGGCTCTTGGGGATTGGGTGGCCGACTATCTTTATACCGGCCTTCTGCACTAGGGGGATCACAGGTGATTTCATGTGCTCTGGACGGTCTGACCTGTGCAGTCGGACGGTCTGTGAGTGGACCGGACGGTTCGGTACTATTCTCGGACTGTTCGGCCAGGTCGGGCAACGCCTGCGACCCTTGTGGTGGGCTCTATGTGATTCCGGACTGTCCGGTGTAGGGTGCCAGACGGTCTGACGGAGGGCCGGATGGTGTGAGATCATTGGCAGACGGTCCGGCCATGCTCAGAGTTGACCTACCATTTAGCGGAGATGGCGGCGAAGGTCGTCCTAGATATGAGTCCATCGGCACACCAGAATATGGCTGGGGAAACCCATTTATTACCGATGTGTTTGGCGGAATTGTTTCGGCGCCAAATTTATGTGATAAAAAATTAGGCATGTGAGTTTTTCCTAATGCATGCGCTATCCTCTCTATATCCTCTGTGATACTTTTAATCCGATTATCAAAAGAAATTTTAATAGATGGAATATCATCGGCTGACCTGGCATCACCTATCGTGGGGAGCTGTTGCAGCACGGCTGACATGTACTCGGCGTTTATCTCCCTCTCTTGGACGTCCTTCTGGTGGCAATCTACCCTCAAGTGCGGGAGGAACCACTTATCCGCCACCTTGAGCACCTGATCTGTTTGTCGCTGGACCTCCTCGTCTATTTTCTTCATGTCATCTTTTAATTTTTCATGCTCAGCGACCGATAAATTAGTCAGTCTTGTGTTGCTGTTTGGAGAATCACCATTGAGATCTTTAGAATCGGCTATGTAAGCCTGATTTTGTAGATCTGCAACCTCTTCCCCAGCGGAATCGCCAAAAAGTATGTTGGTGCCTTTTTTGGGTGCTAATCACTAGGTGGTGTATCGTCTGGCAGTGCTCTCTGCGGCGGCGCGGACGGTCCGCGGCTCTGGGCCGGACGGTCCGCGGCCTGGGCGCAGGAGCGGTGCCTTCCCTGCGTCACACCGGATGGTCCGTGGTTCTAGGCCGGACGGTCTGCGGTCTAGCGATAGGGTCGTCTACCTCCTCCTTGCTGGAATCTAGATCTCGTCCCCTGGGGGAAAGAGATCTTAAGGTGCTCCGGGTCGACAGGTCACCCGGGGTGTCCCCAGACGATGTGGAGTCGCCTAGAAATTAAGAGATCAATTCGAGGAAGAGATCTCGAGTGGACAACTAGATCTTGCCCCCTGGGAGGGGTGAGATCCTAGGGTCGTCTTGGAATCGGCAGGCCACCTAAGACGGATCAAGACAACGTAGAGTCGAATAGAGGTGGAGGCGGGTATGCGGAAGGCTACAACTAGAACTACGCTACATCTACTCCTAGGGCATGAAAATAAATAAAGTAATTGGTTCGATTGGATTGTGTTCGGGGGTTCTCAATCGGCCGTACCCCTTTATATTTATAGGGGGAGGTCTGGATCTTTTCCTAAGAGATAGCCAACAACTCCCACATGTTTAGATGGATAACCACGCACGAGATAAGGATAAACACCCGAGTTAATCTAATCTCGGAGCACACGGACTGTCCGGGCCCAAGGGTCGGACCATCCGCTCAATTTGGATCTCAACACCTACATATTACAATTTTGTACAAATTATAGTTCACAACTATAGTGAAAGACAACCTAACTGCGGATTTGTGAAATAATTTTATTGAATACAAAAGATGAATAATTTGGGATAATATAAATACAATATCATTCAGTTATGCAAACCACATATGCGATAGAAATTTAGAAACTTTACAGATTGCCAGTTTAAAACAACAGGACAAAGCATGTTGTCCATAATGTAAAAGGCTAATGTATGACACTATTTTGTCTATCACTTCCACTCCATGCTATGAAGTAAGAACCCTATCATATTAATGTAGGAAGTAGAAATTTGTTTTTTTAATTTGCATGCAATTATTTTTGTCAATAATAATACAATAATAAGAAAGTTAGCAATATTTCAAGTAAACCTGGAAGCCCTCTGAGGACGACAACAATATGGTCAGGGCGTGAACCACGAAACGGAAAGCAGAGGCAACCTCATCGTTGATGTGTCCGTCATGACGGTTTTTGTTTGGCATGGGATGGGCTGGAAGCAAGGTACCAGCGGTTGATGGAAAATTTTCCGTTGTTGGCGAACCAGAAAGGACAGGAAAAGAAACAATGATGAATTTGCAGTCAGCCGTGGCGGTGCAGCACGGTAATCATGGTTAGAGGGGAATGGAGGCTCTACTGGCCGTGGCACCGAATTTTTGCATTTTAGTCCTTTATTAGGAATAAAATCACGTTTGGACCTAAAAAATTTTAATCTCAATTTTGGATCTCTAGCTCGGCGTCATAGCCTATGACGCCGAGGTAACACACCTCGGCGTCGAGGTAACACACCTCGGCGCCGTAGGCTATGGCGCCGAGCGCTGACGTGGCCATGGCAGACAGACCTGATGTGTTAGCCCGTGTGGCATCTAACTCGGCACCACAGATCTTGGTGCCGAGCTAGGACTTAACCGGTGCGCCGCGTTTCTTCTTTCTATTTCCTCCCACTCCCTTCGTTCTCCTGTTTTTTCCTCCCATGCCGCCAACAGCGCCACCCTGCCCACCCGCAGCCGCCCGGCGCGCCACCAGAGCCACCCGCCGCCGCCCCCAGCCACCCGGCGCACCGCCAGCCTCCAGCGCCGCCGCCGCTTCACCTCGCCGGTCGCCACGCCCCAGCTCGAGCACGTCGCCGCGCCCCATCTCCCCACGGTGAGGGTTCAAATTAATTTGTATTAATTAGTTAGCTAATTAGACAGCTAGATGTTAATCTATCATTGCTTGGTATTAATTTGAGCTAAATAGATTTTTCTAACTGAAAAATAAATTTGTAGCACAAGATAACTTGGTTTAATACATAGTCTGTTAGCTATTCATTTGTTATTATAAATAGTTAGCTAGGTATTTATTTGTTCGTATATATAGTTAGTGATTATATAGTTAGTAAGTCGGTAGCATATTGTTAGTATAATTGATGGAGGAAAGTGAGTGATTATATAGGGTTTAACATATACTTGTTGGTAGCAGTTTTCTGTGTTGGCAACCATCGTGTTGTCGTTTATTTGCAGGTTTGAGAAACATCACTTTACAGGGGAGGTGCTGCCAAATTTTTTATTGACAATAATATTTTTTGTACATAGGTGTTCTTCCGACTTGACCTTCTCCACCGTTAGCTGGACTCGTACGCGATCTCAGGTAATTTCGTACATTATTCATAGATTATGTAATTTCGTTTGATGTGGTCATTTAATATTTACTATATAGTTATTAGTTAATAAGTAGTTACTATTTAGTTATTAATTAGTAAGTTTTTAGGCTTAAGTACCTAGCCATTATTGAGTTAGTAATCCATTTTTGCAATAGATGGACACCCTAGTGACACTATACCATGGAGGAAGCGTGGAGATAGATGCTTATGGGAATATTAGTTCGATGAAAGACCATCTTTTGACAAGATTTTTGCTCGAGCTTGTGAGGAGATTAGTTGCAACATAAACGACCCTAGAATATCAATTCAAGGTTTGTTGTCCCATATTACATATGGAACAGTTGTCTGACGGTTGATCTCCATTGCCTCAGAAGATGATTGGGTGAGATATGTAAGAATTGTGAAGACGATGCTTCCACCATGTTTGGATGTGGTTGTTCAAAAGTTATCTGTTACTCATCGTGATGCTCCAGTCGTGTTGTCTCCACAAATGCCAAATGCATCTCGTATTGAAGCTCCTTTGGTAGAGCTTCCGAAAGAAGTGGTTGTTGTGCCCGATGCTCAATCGGGGCCGCACGAGTATAGGATTTCTCGTCCTCTTCCTGGCGTTTGTGGGGCTTCTAATCCGGTGGTACCCCCCAAGAGATCCCATTGACCCAAGATCCAGTTCAGGATCATCCTAGTAAGTGTCTTTGACACGTTGTTCATATCCATCGTTATTTCATTTGATTAGACTTTTTAATGTGGTATTTCTTGCTTGGACCCGATGCAGGATCTCCACAAATAGATAATGGTGCTTATCTTGATGTGCCTGTATCATATAATATGGACAACATATGCAGGGCATCCAATAGTGTTGATGTTCAGATTGAGGATGAGGAGGAGCCATATGAGGCTACATGGGCCTTAGATTCGGATGATGACCGTCCGGTTCAAGAAATGACCGAGCAAGAAATTGAACTCATAAGACATTTGTGTCCCGAGCGTGACCCTGCAGTACATGAATTTAGCAGGTCTAAGTCATTCCACCCGTGCATATGCTGAAGGACGTGATGATGAACTGCTAGAGGCTCCAGATAACGCCGATAGCATTGAGATTAAGGTAGGCTTACTTTTCAAGGACCTGCCTACACTAGACGATAGCTACAGGAATATTCTGTGAACCGTAAGAGGCCGTTCAAGGTGAGACACTCGTATGCACAGCGTCGTTACACTGTTGTGTGCGAGGTGTCGGAATGTAATTGGAGGGTATGTGCTCGAAGGCAGAAGGAAACCAGGAAAGTTTAAGATCACCAAAATTGTAGGTCCACACACTTGTGCCCAGACAGAGCTGAGCTCTAAGCATCGTCAGTTGACATCTACCCTAATTGCGAAAAGGATATTGGGGATATTGAAGGGTCAGCCAAACTTGAAGGTGAAGTCAATTATGACCATGACTTCGGAGCTGTTTGGTTACAGGATCAAATATGGGAAAGCATGGAGGGCAAAGCAGCGAGCATGGAAGATGATATACGGGGATTGGGAGGAGGGTTATGAGAAGTTACCAGCATTGTTCAATGCAATCAAAGCAAAAAACCCAGGCATGCATTACGAGTACATCCCCAAACCTAATGAATGGAGGAACGTCACAGAGATATTTTTTCGTGCTTTCTGGTGTTTCTCGCAGTGCGTAGAGGCCTTCAGGCATTATCGTCCCGTGCTCTCTATTGATGGTACTTTTCTACTTGGGAAGTATAAGGGAACATTGTTGGTTGACATATCATGCGACAGCAGACAACACATTGGTTCCTTTAGCATTTGCTTTGGTGGAGAGGGAGAATAGAGATAGTTGGTCTTGGTTCTTGCGACTTGTTCGGATCCATGTCGTAGGCCCTGGTTGCGAGGTTGGTGTCATATCTGACAGACACTAAGGTATTCTTAATGCAGTGCAAGAGCAGATTCTTGGCTACGCACCCATGCACCACAGATGGTGCACTCGACATCTAGCAGAAAATCTTCTTCGAAAGGATCATAGCAAGGCTAACTTCCCCCTTTTTGAGGAGGTATGTCGACAGTTGGAGGTTTCGTTTTTCGAGGATAAGTTGAAGGAACTAAAAGATGCAACAAATGCTGAAGGTAAGAACTAGATTGCTGGATTGCTGAGGGAACCACAGAAATGGACAAGGGCCTATGACGAAGGTGGCTGGAGGTTCGAGTTTCAGACTAGCAACATGGCTGAGTCATTTAACAGTGTGCTCAAGGGTATATGTGGCATGCCAGTCAATGCTATAGTAACATTCACTTTTTATAGGCTTGTGGCTTGGTTTAATGATAGACACGCACAGGCCAAGGCAATGCAGACACGAGGGCAGAGATGGCACCTAAACCAACATCACACCTTAATAATGCAAAGGAATGTGCTCATAGACATGAGGTGCAATGCTTTGATGAGGAGTTGGGTAAATACGAGGTAACAACACTAGGCGGCATAACTTCCGACGGTGAGGTGCGGCCTTCGAGGACACATGTCGTGTTACTTGATGCATTCTCGTGCGGTTGTGGTAAACCTAGACAATACCATTTTCCATGTTCTCATTATGTTGCGGCCGCACGTCATCGTAACTTTTCATTTGAGAGCAGAATACCTTCTGAGTTCAGTGTAGAGAGCTTAGTACGTACCTGGAGCCCTCGTTTTGAGCCATTTCTTGATGAGTCACAATGGCCAACGTACACCGGTCCGGTATACGTTGCTGATCCAGCGCATCGATGGGACAAACGTGGTAGTAGGAAAAGGAGCCGGTGCGACATGGTTATGGATCAGGTTTTCGGTCGCAGTAGGAGAGGTCGAGCGTCCCCCTTTCTTGTGGACCTAGAGCAGAATGAATGCGGAAAATGCGGGAGACTTGGCCACAACTCACGTACATGCATTTGGACACTTAGTCAGGTGTGATACATTTTAATATTTTATTGTACACAACTTTTATTGTAATATGTCGATATTTTTGTTACACTTAGTACATAACTTTTATTGTACTATGTCAATGTTTCTAATATTTTTACTAACCTTGATATCTTAATTTGCAGGATGGCGCAGTTCCACTTGCTGGACCCTCACTACGATGAGCACCATAGGGGCTGTCTCACCGCAGAGGGAGAGGTAATATTTTGCACATATATTAAATTTTTGAATTAATATATGCGATGTATATTTGACTAATGAAATTACTTTGATTGCTAGGTGTTGCCCGTTCTGCGGGTCCGGACCCACGACCTGTTTCTGGAGGAGATGAGGTACGATGAGAGGTACACTCCTCTCCTACAGAGGGCTAGCTTGGACATCGTATCGTTCCAGGTTCGCCGTGGGCTGCCCACTTTCAACCCAGCGGTGTTGATGGCTATCGTTGACAGGTAAAGACTTCTCTAGTTGTTTAATTTTTACAATAATCAAATCTACTTTGCATACTAATGATTTTGTATTCGTTTGTCTTCCAATAGGTGGCGGCTAGAGACTCACACTTTCCACCTTCCCTACGGGGAGATGACAGTGACGCTGGAAGATTGCTAGAAGATTCTTGGTCTGAGCATTATGGGTTGTCCAGTGACCGGTCAGGCATCACCAAACGGATGGAGGCAGAGGGTCGAGGCCTTTCTTGGTAGACTGCTTCCGGATGACCTACGAGGTAGCCACAACACCAGAGTCCCACTGACCTGGCTTAGGCAGGCTTTTGGGGAGTGTCCACCTGGTGCAGATGAGCAGACGGTTGGCTACCATTGTCGATCTTGGATTCTCCACCTATTTGGTTCAGTTCTTTTTCCAGACACGACAGGCGACATCGCGTCATGGATGTTTCTGCCTTGCCTAACTGACTGGGATACGACAGGAGGTTACAGCTGGGCTTCTGTAGTGTTGGCCTTCCTGTACAGGCAACTTTGCGAGGCTTAGTCGTCGTTCGTCGAGGACCGCTAGCTTAGGTGGGTGTGTCTACCTACTACAGCTGTGGATGTGGGCACACATACCCGTTCGGGTGACCCAGAGAGTTTGCTCCTCGTGAGTGGTTCGTGATAGCCGAACATCGGCTTAAGCCCACGACTGCTTACCGCTGGGACCAGGTCGAGGAGCCATTCACACGACACCAGCGTGCGTACGTGGAGTACTCAAATGAGCTCGACGCACTTACTCCTTCGATGGTGAGTTGTCTACTTTTATCTTTTTTCTTAAACAATTGGTAAAATGACTATAAACTTATATGTGCTTTCTAAAACTTTTCCAGGTGACCTGGCAACCGTATCTTGATCCATATTTCGCCAGCATACAGTTGAGCAGCATGTGCTTAATAGACGAGGACATCTACCTAATGAGGTGTCCCCTCATTTGTTTTTATGCTGTTGAGTACCACTTGCCCCACAGAGTTGCTCGACAGTTCGGATTGCGACAAGAGTTTCCGGTGGAGCCCTTCTCGACTTCAATAGAACTTCATAAGTGAGTGACTATATCCGCTTGTTATTCTAACTATTATTTCAAATATTCAATGAGTTACTAATATATGTGTCTAACTTTTGCAGGTTCGACAGACAGAGACAGAAGAAGGTCACGGACTTCGAGACCCACCACCATGATTACATTGATGAATGGGAACAGCAGGGGGATCTTAACTATGTCAACGAACAGGCGCACACAAACTACAACTTCCGAAGGTATTTGATTTGGTATGCTGGTGTGACTAGGTGCAAGCTTAAGGGACAGTGGACAGTTGCAGACTATGCAGAGCAAGAATCGTCAGACGATGAAGACACTGCGTTCGACATAGCTGCTCGTCACGGGTCCCAAATTTAGGCTGCTCCAATCCTTGACAGAGTGGTAACTATTTCTTTACTAAAATTAGAGATTTCAATTCAATGCTTTATGTCTAGTTTTGTGCATCCTAATGTTCTAACTTGTGAATAGGGAAACTCTATGCTCGTATCTGTTGTTGAACTTGAGCGTATCTCACAGAGAACTTCAGATAGTACTACGCTTTCGTTACTATCAGTGAGTATCAATGTTTAAAAGAAAACTTGTTTATTTGTATGTTCTAACATATGTCTGTAACTAATATTTCGATTACAGAGGGTATCACGTCGTCTTCGTCGTGCAACGGCTCGTTGTGGATGCTGGTCTCTAGCGAGCGTTGATGTGCAGCTGCCTATGCCTCCTATGCAGCCGGACATTCAGCCTCCCATTTGTGCAGTTGGACCATCTACAGCTGGACTGAGCTCATCACGATCGACGCGGGATATGTTTGAGGACGTGGCCCACGACGACGAGGATGACGACGACGACAAACACGACGACGACGCTGGCGCTGGTGCCGCAGGTCAGGAGGAGATTGGACCATCACAGTTGCAGGATGCTCCTACAACTCAGCCATCATAGCTGACACCACGTAGAAGGCGTCCACGTGACCCTTACACTCCAGGCACTGACGCTCTTGGGGCCAAGGGCAAGGATAAGACTAGGAGGAAATGAATACTTTGTGATGTTGGTGTTATGCTAAAAACTTTGTGATTTGGACTCATGCTGGAGACGTTGTAATGTGAACTATGTTATGTGTTTTGGACTATGTTATGTGGACATTGTATTTTGGACTATGTTCTGTGGACATTGTATGAAGAACTATGTTATGTGGATGTTTTTATATTCTCTGTTATTTTGTGATGTATTGTACGTTGAAATGTGGTCATTTCTTATAATATGTGATTATTTGAACTGTGGTTGTTATTAAAACAAGGGGAACTCTCGCGATTTTTTTTGTGAATTGTAATAAACATGACAAGCAATAAGTAACTCATCTTCGAAGTTCTAAACTATTTTGGATATTCAAATAGAGTTCTAAATTATTTTGGATACAAAAATACTACATAACAGGCTACAAGTTTCTTCAATCAGAATCACAATCTATAAGTAACTCATCTTCAGAGTCATCCATCAGTGCAATCCTCAATGACAACCTCATTCCACTTGCTGCATTGTCCTACATCACACTTGTCAACAGTTCGCTTGTAATAATTGGCTTCTGCTTCATCTGCAGCTTGGGAGAATAGCTCATCCTCAGCCTAAGCCTCATCAGCCTTTTGCTTGTAATAAGCCGCCTCTACCTCTTCGGCGGCCTGAGACATAAACTCGTCCTCTTCCTCTTGAGCACGTAATCCCACCTCAGCTAGTGCGATGAGCTCACTCAACCTTGATGTGTCGTCCTCCTCTTCTCCATGTAATCCTGCCTTTGCGAGAGCAATAAGCTCACTCAATCTAGATGTGTCGTCCTCCTCCTCCTCCATCAGCTAAACCGTCGCCATTTTATCCTGAACATATCTTGCATGCGCCTCATCGGCCAAATAGTTTACGCCACATCCAATCTCTGCAAATATAACGAGAAAAATAAGTTAGCAAACTCAAGATAAATAAATTGTACTAACATAATTATAGTATCATTTTCTCACTCACTTCCCTTGAGGCGATCAGCAAGATTATCCAACATCTGTTTCTCGGCTCGAGCCGCTTCCCATTCCCTTGCATCCTGTGCTCTCTTCTCATCTGCTGCCTTCAACCTCCTATACTCTGCACGCTTCGGGCTGTCATAAAAGGAAGATTTCGCGTCTCTACGCATGTCGCGTATGCGATCGTTAATGTACGAATCGACGAGCTGAGATCCACAACGCATCTTCTGTCCCATTAGTCTCTTGGACTCTATTGTGCGCATCACCTCTCCTTTGTCGTCGTAACTCTCCCAACTGCATTTCCTCGTCTCCTACAAAAAAATAGTAAGTACCGCTATAACATTACAGCTGGTGCAAAAAAATAAATAAATACCAACCTCATCGTAATCGACCATATGTCCACAAAAATATCCAACACCAAGCTCCGAAGGAACTAATCCATACTTAGCTTCAATACCACATTTGCAGAGTATTGGATCAAATTTCAACTCTTTCGCCCACTGATTTTTTTTTCTTTTCCTTTACCTCTGGCTCTGGCCAATGGGACAAAGGACCATACAACCACTCTCTGAAATGACACTTACGCCACCCATATGGCTGCAGGAGAATAAATTAGTTTATTGTAAAAAATAACTAGTTTATACATTTAGCGTATCAATGGGCTCACATAATCAATGTTTGGACACACGAACTGCTTCTCATGGTCTTCGTCGATGACAGCACGGTCTCCACAATCGCATCGAGGCGGTGAGTCCATCCGTCTTTCTGTTGCTACCTCCTTCTTCGCATCCGTCATTGGTGGAGGATTCGGGGGAGGAGGTACCCAACGCTTAAAACGCTCATGACTAGTCCTTCCACATAACCAATTAGCGAAAAGAAGATATCGAGGGTCAAATTTATCAGGACCGTCGATCCACTGGAAAAAGAAACATCTCAGGTGCCCCTAAAACAATGGAA
Organism: Zea luxurians; assembly: GCA_029449295.1. Taxonomy (NCBI): domain Eukaryota; kingdom Viridiplantae; phylum Streptophyta; class Magnoliopsida; order Poales; family Poaceae; genus Zea; species Zea luxurians. The sequence continues at coordinate 2,089,645 of JAOPSE010000083.1, read as the reverse complement.
CGAAGCACTATTACACATCTACTAAATAATAAATGCGAACAAAATTAAGTCACAAGTCATAAGCTACATAAGTCAAAACCGCCACAAAGGTAGAAGCAGCGAGCAGCCGTGTCTGCATGTTTGGATTGACATACCCAAGGCAGTCTACCACAGTCACAGTTAGGCACGGGGAGTTCAGGAGGAACAGGAGCATCCTTACTAGATACGTCCGGATATAACTCCCAAGGACGACCTCTCTTCTGCCACAATGCCTCTCGGTACATGTCTTTCATCTAATAAATGATCATAATTATCACTTAAACTTAATATTAATGATACTGTTTGGCACCAAAAAGAGAGGCCGGACGGTCCAGCGGTTCGGACAGTCCGTGCCGTGGGTCCAGACGATCCGCGCGCGTGCAGAACAGATTAGGGTTCCGAGTTTCTTGCTGTGTTTGTTGGCTAGATTCTCGGAATTAGCTCAGAGAGTTTGTTTTTAACGGGTCTAGCCCCCTCCTCTATAAATACAGAGGAATACGACCGATTGGTAACAATCAATCGAATCAATACAACTTCTATTTCACATTTATTTCCTGTACAATTAGGAGTAGTTCTAGTCTAGTTCTAGTTTAGCCTCTCGATCCCCAAATTCTCCGCCCCTCCTCAACTCTACGTCGATTAGAGGAGTCTAGGTCGGCCTGCCCGAGCCTAGACAACTCCTAGGATCTCTCCTCCCCGACGGGGTCCCTCCCAGGAGCGAGATCCTAGGCGCCGCCGACGATCCTTAGCCGCCCCTACGCACGTGCGGACCGTCTGGCCCTAGGGCGCGGACCGTCCGACCTGTCAGGTAGGGAACCCTAACTCCCGCGCCAGGTCGCGGACCGTCCGGCCCCTGGCCGCGGACCGTCCACGCCTAACCAGAGAGCACCGCCACGGTTCTTGTTGAGTGTTTGGCGCTCCGAAAAGGCGTCAACATACTTTTTGGCATCTCCGCTAGGGAAAACACATATAGACCTATCAAATCGGCCCTCAATGGCCGGTTAAAAGGATAGCTCTGAAGTTTCTACCAGCAATATCATCACACCTACATGGGAGACCTTGCCGGTTGAAGAACAGCTCCTGTTCGAGGAGCGCCAGGAGCAGCTGATCCAAGAAGCAAAAACAAAGTTCTTGGCCAACTTCAAAGTGGACAGGAACAACAAGGTCGTCCGACATCGGGCGATGGATCCGGCTTCGTTCCGACCCACACCAGATATCCCCAATGTAAGTAGCACCAACGAACTCCAATCTCTTAAAGCTTACATAGACGAACAGCGAGAATAGTTGCAACGTATCGTAGGGAATATACAAAATGATCATAAAAGGCTAGTGTGTGCGCTTGATAAGTCTACTATGGAAAATCTTCCTTCGCACGAGGTTGAATTGAGAGAATACACACATAATTCATCGGCTACAGGTTGTCACGGCCAGTCACAACCCCTTTATGGGATGCCGATGGACATGTACCCTGGGCAACGACACCTCCCACACACATTGGCGATAAATTTGCCGATCTGCGCATGTCCAGACCGTTCGCACGTGAGCGCGGACCGTCTGGGCCAGCGGCGGCTGATCCCATTTTTAGAAACGAATTACCGAGACCTGGACCCAAGCCGCCACATGCCGTGCAAACCCTAGATAACTCATTTGGACCGTCTGCGTATGGCGCCAGACAGTCCGAATATGTCGGACGGTCCGGCCACATGGTCGGACAGTCCGCGCACGGGGCCGGACGGTCCGCGTATTTAACCGGATGGTCCGGCATAGAGTTTTTTAAGGAGGATGGATATTCAACTCCGTATCCGTCCCAGCTAGACTCCCCATCTCACCATACGACACACCAGCACCATAATATAATCTATCAAACTCATGAGAGTGAGTACTTTCTGGCCCCTAGAAGGCCAGAAAGGAATGGCCAGTCCTATGAGCGTCATAGGGCATGCATTAACGCGCCGCAAAACCCAAGCCAATGGGGAGGAGAACAACATACCAACATCCAAACAAACTCACCCATATTAGGTCAAAGAGCCGGTGGTCTCCCACCGGCTGCCATCGATATAGTAAGGGAGGAAATAGCTGGGGCGTTCCGAGATAAGCTCGGAGTTAGTATAGTCCCCGGGGGGCAGTCATATCGGAGACCTTATGATAGCCAGTTTGACTGGCTCCCATACCCACAGGGGACCAGAATACCTTAATTCATAAAGTTTTCGGGTGACCAAGAAAAGAGCACGCGTGAGCACATAGACCAATTCTTAGCACAGTTAGGAGAATTGGCCGACACCGAAGCATTCCGTGTACGTTTATTTTCATTATCTTTAACAGGGACTGCATTCACATGGTATGCCACGCTCCCTCCTAATTTCATTTTGTCGTGGGGAGATTTAGAACAAAAAATTCATGAACATTTCTTCTCTGGCGATTATGAGTTAGATTTAGTAGACTTAGTGGCCCTACGACAAGAAAATGATGAATCGGTTAGCGATTACATCCGAAGATTCCGGGATACGAGAAACCGATGCTTTCAAATTTATTTAACAGATAAACAACTGGCGGGAATAGCCTTTGATGGATTGCGCTATTTTTTAAAAGAGAAATTAGAAGGCATCCAGCTCTTTACGCTAGCACAATTACATCAGAAAGCTTCGGCTTGTGAAAGCCTATCGGGGTTTCGGACCCGGGGGGTCCCTGGACCGACGAGTAAATTTCTCGCTGCGTGTCCCTGCCCAGATGGGTTGGTGCGAGATGGAACACAAGTGGGGGAATGAGCCTTGTATTATCCTGCACCAGGGTGCTCGTAGTAGGGGTTACAAGCGTTGCGAGAGAGCGAGGGCGAGAGAGAGCGAGTAGGAGATCAGAGCGAGAGAGAGGGAGGTTCCGGCCCCCGCTCGTCTTCTCCCGTGCCTTTGTTCGTGCGTCTACTCGTCTCTCCTGTCGTGCGTTCGTGTGTTCGTATGCTCGTACGTTTGTTCGTTTTTTCCCTCTCCCCTCCGTGGGGCCCTGGACACCCCCTTTTATAGACGTAAGGAGATGCCCAGCTGTACAATGGGGTGTAGCTGGGAGCTAACGTGGCTAGCAGGGAAGTGCCCTGAGCCCTGTACAGATAACAACGTGGCCGTCGGGGGGGGGGGGGGGCGACTCGAGCCCTGTAGAGGTAGTATCGTGACCATCGAAGAAGTGCCTTGAGCCCTGTAGCAGTACAGCTGTTGGCGCTGCATGGATCCTGCTGACGTCTCCTTGCTTCCGTAGGGGGCTTGAGAACCACCGACGTCATGGTTGCATGCGGGGAACCATCATTGCCTATTACCGGGGTAAGCTTGATGGGACGCCGGTCTTGTTCCTTCGTAGCCTGAGCTAGCTAGGAGTAGGGTAATGATGCATCCCTTGTGGCACGGTTGATCTGAGCCTGAGGTCGAGCGAGGCGGCGGCTCCTCCGAGGCCAAGGCTGGGGCCGAGGCCTAGGGTCGGGCGAGGATGTGACTCTTCCCGAGGCCGAGGTCGAGGCCGAGCCCTAGGGTCGGGCGAGGCGGAGATCTCCTCCCGAGGCCGAGGCCGAGCCCCGGGGTCAGGTGAGGCGGAGCTTCCTGTTGCGCCCGAGGCTTAACTTGACCATTGTCGGTTTTGCCTGGGTGGTTGGCACAGCAGCTGGAGCGAGGCGGGCGGCGCTGTTTTCCTATCGGATCAGGTCAGTGAAAGGGCGAAGTGATTGCGGTCACTTCGACCTTGCCAACTGAGGCGCGCGTGTTCAGGATAAGGTGTCAAGCGATCCCAGCATTAAATGCGCATGCAATACGGTCGGCTGGTAAGGCGATTTGGCCAAGGTCACTTGCACGACAAGGCTTCCCTTTGGCTGAGCCGAGGGTGCGCTCACTGTCTGAGGAGACCCTCGGGCGAGACGTGGATTCGTCCGGGACCACTATTCCGCCCGAGGCCGGGCTCGGGCGAGGCGAGACGAGACCGTGTCCCTTGGTAGACGAAGCTTTGACTTTGACCCGAGCCGTAAGCCTTTATGGTTTGCTCTGAAGGTGTTTACCGGCCGTGATTAGGAGTGTTGGGGGTACCCCTAATTAAGGTACCCGACAGTAGCCCCCGAGCCTCGAAGGGAGTGCAGGCACTCGCTTGGAGGTTCTGCCAGATTTTTGTGAGGGGACCAGCCTTTCTCGGTTATGTTTCGTTCCGGTGGGTGCGCGCGAGCGCATCCGCCGGGTGTAGCCCCCGAGGCCTCGGAGGAGTGTTTTGACTCCTCTAAGGTCTTAATTCGTGTTGTGATGCCTCGGTCGGCCTGGTTGTTCCCTCATGCGGCCTGGCCGTAGCCCGGATGTATGGTCAGGCTCCGAGTTTTTGAGCTGGTTTGTTGACGCTGTCAACAGTTTTGGCTGCAGCCGGGTGCGAGGGCAGCCCTCGAGCCTCTGCACGGAGCGAGAGGACGATCAAGGACTGTCTCGACTTTTATTATACGCCCCTTTGTCGCCTTTTCGCAAGGAGGAAGGGGGGGGGGAAGCGCCACGTTACCCTCGGAGGGCACCGGTCATGTTGTTTCCAGTGAGTTGCTAACGGGTGATCCGAGTGGACACCCATGCCCCGTTCGTTAGGGGTCGGCTAGTGGCCCAGAGGCGCGCTCCAAAAGTACCTACAGGGGATTTGCTGGACTCGGACCCATTTCGATAGTATGACGGAACCTCCCAAGTAATTAGGCCCACCTACAGTTGTCCTTGTCCAACAGACCTCAGACAACCCTGTATGTGCCCCTGAACTACTTGACAAGCTCGGTATCTTTCCTTACCTTACCAGGAACGTCTCACCCGTCTTGCAGACATTACAGAACATCGGAGATAAAGAAATGCGGAAGCGATTACATAAACTTATATTTATTAAAAAGTAAGATCAAGTTGTTTATTACAGACCAGAACTATATAACGAGTGCAGAATAATATTATTACACATACCAAGGGAGGCAAAAACTCCTCCCGACAGTTATCACACAAAAAGTCCTAATGGAGGATCCTTTCCTCCCGCACTTCACTCTTGCTTATCTTCATTAGGAACCACCTTGGAGCAAAAGCAACAAAGGTTGGTCGCTTCCTCACCTAAAAACAACGGAGGGATAAACCCTGAGTATGGAATTACTCAGCAAGTCTTACCCGACTAAGGAAAAGACTCTCAAGGGTATACTGGATAAATAGGAATCAAGGAGAGGCTTTAGCAAAAATCAACTTAGATACTTTTGCAGAAATAGCTTACTAAAGTGAGTCCTTACTTTCAACATTTTAACGCCGAATTAAGTATTAATAGACTCTGTTTGCCTCTAGTCTAATTTCATCATCTCATCAATACAACATCATTTTTATCCATAATGTTCACATCCTGACTTAAGTTGTAGGGAAGTGACCAAGTCTTCATAACCACGAAGGTACGACGATCCGAATCGATTATACTCAGCTGAGGATCTCCAATCACACGACATATGTAGCACTTAACCCTTGCATATGTCAACCCGCCATCGGGGTTCTTAAGACCAGATCAAGTTCACGCAAACCGAGAGCACAGATACACCACCGTCCAGCCTCTTGCCACGGTGGGTACACGCTACTCTCGCCACCGCTCCACGCCCATTTCGTGTTATCTTATTCTGGCCTTAGTCTGCCCGAGGCAAGGCTTACCCATGACGAGGCATGTGACCAGTTAAAGGGTCCTCGATCAGCACGCCTACATACACATTCAATCCTTAATCAACCTGGGTAGAACATCACCTGTTCTTAACCCAAGTCTCGATTTAAGTACTTCCATCCTTAGGATTGTTTCTGTTCCTTAGGATGAAAAGAGCATCACAGGGAACTTTGCAGTAAGATCCCACCATTGCTCCAAATGAAAATATTCTTGCAGGTAGAAGCCATCCTTTCTCGAGCTAGGCTAAGGACAACCTCTATCCACAAGATCTAAGCAGGGCTAAGCATTTTTGTAAATCATATTTTGATACTTCACAGAAGTATCTATAAAGGTATGGATATCAAGGCAGGCAATGCATCAAAGGGTTTCAAGCAACTCCTATAAACCTAATGCACATTTCACTAGACTTAAAGTGTGCGAAAATTATTTAAAAACACAAGGAAGGGGTTGCATGCACCGGGGCTTGCCTTCGTTAACAGGTGAGTCTGGCTCGGATCCACAAATATCAAAGTAGAAGCAGTTGCCTGCCTGAGAATCCGAGGGTGGTGGTGTCCCTTCTTCGGTGACTTCCACTTCTTCTTCACGTTCTAATCATAACCATACATATGTATAAGCATGAATGCCATGGGATGCTCATGAGGGTGCAAAGATTATAAACTTATTATCTAAGTCTTGAATACAACTTTCCTTCACGGTACTCCGAGAACTTAGGGTTTTCGGAGTCAGTAAAGGAGTTTACAGGGCAGGGGGGTGTTTTGGGGTTGGGTGATCAAACAAGGTCCAAATCAACCCAAATTCTACCCAAGGCTTCTAAATAATATGAGGAGCTCATATAAAAATTTTGAGCATTTTTGGGATTACCATTTATCTTTTTAAAAATCCAAAACAACTACTTTTTACTACTTTAAATGCCTTGAAATTCCTTATTTAACCTAAAAATCACCAAACTATTTTTATTAAATTCTAGGGAAAATAAGAAACCTAGGAAAATTGGTTTCATAATTTTACCATTTTTCTACATTTTTTATAATTGTTTTGGCTCTGGAAATAAAAGAAAAAGGAAAACCAGGGAATAGTACTGGGCTGATTTCAACCCAGCGGCCCAATTCAAAGAGGAAAGCGCGCGCGTGCGCCCTCGCGCTCCGGCGATTTTGCGAACTAGCCCCTGCAGTATTGAATAACTTGAAGAACTCCAACCCCTATTTAAAGTAGTCGCTGACACTTCACAGAAATGCCCCCGACTTTCTATTTCTTCTCCAAACTAGTCCTCGACCGCGGCGCGCTCATCGTTCACGTCTGCCGAGGCACATACCGGCTATGGTCTGCGATGATTGCTCAAGCCGATTATCGGGGAGGCTTTACCGACCTAAGACGGCCTCGGAACACACACTAATTTGACTTGAACACCCCGAGAACAGTCGGTCCACGTGCACGGCGAAAACCGAGCACGGGAGTACATGTTCCCGCCAAACCATGGTGGATCAGAGCAAACGGACGCCACCATGAGCTTCGCGAGTATGCAAGAGCACTAGAACGACACAAGGATTGGACAATGACTTACCAAAGCAAGCTGGCCACGGGCGGGCAGTTTTGGGTGGCGCGGTGGACTGAATTGGGGAAAAGCGGCAATTCAACGACTCTGGATGAAATTAGGGGTGGGGATTGAGGCTATAGGATCGTAAGTGTCGGGGACCATAATTAGGGGTACCCTCAAGACGCCTAATTCTTAGCTGGTAACCCCCATCAGCATGAAGCTGCAGAGGCCTGATGGGTTTGATTAAGTCAGGGATCAGTCCATACGAGCGACTCAATCACGCCACGCCCGAGCCTAGCCTCGGGCAAGGGCAGCCGACCCTGAGGTGTTTCCGTCTCGCCCGAGGCCCCCTTTTTTACGGCAGACGCATCTCCGGCTCGCCCGAGGCCTTGCCTTCGTTAAGAAGCAGCCCTGACTAAATCACCGCGCCGACCGACCAGGTCACTGGGGCATTTAACGCAAAGAGTGAGACTGACGGGCGGCCAGGCTTTGCCAAAGGCGAACTCCGCTCCGCCCGACCCAGGGCTTGGACTCGGGCTAAGGCCCCGGAAGACGGCGAACTCCGTTCCGCCCGACCCAGGGCTCGGACTCGGGCTAAGGCCCTGGAAGACGACGAACTCCGCTTCGCCCGACCCAGGGCTCGGACTCCGCCCTGGCCTCTGCCGAACGACCTCCGCCTCGCCCGACCCAGAAGCTCAGACTCGACCTCGGCCTCGGAGGAGCCTCCACGTCGCCCGACCTAGGGCACAAGTCCACCACGTCAACAGGAAGCGCCATCATCACCCTGCCCCTAGCCGACTTGGGTCGCAGAGAACAAGACCGACGTCCCATCTGGCTAGCTCCGCTAGATAGGCAATGATGGCGCCCCGCTAGACCCATGACGACGGCGGCTCTCGGCTCCCTTATGGAAGCAGGGAGACGTCAGCAAGAGCCCAACCGTTCCAACAGCTGTCCCTCCACCAGGCTCCGTTACTCCTCCGACAGCCACGACACCACACCGGCTGGGCGCCAAGTTCTCTCCGGCTGCCACATTGGCATGTACCTAGGGCGCTAGCTCTCCCCCGCTAGACACGTAGCACTCTGCTGCACCCCCATTGTACACCTGGATCCTCTCCTTGCGCCTATAAAAGGAAGGACCAGGGCCTTCTTAGAGAAGGTTGGCCTCGCGGGAACGAGGGCAGGGGCAGGCGCTCTCTTGGGGCCGCTCGCTCCCCTCACCCGCGCGGACGCTTGTAACCCCCTACTGCAAGCGCACCCGACCTGGGCGCGGGACGAACACGAAGGCCGCGGGATCTCCGCCTCCCTCACGACCCGGCTCCGGCCACCTCGCTCTCCCCCCTTCGCGCTCGCCCACGCGCTCGACCCATCTGGGCTGGGGCACGCGGCACACTCACTCGTCGGCTCGGGGACCCCCCGGTCTCGAAACGCCGACAGTAAGAGACTAGGCTTTCACCGTGCGCAATCGATTTGAGAGAAGGTGGAGAGGGCAGTGTGAATTTCTGGTTGTACCCGAGCTCACTTGAAGAACAGCGAACACCTCGTCGTGACCTCCTGCTCAATTTATAGGCACGGCGGCCCAACAGATGGCCCTCAGCCACGAATAGTAACACACGCGCATGCTTACCACGTCGGAAAGGGATACAGTGAGGGAGATGGAGGCATGGACGACACCGCGGCAAAATTCAATGGTCACGGTGGCCGCCGGTGAAGTCTCCGGCTGGACTCCGGGAACGGTGCCACGTATGCGCCGTTTAACTTCGACTCTATCCATTTTCTAACTCGCACGAACCCGGACGGCGGCGGTACGAATTTTGGCACAAAGAGGTCGCCGGCGGTGAGTTTGCCGCACTGGCGTTCTCATCCACCTGAGACACTGTACCATGGTGAATGCCCTCTAGTCAGTCTGACAGGCAGATTTTGGGTCTCATTTCCTCTCAAATTTCTATGGCAACGTGATCCACATTCTGCAGCAAATTTGTAGAGTAATATACCATCTACAAATTTGTTATGGGAATCATAGCCAAACTTGCACTGGATCGTGTTAAAATCCAAGTCCAAAGTTAGCTCTATTTCACTGAAGTTCTGAATTTCAGAATTCCACCAGCCTGACAGTCCAGCTTTGGTTGAGATTTTCTCCAATTTTATCATAAGAACATGGCTTGCACCCTTAAGCAAAGTTGTTCTCCTATAATTGGGCTACAAATTTGATATGGTGACCTAGGGCAAAATCTCCTTTGTTCAGAAGCTACAAGGTCACAAAGATGAGCACAATACACTGAAAACTAGACTTAGAATAGAACCTAATTGAGGTCCATTTTGCATTTAAGTCCAAAATCCAATGTTTGGCTTTCAAGTCCACATATTTGTGAACCAAATGACTCAAAATACTTATATGACTTGGTTTTTGCACTTTAGTCCAAAAGTGGGCTAATTTTGCACATAGGTCCCTAGGGTTTGGTTTTAGGGTTTTCCAGGATTCCAATTAGGGTTTTTGGTATCCCAAGGGCATAAATGTGATTCAACTTTGTTTTTGGGGACATTTTATGACTCTTCCCCTAAAGTCTTTAGGGTTTCTCATCTTGGGTTAAGTTTTGCCCCTTTGAGCCTGATTTAGGGTTAACTTTCCTATCCAGGGTTCTATTTGCAAAAACACTTAAACAACACAACATGTTTGAAATTTTTGCCTAGTGAATGCACTCTAGGTGTATCAACCATATGCAATGTCAATGCTTATGATGTCATGCTCAAGTTTTAGTTATGAAAGTCGCCTAAGAGGGGGGGTGAATAGGGCGAAACTGAAATTTACAAATATAAACACAACTACGAGACGGATTAGCATTAGAAATAAACACGAGTCCGAAAGAGAGGGTGCAAAACAAATCGTGAGCAAATGCGGAGTGGGACACGATGATTTGTTTTACCGAGGTTCGGTTCTCGCAAACCTACTCCCTGTTGAGGAGGCCACAAAGGTCGGGTCTTTTTCAACCCTTTCCCTCTCTCAAACGGTCCCTCGGACCGAGTGAGCTTCTCTTCTCAAATCACAACCGGGAACAAAACTTCCCCGCAAGGACCACCACACAATTGGTGTCTCTTGCCTTGGTTACAAATGAGTTTTGATCACAAGAAAAAGTGAGAACGAAAAGAAGCAATCCAAGCGCAAGAGCTCAAAAGAACACGACAAATCTCTCTCGCTAATCACTAAAGCCTTATGTGGAGTTGGAGAGGATTTGATCACTTTGAGTGTGTCTCGAATTGAATGCCTAGCTCTTGTAAGTGGTTGAGAAGTGGAAAACTTGGATGACTTGAATGTGGGGGTGGTTGGGGGTATTTATAGCCCCAACCACCAAACTAGCCGTTTGGTGAGGCTGTCTGTCGAATGGCGCACCGGACAGTCCGGTGCACACCGGACATGTCCGGTGCGACAGCCACATCACCAAAGCCGTTGGGATTCGACCGTTGGAGCTCTATCTTCTGGGCCCGCTTCGATGTCTGGTGGCGCACCGGACATGTACTGTAGAGTGTCCGGTGCGTCAGCATGGGCGTGCCTGACCTCTGCGCGCGCTGGCGCGCATTCAATGCGCCGCAGGTAGCCGTTGGCGCCGAAATAGCCGTTCCCCGCTGTTACACCGGACAGTCCGGTGTACACCGGACATGTCTGGTGAATTATAGCGAGGCAGCCGAAGTGAATTCCCGAAGCTGGCGAGTTCCGAGGCCGCTCTTCCTGGGAGCACCGGACACACCGGACAGTCCGGTGAATTATAGTGGAGTTGCCTCTGGAATTTCTCGAAGGTGACGAGTTTGAGTTCGGAGTCCTCTGGTGCACCGGACATGTCCGGTGGCACACCGGACAGTCCGGTGTGCCAGACCAGAGGTGCCTTCGGTTGTCCCTTTGCTCTTTTGTCGAACCCAATACTTGGTCTTTTTATTGGCTAAGTGTGAACCTTTGGCACCTATATAACTTATACACTAGAGCAAACTAGTTAGTCCAATTATTTGTGTTGGGCAATTCAACCACCAAAATTATTTAGGAACTAGGTGTAAGCCTAATTCCCTTTCAATCTCCCCCTTTTTGGTGATTGATGCCAACACAAACCAAAGCAAATGTAAAAGTGCATAATTGAACTAGTTTGCATAATGTAAGTGCAAAGGTTGCTTGGAATTGAGCCAATATAAATACTTACAAGATATGCATGGATTGTTTCTTTATAATTAACATTTTGGACCACGCTTGCACCACATGTTTTGTTTTGCAAATTCTTTTGTAAATTCTTTTCAAAGTCCTTTTGAAAGATAGTCAAGGGTAAATGAATAAGATTTTGCGAAGCATTTTTAAGATTTGAAATTTTCTCCCTTTGTTTCAAATGCTTTTCCTTTGACTAAACAAAACTCCCCCTCAAATAAATTCTCCTCTTAGTGTTCAAGAGGGTTTTAAGATATCAAGTTTTGAAAATACTACTTGCTCCCCCTTTAGAACACAAAGAGATGCCAATTTGAAATTAACCAATTGAAAATCATTAATTTTAAAAATTAGGGTGGTGGTGCGGTCCTTTTGCTTTGGGCCAATACTTTCTCCCCCTTTGGCATGAATCGCCAAAAACGGATACTTGGAATGAAATATAGGCCCTTTAGTACTTTCTCCCCCTTTGGTCATAAATAAATGAGTGAAGATTATTCCAAAGCCGGAGAGATGCGGAGCGATGGCGAAGGATTAGTTACGGAGTGGAAGCCTTTGTCTTCGCCGAAGACTCCAATTCCCTTTCAATATACCTATGACTTGGTTTGAAATACATTTGAAAAACACATCAGTCATAGCATATATAAAAGAGACATGATCAAAGGTATACTTATGAGCTATGTGTGCAAATTAGCAAAAGAAGTTCCTAGATTCAAGAATATTGAGCCCATGCCTAAGTTTGGTAAAAGTTTGTTCATCAAGGGGCTTGGTAAAGATATCGGCTAATTGATCTTTGGTATTAATGTATGAAATCTCGATATCCCCCTTTTGTTGGTGATCCCTAAGAAAATGATACCGAATGGCTATGTGTTTAGTGCGGCTATGCTCAACGGGATTATCCGCCATGCGGATTGCACTCTCATTATCACATAGAAGGGGAACTTTGGTTAGTTGGTAACCATAATCCCGCAGGGTTTGCCTCATCCAAAGCAATTGCGCGCAACAATGGCCTGCGGCAATGTACTCAGCTTCGGCGGTAGAAAGAGCGACCGAATTTTGCTTCTTTGAAGCCCAAGACACCAAGGATCTTCCCAAGAACTGGCAAGTCCCCGATGTGCTCTTTCTGTTAATTGTACACCCCGCCCAATCGGCATCCGAATAACCAATCAAATCAAATGTGGATCCCCGAGGGTACCAAAGCCCAAACTTAGGAGTATAAGCCAAATATCTCAAGATTCGTTTTACGGCCGTAAGGTGTGATTCCTTAGGGTCGGCTTGGAATCTTGCACACATGCAAACGGAAAGCATAATGTCCGGTCGAGATGCACATAAATAGAGTAATGAACCAATCATCGACCGGTATACCTTTTGATCCATGGACTTACCTCCCGTGTCGAGGTCGAGATGCCCATTTGTTCCCATGGGTGTCTTGATGGGCTTGGCATCCTTCATTCCAAACTTGGTTAGAATGTCTTGAGTGTACTTTGTTTGGCAAATGAAGGTGCCCTCTTGGAGTTGCTTTACTTGAAATCCTAGAAAATACTTCAACTCCCCCATCATAGACATCTCGAATTTTTGTGTCATGATCCTACTAAATTCTTCACATGTAGATTCGTTAGTAGACCCAAATATGATATCATCAACATAAATTTGGCATACGAACAAATCATTGTCAAGAGTTTTAGTGAACAAAGTAGGATCGGCCTTGCCGACTTTGAAGCCATTAGCAATAAGGAAATCTCTAAGACATTCATACCATGCTCTTGGGGCTTGCTTGAACCCATAAAGCGCCTTAGAGAGCCTATAGACATGGTTAGGGTACTCACAATCTTCAAAGCCGGGAGGTTGCTCAACATAGACCTCCTCCTTGATTGGTCCGTTGAGGAAGGCACTCTTCACGTCCATTTGGTAAAGCTTGAAGCCATGGTAAGTAGCATAGGCTAATAATATGCGAATTGACTCAAGCCTAGCTATGGGTGCATAGGTTTCACCGAAATCCAAACCTTCGACTTGGGAGTATCCCTTGGCCACAAGTCGAGCTTTGTTCCTAGTCACCACACCATGCTCGTCTTGCTTGTTGCGGAAGACCCACTTGGTTCCTACAACATTTTGGTTAGGACGTGGAACTAAATGCCATACCTCGTTCCTCGTGAAATTGTTGAGCTCCTCTTGCATCGCCATCACCCAATCCGAATCTTGAAGTGCTTCCTCTACCCTGTGTGGCTCAATAGAGGAAACAAAAGAGTAATGTTCACAAAAATGTGCAACATGAGATCGAGTGGTTACCCCCTTATGAATGTCGCCGAGGATGGTGTCGACGGGGTGATCTCGTTGTATTGCTTGGTGGACTCTTGGGTGTGGCGGCCTTGGTTCTTCATCCTCCTTGTCTTCATCATTTGCATCTCCCCCTTGATCATTGCCGTCATTTTGAGGTGGCTCATCTCTTGGATCTTCTCCTTCATCAACTTGAGCCTCGTTCTCATTTTGGGTTCGTGGAGATGCTTGAGTAGAGGAGGATGGTTGATCTTGTGCATGTGGAGGCTCTTCGGATTCCTTAGGACACACATCCCCAATGGACATGTTCCTTAGCGCGATGCACGGAGCCTGTTCTTCACCTATCTCATCAAGATCAACTTGCTCTACTTGAGAGCCATTAGTTTCATCAAACACAACGTCACAAGAGACTTCAACGAGTCCTGAGGACTTGTTAAAGACTCTATATGCCCTTGTGTTTGAGTCATATCCTAGTAAAAAGCCTTCTACAGTTTTAGGAGCAAATTTAGATTTTCTACCTCTCTTAACAAGAATAAAGCATTTGCTACCAAAAACTCTAAAATATGAAATATTGGGCTTTTTACCAGTTTGGAGTTCATAGGATGTCTTCTTGAGGATTCGGTGTAGATATAACCGGTTGATGGCGTAGCAGGCGGTGTTGACCGCCTCGGCCCAAAACCGATCCGGTGTCTTGTACTCATCAAGCATGGTTCTTGCCATGTCCAATAGAGTTCGATTCTTCCTCTCCACTACACCATTTTGTTGTGGGGTGTAGGGAGAAGAGAACTCATGCTTGATGCCCTCCTCCTCAAGGAAGCCTTCTATTTGTGAGTTCTTGAACTCCGTCCCGTTGTCGCTTCGAATTTTCTTGATCCTTAAGTCGAACTCATTTTGAGCCCGTCTCAAGAATCCCTTTAAGGTCTCTTGGGTATGAGATTTTTCCTGTAAAAAGAACACCCAAGTGAAGCGAGAATAATCATCCACAATAACTAGACAGTACTTACTCCCACCGATGCTTATGTAAGCGATCGGGCCGAATAAATCCATGTGTAGGAGCTCCAGTGGCCTGTCACTTGTCATGATGTTCTTGTGTGGATGATGAGTGCCAACTTGCTTCCCGGCTTGGCATGCGCTACAAATCCTGTCTTTCTCAAAATGAACATTTGTTAGTCCTAAAATGTGTTCTCCCTTTAGAAGCTTGTGAAGATTCTTCATTCCAACATGGGCTAGTCGGCGATGCCAGAGCCAAACCATGTTAGTCTTAGCAATTAAGCATGTGTCGAGTTCAGCTCTATCAAAATCTACCAAGTATAGCTGACCCTCTAACACACCCTTAAATGCTATTGAATCATCACTTCTTCTAAAGACAGTGACACCTACATCAGTAAAGAGACAGTTGTAGCCCATTTGACATAATTGAGATACAGAAAGCAAATTGTAATCTAAAGAATCTACAAGAAAAACATTGGAAATAGTATGGTCGGGTGATATAGCAATTTTACCCAATCCTTTGACCAAACCTTGATTTCCATCCCCGAATGTGATAGCTCGTTGGGGATCTTGGTTTTTCTCATATGAGGAGAACATCTTCTTTTCCCCTGTCATGTGGTTTGTGCACCCGCTGTCGAGTATCCAACTTGAGCCCCCGGATGCATAAACCTACAAAACAATTTTAGTTCTTGACTTTAGGTACCCAAACGGTTTTGGGTCCTTTGGCATTAGAAACGAGAACTTTGGGTACCCAAACACAAGTCTTGGAGCCCTTGTGTTTGCCCCCAACAAACTTGGCAACTATCTTGCCGGATTTGTTAGTCAGCACATAAGATGCATCAAAAGTTTTAAATGAAATATTATGATCATTTGATGTAATAGGAGTTTTCTTTCTAGGCAACTTGGCACGGGTTGGTTGCCTAGAGCTAGATGTCTCACCCTTATACATAAATGCATGATTAGGGCCAGAGTGAGACTTCCTAGAATGAGTTCTCCTAATTTTGCTCTCAGGATAACCGGCAGGGTATAAAATGTAACCCTCGTTATCTTGAGGCATGGGAGCCTTGCCCTTAACAAAGTTAGACAAATTCTTTGGAGGGGCATTAAGTTTGACATTGTCTCCCCTTTGGAAGCCAATGCCATCCTTGATGCCAGGGCGTCTCCCATTGTAGAGCATACTTCTAGCAAATTTAAACTTTTCATTCTCTAGGTTATGCTCGACAATTTTAGCATCTAATAATGCTATATGATCATTTTGTTCTTTAATTAAAGTCATGTGATCATGAATAGCATTAATATCAATATCTCTACATCTAGCACAAATGGAAACATGCTCAACTGTAGATGTAGAGGGTTTGCAAGATTTTAATTCTACAACCTTAGCATGTAGTATATCATTCTCATTTCTAAGGTTAGAAATAGTAACATTGCAAACATCAAAATCTTTAGCCTTAGCAATTAATTTTTCATTTTCAGTCCTAAGGCTAGCAAGAGAGATATTCAATTCATCAATCCTAGCAAGTAAATCAACATTATCATTTCTAGGACTGGAAATTGAAACATTACACACATGTGAATCAACCTTAGCCAATAAATTAGCATTCTCATTTCTAAGGTTGTTAATGGTCTCATGGCAAATGCTTAGCTCACTAGACAATTTTTTTACATTTTTCAACTTCAAGAGCGTAAGCATTTTTAACCTTAACATGCTTCTTATTTTCCTTGATTAGGAAGTCCTCTTGGGAGTCCAAGAGATCATCCTTTTCATGGATGGCACTAATTAGCTCATTTAGTTTTTCCTTTTGTTGCATGTTTAGGTTGGCAAAAAGGGTACGCAAATTATTTTCCTCATCACTAGCATTATCATCACTAGAGGACTCATATTTAGTGGAGGATTTGGATTTAACCTTCTTCCTTTTGCCGTCCTTTGCCATGAGGCACTTGTGGCCGACGTTTGGGAAGAGAAGTCCCTTGGTGACGGCGATGTTAGCGGCATCCTCATCGGAGGAGGAGTCGGTGGAGCTCTCGTCCGAGTCCCACTCCCGGCAAACATGGGCATCGCCGCCCCTCTTCTTGTAGTGCCTCTTCTTTTCTCTCCTCTTTCCCTTCTTGTCGTCGCCCCTGTCACTATCACTAGATATAGGACATTTTGCAATAAAATGACTGGGCTTACCACATTTGTAGCACACTTTCTTGGAGCGGGGTTTGTAGTCTTTCCCCTTCCTTTGTTTGAGGATTTGGCGAAAGCTCTTGATGACGAGCGCCATTTCCTCATTGTCGAGCTTTGAGGCGTCAATTGGTTGTCTACTTGGTGTAGACTCCTCCTTCTTCTCCTCCGTCGCCTTGAACGCGACCGGTTGTGCCGCGGATGTGGAGGGATCATCTAGCTCGTTGATTTTCTTCAAGCCCTTGATCATATACTCAAAGCTCACAAGATTCCCGATTACTTCCTCGAGAGTCATTAGTGTGTATCTAGGATTACCACGAATTAATTGAACTTGAGTGGGGTTAAGGAAAATGAGAGATCTTAGAATAACCTTAACCACCTCGTGGTCATCCCACTTCTTGCTCCCGAGGTTGCGCACTTGGTTCACCAAGGTTTTGAGCCGGTTGTACATATCTTGTGGCTCCTCTCCTTGGCGAAGACGAAACCGACCGAGCTCCCTCTCGATCGTTTCCCGCTTGGTGATCTTGGTGAGTTCATCACCCTCGTGCGCGGTCTTGAGAAGGTCCCAAATCTCCTTTGCATTCTCCAATCCTTGCACCTTGTTGTATTCCTCCTTACTTAGAGAGGCGAGGAGTATGGTTGTAGCTTGAGAGTTGAAGTGCTCGATTTGGGCCACTTCGTCCGTATCATAATCTTCATCCCCTATGGATGGTACCTGCGCTCCAAACTCAACAACATTCCATATACTTTTATGGAGTGAGGTTAGATGAAATTTCATTAAATCACTCCACCTAGCGTAATCTTCGCCATCAAAAGTTGGCGGTTTGCCTAATGGAACGGAAAGTAATGGAGTATGTCTAGATGTACGAGGATAGTGTAAGGGGATCTTACTAAACTTCTTGCGCTCTTGGCGCTTAGAAGTTACGGACGGTGCATCGGAGTCGGAGGTCGATGTTGATGAAGTGTCGGTCTCGTAGTAGACCACCTTCCTCATCTTCTTGTGCTTGTCGCCTTTCTGATGCAACTTGTGGGAAGAAGATTTCTCCTTCTTCTCCTTGTGGTGTGAAGAAGAAGATCTTTTCTCCTTCTGTTTGGAGAAGTCCTTCTTCTTCTCCTTCCTCTTGGTGCGGGACTCTTCCGATGAAGTGCTCCCGTGACTCGTAGTGGGCTTGTCGCCGGTCTCCATCTCCCTCTTGGTGTGATCTCCCGACATTACTTCGAGCGGTTAGGCTCTAATGAAGCACCGGGCTCCGATACCAATTGAAAGTCGCCTAAAGGGGGGGTGAATAGGGCGAAACTGAAATTTACAAATATAAACACAACTACGAGACGGGTTAGCGTTAGAAATAAACACGAGTCTGAAAGAGAGGGTGCAAAACAAATCATGAGCAAATGCGGAGTGGGACACGATGATTTGTTTTACCGAGGTTCGGTTCTCGCAAACCTACTCCCCGTTGAGGAGGCCACAAAGGCCGGGTCTTTTTCAACCCTTTCCCTCTCTCAAACGGTCCCTCGGACCGAGTGAGCTTCTCTTCTCAAATCACAACCGGGAACAAAACTTCCCCGCAAGGACCACCACACAATTGGTGTCTCTTGCCTTGGTTACAAATGAGTTTTGATCACTTTGAGTGTGTCTCGAATTGAATGCCTAGCTCTTGTAAGTGGTTGAGAACTGGAAAACTTGGATGACTTGAATGTGGGGTGGTTGGGGGTATTTATAGCCCCAACCACCAAACTAGCCGTTTGGTGAGGCTGTCTGTCGAATGGCGCACCGGACAGTCCGGTGCACACCGGACATGTCCGGTGCGACAGCCACGTCACCAAAGCCGTTGGGATTCGACCGTTGGAGCTCTGTCTTCTAGGCCCACTTCGATGTCCGGTGGCGCACCGGACATGTACTGTAGAGTGTCCGGTGCGCCAGCATGGGCGTGCCTGACCTCTGCGCGCGCTGGCGCGCATTCAATGCGTCGCAGGTAGCCGTTGGCACCGAAATAGCCATTGCCCCGCTGTTACACCGGACAGTCCGGTGTACACCGGATATGTCCGATGAATTATAGCGAGGCAGCCAAAGTGAATTCCCGAAGCTGGCGAGTTCCGAGGCCGCTCTTCCTGGGAGCACCGGACACTGTCCGGTGTACACCGGGCAGTCCGGTGAATTATAGTGGAGTTGCCTCTGGAATTTCCCGAAGGTGACGAGTTTGAGTTCAGAGTCCTCTGGTGCACCGGACATGTCCGGTGGCACACCGGACAGTCCGGTGCGCCAGACCAGAGGTGCCTTCGGTTGTCCCTTTGCTCTTTTGTCGAACCCAATACTTGGTCTTTTTATTGGCTAAGTGTGAACCTTTGGCACATGTATAACTTATACACTAGAGCAAACTAGTTAGTCCAATTATTTGTGTTGGGCAATTCAACCACCAAAATTATTTAGGAACTAGGTGTAAGCCTAATTCCCTTTCAAGTTACAGTAACACCAGGGGTGTTACATCCTTCCCCCCATAAAAGAATCTCGTCCCGAGATTTAAAGTTCTAGGGTGAGTAATGGAAAAGGAAATGTGTCACATTTTTATTCCCTTATTTCTGGAACAAGGCAGGGTGGTGTGGGGGTTCACTCCTTTATTACAATAACTGTACACATTTTACAAATTACATGAGGCTAGAAAGCCTAGGAAATTCTTATTCAAAAAGTCTTGAGTTTCCCATGTAGCCTCTTCCTCAGAATGTTGGTTCAATTGTATCTTGTAGAATTTGAGAGTTTTTCTCCGGGTAACCCTGTTCTTTTGATCCAGAACTCGAATAGGATGTTCCGAGTATGTTAAATCTAGTTCCAGGACAACATCAGTTACTTCAACGGTTCGATCGGGAACCCGAAGACACTTCTTCAATTGCGACACATGGAACACATTATGGATAGCAGACAGAGTTTCGGGGAGTTGCAGTCGATATGCCACTGGCCCACATTGCTCCAGTACCGGAAATGGACCAATATATCTGGGTGCAAGTTTCCCTTTAACCCCGAAACGTGATACACCCTTTATTGGTGAAACTTTCAAGTAGACATAATCGCCTACCAGAAAGCATAAGGGTTGTCGTCGTCGGTCTGCATAACTCTTTTGTCGAGTCTGAGCTTTCTTCATATTATGAATAATTTTCTGAACCTTTTCTTCGACCTCTTTCACCATATCAGGCCTAAAGAAGTACCTTTCTCCAGGTTCAGACCAATTTAGCGGAGTTCGACACCGTCGCCCATATAAAGCTTCAAAAGGTGCCATCTTGATACTTTCTTGATAACTGTTATTGTATGAAAACTCCGCTAAAGGCAAACATTCATCCCATTTCTGTGAGAAGTCCAGAACACATGCCCGTAGCATATCCTCAAGTATTTGATTGACCCTCTCAGTTTGTCCACTTGTTTGAGGATGATAGGCCGAACTGTGGAGCAATTTGGTACCCAAGGATTTATGAAATTCTTCCCAAAACTTGGATACGAACTGAGGTCCACGATCCGACACTATAGTTTTTGGAATACCATGTAGACTGAGAATACGGCCAATATATAATGCTGCATAAGTGGCCACTGTATATTTGGCCCTGACGGGTAAGAAGTGGGCAATCTTTGTGAGTCGATCAACAATAACCCAAATAGAATCATATCCTTTGGCCGTCCTGGGCAGTCCCATAATAAAGTCCATACTTATATCTTCCCATTTCCATGTTGGGATCGGCAAAGATTGTAATGGACCAGCAGTTTTCATGTGTATGGCCTTGACACGTCTGCAAGTGTCACACTTAGCCACATAGCGTGCAATCTCGATCTTCATCTTTGTCCACTAGTAATGTTGCTTCAAGTCTTGGTACATCTTAGTGCTTCCGGGATGAATAGAATAACGACTAAGATGTGCTTCATCAAGAATTTGCTGGCGGAGTTCTTCATTTTTTGGCACTACTATGCGGTTTTTAAACCATATCACACCTTGATCGTCTTCCTTGAAACATTTGGCTATTCCAGTCCTTTTCTTCTCTCGCATGTGCTTCATACCCGGATTATCCTTTTGAGCATCAATTATCCTTTGCAAAATGATTGACTCAAGCTTTAGCTGATTCAGAGTTCCTTGTTGGATCATCCCCAGGTTTAGCTTTTCCATCTCTTGACATAAAGTGTTGTCAGAGGTCTTCAGCATAAGACAGTGGCAGGAAGCCTTACGGCTTAGTGCATCTGCCACCACATTGGCTTTGCCTGGGTGATAATGGATCTCCAGTTCATAGTCCTTAATAAGCTCAAGCCATCGTCTTTGCCTCATATTTAATTCTGACTGGGTGAAGATGTACTTCAAACTTTTATGATCTGTATACATGTGACAGATATTTCCCAGCAGATAATGACGCCAAATTTTCAGGGCATGAACCACAGCAGCTAGCTCCAGATCATGGGTTGGGTAATGCTCCTCATGCCGGCGCAACTGCCTTGAATCATATGCAATCACTCGGCCCTCTTGCATTAATACACATCCGAGTCCACTGCCAGACGCATCACAATATACATCAAAAGGCTTAGTGATGTCCGGTTGAGTCAATACCGGAGCAGTGGTTAATAATGTCTTCAATTGCTCAAAGGCTTCATTACACTTAGAAGACCAATTGAATTTAACGTCACTCTTCAATAAACTTGTGATTGGCTTCACAAGCTTAGAGAAATCTGGTATGAATCTGCGATAATATCCAGCTAGTCCAAGAAAACTCCGGACTTGGTGAACAGTGGTTGGGGGTTTCCACTCCAGAATATCCTTGACCTTGCTAGGATCTACGCAATTCCTTTGGCCGATAACACGTGCCCCAAAAATTGAATTTCCTCCAACCAAAACGCGCACTTGCTAAACTTGGCATAAAGCTGATGTTCCCTCAGGCGCGTCAATACAATCCGTAGATGTTGAGCATGCTCCTCTTCATTTTTAGAGTATATCAAGATATCATCGATGAAGACCACCACGAACTTGTCCAACTCGGGCATGAACATTGAGTTCATCAAATAGGTGAAGTGGGCAGGAGCATTTGTTAGCCCAAAGGACATTACCAAATATTCAAATAGACCGTACCGCGTAGTAAACGTGGTCTTCGGTATATCCTCGGGCCGAATACGGATTTGGTGGTAGCCCGACCTGAGATCAATTTTGGAAAATACCCTCGCCCCAGTCAATTGATCAAATAAGATGTCGATCCTTGGAAGAGGGTACTTGTTCTTGATGGTGACCTCATTCAGGGGTCGATAATCCACGCACATTCGCAAGGTTTGATCCTTCTTCTTAACAAAAATGGCGGGGCAACCCCATGGAGACGAGCTTGGCCGGATGAATCCCTTATTCAGTAGATCTTGTAATTGAATCTTCAATTCTGCCAACTCATTAGGGGGCATACAGTACGATCTTCGAGAGATGGGAGCCGTACCGGGCTTTAGCTTAATTACAAATTCTACATCTCTTTCAGGGGGCAGTCCAGGCAAATCTTCCGGAAATACATCTGGAAACTCACATACTACCGGAATATCCTTGATCTTCGGTACAATGGCTTCATATACTCTACCAGAAGCTTTGGTTGGATTGGTTACGGGGAGAGACAAAAGAATCTCTTCTTGATTATAGCTCAACCTGACGGTTCTGAGTTCAGTGTTGAGAATTGCCTTGTGTTGGGTTAACCAATTCATACCCAAAATTACATCTATATCCTGGCCTTTTAGAACAATCATGTTAGCAGGAAAGTTCCGTCCGGCCATTGTTACTGGCACTTCATAGGCCACTTCTCTTGTAAAAATGTGTCCCCCAGGTGAATGAATTTTAAATCCCTCCTTTGATTCATGGCATGCAATGTGATGTTGCTCCACAAATTTCTTGCTAATGAACGTATGCGAAGCACCAGAATCAAAAAGAATAATTGCAGGGTGACTGGCCACGGGAAACGTACCCATCATCACCGGCTCTCCTTCCGGTGTAGTGGCCACTTGGGTGTAATATACACGTCCCGTCTTCTTTGTATTCTTCCCCACAGTATTTCCCTTGGGCTGAGCTAATTTCCCAGGTCCTTGCTGAGCATTTGATTGGTTTTGCTTGGGATATGGGCAGTCTTTGATGAAATGTCCCGACTTGCCGCAATTGAAACACCCGGTTGAAGAGCTGGGCAAAGCAGGGAATCGAGTGCCCGGGGCACTCAGCTGATTTGGGGTAGTGGGGGTATTGTTGGGGCGAATAATGATTGGCTGCTAGAAAGGGAATGAGGGTGGACGAGAAAAAGTGCGATTTTGGCTAGAAGGCCGGATCACAAACCGTTGCCTCTTCGCCTGGCCCTGATTAGGCTTCTCACCACCGAATCCCTTATTCTTCCCAGAACTTGCGTATTTTGCTTCAACAGATAAGGCTGTACTGATAGCCTTTCCATACGTGAGATCTATGCATGTGGCCATCTTTCTCTGCAATCGGTCATTTAGACCCCTCATAAAGCAGTTCTTTTTCTTTAAATCAGTATTCACCTGGTCGATGGCATATTGCGACAGGTGATTAAACTTGTTGAGATACTGATTGACGGTATCTCCTCCTTGTTTCAGCTTCATGAATTCTTCTTGTTTCATGTGCAGAACACCTTCGGGTATGTAGTGTTCACGAAAGGCTGCTTTAAACTCTCCCCAGGTGACTTGATGGTTAGCAGGTTGGATAGCCACAAAATTTCCCCACCAGGTACTGGCAGGGCCACGTAGTTGTTGTGCTGCGAATAATGGCTTCTGCGTCTCTGAACAGCGGAGAAGACCAAACTTTTGTTCAATAACCCGTATCCACTCATCGGCTTCCAACGGGTCCTCAGCTTTGACGAATAGTGGTGGACGGGTTTCAGAAAAATCCAGATAGGTGGTTTCACGGGGGCCTTGCTGATAACCCCTTCCTGCCTACTGCTGGAATTGTTGACCCACCATTTCCCTAAGAAAGCGGGTATTATCTGCGGTTGCGTTTACCAAGGCGACAATCGCCTCAGCCAATGTGGGAGGAACCGGAGGTGGATTTGGGGTAACATCCCTTCCCCCAGAAGTTCCCGCTGCGTCCTGTCCTCTAGTCCTGGTAGGCATCTGAGGCAAAGAACATTTAAAGTAAACATAATGTGCCAGAGAAACCTTCCATTTTACATTACTATAAAAAGTAATGATACAGACTCGATTTTACATAACAGGATACATTACCCATTGTACAAGAGTTCAACCTATTATACAACATACTACTTCTACTTCTACAAACTACACTACTATTCCCACTTCTGATTGTTCTTGGTAGCTTCATCGTCAGGGGTGGGAGACCATATGTCGACCAGCCTTAAAGAAGGAGGAGGCCTAAAAAGGTCTAACTCTCCACCAAGCACTTCTCCCGCAGTATGCGAGGGTCCAGCTTCTGACCTGACGGGATCCGCAGGGACATTTGGGTGTAATTGCGAATACAGTACATGAACTTCCTCATGTAAAGTATTGCAATATACCTGCAAGTTGTCAATAGCAACGCTAAGTTCGTTGACTCGTGCTCGAGCCTTTGCTTCCTTAGCTAAAGCTACTGAGCGAGATTGTACTACCCAATCAAGCGCCAAATCTCGGTCAGCTAGTTGATCTTGCAGGGTGTGGATGTAACTTCTTAAATCATTTATTCGGTCACCGTCCGCAACCCATAGATTGGTCCTGCGTTGTAACTCTGTTTGGAGTTGATTCACGCGAGCTTCGAGATCTCCTATTGGGTCGTTACTCCCGCTACTGCTGTCTTCCTCTCGTGGGGCAAGTTGGTGTCGAGGTACACCAATAGGCGCAGTATGCTTTCACGCCGTTTTCCTTGTACGCGGCGGCATTTTCTAAGGGGGAAAATTTATTAGTATAATTCTTAGCATGATGCATGAATAATTACAGAATCAACCTTAGTTGATTCAACCTTCTATACATCGCACTCTTCCTATCTGGTCTTTGAAATACACTCTTCAGAGATTCTTAGGTAAGAAGAGAAGAAATCTTCTAGATAAGTCTTTTTTGAAGATGCTACATAATACCTGTCAAGAAGGGCTAGCTCCGATACCAGCTATAACGGAACCTCCCAAGTAATTAGGCCCACCTACAATTGTCCTTGTCCAACGGACCTCAGACAACCACTACAAAATAAACCCCCCTATAGCAATGTATATATGTGTTGCTAAATGTCATTATAAGCGTTGCTAGGGCCTATACCAACGCATAATTATGCGTTGCCTATGCTGCCGTTGCTAGGGTCTATTACAACACATACATATGCGTTGGTAACTCCTATTATTAACTGTTGCTATAAAGCAACAGATACTTATGGCTACTGCAACAGTTATATATGTTTTTGCCACAACTAGGCCAGCTCATCTCTAGAGTTATTGCAACATTTAGAATGTATTATGGCAACACTTATATGCGTTGTAAGGAACTTTTGAATTTTATTTATTTATATTGATTTATTTATTTTATTTTATTTGGACCAAAACAAATATGTAGAGCATGTGCGTTACACATTATCGATTCCCAAACTATTATAGGCTTACACATGACAAATAATTTGAAATAAGTCTGTATTAAAAATAGTAGTACCATTACAAAATATCATCCACAACTTAATTCATTACATAATGTGTGAATTGACATTTTTTCTATGACAATATGAAACAAACAAAGGATGACTCATAAACTAGACTCATCAGTAGACTCATCGCTCTCATCACTAATAACGCCAAATTAAATGAGAATCAAAGTCATGGCCCTCATGTTGTGTGTTGTTGTTCAATGGTTGAGATTAAAGAGCTGCCTTTTCTATCTGCAATTGAAATCAGAAAACCGTTCATCTCCCAAGTTACGATCCTGTGGAGTAAAATACATGATAAGTTAAACATCTAATAGTAATATATAAAGGGAGGGTGAATAATTGATATAGGGCATAGGGCATGGAATAATTTTTAGCTTAGTGTTCAAAGCTTCTAAATACACCCAACTCTACATACAGCCAATAACCACCATATACAGTAGGAACTATGACCATAGTAGGAAGAGAAAGTTGGACCAAATCACCACCATATACCAACGCATGCCAGTAATAAGAGAAAGTCGGACATGGTGCTGGAAGGATGAGTGTGATCCATGCAATGCATGGATTTGTTGATATGACATGTTAAGATAAATCTACCATTTACCACCAAAATAACTTGAATTGATCTTAGACTCACCCCTATCAAAGCGTAACCACGTCTAAGTTCCTCTCTTATTTTTTTAAGCTATCTCTTGTCACATTGGACACACAAAACTCTAGCAAGGTACAAGGCATCACTATGAACTGGAACTTGCCAAGGTCAGTGAGCTAAAGTTTGAAAGAACCCTACGAACAAGCCATTAACACTGGCATCTGGAAAATTCACAAAGACATAGGTCGCAATGAGCTAAATGAACTCCAACAAATAAGTCAAGATACTTAGAATGACCCTACATGTGGTAAGTCTGAGATAAAGTACAAAATAACTCAACTGGCAAAACGAAGACTGTTGAAGGAGGGTCACGTTTACATCAGCAGCAGTGATGATAGCAAGCACTGCAAAGTTTCATAGGCTACGTGAACAAACAAGAGATAACTGAAATATCATTATCTGAACAATAGCAGTGACATCACATGCCCAAGTAAAAATAAAAATGCCTCCATGTCCAGTTCCATCAAAGAAAATTCAGGACCTCCAGCTGTGTGAAGGGTACTTCTTTTTTTACTCTAACGTGCATCCATTAATGAGAAGATAGAATTATAGGAAAAACAAGAGGCATGTCGGAACCTTCCAATTGTCATCAAAACTCTCAGTTTAAATGTGAACTGAGAAAACTCAAGTAAAAAATCTAACATCTAAAAATTCCACCGAAAAGAAAAGCACATTGCAAAAATTTAAATTTAGCAACTATATTGTCTGTACAGAAAGAAAATCATAAGCCAAAGAGCATACCTTTAAGCTCATCGCGATAATCTTATTTGGATTGTTTGAATATTTGTGCCACATAAAGCCATATCTTAGTTCCTCTTAAGCTAAAAAGTTAGAAGGCACCGACATCATGTATACAAACCAATAAAGCATATAAGCAGAACAATCTGTTGTTATCAGTCCCAACTAACCTGGTGAAGGCTGAGTATTACTGGACAGCTAGTTGAATAGCTTATAGAGGATCTAACAAGAAACTAGATTTTTGCATTATTATACAGTTACATCACTGGTTGACTTGTGCTGCAGTTAAGCATTTGAGAGAAGCACTCAAATTAGTTGGGACAAGGATGGCATGGAACTAAATCACACTGTTATAATGCTCCAAAAAACATACCAGATTTGGGCATGTTACCACAATCTGTTTATCCATCAGTAGGGTCATACCAGTTTTTGTTATCTAATATTCTTTATAATACATAGCAGTAGGGCCTTCCATACTGCTTCTACAAACTGAAAAACTGGGAGTAGCAGAAAATATAGCTTTCAAGGACAGAACGACAAACTGTAGTCATAGTCCATATCGATAATGCAAGAGCTTCTGCAGCCACCAAATGTAAATTGATCTACACAGGATGCCTTGAATATAATGTAGATTAAAGGCTATATCTATTAGCAGTACCTGTTTTCCTTGCGACGATGGATTCAGATGAAAGAGCTACCAAGGCTGATGCCTTTTGAGTTGGCCCACCATCACTTGAGCCCTTATTGCCACCCTGTAAGTAGTTAAAAATAATAAGAAGGAAAAATAGCATTTATCACGCTTTGTAAATTGAATAACAAAAGTGGACTTGAATCTGAACGCATTCCGAAAAGAACTGAAAGTTTCTTCTCAAAAGAGTTTCCATGAATCTTTTTCAAGGATGGCACGAATCAGCTTTACCGCAACAAAGAAAAAATGTATGTCCAAAAAATAGTAGAATACTGGACATATGAGAAAAGTACATTTCACCTTGTGGTCCTTGGTTTCTAGAGCTTATGAAAGGAGCGGAGGTTACTCTTATCAAACTAAGATAAAATAGGTTCTAAATCCAAAGAGCCCCCAATGCTGGCAAAAAGAAACAGGGATACATAACTTTAAGAACACAGCTAATAATGATTTTATCTATAAATTTCTACTAAAATACAACTGACATGGATCTAGATGTATGATTTTATTACAATCAAGAGCTCCAGTTTTCTCTAAACTGGCAAATAAAGAAGGGTTAATACAATCAGCCCGTAGATCTTGCTGTATCTTACATGGGCAGTGCATTGTTGAAATTCAGAAATACAAAACACAAGGCCTCATGGCTAATTCGTGTAGCAATCATAGAGAGCTACAGTAAAAATAAACATACATGCAAGTAGGGTCAAACAAGTAACTCCAGGGAGTGGGGCAAATTTTCTGGACTGTGGCGCCATCACAAGCACACTGTAAACAGATCATCAATGTAGTATTATTTGAATTGTATGCCCCATAATGATAACACGACCAATCAAATGTTGCTACTGCCACAAATTCACTAAGTGGTCATAATATTAAGTCAGAACGATCAGATCTCGAAATTTTGGGTTAGTAAACTCTAGACACTAGTGGCCTGCCATAGTGCTGCTAATAATGGTTAATTCACATAACTGCTTACTAATAACACTCTAACTGGTATGGGGGTCCATAATTTTATATACATGCCTTCATATGCCAATTTAGATTTTGTATTGTATGTCTGTTTGGCTCTAATATGGTTTGGAATAAGAATGTAAAATAAGGACACCTACTCTGTCATTTCCTTGCCTGAACAATCAAGAAAGTAGAATCTAAATGTCGGTATTTAAATGATAGGAACACAGGTGGGGATGAGGACTTGTTCAGGTTCTTGGTCTATCTAGACTATATAAAAGGTAGAAAAATTAAGTTATTTTATAATCCAATCTAGTTTTGTCTCACGTGTTGGTTTCTTGGCAAAATAAATGAGGTTTGATGATAAATTAGCTGAAGACTTGTTAATATTTGAGAATTAACAGTATAGGTAACACATGAACAAGAACAACAGTACACAACCTAAACTTTATCATTTCCATCCCATGAAAATGACCTGGGTATATGTGGCTCGCCTCCACGGCTCCATATGGGGTTCTTCTCCCTGCTCAGTGCTGTTAGATTACCAATAAAACTTGTTGTCACTGAACATGTAATCAGAAGCAGGGGAACAGGAGGGACAGGCAGATTAGCTCACCTGATGGCAGGTTTCACCATTCTCTGGATAGTAGATCTAGCGACCAACAACTCGGACTCATAGCACCCGGTTACGCTTCTTGGCCTTGACCTCCGGTGCTAAGACCTCCAGCGGCTATAGTTCCATCACATCGACCCTATGCTCACCAAAGCAAATGTTCCCCACCTGTGGTGCAGCCATCCAAAGTGACAGACGACGAGCTCAGGGAGGAGGGGAAGAATGAAGCTAGGTCGTGGAGGCTTGTCTCGATGAGAGAGGCTTGTGGGTGATTTCTTCCATTTCTGGTGGGGCTTGAGGTCGCCATCACAGTGAGAGAGGAGGCCCCGGCGCGCCAGCCGTATGCAGAGCGCGCTCATCATGAGGGCATGCCGTTCGACGTTGTACACAAACACGCAGAGGCGACCGTGGGTGAGGCCATGTCGGTGGACGCGGGCGAGACTGGGGTTAGACACCGTCGAGCGGGGAGGGCTACCTGGACGCGTCGACGGTAGGTGGTACCAACGCGAGGCGCCGCGGCGGGGAGGCCGGTGCCTGGCGCGGCTCGCGCAGATTGGGGAGGCAGCCGTGGGTGAGGCTATGCCGATGCGGGCGTTGAGCGGAGGGTGGTTGCATCGGGAGGCAGCTGCTTGTTTTGCTTCGTCACCCTCTTCTGCGATGGATTGGGGTTAGGGTTTGAGGTGGGCAGGTAGTTCAGGAGATTTTGGCGCACTGACGAAGAAGTCTGCGGCTAGGCGTGTGTAGGCCGCCGGCGGGATTGGGGACTTTTGCGGAGGCGACGGGGGCCATGGCAAGTGGTCGGCGGCGGCGTGGGTAGGTGGTTCAGGCCGCGCTTTGTGTCTCCTTGTGTGAGAGGGTTTTTGGTAGATCGAAATCTAAAAGGACAATATTTGGTTTAATTTATTGTACTTCAAATCATTCAAATTGAGTGTTTTTTCTGAATTTAAATATTAAATGTTACTAGCAAGACATATTAACGGTTGCCACATACTAGTTAATCAATACATTCCGCTAGCAACACATATTAAGTGTTGTCGTATCCTATTTAACACAACGGATGGTACACATAAAGCATTGACATAACTCCAATAACTTAACGGATGCTTGCAACGTATATTAAGCGTTGCCCGCTAATTTCTTACAACACATAAAATCATGTGTTGCTACAGATGCATTGCTATAGGGGGGTTTATGTTGTGGTGAACCCTGTATGTGCCCCTGAACTACTTGACAAGCTCGGTATCTTTCCTTACCTTACCAGGAACGTCTCACCCGTCTTGCAGACATTACAGAACATCGGAGATAAAGAAATGCGGAAGCGATTACATAAACTTACATTTATTAAAAAGTAAGATCAATTTGTTTATTACAGACCAGAACTATATAACGAGTGCAGAATAATATTATTACACATACCAAGGGAGGCAAAAACTCCTCCCGACAGTTATCACACAAAAAGTCCTAATGGAGGATCCTTTCATCCCGCACTTCACTCTTGCTTATCTTCATTAGGAACCACCTTGGAGAAAAAGCAACAAAGGTTGGTCGCTTCCTCACCTAAAAACAACGGAGGGATAAATCCTGAGTATGGAATTACTCAGCAAGTCTTACCCGACTAAGGAAAAGACTCTCAAGGGTATACTGGATAAATAGGAATCAAGGAGAGGCTTTGGCAAAAATCAACTTAGATACTTTTGCAGAAATAGCTTACTAAAGTGAGTCCTTACTTTCAACATTTTAACGCCGAATTAAGTATTAATAGACTCTGTTTGCCTCTAGTCTAATTTCATCATCTCATCAATACAACATCATTTTTATCCATAATGTTCACATCCTGACTTAGGTTGTAGGAAAGTGACCAAGTCTTCATAACCGCGAAGGTACGGCGATCCGAATCGATTATACTCAGCTGAGGATCTCCAATCACACGACATATGTAGCACTTAACCCTTGCATATGTCAACCCGCCACCGGGGTTCTTAAGACCAGATCAGGTTCACGCAAACCGAGAGCACAGATACACCACCCTCCAGCCTCTTGCCACGGTGGGTACACACTACTCTCGCCACCGCTCCACGCCCATTTCGTGTTATCTTATTTTGGCCTTAATCTGCCCGAGGCAAGGCTTACCCATGACGAGGCATGTGACCAGTTAAAGGGTCCTCGATCAGCACGCCTACATACGCATTCAATCCTTAATCAACCTGGGTAGAACATCACCTGTTCTTAACCCAAGTCTCGATTTAAGTACTTCCATCCTTAGGATTGTTTCTGTTCCTTAGGATGAAAAGAGCATCACAGGGAACTTTGCAGTAAGATCCCACCATTGCTCCAAATGAAAATATTCTTGCAGGTAGAAGCCATCCTTTCTCGAGCTAGGCTAAGGACAACCTCTATCCACAAGATCTAAGCAGGGCTAAGCATTTTTGTAAATCATATTTTGATACTTCACAGAAGTATCTATAAAGGTATGGATATCAAGGCAGGCAATGCATCAAAGGGTTTCAAGCAACTCCTATAAACCTAATGCACATTTCACTAGACTTAAAGTGTGTGGAAATTATTTAAAAACACAAGGAAGGGGTTGCATGCACCAGGGCTTGCCTTTGTTAACAGGTGAGTCTGGCTCGGATCCACAAATATCAAAGTAGAAGCAGTTGCCTGCCTGAGAATCCGAGGGTGGTGGTGTCCCTTCTTCGGTGACTTCCACTTCTTCTTCACGTTCTAATCATAACCATACATATGTATAAGCATGAATGCCATGGGATGCTCATGAGGGTGCAAAGATTATAAACTTATTATCTAAGTCTTGAATACAACTTTCCTTCACGGTACTCCGAGAACTTAGGGTTTCCGGAGTCAGTAAAGGAGTTTACAAGGCAGGGGGATGTTTTGGGGTTGGGTGATCAAACAAGGTCCAAATCAACCCAAATTCTACCCAAGGCTTCTAAATAATATGAGGAGCTCATATAAAAATTTTGAGCATTTTTGGGATTACCATTTATCTTTTTAAAAATCCAAAACAACTACTTTTAACTACTTTAAATGCCTTAAAATTTCTTATTTAACCTAAAAATCACCAAACTATTTTTATTAAATTCTAGGAAAAATAAGAAACCTAGGAAAATTGGTTTCATAATTTTACCATTTTTCTATATTTTTTATAATTGTTTTGGCTTTGGAAATAAAAGAAAAAGGAAAACTAGGGAATAGTACTGGGCTGATTTCAACCCAGCGGCCCAATTCAAAGAGGAAAGCGCGCGCGTGCGCCCGCGCGCTCCGGCGATTTTGCGAACTAGCCCCTGCAGTATTGAATAACCTGAAGAACTCCAACCCCTATTTAAAATAGTTGCTGACACTTCACAGAAATGCCCCCGACTTTCTATTTCTTCTCCAAACTAGTCCTCGACCGCGGCGCGCTCATCGTTCACGTCTGCCGAGGCACATACCGGCTATGGCCGGCGATGATTGCTCAAGCCGATTATTGGGGAGGCTTTACCGACCTAAGACAGCCTCGGAACACACACTAATTTGACTTGAACACCTTGAGAACAGTCGGTCCACGTGCACGGCGGAAACCGAGCACGGGAGTACATGTTCCCGCCAAACCATGGTGGATCAGAGCAAACGGACACCACCATGAGCTTCGCGAGTATGCAAGAGCACTAGAACGACACAAGGATTGGACAATGACTTACCAGAGTAAGCTGGCCACGGGCGGGCAGTTTTGGGTGGCGCGGCGGACTGAATTGGGGAAAAGCGGCAATTCAATGACTCTGGATGAAATTACGGGTGGGGATTGAGGCTATAGGATCGTAAGAGACTAGGCTTTCACCGTGCACAATCGATTTGAGAGAAGGTGGAGAGGGCAGTGTGAATTTCTGGTTGTACCCGAGCTCACTTGAAGAACAGCGAACACCTCGCCGTGACCTCCTGCTCAATTTATAGGCACGGCGGCCCAACAGATGGCCCCCGGCCACGGATAGTAACACATGCGCATGCTTACCACGTCGGAAAGGGATACAGTGAGGGAGATGGAGGCATGGACGACACCGCGGCAAAATTCAATGGTCACGGTGGCCGCCGGTGAAGTCTCCGGCTGGACTCCGAGAACGGTGCCACGTGTGCGCCGTTTAACTTCGACTCTATCCATTTTCTAACGCGCACGAACCCGGACGGCGGCGGTACGAATTTTGGCGCAAAGAGGTCGGCGGTGGTGAGTTTGCCGCACTGGCGTTCTCATCCACCTGAGACATTGTACCATGGTGAATGCCCTCCAGTCAGTCTGACAGGCAGATTTTGGGTCTCATTTCCTCTCAAATTTCTATGGCAACGTGATCCACATTCTGCAGCAAATTTGTAGAGTAATATACCATCTACAAATTTGTTATGGGAATCATAGCCAAACTTGCACTGGATCGTGTTAAAATCCAAGTCCAAAGTTAGCTCTATTTCACTGAAGTTCTGAATTTCAGAATTCCACCAGCCTGACAGTCCAGCTTTGGTTGAAATTTTCTCCAATTTTCTCATAAGAACATGGCTTGCACCCTTAAGCAAAGTTGTTCTCCTATAATTGGGCTACAAATTTGATGTGGTGACCTAGGGCAAAATCTCCTTTGTTCAGAAGCTACAAGGTCACAAAGATGAGCACAATACACTGAAAACTAGACTTAGAATAGAACCTAATTGAGGTCCATTTTGCATTTAAGTCCAAAATCCAATGTTTGGCTTTCAAGTCCACATATTTGTGAACCAAATGACTCAAAATACTTATATGACTTGGTTTTTGCACTTTAGTCCAAAAGTGGGCTAATTTTGCACATAGGTCCCTAGGGTTTGGTTTTAGGGTTTTCCAGGATTCCAATTAGGGTTTTTGGTATCCCAAGGGCATAAATGTGATTCAACTTTGTTTTTGGGGACATTTTATGACTCTTCCCCTAAAGTCTTTAGGGTTTCTCATCTTGGGTTAAGTTTTGCCCCTTTGAGCCTGATTTAGGGTTAAGTTTCCTATCCAGGGTTATATTTGCAAAAACACTTAAACAACACAACATGTTTGAAATTTTTGCCTAGTGAATGCACTCTAGGTGTATCAACCATATGCAATGTCAATGCTTATGATGTCATGCTCAAGTTTTAGTTACAGTAACACCAGGGTTGTTACAGATAGGGCCCGAGGGCTCGGTGCCTCCCTCCGGTGGGATTCCATTACAAATCGTTCCTGCTGGTCTCGGAAATGTCCTAGGGTACCTCGGGAGCGTAGCCCGAGCCTCGGCCATGTATCGGACGTATCCAGGGTCATCCCTCACTCTGCGTGTTCTAGGGCGGCTGTCGAACCCTTTCGAGGGGCCAGCCTTCGAACCCCTGATCAGTAATAGGTGCGGAGTGTGACGGAACCTCCCAAGTAACTAGGCCGACCTACAGTTATCTTTGTCCAACAGACATCAGACAACCCTGTAGATGTTCCTGGATTACTCGACAAGTTCGGTATCTTCTTCTTACCTTACCAGGAACGTTTCACCCGTCTTGTAGACATTACAGAACATCAGAGATATAGATATGCGGAAGCGATTACATAAACTTACATTTATTAAAAAGTAAGATCAAGTTGTTTATTACAGACCAGAACTATATAACGAGTGCAGAATAATATTATTACACATACCAAGGGAGGCAAAAACTCCTCCCGACAGTTATCACACAAGAAGTCCTAATGGAGGATCCTTTCCTCCCGTACTTCACTCTTGCTTATCTTCATTAGGAACCACCTTGGAGCAAAAGCAACAAAGGTTTGTCGCTTCCTCACCTAAAACAACGGAGGGATAAACCCTGAGTATGGAATTACTCAGCAAGTCTTACCCGACTAAGGAAAAGACTCTCAAGGGTATGCTGGATAAATAGGAATCAAGGAGAGGCTTTAGCAAAAATCAACTTAGATACTTTTGCAGAAATAGCTTACTAAAGTGAGTCCTTACTTTCAACATTTTAACGCCGAATTAAGTATTAATAGACTCTGTTTGCCTCTAGTCTAATTTCATCATCTCATCAATACAACATCATTTTTATCCATAAAGTTCACATCCTGACTTAGGTTGTAGGGAAGTGACCAAGTCTTCATAACCGCGAAGGTACGGTGATCCGAATCGATTATACTCAGCTGAGGATCTCCAATCACACGACATATGTAGCACTTAACCCTTGCATATGTCAACCCGCCACCGGGGTTCTTAAGACCAGATCAGGTTCACGCAAACCGAGAGTACAGATACACCACCGTCCAGCCTCTTGCCATGGTGGGTACACGCTAATCTCGCCACCGCTCCACGCCCATTTCGTGTTATCTTATTTTGGCCTTAGTCTGCCCGAGGCAAGGCTTACCCATGACAAGGCATGTGACCAGTTAAAGGGTCCTCGATCAGCACGCCTATATACACATTCAATCCTTAATCAACCTGGGTAGAACATCACCTGTTCCTAACCCAAGTCTCGATATAAGTACTCTCATCCTCAGGATTGTTTCTGTTCCTTAGGATGAAAAGAGAATCACAGGGAACTTTGCAGCAAGATCCCACCATTGCTCCTCAAAAGAAAATATTCTTGCAGGTAGAAGCCATCCTTTCTCGAGCTAGGCTAAGGACAACCTCTATCCACAAGATCTAAGCAGGGCTAAGCATTTTTGTAAATCATGTTTTTGTTACTTCACCAGAAGTATCTTATAAAGGTATGGATATCAAGGAAGGCAATGCATCAAAGGGTTCCAAACAACTCCTATAAACCTAATGCACATTACACTAGACTTAAAGTGTGCAAAAATTATTTAAAAACACAAGGAAGGGGTTGCATGCACCGGGGCTTGCCTTCGTTCACAGGTGAGTCTAGCTTGGATCCACAAATATCAAAGTAGAAGCAGTTGCCTGCCTGAGAATCCGAGGGTGGTGTCTTCTCTTCAGTGACTTCCACTTCTTCTTCATGTTCT
The DNA here is from genome assembly GCA_029449295.1 of Zea luxurians. Lineage (NCBI taxonomy): Eukaryota > Viridiplantae > Streptophyta > Magnoliopsida > Poales > Poaceae > Zea > Zea luxurians. The sequence continues at coordinate 2,053,606 of JAOPSE010000083.1, read as the reverse complement.
AACATAACCATATATATATGTATAAGAATGGATGCCATGGGATGCTCATGAGGATGCAAAGATAATATAAACTTATTTTCTAACTCTTGAGTACAACTTTCCTTCACGGAACTCTGAGAACTTAAGGTTTCCGGAGTCAGTAAAGGAGTTCACAGGGCAGGGGGTGTGTTTTGGGGTTTGGTGATCAAACAAGGTTCAAATCAATTCAAATTCTACCCAAGGCTTCTAAATATTGTTTTAAGTTCCCATAACAAGTTTGGGCATTTTTAGACTTACCAATTATTTTCTAAAATTCTAGAACTAATACTTTTAACTACTTTAAATGCCCTAAAATTTCTTATTTCCACTAAAAATCACAAAACTATTTTTATTAAATACTAGGGAAAATAAGGAATCTAGGAAAATTGGTTTCACAATTTTACCATTTTTCTACCATTTTCTATAATTGTTTTGGCTCTGGAATAAAAGAAAAAGAAAAACCAGTGAATAGTTCTGGGTTGGTTTCGGCCCAAGCGGCCCAGTCAGAGGGGAAAAGCGCGCGCGCCCGCGCCCGCGGGGCAGGTTTGCGCAGAGGTCCCCTAGAGTTTTGAATAACCCGAGAAAGTCCGAACACTATTCAAAACAGTCGCTGACACTTTACACAGGGGTCCCCCAACTTCTGTTTCCTCGCACTGGGAGGTCCCCGACGGCGTTCAAGCACGGCTGAGCTCCGGCGAGCACTTACGCCGGCCGATTGGGGCTATTACTGGCGCTCTCCGACGACTTACACCTAATTCATACCTTAATCGATGTTTCCCCTAACTTAATTTCACCAATCGCGCACTAAAACTCTCTGGGCACGGTGACCGAGAACATGGCGGCTGGATCGTCGCGTTCCCGACGATTGGTGGCGGTCCAATTCAATTCGGTTGGTCGGTGAGCATCACAGGCGCATAAGAATACTTAGACAAGGGAACAGAGGGGAAGAGCTGACCTGAGTTGGGCTGACCGCGGCGGGGTTGAGTTCTACGGTGGCGGAAATCGTGATTGGGGAAATGAGCAATTCTCAGTCACTGGTGGATAATCCGGTGCAAGGTTTGGTGCAACTGATGCGTAATTATCCTACAGAGTGGCGGGGACACTCAATTTATAGCGAGGGGAAGCGGTGGCCAGTGAATTCGGGGAGGACGCGCGGCGGCCGGAAATGAAGAAGAAGGCGGGCGCGGTGAATTCGTGTCCCGCGGCGTGGCAGGCTCCCCGGCGACGATGGGACAGCCTTAAGGTGTCACGGCGGTGCTGTAGAACGGCTAGGCCACGCGGCGCACGGCCGGGAGGCGGCGGTTACCGGCGAGCTTATCGGTTTCAGCCGCAAAGCAGAAGGGGAGCCACGGTGAGTCACCGGAGTGACCTCCAGCTCACCGTCGGCGAGGATCCTTACCCCGCGATGTTATCAATCCACCCCGCACGCGAATCTTGATGCCGGCGACACGAATCACGGCGAGGGAGATCACCGGCGGTGGGATTCTTCTGCTGCGCTTGTTCTGATCCGTTGAGGGCACTGTACCATCAGAGATTCAGTTTTTGATGCCTGACAGAGCAAGTTGGAGCAGGATTTACTCTCAATTTCCAATGGCAACTCCACTCAAGCTCTGTAGCAAAATTGTAGAACTATAAACCAGCAACAATTCGGCTATAGGACTTGAACCCATTCGAGCACTAAATCAAGATGGAATTCATACTCAAAGTTGGCTCTACTACTCTGAATGTCTGAATTTCAGACTGAATCAGCCTGACCACCAATCTTTAGGCTTAATTATCTCTGGATTCTTCTCAACAAGTGAACTTACAAACTTAAGCGAAGTTGTTCTTCTATAATTAGACTACAACTTTGATGTGGTGACCTAGGGCAAAATCTCTTTTGTTTAGAAGTTACAAGGTCACAAAGAAGAGCACAATACACTGAAATTCAGACTTATTCAAAAGAGTTCAAATGTGGCTCTTTTGCAAATAAGTCCAAAACTCAGGGTTTGGCTTACAAATTCACATATAAGTGACCCAAATAACTTAAGACACTTATTTGACTTGGTTTTTGCACTTTAGTCCAAAAGTGGACTAATTTTGCACATAGGTCCCTAGGGTTTGGATTTAGGGTTTTCCAGGGTTCTAATTGAGATTTTTGGTATCTCAGGGGTATAAATGCGACTCAATTTTGTTTTTGGGGACATTTTATGACTCTTTCCCTAAAGCCTTTAGGTTTTCTCATCTTGGGTTAAGTTTTACCCCTTTGAACCTGATTTAGGGTCAGGTTCCCTATCCAGGGTCCTATTTGCAAAACACCCAAAAACAATACATTGGTTTGAAATTTTTACCTAGTGAATGCACTCTAGGTGTATCAAACATATGCAATGTCAATGCTTATGATGCCATGCTCAAATTTTAGTTATAGTAACACCATGGGTGTTACATCCTTCCCCCATAAAAGAATCTCGTCCCGAGATTTAAAGTCCTAGGGTGAGTAATGGAAAAGGAAATGTGTCACATCTTTATTCCCTTATTTTTGGTACAAGGCAGGGGTGGTGTGGGGGTTCACTCCTTTATTGCAATAACTATATACACTTTACAAATTACTTGAGGCTAGAAAGCCTGGGAAATTCTTATCTAAAAAGTCTTGAGTTTCCCATGTAGCCTCTTCTTTAGAATGTTGGTTCCACTGTATCTTATAAAACTTGAGAGTTTTTCTCCGGGTAACCCGGTCCTTTTGATCCAGAACTCGAATAGGATGTTCCGAATATGTTAAATCTGGTTCCAGGACCACACCTGTCACTTCAATGGTTCGATCTGGTACCCGAAGACATTTCTTCAATTGCGACACATGGAACACATTATGTACAGCAGACAATGTTTCGGGAAGTTGAAGCCGATATGCCACTGGTCCACATTGCTCAAGTATAGGAAATGGACCAATGTACTGGGGTGCAAGCTTCCCTTTAACCCCGAAACGCGATACACCCTTCATTGGTGAAACTTTCAAGTAGACATAATCGCCCACCAGAAAGCATAAGGGTTGTCGTCGTCGGTCTGCATAACTCTTTTGTCGAGTCTGAGCTTTCTTCATATTATGAATAATTTTCTGAACCTTTTCTTTGGCCTCCTTCACCATATCAGGCCTAAAGAAGTACCTTTCTCTAGGTTCAGACCAATTTAGCGGAGTACGACATCGCCGTCCATATAGCGCTTCGAAGGGTGCCATCTTGATACTTTCTTGATAGCTATTATTATATGAAAACTCCGCTAAGGGCAAACATTCATCCCATTTCTGTGAGAAGTCCAGAACACATGCTCGCAGCATATCCTCAAGTATTTGATTGACCCTCTCAGTCTGTCCACTTGTTTGAGGATGATAAGCCGAACTGTGGAACAATTTGGTACCCAAGGATTTATGAAGTTCTTCCCAAAATTTGGATACGAACTGAGGTCCACGATCCGACACTATAGTTTTTGGAATACCATGCAAACTGAGAATACGGGCAATGTATAATGCTGCATAAGTGGCCACTGTATATTTGGCCCTGACGGGTAAGAAGTGGGCAATCTTGGTGAGTCGATCAACGATAACCCAAATAGAATCATACCCTTTGGCCGTCCTGGGCAGTCCCACAATAAAGTCCATACTTATGTCTTCCCATTTCCATGTTGGGATCGACAAAGATTGTAATGGACCAGCAGTTTTCATGTGTATGGCCTTGACACGTCTGCAAGTGTCACACTTAGCCACATAGCGTGCAATTTCGATCTTCATCATTGTCCACCAGTAATGCTGCTTCAAGTCTTGGTACATCTTAGTGCTTCCGGGATGAATAGAATAGTGACTAAGATGTGCTTCATCAAGAATTTGCTGGCGGAGTTCTTCATTCTTTGGCACTACTATGCAGTTTTTAAACCATATCACACCTTGATCGTCTTCCTTGAAACATTTGGCTGCTCCAGCCCTTATTTTCTCCCGTATGTGCTTCATACCCAAATTATCCTTTTGAGCATTAATTATCCTTTGCAAAATGATTGACTCAAGCTTTAGCTGATTCAGAGTCCCTTGTTGGATCATCCCCAGGTTTAACTTTACCATCTCTTGACATAAAGTGTTGTCAGAGGTCTTCATCATAAGACAGTGGCAGGAAGCCTTACGGCTCAGTGCATCTCCCACAACATTGGCTTTGCCTGGATGATAATGGATCTCCAGTTCATAGTCCTTAATAAGCTCAAGCCATCGTCTTTGCCTCATATTTAATTCTGACTGGGTGAAGATGTACTTCAAACTTTTATGATCTGTATAAATATGACAGACATTTCCCAGCAGATAATGACGCCAAATTTTCAGGGGATGAACCACAGCAGCTAGTTCCAGATCATGAGTTGGGTAATGCTCCTCATGTCGGCGCAACTATCTTGAAGCATATGCAATTACTCGGCCCTCTTGCATTAATACACAGCCGAGTCCACTGCCAGACGCATCACAATATACATCAAAAGGCTTAGTGATGTCCGGTTGAGCCAATACCGGAGCAGTGGTTAATAATGTCTTCAATTGCTCAAAAGCTTCATTACACTTAGAAGACCAATTGAATTTAGTGTCATTCTTCAATAAACTTGTGATTGGCTTCACAAGCTTAGAAAAATCCGGTATGAATCTGCGATAATATCCAGCTAGTCCAAGAAAACTCCGGACTTGGTGAACAGTGGTTGGGGGTTTCCACTCCAGAATATCCTTGACTTTGCTAGGATCTACCGCAATTCCCTTGGTAGATAACACGTGCCCCAAGAATTGAATTTCCTCCAGCCAGAACGCGCACTTGCTGAACTTGGCATACAGCCTATGTTCCCTCAGGCGCGCCAATACAATCCGTAAATGTTGAGCATGCTCCTCTTCATTTTTAGAGTATATCAAGATATCGTCGATGAAGACTACCACGAACTTGTCCAATTCGGGCATGAACACCGAGTTCATCAAGTAAGTGAAATGAGCAGGAGCATTGGTTAGCCCAAAGGACATTACCAAATATTCAAATAGACCGTATCGCATAGTAAACACAGTCTTCGGTATATCCTCGGGCCGAATACGGATTTGTTGTAGCCCGACCTGAGATCAATTTTGGAAAATACCCTCGCTCCAGTCAGTTGATCAAATAAGATGTCAATCCTTGGAAGAGGGTACTTATTCTTGATGGTGACCTCATTTAGGGGTCGATAATCCACGCACATACGTAAGGTTTGGTCCTTCTTCTTAACAAAAATGGCGGGGCAACCCCATGGAGACGAGCTTGGCCGGATGAATCCCTTGTTCAGTAGATCTTGTAATTGAATGTTCAATTCCACCAACTCATTAGGAGGCATATGGTACGATCTTCGGGAAATGGGAGCCGTACCGGGCTTTAGCTCAATTACAAATTCTACATCTCTTTCAGGGGGCAGTCCAGGTAAATCTTCCGGAAATACATCTGGAAACTCACATACTGCCGGAATATCCTTGATCTCCGGTACAATGGCTTCATATATTCTACCATTACACTATTCTTGCTTCTAATTACTCTAGGCAGCTTCATTGTCAGGGGTGGGAGACCATACGTCGACCAGCCTCATAGAAGGAGGGGGCCTAAAAAGGTCTAACTCGCCACCAGGCGCTTCTCCCGCATTATGCGAGGGTCCGGCTTCTGACCTGACGGGATCCGCAGGGACATGTGGGTGTAATTGCGAATACAATACATGAACTTCGTCATGCAAAGTATTGCAATATACCTGCAAGTTGTCAATAGCAGTGCTAAGTTCGTTGACTCGTGCTCGAGCCTTCGCTTCCTTAGCCCAAGCTACCGATCGAGACTGCACTGCCCAATCAAGCGCCAAATCTCGGTCAGCAAGTTGATCTTGCAGGGTGCGGATGTAACTTCTTAATTCGTTTATTCGGTCACCATCCGCAACCCATAAATTGGTCCTGCGTTGTAACTCTGTTTGGAGTTGATTCACGCGAGCTTCGAGATCACCAATTGGATCGTTGCTCCCGCTACTGCTATCTTGCTCCCGTGGGGCAAGTTGGTATCGAGGTACACCGATAGGTCCAGTATGCTTTCGTGCAGTCTTCCTCGTACGTGGTGGCATTTTCTAAGGGGGAAATTTATTAGTACAATTCTTAGCATGATGCATGAGTAATTACAGAATCATCTTTAGTTGATTCAACCTTTTATATATTGCACTCTTCCTATCTGGTCTTTGAAATAAACTCTTCAGAGATGCTTAGGTAAGAAGAGAAGAAATTTTCTAGATAAGTCTAAGAAAATCTTTTTGAAGATGCTTCATAATATCTGCCAAGAAGGGCTACGCTCTGATACCAGCTGTGACGGAACCTCCCAAGTAACTAGGCACACCTACAGTTGTCTTTGTCCAACAGACATCAGACAACCCTGTAGATGTTCCTGGATTACTCGACAAGTTCGGTATCTTCTTCTTACCTTACCAGGAACGTTTCACCCGTCTTGTAGACATTACAGAACATCGGAGATATAGATATGCGGAAGCGATTACAAAAACTTACATTTATTAAAAAGTAAGATCAAGTTGTTCATTACAGACCAGAACTATATAACGAGTGCAGAATAATATTATTACACATACCAAGGGAGGCAAAAACTCCTCCCGACAGTTATCACACAAGAAGTCCTAATGGAGGATCCTTTCCTCCCGCACTTCACTCTTGCTTATCTTCATTAGGAACCACCTTGGAGCAAAAGCAACAAAGGTTTGTCGCTTCCTCACCTAAAACAACGGAGGGATAAACCCTGAGTATGGAATTACTCAGCAAGTCTTACCCGACTAAGGAAAAGACTCTCAAGGGTATGCTGGATAAATAGGAATCAAGGAGAGGCTTTAGCAAAAATCAACTTAGATACTTTTGCAGAAATAGCTTACTAAAGTGAGTCCTTACTTTCAACATTTTAACGCCGAATTAAGTATTAATAGACTCTGTTTGCCTCTAGTCTAATTTCATCATCTCATCAATACAACATCATTTTTATCCATAATGTTCACATCCTGACTTAGGTTGTAGGGAAGTGACCAAGTCTTCATAACCGCGAAGGTACGGCGATCCGAATCGATTATACTCAGCTGAGGATCTCCAATCACACGACATATGTAGCACTTAACCCTTGCATATGTCAACCCACCACCGGGGTTCTTAAGACTAGATCAGGTTCACGCAAACCGAGAGCACAGATACACCACCGTCCAGCCTCTTGCCACGGTGGGTACACGCTACTCTCGCCACCGCTCCACGCCCATTTCGTGTTATCTTATTCTGGCCTTAGTCTGCCCGAGGCAAGGCTTACCCATGACGAGGCATGTGACCAGTTAAAGGGTCCTCGATTAGCACGCCTACATACGCATTCAATCCTTAATCAACCTGGGTAGAACATCACCTGTTCCTAACCCAAGTCTCGATTTAAGTACTCTCATCCTTAGGATTGTTTCTGTTCCTTAGGATGAAAAGAGCATCACAGGGAACTTTGCAGTAAGATCCCACCATTGCTCCTCAAAAGAAAATATTCTTGTAGGTAGAAGCCATCCTTTCTCGAGCTAGGCTAAGGACAACCTCTATCCACAAGATCTAAGCAGGGCTAAGCATTTTTGTAAATCATGTTTTTGATACTTCACCAGAAGTATCTTATAAAGGTATGGATATCAAGGAAGGCAATGCATCAAAGGGTTCCAAACAACTCCTATAAACCTAATGCACATTACACTAGACTTAAAGTGTGCAAAAATTATTTAAAAACACAAGGAAGGGGTTGCATGCACCGGGGCTTGCCTTCGTTCACAGGTGAGTCTAGCTCGGATCCACAAATATCAAAGTAGAAGCAGTTGCCTGCCTGAGAATCCGAGGGTGGTGGTGTCTTCTCTTCAGTGACTTCCACTTCTTCTTCGTGTTCTAACATAACCATATATATATGTATAAGAATGGATGCCATGGGATGCTCATGAGGATGCAAAGATGATATAAACTTATTTTCTAACTCTTGAGTACAACTTTCCTTCACGGAACTTCGAGAACTTAAGGTTTCCGGAGTCAGTAAAGGAGTTCAAAGGGCAGGGGGTGTGTTTTGGGGTTTGGTGATCAAACAAGGTTCAAATCAATTCAAATTCTACCCAAGGCTTCTAAATATTGTTTTAAGTTCCCATAACAAGTTTGGGCATTTTTGGACTTACCAATTATTTTCTAAAATTCCAGAACTAATACTTTTAACTACTTTAAATGCCCTAAAATTTCTTATTTCCACTAAAAATCACAAAACTATTTTTATTAAATACTAGGGAAAATAAGGAGTCTAGGAAAATTGGTTTCACAATTTTACCATTTTTCTATCCGCCTGAGTGCTCTGGGGCGGCTGTCGAACCCTTCCGAGGGGCCAGCCTTCGAACCCCTGATCAGTAATGGGCGCGGAGCCCGGGTGCTCTGGGGCGGCTGGCGAACCCTTCCGGGGGGCCAGCCTTCAAACCCCTGATCAGTAGGAGGGCTCGGGGGCCCGACTGTTCTGGGCGGCTGCTGGACCCCGCAGGGCGCAACCTTCGAACCCCTGATCAGTAGGAGGGCTCGGGGGCCCGTTTCCTTCGCGGGGAAGGATCCCTTTCAAAATATCCCCTTTCTCGGTCCCTGTGGCAAGAGAGAGAGAGGAAACGGAAAAGGATATGAATTTAAAAATCGTGGCGCACCTTTTTTGACACGACCATTATAGCGGAGGTGAAACGTCGCTCGCTTCGCCTGCCAACGGTGTCGCTGGCTCTGCCAAGGAGTTAATGCGACGGGACGGGTGATTCGCGGGGCGTCTGTTGCGCGTGTGCGGGCCGTTCCAGGAACGGGGCACGGGCGCGTCGTTCTTACGCCATGGGAGAGGGCTCCCCTGCTGCTTCAGGAAAGGACGCGAGCCTGGGGGTGATTTGACTGCTGCTTCCGCCCGTCTGTTGTAGCAGTTATTGCCGGTCCGCTTTTGGCCAAATCAACTATCGTGCCTACCCCCGCGGCTGGCTGACCCTTGACCGCTGTACTCAGTAAGCACTGTTGGGTCATGCGCGGGGCTGCCTCGAGTCGCGACACTGGTTCTGCAGTCGAAAAGATGCAGCATTGGCGCAGGTGGCGGTGCGGTTTCCTTGCACGTAGTGACCATCGCGCCGGTTGCATGGTATGTGGGACCGGGCCTTCATGCTGGTCCACCAGAAGTGACGAAGCCGAAAGGGTGCATAACCGTGGTGCGATTGCATGCTCCCTGCGTGGCGGCTCGACCTTTCGTCCGCTGGTTCCGGCGAGGATGAGGGAACGCTTATAACCGCAGGGCGTTTCATGCCTTGCGTGCGGCGGTTTGCCTCCTTCGCGTCTCGAGTCAGTTCTGATGACGTGTGGGACCTAGCCCTCGTGTCGTGGGGTGGGAACCCTGGAGCACGTCGGTGGAGACTTTGCCCGTGACGCTTGGGGGCGCAAGTGAGGAGATCTGCCAATAAAAGAGGATTGATCCCCCGGGCAGTGGCCATGCCTTCACACTCCTCTCTTGTATTGCTCCCTTCAACCTTTCGTGTCCCCAGATGGGGCGCGCCTGTGTGGCTTTCTTCTTGCTGTTGTTTGAGAAGCGCGACCTTATGGGGGTTGGCGCTCTCTAGTCATCGCTCGGCTTCAAGGATTTTCATCATGCAGCCCGGTTGCATTCCCTCACCAATGGTCATCCGTAGGGATGATCACCAGCCTAGTGGTGGGGAGAAGCAAGCCGGGCTACGACCTCCGCCCTGCCCTCAGCTTCAAGGATCTTCGTCATCCGGGCTGAGGCGAAGGAGCGCACCGAGTGGGGGGCCACCTCCGTGTGGGTCAGTGACCCTTTTCTTCCCCTAGCATTCGGGGGAGAAGGGCATCCTCCAGCCCTACAGAGGCATCCTCCATCCATGCGGGGGAAGGCGAACTACTGCTCCCTGGCCAGGGTGCAGCTTTCCGTCCTCCACCCGGGCGGCGGTTTTGCCGTTCGCGGGCCGGCCACGTCCAGATCCTCCTCGCGCCGTCAGCTGCACCGGGGGGTCGCTCAACACGTCGTACGCTGCGAGGTCGGTACTCGTGTTCTGGGACAGCCTCGGCGAGGACAGGAGTGAGGACCTTCCGGTGCACTTTGGGGCAGCCGTTGTTCACTGACGCGGTGTTGGTGGGTAGGTGGCCGCTGTCGTCGATGCTGAGGTGGTGGTCGCCATAGGTGAGGCTTCCTCTTGCACAAGCGGTTGTCTCTGCCGATGAGACCGCCAGCGCCACCTGCATTCCAGGCCTCCGGCTCTTTGGCTTTAATGGCTGGTTCTCGTCCTTCATGAGGGACATGAACGAAAGCCTTTCAGCAGTAGCGTTTGCCCTGAGGCCATCGCTGCTGCTGTCTAGCTGCCCGAGACGGAGGTCGTTGTCGCTGCTGGTGCAGCGGTCGCCGGCGAGCCGGTCGAAGCTCGTTATTCCGCAGGCCCTCTGGTGTGGAGGCAGTTCATTCCCGCGGGAATGGAGCTAGAGTCCCGTTCGTTAGGGAATGTAAGAGCAAAATGTGATTGCTCCATGTACTGAGATATCTGTTGTAGGTCGGGAAAGCCGCCGAGGGCGCTGTCGACGTCTACATAGCGTAGTTATCCCGAGTACGTGTGTTTGTTGTTCGTAGCCGCTGAGGCCTGAACATTTGGGTATTTGAGTAGAAAGTCGTGCTTCTTCCTTGTTTCGAGCCTTGAGACTTGCCCATCGGTAGCCGAACCACTTAACTGAGCGCAAGTTACTTTTCACGGAAGGTGACAAGTGAGGTATCCGTATCCTAGAGGTGTAGGATTCCCTCGGCTTGGTCAGCCTTGCCATTCAAGGTCTCTTTCGCCCAGTTTAAGAACCTTCGGCTGCTCTGCGATGAGCCGAAGCTGAAGGCAGCGGTGGCGTGGATAGAGGCGATCTCGGCTCGAACAGAGGCTTTCTCGGCGTGGGAGCAGGTGGCTTCCCAGGCCAAGGAGGTGCAGCAGCGGCAGCTGGGGTTTGGCCAGATCACCCGCGAGCAGGACCAATCCTGGAGCCAAGCCACCGAAGCCGTGAGCCGGGCTGAGATCCTCGGGGGATAGCTGGCTGGGGCTTTGGAGCGGCTGGCCGAGGCGCCTGCTCGCATCGCCGTCTGAGGCTGGGCCAGATTCCGTCGAGGGTGGAAATGACACCGAGGGTGCTGCTCCTCCCCCTGCTGATGTTTGAGCCTGCATGAACAGTTCGTCTGAAGTATGCGTACGTTTTTTGCGGCCACCGAGGCCTAAACATATTTAGCGTTCAGATTATAAAGCTATGTTTTCTTTCCTCTTGTTTCGAGCATTTAGGACTTGTTCGTCGGCACCAGAATCGCATTATCCGAGCGAGAGTTACTTTTCACGGAAGGTGATGAGTGAGGTATCCGTATCCCGGAGGCGTAGGAGTCCCTCGGCTCGGTCGGCCTTGCCGCTTACGTGCTCTCTCACCCGTTCGTAGGATTCTGCTATCGATATAGTCGAAATATGCACGAAAGTCGTTTTCTACCCGAGCGTTAGGACTTGTTCGGTAGCAGGATCGCTTATCCGAGCGTGAGTTACTTTTCGCGGAAGGTGATGAGTGAGGTATCCGTATCACGGAGGCGTAGGAGTCCCTCGGCTCGGTCAGCCTTGCCGCTTACGTGCTCTCTCACCCGTTCGTAGGACCCTGCTATCGATATAGTCGAAAGCACGAAAGTCGTTTTCTACCCGAGCGTTAGGACTTGTTCGATAGCAGAACCGCTTATCCGAGCGTGATTTACTTTTTGCGGAAGGTGACGAGTGAGGTATCCGTATCCCAGAGGCGTAGGAGTCCCTCGGCTCGGTCGGCCTTGCCGCTTAAGGTATCTCCCGCTCGTTTTTAGGGTTCCGTTATCGATATAGTCGGAAGGCAAGGGAGTTGTTTCGATAGAAAAGTTTTCTTGGTAGAAAACTTTTCCAAAGAAAATTTTGATGCAGAGGGGGTTCCTCCCTTCTAGCCCCTGAGGGAGGGTCGGGCTTTGCCGAGGCAAGGCTGATCCTTCCTTGACGGTTAGACTTTATTTATGTATATAAAGAAAACAAGGAATGTGAATGACTTGAAACATTTTAAGGGAAGAAGCGACGTAGCTATTCGATGTTTCAAGCGTTGCTGTAGACCTTGCCTTGATCGTTGGCCAGCTTGTATGTCCCGGGCTTTAGAATTTTGGCGATGATGAACGGCCCCTCCCAGGGAGAAGTAAGCTTGTGGTGCCCTCAGGCGTCTTGTCGCAACCGAAGCACCAAGTCTCCCACTTGGAAGCCTCGGGGCCGAACCCTTCGGGCGTGGTAGCATCGTAGAGACTGCTGATACCGCACCGAGTGTAGTAAGGCCATGTCCCGAGCCTCTTCCAGCTGGTCCAAGGAATCTTCTCGGCTGGTCTGGTTGCCTCGATCGTCGTACGCCTTTGTCCTCGGGGAACCGTATTCTAAGTCCGTGGGTAAGATAGCCTCGGCCCCATAGACTAGGAAAAACGGTGTGAAGCCCGTGGCCCAGCTCGGCGTCGTCCTCAGACTCCAGACCACCGAGGGTAGCTCCTTCATCCATCGCTTGCCAAACTTGTTGAGGTCGTTGTAGATCCTCGGTTTTAGTCCCTGTAAAATCATACCGTTGGCGCGCTCCACCTGCCCATTTGTCATCGGGTGAGCTACGGCGGCCCAGTCCACACTGATGTGATGGTCCTTGCAGAAGTCCAGGAACTTTTTCCCGGTGAACTGCGTGCCATTGTCGGTGATAATGGAATTTGGGACTCCAAAGCGATGGATGATATTGGTGACGAACGCCACCGCCTGCTCGGACCTGATGCTGGTTAAGGGTCGAACCTCGATCCACTTGGAGAATTTGTCGATGTCGACCAGCAGGTGCGTGAAGCCCCCGGGTGCCTTCTGTAAGGGACCGACGAGGTCCAGACCCCACAGAGCAAATGACCAAGTGATAGGTATCATCTATAGTGCCTGAGCGGGCAGGTGCGTCTGTCGCGCGTAGAATTGACACCCCCGGCAGGAGCGTACATTCCTAGTGACTTCGGCCACTGCGGTTGGCCAGTAGAAACCTTGTCGGAAAGCGTTTCCCACGAGGGCTCGAGGTGCTGCATGGTGACCACAAGCCCCCGAGTGTATTTCTTGTAACAGCTCTTGTCCTCAGGCAATGGATATGCATCGCTGGAGAATGCCCGAGGGGCTGTGGTGATACAGCCCCTTTTCATCACCCAGCAAAACGAACGACTTGGCGCGCCGAGCCAATCGCCAAGCTTTGGCCTTGTCGAGGGGCAGCTCTCCTCGGAGGAGATATTCCAGGTACGGGGTCTGCCAGTTCGGGACCGGTGTGACCCCATTCCGCTCCTCCTCGACACGCAGGGCCTCGCCCTCGGTGGCCGAGGGTACCTCAGGCTGGGCCGAGGCCTCCTCGGGCTTGGGCGCGTCATCGACTTGGATGGATGGCTGATATATATCCTTGGAAAAGACGTTCGAGGGAACCATCGTTCGTCTCGAGGCTATTTTTGCCAGCTCATCTGCAGTTTTGTTGTACTGTCGAGCAACATGATTGAGTTCCAGTCCGTAGAACTTGTCTTCCAAGCGCCAAACTTCGTCGCAGTAGGCCTCCATTTTTTGATCGCGGCAGTGGGAGTTCTTCATGACCTGGTCAATGACGAGCTGCGAGTCGCCACGAGCGTCGAGGCGTCGAACCCCTAGCTCGACGGTGATGCGCAGGCCATTAACCAAGGCTTCATACTCGGCCACATTGTTTGATGCCGGGAAATGGAGGCGCAGCACGTAGCGAACATGTTCTCCGAGGGGTGAGATGAAGAGCAAGCCCGTGCCTGCTCTGGTTTTCATCAGCGATCCATCGAAGTACATGGTCCAAAGCTCGGGTTGGATTGGGGACGTCGGTAACTGGGTGTCAGTCCACTCAGTGAGGAAGTTGGCCAAGACTTGGGATTTTATGGCCTTCCGAGGGGCAAATGAAAGTGTTTCACCCATGAGTTCCACCGCCTATTTCACTATCCTACCCGAGGCCTCTCGGCTCTGGATGACTTCTCCCAGGGGGAAAGATGACACCACAGTAACCGGACTCGAAGTAGTGTCGCAGCTTCCGCTGCGTTAGAATCACTGCGTAGAGCAGCTTCTAGATCTGCGGGTAGCGGACTTTGGTCTCGGATAGCACTTCGTTGATGAAGTAGACTGGCCTCTGGATGAGCAGTGCATGCCCTTCTTCTCGTCTCTCGACTTCGACCGCAGCGCTGACCACCTGAGTGGTTGCGGCTACGTAGATCAAGAGGGCTTCTCCCGCAGCGGGGGGCACCAAGATGGGTGCATTTGTAAGGAGTGACTTTAAGTTTCTGAGGGCTTCCTCGGCCTCTGGGGTCCAAGTGAAGCGCTCGGTCTTCCTTAAGAGGCAGTACAGGGGCAATCCTTTTTCGCCAAGGCGTGAGATGAAACGGCTCAGAGCCGCAAGGCATCCCATGACCCTCTGTACTCCTTTCAAATCTTTTATTGGTACCATGTTGGTGATGGCCACGATTTTCTCCGGGTTGGCCTCTATGCCCCGATCGGAGACGATGAACCCTAGGAGCATGCCTCGAGGGACTCCGAAGACACACTTCTCGGGGTTGAGTTTTACGCCTTTCGCTCTCAGACACTTGAATGTCGTTTCAAGGTCAGAGAGGAGGTCGGAGGCTTTCTTTGTCTTGACAACGATGTCATCGATGTAAGCCTCGACCGTTCTGCCGATGTGTTCTCCGAACACATGGTTCATGCACCTCTAGTAGGTGGTGCCTGCATTCCTCAAACCAAATGGCATTGTAGTGTAACAATACATGCCAAAAGGTGTGATAAAAGAAGTCACGAGCTGGTCGGACTCTTTCATCTTGATTTGGTGATAGCCTGAGTAGGCATCGAGGACTGATAGGGTTTCACACCCAGCAGTGGAGTCCATAATTTGATCGATGCGAGGCAGAGGGTAGGGAACCTTCGGACATGCTTTGTTTAGACCAGTGTAGTCTACGCACATCCTCCATTTCCCATCCTTTTTCCTTACAAGAACAAGGTTAGCTAACCATTCGGGATGGAATACCTCTTTGATGAACCCTACCGCGAGTAGCTTGTGGATCTCCTCGCCTATGGCCCTACGCTTTTCTTCATCAAAACGGTGTAGGTTCTGCTTCACGGGTCGAGGTCCAGCTCTGATGTCCAGTGAGTGCTCGGCGACATCCCTTGGTTTGCCTGGCATGTTCGTGGGACTCCACGCAAAAACTTCGGTGTTTGCACGGAGAAAGTCGACGAGCACTGCTTCCTATTTGGGGTCGAGCTCAGAGCCGATCCAGACTTTCTTGCTGGCGTCGTTGCTAGGGTCGAGAGAGACGGACTTAACCGCCTCGACTGGTTCTAAGTTGTCGGTGTGCCGCTTTGCGTCGGGCGCCTCCTTGGAGAGGCGTTCCAGGTCGGCAATGAGGGCTTCAGACTCGACGAGGGCCTCAGCGGACTCCACGCATTCCACGTCGTATTCGTACGCGTGGCGGTACGTGGATCCGACGGTGATGATCCCGTTGGGGCCTGGCATCTTGAGCTTGAGGTAGGTGTAGTTGGGGACCACCATGAACTTGGTGTAGCACGGCCTTCCGAACACCGCGTGGTAGGTCCCTTGGAACCCGACCACCTCGAAGGTGAGGGTTTCCTTTCGGAAGTTGGAGAGAGTTCCGAAGTAGACGGGCAAGTCAATCCGCCCGAGGGGCAGGATACGCTTTCTGGGTGCGATCCCGTGGAAGGGTGCCGCACCAGCCCAGACCTCGGACCAATCAACCCCCAAGAGTTTTAGGGTCTCGGCGTAGATGATGTTGAGGCTGCTGCCTCCGTCCATGAGGACCTTGGAGAGCCTAACGTTGCCGATGATCGGATCGACGACGAGAGGGTACCTTCCTGGGCTTGGCACGAAGTCGGAGTGGTCGCCTCAGTCGAAGGTGATAGGCTTGTTGGACCAGTCTAGGTAGGCTGGCACTACCACCTTTACTGAGCAGACCTCCCGGCGCTCCTGCTTGTGGTGCCGATCCGAAGCGTTCGCCACCTGCCCGCCGTAAATCATGAAGCAGTTGTGGATCTTTGGGAACTCCTCTTCCTTGCCGCCCTCCTTCTTGTTGTTGCCTTGGCCCTTGCCATCTTCCACCAGGGGCCCGGCCTCATGGAAGTAGCACCGGAGCATGACACATTCTTCAAGGGTGTGCTTGACGGGACCTTGGTGATAGGGGCACGGCTCCTTGAGCATCTTGTCGAACGCGCCGACCCCTCTAGGAGGCTTCCGGGGGTTCCTGTGCTCGGCAGCAGCGACGAGATTCGCGCCGGCGGCGTTGCGCTTTGCTTGCGCCTTCTTCTTGGCCTTCTTCTTCGTGCCACGCTGGGCGAACGCCTCGGGGGCGTCTTCCTTCGGCTCCCCCTGAGGCTGCTTGTCTTTTCGGAAGATGGCCTCGACCGCCTCCTAACCTGAGGCGAACTTGGTGGCGACGTCCATCAATTCGCTCCCCTTGGTGGGAGTCTTGCGCCCCAGTTTGCTCACCAGGTCTCGGCAAGTGGTGTCGGCGAGGAAAGCTCCGATGACGTCCGAGTTAATGATGTTAGGAAGCTCGGTGCGCTGCTTCGAAAACCGCCGGATGTACTCTCGGAGGGATTCCCCAGGCTGCTGGCGGCAGCTTCGGAGATCCCATGAGTTCCCAGGGCGCACGTATGTGCCCTGGAAATTTCCCGCAAAAGCCTTGACCAGGTCATCCCAGTCGGAGATCTGCGCAGGAGGCAGATGCTCCAGCTAGGCTCGGGCAGCGTTGGAGAGGAAAAGGGGTAGATTACGGATGATGAGGTTGTCATTGTCCGCCTCTCCCAACTGGCATGCCAGTCGGTAGTCCGCGAGCCACAACTCCGGCCTCGTCTCCCCCGAGTACTTGGTGATGGTAGTCAGGGCTCGGAACCAGGCGGGGAACGGCGCTCGTCATATGGCCCGGCTGAAGACTCGTGGACCGGGTGGCTCGGGCGAGGGACTCTGATCCTCCTCGCTGTCGCAGCGTCCCCCGCGCCTAGGATGGTAGCCTCGGCGCACCTTCTCCTCGAGGCAGGCTCGATGGTCGCGATGGTGATGCTCGTTGCTGAGGCGATCCCGGGCGGCAGGTGCCTCATCCTGCATGCGCTCGGGATGGACCGAGGCCTCCCACTTGCGTTGGGAGGACACCGCGTGATGCTCCGAGGGGTCAGCTCGCCTTCGGGAGGCAGAGCTCTCGGCTCGTCGAACTGCAGCACCTTCCAGGAGATCCTTGAGTTCGCCCTGGATACGCCGTCCCTCAGTGGTGGATGGCTCCGGCATGGTTCGAAGTAGCATCACCGCTGCAGCTAGGTCCTGGCCGGACCCGCTGATGGCCGGGGGCAGCGCTGCCCTGGCATTGTCGACGATGCGGTGCTGGACATCCCGGGCCCAATGACGGGCTCCTCCGGCGAGTGTTCGGCCTGCCCACTCCTGCTCGATGTTCTGTCAGAGCTGCACAAGTTGCCCTGCTTCCTTGTCGACCTTGGCCTGCATCTCGCAAATTTGCTCGAGCTGTGTCCCGACCCCCCATAGGGACTGGGACCACAGCTAGCTCTCGCGGGATGTCAACGCGAGATGCGGGCCCAAGGGGATCGTCAACCTCCGGCATACCGAGGTGGTTGCCTTCGTTGTGATCTCCCTGATCGACGTGGAAACATTCGCGACTTAGGCCATAACCCTCGTCATCAAGGCCGTGGCCATCGTCAAAGCAACCAGAGAGGCAGTGGTCACATGCGGACATGAAGTCCCGCATGGCACCGGGATCACCGAGGCCAGAGAAATCCCAACCGAAGTCGGGGTCGTCCTCTTCCTCGGAACCCGCCGGTCCGGAGGTTGAGACGGCTGTCAATCGGTCCCAGGTTGACCACATACGGTACCCTGGAGGGTTTGGATATGCCCTTGCGAAAGCGCTCACCGTAGCGGGGTCGCTAGGTGGATCGAAGCTGAATCGAAAGGGAACAGGGTGGAATACGGACGATACCTCTTGGTCGATGGACGGTGGTGAAGTCGCGTCGGGGACGGAACGCACCGTCATCTCAGGTACGAGGGTGACGCCCAGCAGGTCCTTTGCGAGGGTGCTGGCGTCGTCAGTCCGCTTAGGGCTGGCATGTTGCGGGGAAGCGACGCTCGTCGTTGTCTCAGGCGCGAGGACAACACCCGACATGTCCCCCGGAGGAGTGCCGGCGTCGTCGACTCAATCCAGCTTGACAGCCGATAAAGTGCCGCCTCCTGCGTAGCCACGGTTGCCCCGTCTCCGTCTCCTTCTATGAGGAGGGTGGCGGGGACGACCCGAGTGCTCCTCTTCCACCGCGGGGAGATGCCATCGTGGAGGTCGCCTCCGCCGGGCAAGCCGTTGACTGTCGTTGTCGTCATGCCACGGAGGGAGGAGTACCATGTCGTAGCTGCCGTCGAGGGACATGAACTCGAGACTTCCAAAGCGGAGCACCATCCCGGGCTGAAGAGGTTGCTGAAGTCTACCCATCTGGAACCCAACGGGAAAGTGTTCGTTAACACGCAGCAGGCCCCTACCTAGCGCGCCAACTGTCGGGGTTTTGGACCCGGGGGGTCCCTGGACCGACGAGTAAATTTGTCGCTGCGTGTCCCTGCCCAGATGGGTTGGTGCGAGATAGAACACAAGTGGGGGAATGAGCCTTGTATTATCCTGCACCAGGGTGCTCGTAGTAGGGGTTACAAGCGTTGCGAGAGAGCGAGGGCGAGAGAGAGCGAGTAGGAGAGAGCGAGAGAGAGAGAGGGTCCGGCCCCCGCTCGTCTTCTCCCATCCCTTTGTCGTGCGTCTACTCGTCTCTCCTGCCATGCGTTCTTGTGTTCGTATGCTTGTATGTTTGTTCGTTTTTCCCCTCTCCCCTCTATGGGGCCCTGGACATCCCCTTTTATAGACGTAAGGAGATGCCCAGCTGTAAATGGGGTGTAGCTGGGAGCTAACGTGGCTGGCAGGGAAGTGCCCTGAGCCCTGTACGGATAACAACGTGGCCGTCGGGGGGGCGTCTCGAGCCCTGTAGAGGTAGTATCGTGGCCATCGGAGAAGTGCCTTGAGCCACAGCTGGCGATGCATGGATCCTGCTGACGTCTCCTTGCTTCCGTAGGGGGCTTGAGAACCACCGACGTCATGGTTGCATGCGGGGAACCATCATTGCCTGTTACCGGGGTAAGCTTGATGGGACGCCGGTGTTGTTCATTCGTAGCCTGAGCTAGCTAGGAGTAGGGTAATGATGCATCCCTTGTGGCGCGGTTGATCCAAGCCTGAGGTCGGGCGAGGCGGCGGCTCCTCCGAGGCCGAGGCTGGGGCCGACGCCCAGGGTCAGGCGAGGATGTGACTCTTCCCGAGGCCGAGCCCTGGGGTCGGGCGAGGCGGAGATCTCCTCCCGAGGCTGAGGCCGAGCCTCGGGGCTGGGCGAGGTGGAGCTTCCTGTTGCGCCCGAGGCTTAACTTGACCATTGTCGGTTTCGCCCAGGTGGTTGGCACAGCAGTCGGAGCAAGGCGGGCGGCGCTGTTTTCCTGTCAGATTGGTCAGTGAAAGGGCAAAGTGACTGCGGTCACTTCGACCTTGCCGACTGAGGCGCGCGTGTCAGGATAAGGTGTTAGGCGATCCCAGCATTAAATGTGCATGCAATACAGTCGGCTGGTAAGGCGATTTGGCCAAGGTTGCTTGCACGACAAGGCTTGCCTTTGGGTGAGCCGAGGGTGCACTCACTGTCTGAGGAGACCCTCGGGCGAGACGTGGATTCGTCCGGGACCACTATTCCGCCCGAGGCTGGGCTCGGGCGAGGCGAGACCGCGTCCCTTGGTAGACAAAGCTTTGACTTTGACCCGAGCCGTAAGCCTTTATGGTTTGCTCTGAAGGTGTTTGCCGGCCATGATTAGGAGTGTTGGGGGTACCTCTAATTACGGTACCCGACAAAGCCGAAGCAAAGAACTAGTCAAAACGGTTCATCATAATGTCCATATAGTAGAACACAATCAAAGTAGTTCGGACGGTGAACCAAAGGAAATTTACACTGCCGAAATAGTTTGGCCTAAGCAGGCCAAATCTTCGGCTTGCTCCTCCTTGCAGCCAGTTCAAAAGAAACTGCAGGAGGAGATTAAGTTTACATTTAATGTTGGCAAATGTGATAAGATATTCGATGAATTACTAAAAAATGGTAACATTAAAATTGATTATATCGTTCCACCTGCCGACGAACTAAAGTGTCGCGCATACTGCAAGTGGCACAACTCATTTTCCCATGCCACTAATAATTGTAATGTGTTTCGACGACAAATCCAATCAGCCATTAACGAGGGACGATTGAAATTTCAGGAGGACACGGAGCCCTTTCCAATGAATATGATCGACTTCAAGGGCAAAAGGGTCCTAATTCGGCCCAACACAGCCAATAAGGGCAAAGACAAAGAAGTCATCATCGGCAACTCACGGGAGGCCGATGGAAACAACAAAATCTCTTGCAGGAAAGTGGTGGCCGAGAAGACTCCTGATGGAGGAGAGACACTGAAAGTGACCATCACAAACTCCGGCACTGGGGGGCAAGCGCAGACAAAAGGATATGCGCGAGAACCCATACTACGCATCGTGGACGGTCCGGTGTCCAGGCGCGGACGGTCTGTAACATCACCAGACGGTCCGGAGCATTCCAGCGGACGGTCCGGCAACGCCGAAGAGCCGCGGCGACCACGTACCTTAAAACCACGATGACCAGAAATAGGTACGTGGAAAACTAACACGTTCAAGGCAACTGGTCAGTTGGTAAAATCCAGCCCGACCTTTGATCAATTATTGTCTAAATATGTGAAAAAGAAGGCTGGCCCCAGCGACCGGCCACCAAAGCGACCTCGCTTACCCACCCAGGTGCGACAGCAGGTTAGGCCGATTGGACCACCACACCAATCGGAAAGGACGGGAGGCCATAATGTTCAATTAAGACCTAACGTACCTGCATGGACACCTCCACCACCATATCCGCCTATGTTATATCCATACACATACATACCTCCACCATATGTCCCAAATCAAATTTGGGGCATGCCACCATATCCATTTGGGATGCCACAGTACCCCGCTTGGGGGCACCTCAAACATCTGTATTCAATAGGTTAACATCTCTAGTACAAGACCGATTGAGAGCCCCTCAATCTGGTCCACAAGCACATGCCCAGCAAGATTGTCGAACAACTCGGCCCCAAAGGCTGACTAATCCGGCAGGGGGGGCATACAGCTACAACCTCCAACAGTACGAAAAAAGGAGACGTCATTAAAATAGGAACGATAGATGTCATCGTACAACAAAATAATGAAGGGCCAATGATTTTTGGTGAATCGGCCAACACAAACAAAAGAGAAGGTACGACTATCAACAAAATAGCCGATCCAAAATACTCCATGCCCCGATGGTGCCCATCGGGATTGACACGATCGCAAAAGCGAAAATTACAGCGTCTTAGAGCAAAGGAGAATCAGGAGGAGGCAGAAAAAATATTCAATGACACACATCCGCAGTATCCACCACCACAAAAGAGATGGAGACCAAAGGCCGTTGAGGAAAATCAAACGGCCACAAACACAGAAAATAGAACAACAACTGTGCAGCTCTTTGCAGGTATGGCAGACGGTCCGGCTATAAAGACCGGACCAACCGTACAGGGCGCGGACCGTCCGACCCCTGAGGTCGACTCATCCGCAATACACCATGACACCTGCAACGACGTACCAACACCCATGGAGGAAGACGACCTGCAAGGAGAAGATCTGGTCGACTACGAAGCTACGCCAGAACACTTAGAAAGTTAGGAAAGCAAGGTGACGAATTGGTCAGGACCAGTATGGCGCTCGGCGGTATTGGGACTAACAGTTCAATCAAAGCTAAAGGGGTCATGTCCGTTGAGTCAACCATCGGGACTAAGGCCACTGCGTATCATCCTAGTAAGTGTCAAGATGCCTAAGAAAACCGATGTGATCACATCGAGTTAGTTGCTTTTGGTTCGCTCAGCTCCACCAAAAGGCAGGGGGGCATATGTTCGGCACCAAAAAGAGAGGGCGGATGGTCCAGCCCTGGGGTCGGACGGTCCGCGGTCCGGACAGTCCGCGCGCGTGCAGAACAGATTAGGGTTCCAAGTTTCTTGCTGTGTTTGTTGGCTAGATTCTCGGATTTAGCTCGGAGAGTTTGTTTGTAACGGGTTCAGCCCCCCTCCTCTATAAATACAGAGGAATACAGTCGATTGGTAACAATCAATCGAATCAATACAACTTCTATTTCGCATTTATTTCCTGTACAATTAGGAGTAGTTCTAGTCTAGTTCTAGTTTAGTCTCTCGATCCCCAAATTCTCCGCCTCTCCTCGACTCTACGTCGATTAGAGGAGTCTAGGTCGGCCTGCCCGAGCCTAGACAACTCCTAGGATTTCTCCTCCCCGACGGGGTCCCTCCCGGGAGCGAGATCCAGGCGCCGCCGGCAATCCTCTGCTGCCCCTGCGCACGTGCGGACCGTCCGGCCCTAGGACGCGGACCGTCCGGCCGTCAGGTAGGGAATCCTAGCTCCTGCGCCAGGTCGCGGACCGTCCGGCCCCTGGCCGCGGACCGTCCGCGCCTGACCAGAGAGCACCGCCACGGTTCTTGTTGAGTGTTTGGCGCTCCGAAAAGGCATCAACAGATACTATATATATCATGAACAACTATGAAACTAATAATCGAAATAATACAACCCAATATACAAAACGAATCAGTTGGACACCATACCTTGGTCTACGAAGTGAACCAACTCGAATCTTTGAATCCAGCAAATTTTGACAAAGTTTTGAAATGAGAGAAAATGTGCTGCTCTCGGCCAGCAGCGTGGCCATTTTATAGGCCTCCGTAGCTCGGCGCCAAGATCTGTGGCACCGAGCTATGAATCCGCGTCGGCGCCGTGTAAGTGCCATGTCAGCCCTAGGCGCAGGGAACCGTTACTGCCACGTCAAACCTCGGCGCCACAGCCTATGGCGCCGAGTATCGGATCCAAACTTGCATATAAAATTTCTGGGAGTCTAAACGTAAATATTTTTTAAAAGTAGGGCTGAAAAAGAAAAAATTGAGGCCGTAGCACAGCACCAGCCTCAACATGCCAAGCATGTGAACCATGGGGATCAGGATAGCGAGGCAGTGGAGGGTGCAACGGCGCACCAGGCAATGGCTCTGGGTTTCATTTTCATTACTTGTTGCATGTTCGATTTATAGTTTTACCACTTATATTCGGTTAAGGCAGCTCATTTTTTTCCTTTACTGCATTCAACCATTCATTTGGGTATGTTGATTAGTGATTAACTTGTTTCCGTATAAATATGATCATTATATCACTATATTTTACTAACATGGCAATAAACAGTCCATATCTAATTATGGTCAAATCCTTGCCTTCGTGCAAAGCTAGATACCAATGTATTGGCAAATTTATTTGAATGTTGGTCTAGGATAGAGTATAATATTTCAGATTGCAGTCAAATAAGCTATACTCCTTAATATTTTTTGTAATCTTTAATTTTGTTCTCTTAAGATGTTTGTTTAACTTGTCGATTCTATTGCCCTTTTGTTTCTTCGGTCACTTCAGTTTATATGTATTTAACATGAACAACAGAAGCATCTATATAATAGACTCCATGCCTCTACCATCATGGTTTAAGGGTAATGATCCAAGCGTGCATTATATTCATAAAATACATAATATTGCCAATAATATGAATGATGCTATGGAATTGGCTAATCCTACATGGAAGAACGATATTTATATGTGGTGTCGTGTAGTACCATCATAGGTTACAAAAACATTAAACTGGTAATTTCTTATACCTTGAAGACAACTAAATAATTTTGGCTATATATACACGTAAGAACGAGTTATTTTAATTTGTAGGGATTTGTCAAGCTTTTTGTTATCAAATTTATGCACTTGTGGAATGGTAAAAGGTTACCCTGCATTTTCACTGTGAGTAACTGTGTAGTTCTAATTCTTGGTCAATATCATTTTTCTATAACTAATTGTCTTTACTGAATTTAATGTTGTCTTATACCGAATGTACAGACTAAAAGTGTACTGAGGACCAAATTCTTGGTAGAGTTGATGACGTACCAGGAGAATGAATGTAATGACAATATTCTAGAAGAAATACAAAAGGTTATTAAGCGCATCAGTGTTTAGTTGGCTTTAGATATACAATATATGTGATTTTATTTGCAAATACTCGAGTTTAGGATAAGAAACAAAGATTCAGAATTTTTGCTCTCACTTGTTATTCCCGTCCTTTTGTATGAATTTTAATATATATTCACATTTGATTGTAAATTGATTTGTATAATTTATAAGATTGTGATCTATAATATATGTTATTTGTTTTTATGTAATTATTATGAATGAATAATTTACGTACCGTCGTAACGCACGGGCATTTGATTAGTTATCTAAGATACGAGAGCGCATGACTTCTCCTGATTTTTTTATACAGCAGTCTCATACGGAGTATATTATATGATTGTGCTTGTATATATGTCGACGTCGTGAATCAGTTAATAATAATAGGCTTCTGCAACTTCCCTGTAGATAAGGATGGTACCCACCTTTTTTTCTCCACATCTCACAAGCTTGAGCGTCCGATAGCATCGAACCCGAGTGCATCGAGTTTTGGCAGGGATATAAGTGCAGTGATAGGTGTCCAGTATTTTAACTCTTATAGCGAGTGTTTGGTTTTTAGGAATAATTTTTAGTCTCTTTATTTTATTCTATTTTAGTCCATAAGTTACTAAATACGAAGACTAAAGTTTTAGTTTTTTTTATTTAGTGAATAAAATAGAATAAAATAAGATGACTAAAAATTAGTCCCTATAAATCAAACGCTCCCTAAGGACATCTCCAAGAGACTAGTTAAATGACTTGTCAAATCAAATTTTAGTTATTTATCAATAAAATAACTCTTCAATAGACTAGCTATCTAAGAGCATCTCCAACGGTCTTTCTAAATTCTTCTATCTAAATGATCATTTAGAGAGTCGCTTTCATTAAAATCCGCTTTCTATATCTTTTTAATTTCCAACAGACTTTCTATACCTTATTTGCACTCTAGAGAGCCATTCACGTTTTTTATACTTGGCTAGCGAGAAACCGAAATAGAAGATAGCTATATTTGATAGTCATTTAGATAAGCTAGTGGAGGGTGTTTTTTTAAAAAATCTCTATTTATATAGATTAGGCCATCTACAGTAGGTCATGTAAACGATTGTGCTAATTACACTGTTTGCAGAGTGGAGTTTGAAATATGAAGTCTGCTGAAGATAGTCTTATTAGGAAGATTATAGAGAGCCACTTGGGGTTGTTCTAACTCGTCAAGTTATCTGGCTCTCTAAATTGGTCATCTCTCTGGTCAAACTTGGCTAGTCACTCCGGGTAGCCAAGCTAATTTGCCTGTTAAAGAGCGTTGGAATGAGATACTACGTATAAAGTTTAATCTTTATAGAGAGATAAATAAAGAATCATATAGAATAATGTACGGTCGGCTACAGTAGTATCTAACTGAGTCATGTTAGTTTTGGTTGTCCGGCTGCCATTTTTTTGGCTGTGGCTGCAGGGCTGCTATTTTTTAGATAGTTTACTGTTCCCACTACTACATAACATAGCTTTAGTAACACCAAATTATATTACTAAATTCCAGTAAAGGTGTTACTAGCTATCCTAGTAACACATCTTGTTTATGTTACTATATCCAATGTTACTAGTATTTAATCTATTGAAACACAAAATATATGTTCTTAGATACCCATTGGTATACCGGTATGTGTAATATCCACCCGTACTCGTATCTGTCTATCCTGAGGATAGAGGTTCTTGTCTATTAAGATAACCGCAAGTAAAGAAATCATCACATACTCGCCTCAATATCGAGTAAAATGGTATTCAGGTTTTAGATACCCATTGCCGGCTAAAATCAATAAATAATCAATATATTACTATGTTTATCATACTTTTAGCTCTTGTAACCCACCCGCTACACTCTCGAGCACCTATCTCGATAGAATTTGTTAGCGTTCTTGGTGGCGTAGGCGCTATATTTCTCATCCAAATTAGATCTGTGTATTTGGCGGACCCAAAGTTATGTTTCCTAGGGGCATCCAATTAAGGCTTCATGTCACTTGTGTTATTCTGTGTTATCACTAATGAGATCTGTGTGGTTCGTGGGCCCAAAGTTTTGATTCCACTCACGAAGTCATGGCTTCATGGATCTAATCGACGGGGCTAGGGCGCTAGCAGGCAGATTCGGGCTTGATTCATCAGGACATGAAAAATATGTACCTTGTTTATTTGCCGTTCGATATGGACCGGGAATACACACACCCATATATGCGTGATAATAATTGTGTAGATAACCATACAAGGTAGATGCTCTTGGCGGCCCTACACTACACAATTTGTTTCGAGCAAATATATAGTACGCATATATATGATTTAATCACGAAGTTCTTAATGACGTACCTAGACTTACAGCGTCCCTTTCTAGCTAGTCGGCACCCCGAAGCTAGAGCTTGTCATTGTTATTATTTGTTAACAAAATCTCCGCTGTACCCATAACGGGGCACACGATCTGTGCCTGCTTCCGGATTCTAGCTAGCATCTATTTTTTATTTTAAGCAAAAAAAAACATCTAGGGATTCTTGGCTACGATTTCTTTTTTTCTTTATGCTTTAAGACACTCCTAGTCCTAGCTGCAATCCCTTGTTTGTGCTGTTTCCCATTCCAGCGTGAGTTGATCAGAATCTCTTCTGTTTGTAAATATATGTCGCTTATATGTCTTAGGCTGCCTACAGTTTGCTGTGTAGGTGCCAAGATTCCTTCATCCAGAAGGCTCTCGGAGATGATATGTACACCAGTTTTTTTTTCTCTCTCCCCTCCAAATCGATACGAACTCTGTTGACAAGAATTTTGTGTCTCTTCAGCAACCACAATGTCAACCCTCGGAGCTCTTGGGATTCCTTGAAAACGTCTTGTCCGCCGATTATGTTCTCGCGACGGAAAATAGCCGTATCTCGGCTGCCAGCCGAGGTCCTACTAGGAAAGAGCTTTACTGTTCCCGCTCCATGCAATTGTTCAGGGCATCTGGCTGGGCATGCAATAATGTTTTCAGACCTCCCGTCGCACCTGCCCCTGTTTTTTTTTCGATTGAGGGCGTTTGGTTCTCGTGGATAATTAGAATCCGGCTTACATGGCGAATCAAACATGGATGATAATTAGAATCCAGGCTTGTCAGATGATGCCTCTGCCTGAACTAAACAAGGCGGCGTTCTAGTCTGAAGCTTCGTCGTATAGGCGAATCAAACATGAGATGTTGTTTTACATCACAGACGGTGCACCACAAGCGGTTTCTGGAACCGTCTATGTAGAGACTAACTTAACCGCCTGTGTAGAGTTTTATTGTAGCAGTGGCCAACCGTCGCTCCAAGGGAAGAAGGATGTGAGCAGCTGAAACCGGAAGGAGGAGGATGAAGTAACTGTGGCCGCGGATGGACGGTTGGATTTTAGGGATTAACAAGATCATTCCTAAACGCCTACTCAGTGATAAGTAAGATCTAGATGCCTCTAGCCTAGCGCTCCAAGAGAGCAATGTGTTGGCATCTTTTGAGGTTAAACACTAACTATCTTTAAATCCCGCATACGGTACCCGGACCGTTCGGGCATCTAGTGCCAAATCGGGTGCTCAACATAAGGGTGCTCAACATAATGCTTGTACTATCTACACAAATGCTTGCTGGAGTAGCAACTAGCAACACATAATGCTTGTACTATCTACACAAATGCTTTCTGGAGTAGCAACTAGCCATACCTTAGTCTGACCCAAGCCATTTTGGTATTGCCTCGTGCCTACGGTCTGTCTGCAATTTTATTGTTTGCTCCACCGTCGCACGCACAACATAACGCCTGCTTCTCAGCCTACCGCTGCTCCCCTCTATGGAGTTGCGCGCTGCTCATCCTCATCTTTCACATACTGCTCGTGCTCTTCCCTGGCATGTGCTTGCTTATATGCGGCTGCTTGCGCTAGGCGGCCAGGCCTGTGTTCATAGCTGCGTTATGCACGATACCCTGGCATGTGCTTTCTTGTATGCGGCTGCTTGCGTTAGGCGGCTAGGCCTGTGTTCATAGCTGCGTTATGCACGATACTACTAGACCTGTTTGCAAGTAGTTGACCCATAACAGCTTAGATTCAGCGCATGCAGAAACGAGACGCACCTGATTTTGAATTTTTGATCATGGATTACTTTGGAAGGCAAGAAGGCACAAGTTCTGAAACGGAAACAAAGTATCTGCAGATTTTTTGTATGTCTGTTAGTTGTAAGCAATATACATTATGTCAATATTAAAATGTGAATTATAATCGTACAAGTTGATTAAGTTTTTTGTGTTGCATAGGTTTAAATTTATTGTTTGATTGTATGAGCAACGATAAATTCAATTTATTTTGTTAAGGTAAATCATTGCTTCATTTTAAATTATTTGTTGTGAACTAAAACTTATACA
Organism: Zea luxurians; assembly: GCA_029449295.1. Lineage (NCBI taxonomy): Eukaryota > Viridiplantae > Streptophyta > Magnoliopsida > Poales > Poaceae > Zea > Zea luxurians. The sequence continues at coordinate 2,024,930 of JAOPSE010000083.1, read as the reverse complement.
CGTACACATGGATTTCAGGATTTGTACATATAAATACATAGTTATAAACAAAATTTGACATACCACGAATTTTGTGTGTCCACCGCTACTGCTTGGAAGATACAATCGGACGCGCCCTAGATCACTAACTAATAATCTAGGTCTCCTCGCATTTGAAGTGGAGGAAGACATGTATTATTTGGGCTAAAGAAGGGTCGAGTGTGTGAGGTGAGTCAAGCTGGGCCCACTCCCGGTCGCTTCGTTAGGACCCACATCTCCGTCTGTCAACCGATGTCCCGTACAGTAAGTACTCCCCTCTAACTAGACAACTGTTCCGTAATTACGGTGTTGTACAGTATATAGCGGAAATGTAGTGTTTGGGCCCCCAACACGCACGTCGCTCTCCAAGTGTGCGTACGTGACACGTGGTCCTTATAGCAGGAGGCGATGTAGCTAGCAATGTGACGGAGGGATCGATCCGTCGGCAGGCATGACCGTGCCGTGTACCCAAGTCACCGTCGTCCGTCTATTATTATTAATAATAAAAGTTGAAGTCTAGACTCTAGATAGGGTATAATAAAACAAATAACAAATAAACTCCTATCGAGCCGATCTGGACTGGACTACTGTTCTCCCACGAAGACCTATAGTGGTCCACCAGTGCTAGTGTGCTACGACTACGATGACCCTGCCAGCATATAAAACACAAACAAAGTCAGAAAATCATGAAACTTGTTCATGTGTCATGATATCATATGTACAGGCTGTGATAAAAATTTGAAAAAGTTTCGAGAAAACTGTGACGCACTATTTGTAGAAACCTAAGAGATCCACATTGAAACTCTATGATTTCATGCGTAGTTCTCTTAGGTTTCTACACATAGTATCTCACAACTTTCTCCAAATATTCTAAAATTTTTATCACAGCCTCTATATATGATATCATGACATCTTAAAAAGTTTCATGATTTTCTGACTTTATTTGTGTTTTATACAATTTTTAAACATGTGGATGACAAGTTCACGACCATGTTTAGTGAGCATGTTGCTCGAAGTTTCTGGTCTGCTCCTGGAATTGGTCGTAACTTATGCTAAGTAACATGAATATCATTTTTGCATGCACGGTTTTTTAAGTTTCGAGTGACCTGCAGTTCAAATTTGAATTTTCCGAAGAAATTCAAATAAACGAACTAAATCTAATAGTTATAAAAAATACTTTTATAATTATACCAAAATGGTACTTATAGGTCTACATAGTGTAGAAACACACCACAAAAAGTTTGGTTGCCAAAAATAAAAAAAATAAAGTATACTTTGTCGAGTGCTGTCCAGCTAGCACTCGGCAAAGGCGGCTTTGCCGAGTGCCTGTCCGTTGGCACTCGGCAACGACTGTAGAACAGATCTTTGCCGAGTGCTAGCTGTACAGGCACTCGGTAAAGATGTCTTTGTCGAGTGCCCGAGATCCGGCACTCGGCAAAGTTTATTTTTAAATTTTAAAAAAATCTTTGCCGAGTGCCAGATCGCGGGCACTTGGCAAAGAAGGTAACTAAACTGCCCGACCGACTCTCTTCTCTCTTCTCCTTTCCTTCTCTCCTTTCACTTCCTTCTCTGCCATCCGCCCGGCACGCCGCCGCCCCACCGCCGCCCGCGACCGCCGCTCGCCCCATGCTCCCGGCTCGCCACCGGCGCCGCCCGACCGCCCCACGCGCCCACACACCTAGCCGCGCTCACACGCCCGGCCGTGCCCACGCGCCCGGCACGCCGCCGGCCGACCGCTGCTCGCCCCCACGCGCCCGGCAAGCCGCCACCGGCCGCGCCCATGCCGTCGCTCGCCCCACACGGCAAGCCATAAAGGTTTATTGAATTTATTAAATTTATGTGTGTTTATTTTCATATTATATTGTCATATGTTATTTAATTTATTAAATTTATGTGTGTTTATTGTCATATTATGTGTTTTATTAAATTTATACTACATGTTTATTAAATTTAGTGAGTTAATACTACGTGCTTATATTATGTGTTTATAATGAATTTTGTGTGTTTATTGAATTTAGTATGTGTGTTTATTAAATTTATATTACATGTTTATTGAATTTAGGGAGTTTATACTATGTGTGTCAATTAGATATATTTGTGGATGTCAGCCATCGTGCTGCTAGTTTTATTTGCAGGTTTTGTAAACATCCCCGTACAGGGGAGGTGCTGCCGAATTTTTTGTTGATAGGCTTGAGTTATTTTTTGCAGATGTCTTACATGTTATATTAAACTATAGTTGGTTATATATGTTATAGGATGGAGGACTGTGAGTGGATGTACATGGGCCGTAGAGGAAGGAACAATGTCACCACTGAATGGATTAGAAAGACCGATGATTTCGTGGAACGGGCATATGTCGAAGCTGCTAAAGGAGCGAGTCTAGTCCCATGCCCGTGCAGCAAATGTGCCAACCGGAAAAGAAAATCAAAGAAGGCCATGGTAGAACATATTTGGAAGAATGGATTTACGCCGGGCTATACTCGGTGGATCTTTCATGGTGAAGCACAACGTACGAGAGAGGAGGTGTTGAGACAACATGTCGAGGATTATGACGCGGATGCGGGGGTAGCGGATATGTTGAATGACTATCAGGAGGCACAGTACACGGGAGGATGTATGGATGACGAGCCAGAGCCGACTGCAAAAGCGTTCTACGACATGTTCGACGCGGCACAAAAACCCCTTCACGGGCAGACAAAGGTTTCTCAACTCGATGCCATTGGGTGTGTAATGGCGTTCAAGTCACAGTACAGCATGAGTAGAGACACATTCGATGGCTTGTTGACGGTTATTGGGAGCCTGCTTCCAGATGATCACGTTCTGCCAAAGAGCATGTATGAGGCACAGAAACTCCTTCGTGCACTCAAGATGACATATGAGCAGATTCATGCTTGTCTGAAGGGTTGCGTGCTATTTAGGAAAGAATACGCGGAGGCAAAGTACTGTCCCAAGTGTAAATCGTCTAGGTTCATGGAGGTAGACTGGTGATGGACAGAAGAGGCAGCTCGACATCCCCTTGACAATCCTACGTCACCTTCTATTCATACCGAGGATCCAGTGTCTGTACATGACAGAGGAATCCGCGAAACAGATGACATGGCACAAAAATGGAAAACGGTACAATCCTGACAAGATGGTGCACGCATCCGATGGTGAAGCATGGAAACACTTTGATGCCATTCACCGTGAGAAAGCCGAAGAGGCTCGTAATGTACGTGTTGTGTTGGCCACAGATGGGTTCAATCCCTATGGAATGAGCGCTGCCCCGTACACATGTTGGCCCGTGTTTGTTATCCCAATCAATCTCCCCCTGGTGTGTGCTTTCAAAGGCAGAATATATTCGTGTCGTTGATAATTCTCGGACACCCGTGGAATAAAATGGGCGTGTACATGGAGCATTTGATCGATGAATTGGTACGTGCCTGGGAGGAAGGGGTATGGACGTATGATTGAGCTACGAAGACAAACTTTAGAATGCATGTATGGTACTAGTACTCCATGCATGACTTACCGGCGTATGGGCTATTCTGCGCCTGGTGTGTTCACGGTAAGTTCCCATGCCTAGTTTGCAAGGAAGCTCTCAGGTTCATTTGGTTGAAAAAGGGTGGCAAATATTCGTCCTTCGATAAACATCGACAATTTCTCCCTGCTGACCATCCATTCCGCCTAGACATCAAGAACTTTACGAAAGGTGTCATAGTGACAGACCGCCCACCTGCAACGATGACTGGTGCCGAAATTCGTCAACAGATAGATGGGCTCATGGCCAATACAGAAGGTGGTTTTGTGGGATATGGTGAGCAGCATATGTGGACTCATAAGTCTAGCTTGACTCGGCTCCCCTATTTTGACGACCTGCTCCTTCCACACAACATTGACGTGATGCACACTGAAAAGAATGTTGCCGAGGCACTATGGGCAACAATTATGGACATTACTGATAAGTCAAAGGATAACGTGAAGGCAAGAGTGGATCTGGCAGCGTTATGTGATAGACCAAACCTAGAGATGAAGCCGCCAAGTGGCAGAAAGACGTGGAGAAGACCTAAGGCCGATTTCGTCCTAAGCAGGGCCCAGAGGAAGGAAGTACTTCAGTGGATCAAGATGTTGATGTTCCCTGATGGGTATGCAGCTAACCTGAGTAGGGGGTGAACTTATCTACTATGCGAGTCTTAGGGACGAAGAGTCATGACTTCCACATATGGATTGAACGGATTCTTCCTGCAATGGTTTGAGGCTATGTCCCTCAACATGTCTGGCTAGCGCTTTCAGAGTTGAGCTATTTCTTCCGTCAGCTTTGTGCAAAAGAGTTATCTCGGACCGTGGTTGCAGACTTGGAAAGATTGGCACCCGTGTTACTGTGTAAGCTTGAGAAGATATTTCCACCCGGCTTCTTCAATCCAATGCATCTTTTGATTCTTCATCTCCCCTATGAGGCACTTGGGGGGCCCTGTGCAGGGACGTTGGTGTTATCCAATCGAGAGATGTCTAAAGACTATTCGAAAGAAATGTAGAAATAAATGCAAAATCGAGGCTTCCATTGCAGAGGCATACATTCTAGAGGAGGTCTCAAACTTCACAACAACTTATTATGGTGACAAACTGCCGAGCGTGCATAATCCACCCTCTCGTTACAATGATGGCGACAATGAATCGAACCTTAGCATATTTCGAGGCCAACTCGGAAGCGCAAGTGGCTCGACCACCAAGATCCTAACACATGAAGAGTGGCGGCATATCATGCTATACGTATTGACCAACCTTGAAGAGGTGATGCTATACATAGAACAATTTCTTCATGAATTCCGGCATCGATCAAGAGACCCCACTCCACAGGAATATGACACTCTTCTTAGAAAGGGTGCGAGAAATGGGTTGCCTGATTTCATTTCCTAGTTCAAACGTAAGGTACATGCTTAGTTTGTAAAAGAGATACGTCTTTGAACTCAATTTAGCGTCTTTTAACTTGCGAATACTTGCAGGGCCAAAGAGATCCATCTATGAGTGCCGAGTTAAGACAAGTAGCCAACGGCTTTGCTTATAGGGTCAAGAAATATTCTGGGTATGACGTCAATGGATACCGTTTTCTCACAACAAACTATGACAGAAGTCGGCCCAATCGGAAAACAACGTGTTCTGGAGTCTTTACGCCCGGCCTTGACAATGTCGATTATTTTGGACGAATCGAAGAAATATATAAGCTCAATTTTTATGGTTCCAAACCTCTTACTCTAGTGATATTCAAATGTCATTGGTTTGACCCTCAAGTGACGAGACGGACACATTCTAATCTTGGGATAGTCGAAATTCGACAAGATTCCACCTTACCAGGAGACGATGTCTATATCGTGGCCCAACAGGCCACACAAGTGTATTATCTCCCATATGCGTGCCAAACGAAAGAACATCTTAAGGGTTGGGATGTTGTATATATGGTATCGCCGCACGGGAGGTTACCTGTTCCTAACGATGAAGATTACAACTTAGACCCAGACACATATGATGGAGAGTTCTTCCAAGAAGATGGGCTAGAAGGGCGATTTGAGATAGACTTAACCGAAGCTATCGGAATGGTCGTAGATATTGAAATGGTTGTTGATGAGGAGGATGATGAGGTGCAAAATGATAATGACTTAGTTATCCTTGAAGGCAATGACGTTAATGACGAACTTGCGTCTTCCAATGGTGTTGACATTGAAATGGTTGATAGTGATGATGAGAGTTATGATCCGGCTAACCCCGACACATATGAAGATTATTTTTAATCGATGTAATGCTATATGACTTTTTATTTCGCACCTGTTTTTAAATACATCTTTTTATATGTGCTAATTTGTTTACTCTTAATTGCAGGTTTTTGGACAAATATGGTCGACGGTAATTGGCTGAGGAGGAGAAGGGGGAGGAGGAGGAGGACGGCGGACGAGGCAGAGCAGGCGGTGCCTCAGGACGACCTTGTGCAGTAGCAGGCGGCGCCTCAGGATGACTTAGACCAGCAGCAGGACGACGACGACCAGCACTAGGACGCCTCAGGTTCTAGCGGCTCAGGTTCGAGGAGCATCTACGTGCGAGGTCCCGCGAGTCTCCCTCAGCGCCCCATACTTCGGAACAGGCGACCGTTGATTTGGCTGGATGGAGAGAGGTATGTAACTTTATGTTCTTCATTCGTGTTCATATTATGTGTTCAAAATCATAATATAAACTAATACTTTTTATTTATCACTCGTATAGGTCTTGGACGGCTGTGGATTATGCTGGGGGTCATCGTCGCCTCCCCAATGGCATCCTCGGGCTGCTGTGCAGGGAACACTTCCCTAGACTGGTGGAGTATGCCGGAGTGACGGGCCCAACCTACACCTTCGATCACTACGCCGTCGCCCCCGATGCAGTAGACTGGGACGGTCGGGAATTCAATAACAAGGTGGAGCGAGTGAAGCAAGAGCTATGGGTAAGTCTTAGTATAATGTAAAATATGTCGCATTAATTGCAAATTCTTGAAATAATGTATGGATACATCATTTTTGTATGCAAGATTTCTTCAGATGCGAGGCTGGATACGAGGCTAGGGCGGATGTGGTGGCCACCACGAGCTGTAAGAAGCTCGTCGTGGACATGCACTATGAGGCCCGAATCCAGGCCATCGTCACCTACCACAGCTCCGTCCTTGGGGAGAGGGTGACCAAAACTCAAGCCCAAACCATGTCGTTGACCAGGGACCAGTACCTGCAGGTAAAGTCATGCATGTTTGGTACCAGTACTACATGCATGATTTTTATTTTATCTTCTGATATGCACTTTACGTGTTTACTTTGTAGATGATTCCACATTGGTGCGCCGCACATCCTCTGTGCTAGGAGCAGATGGTGGATAGGTGGTGTTCGGTTGAGTGGGACGAGGCGCACAACGCTAGCCGGGAACGGCGTATGATGATGCAAGGTCCCTCCCACCACCAAGGCAGCCGGAGCCTGGGCTAATATGCAGAAGCATGGGTACGCCCTCTTTTTTATTTAAGTATATAGCACTGGATTAGATATTATTTCTAACTATCTCGTTGGTTTTCTTGCAGTTGGCGTCACATGGTGGCCGGCCTTGCTCCACCTTCTCGGCCTATGCTATGGCCCATAAGGGTAAGGCGACGTCCGACATCACCTACAACCTGGATGACAGGCCCGAGGCCTACACCAACTCCACCGTCTACAGCCGCCTCCATGACTACACCGCCATGGAGTAGGAGGTCCATGACCTAGACTATAATCCAAGCACCGAGCCGATCGACCCCGATGTGCTCATGAGGGTCGGAGGAGGCAAGAGACATGGGTGGTACTGGATTGCCGACGGGGCAATCGACTCGTCCTCCACTCCCACTCTGTCTCAGGTGAGAGCAAGGAGCACGGGCTCGAGTCCAGCCATACGACCTCGGCACGACAGCTCACAGCAGCGCATATAACAACTCGAGGTTAGTGCTTCTGTAACTCATCCTTCCTTGAGTTATATACCTTCTCTTTGAGTTACTATAACGTTGGCTTGTAATATTACAGACCCAACTAGAAGAAGAGAGGAGAGAACGTCAAGAGATGGAGGCGAGGATAATGGTGGAGCGGGCGACGACTGATCAGAGGATGGCAGATATGTTCCAGTACATGCAGAGCCTTAGCGCGGCACAGGGTTTCGCTTCGCCACCTCCATTGTTCCCTGCAGTTGACCCTGCTATGTTCTATACTCTTGTGAGTATCAAAATTGTAGTTAGATGTTGGTAATGCATCTGGTATAACACATGCAATCTCTTCTCTGTGCAGGGCCAATCTGGGGCGGCATCCAACAACCCTCCTGAAGGGTTCAGCCCAACGCAGCACCAGACCAACCGCCCACCTCCATGAGTGTCGAGTTATGTTTTTAGTGTTTCGAACACAAAACTTATGTTGAATACTTGTCAGAGCTTGTGAATTTGTGTTGATACTTCTGAACTACTGTTAATCCTATTTGTGTTGAGAAACTCTCAACTTATGTCAGAATTTGTGTTAATACTGTTTGTGTTGGCTATTTATGTTTGTGATGATATCCGTGATGTATATATGTGACGTATATGTGATATCTTTTGTTTGTTTGGATGGAATATAAAAAACAAATAAAAAAGGTGCCTACTGGTCACTTTGCCAAGTGTAACACTCGACAAAGTGGTTCTTTGTCGAGTGTCCAGGCTATAGCACTCGGCAAAGAACCAAGACCTGGGCACCAGTATAGGTTCTTTGCCGAGTGTAATGTCCCTGACACTCGGTAAAGAAGCACGCTTTGCCGAGTGCCACCGGGGACACTCGGCAAAGAACCTGACATGGGGACCCTCTCTGGCGGGGTCTTTGACGAGTGTCCCAGGTGGCACTCGGCAAAGATGGATTCTTTGCCGAGTGTTTGACCGACAACACTCGACAAAGGTAACTCCTTTGTCGAGTGTCACCCGGGACACTCGGCAAAGACGCCGTCTCCGTCACCCGACACCGTAACGGTTGCTTTTCTTTGCCGAGTGCCCGAGAAAAAGTACTCGGCAAAGAAGGCTTTGTCGATGCACTGTGTGCCGAGCCTTCTTTGCCGGCGGCGATTCCGGTAGTGCCACTCCCATCATAGAGCAGTTTACTTTTTGTCATTTGGTTGCGTGAGCGTTAGAGTGATTCTCACTGGGAGTGGAGCTGTGGGAGCTCTGTCAAACGCCTCCTAAATCCAACAGTAGATAAAATTGTGGTTTATTAGGGTTTTTTTATAAAGATACACTAAATGGTGGTGGAAGAGTTTAAGTGCTAAATATAACATACCTTTGGATCTAGATATAATGGAGTAAAATATCTGCTTGCACGCTTGCACCTAGTACCTACTTGTACATTAGTCATCGCCCGCAACGACACAAGTGTTATATTATTATTAATAACTATTATCTCCGCGTCTCGAATATTTGTGGCCCGCTAGTTTATTTTTGAAATTAAAGAGGTGTTTGGCTTATAGGATCTAATTTTTAGATCCTCAATTTTATTCTATTTTATTTTCCTAAATTGTTAAATATAGAAACTAGAACACTATTTTAGTTTCTGTATTTAATAATATAGGAACTAAAATAGAATAAAATAAAATAAAAAAAATTAAAAATTAGTCTATATAAATCCAACACTTTTAAAACCGAGACAGATAAAAAAGAACCCATGGAGTAAATAATATCACTTCGATTGTGGGTCGTCCTCTCACTCAAAGTCGACGGCGGCGGTCTAAAAAAAAAGGTTCGCTGCCACACGTACCGTTTCCACAAAAGCCATGTGTACCCTCGGCGAGTTGGCCATTAACGAAACATCACGCATGCTCTGATCTGATCCCTCTAAGTCACTGCTTAAACCGTGTGAGGAGATCAGATCACTTCAGTTGACTACATATGTGATCGACCGTGGAGTACGACGGCGTACTGCGCTACTCGATCATGTGTCGTTCCGGCACCCACACGCTGACACGCATCAAATATATATAATAGTATATAGTATAGGGCAACCCTAACTTGGTTTGGCAGCCTACAAATAAAAGGACGGTTGCCGATAACCGCGTACGATTCCCGCCCACGTAAGTTTATACTGCCATGCATGCATATAGACCGTACTAATGTCGATCGTCGGACATAAGCATGCATGTACTGTACTCTAGTCTGCCTTTTTCCTCTCAAGTCACTGTCTTTCCATCGTTCCACGCCTTTTTATTTTATTGGTCACTCTTTCTCTCCGACGATCTCAAAGTCTGCTCGTCGGTCGTGAGACGTCAACGGGTGGATCGCATATTCGCATGCACGCCCCCCCTTTTCGCTCTGCTTCATTTTGTGAAACATGCTTGCTTGCACCTGTAGGCAATGCGTGTGCGGAGTCTACCGCAAGATCTTTTTTAGCTATTCCAACAACAGTGTCGCAACTCACCATGTGTGGCACAATCACTCACACAACACACGAGTTAATTACCGCTCACAGCGTTCGTCCCTTCCTATCCCTCCTCGAGGGAAAAAAAACTGCCTTTCCTTTTTCATGTCATTGCAAAAAAAAAAAAAGTAACGCACGTTCACGATCAAAGTTTGATTACGTGGGCCACTTGCTTCTTTGATTACCTTTACCTTGTTCCCATAGTTTTAGTTGGCACACGTTTCGAAGTGATAGGCTCTTTCTCTTTGGGGGCGTCTCATTCGCGTCGAAAACGACTTTTTAGTTATCCGTCTGTCTGTCGTACTTTAGTAAGTTCACGATTAAGGTCTTGTCTGGCACAGCTGCTATTTGTTGAAAAAGCAGCTTATTTAATAAGCTGGTGAAAAGCAGCTTCTACTTGTTGGCTGCTTTTAGTTCATTCTAAGAAGCAACTGAACTGATAAGCTGCTGGAGAAGCTGTCTGTTTGGCAGAACTTTTGCTTAAATTTATGAATAAGCTGAAAATAAGCTATGCCAAACAGGGCCTAAGGTTCTCTTTGGTTGGGTTTGCTTTTACTTTTTTTTAAAACAAAAGCTAAAATTAGAAGGATTGGCTCTCACCTAAATCCACAGCCAGAAGCAGCTTTTATATGGTATAAATTTCACAAATACCTTCACCTCTACTTTTTAAGTGTTACGGTCTCTAACTTTACACAAAAAATATCCACCTCTTTTTCTTCCAATTCCTCTTTGAAAGTACATAGGCCTCTAGTTGGATTCTAGTGATTAATGATAACTTTGTTAGTATTTTATTGGGCTTGGCTCATTTAAAATATATAATAAGTTTAAAAAGCTCGTATTGTCTTGGACATAGTAGTGTTTGGGTAGTTGATAGGACGGTTACATCGTTTATACGGTTGATACTGTCTGCCTACCTTGAGTACTTGAGAAAGGGTCAAGGCGTGCGTGCCTTGTTGTCGTCGAGCCGAGCCGAGCTATGGCGGGGCCATTGCCGAGCTATGGCGGGGCCGTTGTGTGTTGTTGTGTTTTGCCACTCAGGTCGAATAGAAGCTAAATAGACTATTATTACACTAGGATGGGAGTTTCGGAATCTATTTAGAGTTTAGGGTAGGGAAGGAGAGTTTCAGAAGTTATACATGTTTGATGACTAAATAAGTTCTGACTTCTAATTTGTCGTGTCCTCTCGGCCTTCCTAACCTCTGATCTTTCATGCACTACAGAAATCCAGTTAATCCCGTCGGCTAAAAACCGACGGGAATAACCTATAAACCGACGGGAATAACTAATTCCTGTCGGTAACTGGCTAACTCCCGTCGGCCTCAAGGTGATGGTTGTCAGGTGTCGAGGATAAATTTATTCCCATCGGCAGCTGTCGGCGTTTCGGACCCGGGGGTCCCTGGACCGATGAGTAAATTGTCGCTGCATGTCCCTGCCCAGATGGGTTGGCGCGGGATGGAACACAAGAGGTGGGACAAGCCTTGTATTATCCTGCACCAGGGGTGCCGCTCGCAGTAGGGGTTACAAGCGCATCACGTGAGAGAGAGAGAGAGGGACACCGAGCTCATCCGCCGCTTCCCTCGCGCGAACCCCCCTCAGGGTGGCCCTGGACCTCCCTTTTATAGAGGCAAGGAGAGGGTCCAGACGTACAACAGGGGGCGTAGCTATGCGCTAACGTGTCCGGTAGTGGAGTGCCTAAACCCTGTGTACATGCCAACGTGGCCGTTGGGGGAGAGCTTGGGCCCTGTACATGTGATGGCGTGGCCGCCGAAGGAGCGCCTGAGTCCTGTAGGAGCACAGCTGACAGCGCGGCGAGGATCCTGCTAACGTCTCCTTACTGTCGTAAGGGGCTAAGAGCCACCGGTGTCATGGTGCACGCGGGGCACCATCATTACCCGTCGCCGGGGTAAGCCAGATGGGACGCCGGTCTTGTTCCTTGTAGCCTGAGCAGGCTAGGAATAGGGAAATGATGCATCCCATATTAGCGTGGTCAGTCCGAGTCCAGGGTCGGTCGAGGCGGAGACTTCTCTTGAGGCCGAGGCCGGGGTCGGGCGAGGACGCGATTCCTCCCGAGACCGGGGTCGAGGCCGAGTCCGGGGGTCGGGCGAGGCGGAGACCTCCTCCCGAGGCCGGAGCCTGAGGTCGGGCGAGGCGGAGACCTCCTCCCGAGGCCGGAGCATGAGGTCGGGCGAGGCAGAGCTTCCTGTTGCGCCCAAGGCTGAACTCGGTGATTGATCGTGACTTGTTGTCAGTCGTTGCTGGGGTGGCTGACACGGCAGTCGGAGCGGAGCGAGCGATGCTGTTTTCCTGTCATGTCAGACAGTAAAGAAGAGGGGCGAAGTGACTGCGGTCACTTCGGCCTACCCGTCTGAGGCGCGTGTGTCAGGATACGGCGTCAGGCATCCCCTACATTTAATGCGCCTGCGAAGCGGTCGGTTGGTGAGGCGGTATGGCCAAGGTTGCTTCACAACGAAGCCTGCCCAAGCTAGGCCTCGGGAGTGCCGAGGGGGCGCCCGCTGCCTGAGGAGGCCCTCGGGCGAGGCGTGAACTCGTCTGGGACTACTGTTCCAACCCGAGGCTTGGCTCGGGTGAGAACGCGTCCCTCGGGTAGTCGAAGTCTTGGCTTGAACCGCACCCGTCAGTTGGTCTAAGGGTGTTTACCAACCATGATTAGGAGCGTTGGAGTACCCCTAATTATGGTACCCGACAGTAGCCCCTAAGCCTCGAAGGGAGTGATGGTACTTGCTTGGAGGCTTTGGCCGCGTTTTCGGTGAGGGGACCGGCCTTTCTCGGTTTTTGCCTTGTTCTGGTGGGTGCGCGTGAGCGCACCCGCCGGGTGTAGCCCCCGAGGCCTCGGAGGAGTGGTTTGACTCCTTTGAGGTCTGAATGCTTTTCGTGGTGCTTCGGCCGGTCTGATCGTTCCCTCATGCGGCCCGGCAGTAGCCCAGGTGCATGGTCGGGTTCCAAGTTATCAAGCTAGTTTGTTGACGCTGTCAACAGTTTTGGCCATAGCCGGGTGCGAGAGCAGCCCCCGAGCCTCTGCACGGAGCGAGAGGACGATCAAGGACTTTCCCGACTTTTATTATATGCCCCTGCGTCGCCTTTCCGCAAGGAGGAGGGGGGGAAAGCGCCATGTTGCCCTCGGAGGGCGCCGAACATGGTGTTTCCAGTGAGCTGCTAACGGGTGATCCGAGTGGACGCCCGTGCCCCGTTCGTTAGGGGTCGGCTGGTGGCCCAGAGGTGCGCTCCAAAAGTACCTACGGGTGATTCACCGGACCCAGACCCCTTCGACAGGGTCCGAGGGCTCGTTGCCTCCCTCCGGTGGGATTCCGTTACAAATCGTTCCCGCCGGTCTCGGAAATGTCCTAGGGTACCTTAGGAGCGTAGCCCGAGCCTCGGCTATGTATCAAACGTACCCAGAGTCATCCCTCACTCTGCGTGCTCTGGGGCTACTATCGAACCCTTCTGAGGGGCCAGCCTACAAACCCCTGATCAGTAGTGGGCACGGAGCCCGAGCGCTCTGGGGCGGCTGTCGAACCCTTCCGAGGGGCCAGCCTTCGAACCCCTGATCAGTAATGGGCTTGAAGTCTGAGTGCTCTGGGGCGGCTGTCGAAACCCTTCCGAGGGGCCAGCCTTCGAACCCCTGATCAGTAGGAGGGCTCGAGGCCCGCTAGCTCTGCCAAGAAGGATCCTTTCCACAACGTCCCCTTTCCCGGTCCCTGTGGCAAGAGAGAGAGAGAGAGAGAGGAGGAGGGGAAGGATATGAATTTAAATAAGGTGGCACACCTTTTTTGACACGGTCATTATGGCAAAGGCGAAGCGATGCCCGCCTCGCCTGCCAGAGGTGTCGCCTGCTCTGTCGGGGAGTTAATGCGACGGGACGGGTGATTCGCGTGGCGCCCGTTGCGCGTGCGAGCCATTCGAGGAACGGGGCACGGGCGCGTCGTCTTCACGTCGTGGGAGAGGGCTCTCCCGTCGCTCCAGGAGGGACGCGAGCCTGCAGGGGACTTGACTGCTGCCTCCGCTCGTCTGCCGCTGCAGTTACTGCCGGCCCACTTTTGACCATGCCATCCATCGTGCCTACCCCGCGGCTGACTGACCCATGGCCGTCGCCTTTAATTGGCACTGTTGGGTTATGCGCAGGGCTACCTCGAGTCGCGGTACTGGTTCCGCAGTCGAGGAGGCGCAGCATTAGCGTGAGTGGCGGTGTAGCTTCTTGCACATCGTAACCGGCGCGCCGGTTACATGACATGCGGGTCCACTTCCTTTGCGCTGGTCCACCAGATGTGGACGGAGCCGAAGGGGCGCACAGTTGTGGTGCAGTTGGATGCTTGTCGCATGGCAGTCCACCCTTTCGACCACCGGTTTCTGCGAAGATGGGAGAGCGCTTGTAACCGTGGGACGGTTACATGCCTCGCGTGCGGCGGTTCGCCTTCTTCGTGCTTCGGATCAGCTCGTATGACGTGTGGGTCCTAGCCCCCGTGTCGTAGGGGTAGAACCCTGGAGGATGTCAGTGGGGATTTCGCCCGTGACGCTAAGGGGTGCAAGTGAGGAGGTCTGCCTATAAAAGGGGGATCGGGCAGTGGCCATGCCTTCGTTCTCCCCTCATGCATCGCGCCCTTCTGCCTTTTGAGCCCCCGGATGGGGTGCTCCAGTGCCGCCTTGCTCTTGCTATCGTTGTAGGAGCGTGGCCTCGTGGAGATCGGCACCTTTCAGCCATCGCTTGGCTTCAAGGATTTTCGTCATGCAGCCCAGCTGCATTCCCTCACTAATGTGCAGTTTGGTGGGGAAAAGCAAGCCGGGCTGCGACCTCCGCCCCGCTCTCAGCTTCAAGGATCTTCGTCATCCTTGCTGAGGCGGAGGGAGAGCTGAGCCGGGGTCTCCTCTGCGTAGGCAGCTGCCCGCTCCTTCCTTCAGTGATCTAGGGGGAAGGGCGTTCGCCGCCTGTGGCGCTTGTAGCCGTCGCGTGACTGGCTCCCCGGCACGAGCGGCTTTGGAGCTGCCTTCGGTGCCGCCCCCCACCGCTGGTCCTTGCTGCACCGCCGGCTATTGGGGGGTCGCATAACATGTCGCACGCCGCGAAGGCGGTGTTCGTGTTCTGGGGCGACCTCGACGAGGACGGGAGTGAGGACCTGCTGGTGCGCTTTGGGGCGTCCGTTGTCCGGCGGCGCGGTGTCGGTGGGTTCAAACCCATGGTCGGCGCCCTTTGACTCTTTGGCCTTAATGGCTTGTCCTCGCCCCTCGTGTGGGGACGTGGGCGAGGGCCTCTTCACAGCAGCGTTTGCCTTGAAGCCGTTGCCGCAGCTGTGTGGCCACCTAAGACGGAGGTCGTTGTCACTGCTGTCATGGGTCACCGGCAAGCCGCTCGGAGTTTGTTGTCCCGCAGGCCCTCTGGTATGGAGGTTGTTCATACCCGCGGGAGCGGAACCGAAGTCCCGTTTGTAAGGAGATATACCGGGTTTTTGCCGGAGCAAAATGTAACCGCTTTAGGCACTTAGACATTTGTCGTAGGTCGAGAGAACCACCAAGGGTTCTGCCGACGTCTAAGTCTGTGTAGCATAGTTACCCCAGGTATATGTGTTTGTTCTTTATGGCTGTCGAGGCCTGAACATTTGGGTATTCGAGAATGAAGCTGTGCGTCTTCCTCATTCTGAGCATTGAGACTTGTCTGTTGGCTAGCCGAACCACTTAACTGAGCGTCGATTGCCTTTCGTGGAAGGTGACGAGTGAGGTGTTCATATCCCGGAGGCGTAGGAGTCCCTCAGCTCTGTCGGTCTTGCCGCTCTAGGCTTCCCTTGCTCAGTTTTTGGAACCCTCGGCTGCTCTGCGATGAGCCGGAGCCGGAGGCAGCGGTGTTAGCTCGGACAGATGCGGAGTTGGCTCGGAAGGAGACTTCGTCGGCCCGGGAGATGGCGGCTTCCCAGGCCGAGGTAGATGTGGTAGCAGCCGCTGGAGCTTGGGTAAGACATCTGCTGGCGCGGTGCTGGCGTCCTCCCTTAGGTGGAGGTCCTTTTGCCCGGGTCGCCGTCCGAGGCTGGGCCTGGTTCCGCCGAGGGTGGAAACAACGCCGAGGGTGCTGTTGCTCCCCCTGCTGATGCCTGAACCTGTAGGAACATTTTGTCTGTAGCATGCACATGCTTTTTCGCGGTCGCCGAGGCCTAAACACTTTATCGTCGTGTTCAAAAAGATGCATCTTCTCTCCTCTTGTTTCGAGCATCACGACTTGTCTGTCAATAGCAGAATCGTCTGTCCGAACGAGAGTTATTTTTCGTGGAAGGTGATGAGTGAGGTATCCGTATCCCGGAGGCGTAGGAGTCCCTCGGCTCGGTCGGCCTTGCCGCTTACGTGCGCTCTCATTTGGTCGAAGGATTCCATTATTGGTACAGTTGAGAAGGCGCGAAAGTCATTTTCTACCCGAGTGTTAGGACTTGTTCGGTAGCAGGATCACTTATCCGAGCGTGAGTTACTTCTCGCGGAAGGTGATGAGTGAGGTATCCGTATCCCGGAGGCATAGGAGTTCCTCGGCTCGGTCGGCCTTGCCGCTTACGTGTACTCTCGTCGTTCTTAGGATCCTGCTATCGATACGGAAGTCGAAAGCACAAAGGTTGTTTTGGTAGAAAATTTTTCCGAGGAAAATTTTGACGCAGAGGGGGTTCCCCCCTTCTAGCTCCCGAGGGAGGGTCGGGCTTTGCTGAGGCAAGGCCGACCTTCCTTGACAGTTAGACTTTGTGTATGTAAACGTGGTACGTGAGCAACTTAAAACATCTTAAGGGTAGAAGCGACATAGCTGTTGGATGTTCCAAGCGTTGCTGTAGACCTTGCCTTGGTCGTTGGCCAACTTGTATGTTCCGGGCTTCAAGATCTTGGCGATGATGAAGGGCCCTTCCCAGGGAGGAGTAAGCTTGTGGCGCCCTCGGGCGTCCTGTCGCAGGTGAAGCACCAAGTCTCCCACTTGGAAGCCTCGGGACCGAACGCTTCGGGCGTGGTAGCGTCGTAGCGACTGCTGGTACCGTGCCGAATGTAGTAAGGCGACGTCTCGAGCCTCCTCGAGTTGGTCCAGCAAGTCTTCTCGGCTGGTCTGGTTGCTTCGGTCATCGTATGCCTTGGTCCTCGGGGAGCCATATTCTAAGTCCGTGGGGAGGACGGCCTCAGCCCCATAGACTAGAAAGAATGGCGTAAAACCCGTGGTGCGGCTCGGCGTCGTCCTCAGACCCTAGACTACCGAGGGTAGCTCTTTCATCCACCGCTTGTCGAACTTGTTGAGGTCGTTGTAGATCCTTGGTTTGAACCCCTACAAAATCATACCGTTGGCACGCTCCACCTGCCCATTCGTCATGGGATGAGCTATGGCGGCCCAGTCCACACGGATGTAGTGGTCGTCGCAGAAGTCCAGGAACTTTTTTCCGGTGAACTACGTGCCTTTGTCGGTGATGATTGAGTTTGGGACCCCGAAGCGATGGATGATGTTGGTGAAGAATGCCACCGCCTGCTCGGACCTGATGCTGTTTAGGGGTCAGACCTCGATCCACTTGGAGAATTTGTCGATAGCGACCAGTAGGTGTGTGAAGCCCCCGGGTGCCTTCTGCAAGGGACCGACAAGGTCTAGACCCCACACAGCGAATGGCCAGGTGATGGGTATCGTCTGCAAGGCCTGAGCGGGCAGATGCGTCTGCTTTAAGTAGAATTGACACCCCCGGCAGGAGCGCACAATCCTAGTGGCGTCGGCCATCGCGGTTGGCCAGTAGAAACCTTGTCAGAAGGCATTTCCCACGAGGGCTCGAGGTG
The DNA here is from genome assembly GCA_029449295.1 of Zea luxurians. Taxonomy (NCBI): domain Eukaryota; kingdom Viridiplantae; phylum Streptophyta; class Magnoliopsida; order Poales; family Poaceae; genus Zea; species Zea luxurians. The sequence goes on along the minus strand of JAOPSE010000083.1, from coordinate 2,007,195 downwards.
CTGCATGGTGGCCGCAAGCCCCCGAGTGTATCTCCTGCAATAGCTCTTGACCTTCGGCGATGGATATGCATCATTGGAGGACGCCCGAGGGGCTGCGGTGATAGAGCTCTTTTTCATCACCCAACAAGACGAATGTCTTGGCGCGCCGAGCCAGCCGCCAAGCTTTGGTCTTGTCGATGGGAAGCTCTCCTCGGAGGAGATATTCCAGGTACGGGGTCTGCCAGTTCGGATCTGGCATGACCCCATTCTGTTCCTCCTCGACGGGCAAGGCCTCTTCCTTGATGGCCGAGGGTGCCTCGGGTCCGGATGAGGGTACCTTAGGCTCGACGGAGGGTACCTCGGGCTGGGCCGAGGCTTCTCCAGGCTCGGGCGCGTCGTCGATTTTGACGGATGGTTGACGTAGGTCTCTAGAGAAGACGTCCGGGGGAACCGTCATTCGCCCCGAGGCTATTTTCGCCAGCTCGTCCGCAGTCTCGTTGTACCGTCGGGCGATGTGGTTGAGCTCCAGCCCGTAGAACTTGTTTTCCAGGCATCGAACTTCGTCGTAGTAGGCTTCCATCCTCTGGTCACGACATTGGGAGTTCTTCATGACTTGGTCGGTGACAAGCTGCGAGTCGCCTCGAGCGTCGAGGCGTCGGACCCCTAGCTCGATGGCGATGCGCAGCCCGTTAACCAGTGCCTCATACTCGGCCACGTTGTTTGATGTCGAAAAATAGAGGCGAATGATGTAGCGGAGATGCTTTCCGAGGGGTGAAACGAAGAGCAGGCCAGCGCCTGCTCCTGTTTTCATGAGTGACCCATCGAAGTACATGGTCCAGAGCTCGGGCTGGATTGGAGTTGTTGGTAACTGGGTGTCAGTCCACTCAGCCAGGAAGTCTGCCAAGACCTGGGATTTTATGGCCTTCCGAGGAGCGAATGATAGCGTTTCGACCATAAGCTCCACTGCCCACTTTGCTATCCTACCCGAGGCCTCACAACACTGGATGATCTCCCCTAGGGGGAAGGATGACACCACAGTTACCGGATGAGACTCGAAGTAGTGTCGCAACTTTCACCGTGTCAGGATCACTGCATAGAGCAGCTTCTGGATCTGTGGGTAGCAGACTTTGGTCTCGGAAAGCACTTCGCTGATGAAGTAGACTGGCCTCTGGACGGGCAGTGCATGCCCTTCTTCTCGTCTCTCGACTACGATCGCGGCGCTGACCACCTGAGTAGTCGCGGCTACGTAGATCAAGAGGGCTTCTCCTGCGGCGGGGGGCACCAGGATGGGTGTGTTTGTAAGGAGCGCCTTAAGATATCCGAGGGCTTCCTCAGCCTCGAGGGTCCAAGTGAAGCACTCGGCCTTCCTTAAGAGGCGGTATAGAGGCAAGCCTTTCTCGCCAAGGCATGAGATGAAGCGGCTCAGAGCCGCAAGGCATCCCATGACCCTCTGTACTCCTTTCAAATCTTTGATCGGTCCCATGTTGGTGATGGCCACGATTTTCTCCGGGTTGGCCTCGATGCCCCGCTCGGAGACGATGAATCCAAGGAGCATGCCTCGGGGGACTCCGAAGACACACTTCTCGGGATTGAGTTTCACGCCTTTCGCTCTCAGACACTTGAATGTCGTTTCAAGGTCAGAGAGGAGGTCGGAGGCTCTCTTCGTCTTGACAACGATGTCGTCGACGTAAGCCTCGACCATTCTGCTGATATGTTCTTCGAACACGTGGTTCATGCACCTCTGGTAAGTGGCGCCTGCATTCCTCAACCCAAATGGCATTGTAGTGTAACAGTACATGCCAAAAGGTGTGATGAAAGAAGTCGCGAGCTGGTCGGACTCTTTCATCTTGATTTGGTGATAGCCTGAGTAGGCATCGTGGAATGATAGAGTTTCGCACCCAGCAGTGGAGTCCATGATTTGATCGATTGAAGCGTCCCCAATCCTCTAGGACTCAAATGTGATACAATTACTAGTCCCAGGAGGCTAGTAAACACATTTATACATCAAATGATACCAAATCTGCTCAAACGAGACAAACCTACAAAGGTGGCGAACAACTTTAAGAGTTGGTCCACAACTCGGGACATATCATCAGAGTGGGGTTGAAGCAGCCCGATATACGCAGCGAAGCAAATCAGCGGTCCAACAGCCACAGGCAAGGTTGGGAACAGTCGTAACTCTTACCCGATCTCCTTTTTCTGAAAAACAACAAATAAGCAAGGGTGAGTACAAACGTACTCAGCAGCCCACCTTCACCCACGGAATGGGGAAATCAGATATAATGCATGGAATATGTAGAGCTCAGGATATTTGCAGAAACATCAATATTTTATGCAGGGTTGTTTTGAAAAACATTTTGTATTTTGCAAAGCGCATCCTCTCCAAAAGGAGCAGGAAGTTTTTCAATATTAGAACAAAATCCCCTGGACTAAACCATCCAGGTATCTCAGCAGTTTCCCACTGGTTTTCATTTTCAAAAACAGTTACTGGACTTCCCGTCCACCATAGCTCACGGCTCAACCGTCGGTCCTTTTAAAAACCACTTTTCTCAAACGCACCCTTTTTTTTGGAAAACAAAACACTAATTGCCATACCACACCAGACTCGTCCATTCTTGTGGACACAGACTATTCGAATAGGTTTTCAAACTCTGCGCAGAGGTGTACACTTTACCCACTAGTCTGGCTCTGCGATCTCATGGCCGATGAGATCCGAATCCGAATCTCTTTCTTTCCTCGCACGTCCTAACCTTAACGGTTATATCGGAAGGAGTCAGGCCACCGCCATGTCCAAACCGAACAAAACATTCCCCCTCCTTATCCTCCCGGTGCTCCCCAGCCTTCATAACCCTGGGGTCGGACCGCATGAGTTCAGATTGAGTGACTGCCCACACAGTCTCGAGTGGTTGTACTATTAAAGAGTCTACCACTTGCCTTAGCTAGGTTTAACCTAATTTACCAAGTATACCACCCAAGGGTCTTACATAGGTAAAATTAACCTTGTTTAAATCAAGTGGATTATACACCGTCAAAAGTTGTAATTTCTAAAAGTACATATCATATCATGCATGTATCTTACGCATTGCATTCATTAGATTGTAATCTTGCTGACGGAGAGTACGTACTCTTCCCCGAGCAAGGACCTGTCCAAGAGGAGGACCAGGAGCAGGCTTCAGAGGCTGCTATCGAGGATCTCCCTGCACCCCCAGCAATTGAAGGCAAGCCCCGGTTTTATGCATAACCGTTTATATATGCTATTTTACTACACTTAATGTTTGTAGGTTTGTAATGTGCACTTAAGTGTAGGAGTTGCTTGAAACCTCTAGTTGCATGAACTTAGGATTCCTTTTTGAGATGAATACTAGTATGCTAGGTCGAGTAGCTGCTTTGCTAATCAGGATCTCGGTAGAAGTCGAGTGATTTTTCTAGCACTCGCGCGAGGTCAGGAATTGATTGTATTCATCTTAATAACGGGATATATATGTTGGTCTATGGACTTGGATCCAGGGAGGATGCCTTGACCATGACACGGGAAAAGGAATTAAGGATTAATGTGTGGATACCTGAGTCAAGCTTTTGAACGTACTAAACACATGCCGGGAAATATGGTAACCGGTAAACCTAGTACCTGAGTGAAGCCGGGCGCGGACTTTATCCCTCATGCAACCTGAGACTGGGTCTCCCATGCTAGCTATGGTGGGTACAAGTGCGGTCACTGCACGGCGGCAGCCGGGGTCAGTGTAGCATTGTATGCCAAGGCGGTGAGGCCTGGACGCGAACAAGGAATCGATGGGGACGGTTGTCATGTGTGGGGTCGAAGTACCCTGACATGCCGTGTGTTTAGGTTTCCCTTGCAAGGTTAAAACTCGATTCGAATCGTCTGCTTCTCGCAGCTAATGAGACTGCTTGATTCCTTGTACTGCATCAAGTAAGAAGTGAAATGAGGTTACATGAGATAACTTGTTGATTGATCTAAATGCTTGCTACCATGTATGCTTAGAAGAAGTAAATCTAGCTAAGTAATGATGATATAATTTGAAAAGCTAAAAGTTGATTTTAGAAACAGCTAGTGCTTTTGGCAAACCAAACCCCTCAGCCAAACAGCTGCATAGTCTAGAGGTAGAGGAGTAGATTCCTCACACCGGGTAAGTCTAGCTGAGTATTAGTATACTCAGCCTTGCTTGTGGCACAATTTTTGCAGGTACCATTCAGGAAATGGTTGATGGTGTGACTTGGCCTACCACCCTGCCACCGGGTTGGACGGTCGAGTGGGATGTTGCTCCGGCAGGAGAGGAGCACGAGGAGTAGTGGGCTAGGCCTTGCCCAATTCCTCGATACCGACGACATCGATTATCCGCTGCACTTTATTTTGTGAACTCTTATTTGCTACTCCAAAACTCCGATTTATGTAATAACTCAGTACTTAATTTGTGGATTCCTGTTTTATTGTATTTCTGCTGTGACTCACCTTCGTGTGAGATTGTGGAATTTGATCCTGGTTAAGTGGCTCCATCAGACTAGATCTGAGGGACTGATGGGTTATTCCGATTTAAGTGAGTTATGACCCCTGAGGCGTGACTTAGGCACTTAAGCTGGAATAATTCGGGTGGTTCCGCCACATTTCGGCAGCATAACGGCAGGACAAAGATTATCTGGAAGAACGATGAATAGAGACTATGAACGAACGATGAATGATGAATAGGGACTATGAACGAACGATGAACGATGAATAGGGAACAATGAACGAACGATGAACGATCGAATGATCGAACGAAAGAACGATTGGAATTTTGGCAGCATAACGACAGGACAAAGATTATCTGGAAGAACGATGAATAGAGACTATGAACGAACGATGGATGATGAATAAGGACTATGAACGAACGATGAACGATCAAATGATCGAACAAACGAACGATCGGAATTTCGGCAGCATAACGGCAGGAAAAAGATTATTTGGACGAACGAACGGACGAACAATCGAACGATCGGACGAACGGACGAACGAACCATGAACGATCGGACGAACGATCGAACGATCGGACGAACGAACGAACAAACTAAGAACAGGGGAATGAACGTTCGAAGAACGATCGAACGATCCTTGTGCTAGTGTGTGCTTGTGTGGAACATGGAGTGGGTGTGTGTGTGGGGGGGGGAGAGAGTTGCCATGAAATGGCTTGGGGTGGGATGAGAGGAAGCCCTTGCCCCTCTATTTATAGCCATGGTGGGGGGATTAGGGGGAGGGATGAGAGGATTAGTGGGAGGATGAGAGGATTAGTGGGAGATTAGCATGTATTTGTCTTGTATAAGTGAGATTAGCTTGTAGAGCTCACCGTATGACACTGGAGGCATACGTATACGTATGAGCATGAGGAAAGTTATGAAGAAAATATTTGTGGGGACTTCAAAAATGATTCTGAAGGTATTTATCAAGAGGAAAATATCTGAAGATATATCGGTGGAATATTTGGGGCAGTATTTCTGGAAAGAACTTGAAGGGGATTACTAGGGAAATATCTGGGCAGTATTTCTGTAAACAATTTGAGGGGGATCACTGGGGAAATATTTGTAGGATATTTTGAGGAGGATTTTGGAGATAATATAGACCACTATATTTTATTTGTTGATATCAACTCGCAAACAAACATTTTGAAATGAAACTTGAAATTCATTTTGAATTTAGCGCGAGTTTGAGAAAATTTCAGGATTTGAATTTTTGGGATGCTACAAATCTACCCCACTTAAAAGGAATCTCGTCCTCGAGATTCGGCTTAGAAGGGTTATGGATATAGCTTTACTTTAGCTACATATCTTCACTTTGCAACTCTTCGAGGAGATGGAACTTCAACAAAATCTGGTCTTTGAGGAGCATCCGGTTGCAAACGCTGATTCTGGCTACTGAAAGATCATCTTCAGCCTTCTAGGTTTCGCTTGGCAGCTAGCTTATTGAAGAAGCATTGATGCCAACACGCAAACCTTCCTCTTGCAAACTTCCACATGGATTCCTTCCTTGATTGGTCTTCTGGTGCTTCATCAACGGAACTTGGGTGACCACTTCTCATCCGGAAACTTATAAGCTTTGATGATCTAGTCCTCCACAAGCTTGCTATGGCCTTCTTCTTTTTCTCCATAGCAGGAACCTTACTGGAACACTACCCCACTTAAAAAGAATGAGGGTAGAACTCCTGAATCTTGAGGATTTGAACTCCTTGAAGTACCTCATAACAAGGGTGTTACGGGGCCTTCTTCTGCTGTTGCTGCTTGACCAGGCTGCAGAGAGATGACTGACACAGGGTTGATTCTGGGAGAACCTTCTTCTCATCTTCTCTTCACTATCTTCTTTTCACTGCCCCTTTCTTTCTCTTTGCTCTTCCCACTGGAGGATTCTATCAAAGAGTATTACTATCATACACTGGAGGAAACCAAAGACTATGAGCCATGTGCAACAGTCTTCAACCCAAGAATCACCAAGCATTGTGATCTTAGGGGCGAGGGAGTGGAAAATGGAGTTGCTTGCGATTTGGCAGAGGGGGTTTTATCTGGAGTGTTTTGCTTGGGATGGGAACTGAGGGAGCTGGTGGGGGGGGGGGGGGTTATAGGCGAGCGTTGGTGTTCGGTTGCAGAGTAGTGGTGATGGAGTAGGTGCTACGTGGCAACAGGTGCGATGGAGGGGAAGGGGGGTCTGGTGCCGGCGATGATGGCGGTGGGTGCGCTGCAAAAGGGGGCGTGGGTGGCGGTAGTGCGCTGCAAAGGGGGCGTGTTGCGGTGGTAAAGTGCATGGAGGCGGGCACGCGTGCAGGGGGGCATGGGTGAGTGGTGGGGTCGACGACCCTACTGTTTGTGGTCTCTAGTTCCAAGACTGAGCGACTGGATAGGTTCCTCTGTAGCTTATTCTAGGCTTCAAGGGTAAGCTTCTCGGTATCTTCTTGGGTCAGGTGCTTTTCTCTTGAGATGGGTTAAGATGAGAATGGAAGCATAAGGTGAGGATTGGATCTAATTTGTGATCTATGTTTTTAGAGAAAACCTTTCTTAAAAAGAAAGAGAACACACAAGCTCAGCAATGATAAGCACAAACAAATCAAATGTTTTGAATAAGGGAAGAATAGAGTTTTTCCAAAGCACGGACTACTCAGATTCAGGGGCTAAGCATAACTACTATTGCTTGGCTCCTGAATTGAGAACTATGCTAAATTTAACTTATGAGCACTAACGTTAAAGCATCACATATGCACTCAAAAGGGAAGAAAACATCAAGCGAAATTCATTTTGAAATGCCCTAGGGGGCCACACAATTAGAGTTTTGCAAAACACGAGTCTACACGATTACCTCTCATACATGCAGGGCTCTAGCCAAAGTGAAGAAAAACTTCACTACCCAATGCATGTAGAGGACTGGGCACAACTAACTTCAGACCAGGCAACTTCTCTTCTGGCGAGGCTTGCACACAACTTCAATCTGAGACATCTCCTAGATGGGTCAAGAGAGAGCTGATGTTGATGACTTCTTCTGGCGGCGACTGAGATGGCAACACGGGGTCGAACTCTTCTTCAAGTGGGACTGGCTCTTGTAGCTCCTCAGAGGGCGGCGGTGCTGGCGGGGTGCTTGCAGCTTCTTCCTTGACCTCACGGAACGGTGCTGGAATTTTCTTCAAGGTGAAGGGCTCAAACAACTCTGGCGGGGATCCTGGGAGGACTCGGGGTGCTCTTTCTTATCCATAGCCTGAGGGGAGACTGGAATTCCTTCCAAGACTATGGCTCCTTCTGGGAGTTCCCAAGTCTTCTTCTCTCCTCTGATAGAGATCGGGTGACCTTCAAGAATCTGGGGATCTTCAACTCTCACGGATTGAACTGGGTTGGATGAAGCGAGCTCTTGGATCCGCAGGGCTCTATGTTGGTTGTGGGTTACCAAGTAGGCCTCCATCAACTTTTGGACGTGCTCATCCTTGGCCTGCTTCAGGGCTTCAACAACAATGGCTTCATGACTTTCCAAGGCAGCTACACGGGCTTGAGCTGAGGTGAGATCCACATGGAGCTTACGGTTGAGCTTCTCTGCATCTTCTGCTCGGGCAATCATTTGACGGTGGTGCCGAGCCAAGAAATCATACTGTGCATCTAGGGTGAGCAGGTATGCAGTGAGGTACACGACTGTGGGGTCGTCCTCAAGCAGCTGCTGCCCTTCCAATGCACGCATCCTGGCCATCCAAACGGGACGGTCTCTCTGAAAGGGCAGAAAGAATCTGAGCGGGGTGTCGGCCACTTCTTCTTCATAGATCTGACACAGGGCCCTCAATGCCTTGCGAGCGACGACTTGGCAGGTGTCTTTGAATCTGTGCCCAGCAGCAGTGACACTCCATTCCACATGGTGCAGACTGGATCCAATGTATACAGTCACGACACACTTCTCCGTGTCATGCTCGATGAATTCACGACCATCATACTCTAGCTGGCTCCAGATGCCGAGGCGGACTGTGCATGCTCTCAGCAACTTGGGGAAACCATCTTCATTCTGGCAAAAGCTGGTTTGGCAGCGAACCTCCATCTGACTTCTGAGAGAAGGAAAGGAGGAAACCATTTTTGAAATGAAGGGATAAGAGCAAGAATTTTTTTTAAGAAAATAGTTTTGACTCAAAAACTTTTGGATCAGGCTAAGGGTTACGTCCTGCGGCCAACCTAACAGCTCTGATACCACCTGAAGCGTCCCCAATCCTCTGGGACTCAAATGTGATACAATTACTAGTCCCAGGAGGCTAGTAAACACATTTATACATTAGATGATACCAAATCTGCTCAAACGAGACAAACCTACAAAGGTGGCGAACAACTTTAAGAGTTGGTCCACAACTCGGGACATATCATCAGAGTGGGGCTGAAGCAGCCCGATATACGCAGCGAAGCAAATCAGCGGTCCAACAGCCACAGGAGGATGAGAGGATTAGTGGGAGATTAGCATGTATTTGTCTTGTATAAGTGAGATTAGCTTGTAGAGCTCACCGTATGACACTGGAGGCATACGTATACGTATGAGCATGAGGAAAGTTATGAAGAAAATATTTGTGGGGACTTCAAAAATGATTCTAAAGGTATTTATCAAGAGGAAAATATCTGAAGATATATCGGTGGAATATTTGGGGCACTATTTCTGGAAAGAACTTGAAGGGGATTACTAGGGAAATATCTGGGCAGTATTTCTGTAAACAATTTGAGGGGGATCACTGGGGAAATATTTGTAGGATATTTTGAGGAGGATTTTGGAGATAATATAGACCACTATATTTTATTTGTTGATATCAACTCGCAAACAAACATTTTGAAATGAAACTTGAAATTCATTTTGAATTTAGCGCGAGTTTGAGAAAATTTCAGGATTTGAATTTTTGGGATGCTACATCGATGCGAGGTAGAGGGTAGGGAACTTTCGGACATGCTTTGTGTAGACTGGTGTAGTCTACACACATCCTCCATTTCCCATCCTTCTTCCTGACAAGAACAGGGTTAGCTAACCATTCGGGATGGAATACCTCTTTGATAAACCCAGCCATGAGTAGCTTGTGGATCTCCTCGCCTATGGCCCTGCGCTTTTCTTCGTCAAAACGACGCAGGGTTTGCTTCACGGGTCGGGCTCCAGCTCTGATGTCCAGTGATTGCTCGGCGACATCCCTCGGCATGTCGGGCATGTCCGAGGGACTCCACGCAAAGACTTTGGCATTTGCGTGGAGAAATTCGACGAGCACTGCTTCCTATTTGGGGTCGAGCTCGGAGCCGATCCGAACTTTCTTGCTGGCATCGTTGCTGGGGTCGAGAGAGACGGACTTGACCGCCTCAACTGGTTCGAAGTTGTCGGCGTGCCGCTTCGCGTCGGGCGCCTCCTTGGAGAGGCGTTCCAGGTCAGCGATGAGGGCCTCGGACTCGGCGAGAGCCTCGGCGTACTCCACGCACTCCACGTCGCATTTGTACGTGTGGCGGTACATGGATCCGACGGTGATGATCCCATTCGGGCCCGGCATCTTGAGCTTGAGGTAGGTGTAGTTGGGGACGGCCATGAACTTGGCGTAGCATGGTCTTCCCAACACCACATGGTAGGTTCCTCGGAACCCGATGACCTCAAAGGTGAGAGCTTCCTTTCGGAAGTTAGAGGGAGTTCCGAAGCAGATGGGTAAGTCGATCCGTCCGAGGGGTAGGATTCGCTTTCCGGGCGCGATCCCGTGGAAGGGTGCCGCACCGGCCCGGACTTCGGACCGATCAACCCCTAAGAGTTCTAGGGTCTCGGTGTAGATGATGTTAAGGCTGCTGCCTCCGTCTATGAGGACCTTGGAGAGCCTAACATTGCCGATGATCGGATCGACGACGAGAGGGTACCTTCCCAGGCTTGGCACGAAGTCGGGGTGGTCGCCTTGGTCGAAGGTGATAGGCTTGTCGGACCAGTCTAGGTAGACTAGCGCTGCCACCTTCACCAAGCAGACTTCCTGGCGCTCCTGCTTGTGGTGCCGAGCCGAGGCATTCGCCGCCTGCCCGCCGTAGATCATGAAGCAGTTGTGGACTTCCGGGAATCTCTCTTCCTCGCCGCCCTCCTTCTTGTCGTTGTCATGGCCCTTGCCGTCCTCCGCCGGGGGCCCGGTCTTATGGAAGTAGCGTCGGAGCATGACACATTCTTCGAGGGTGTGCTTGACGGGCCCCTGGTGATAGGGGCATGGCTCTTTGAGCATCTTGTCGAACGCGCCGGCCCCTCCAGGAGGTTTCTGAGGGTTCCTATGCTCAGCGTCGCGCTTCGCTCGCAACTTGTTTTTAGCCTTCTTCTTTGTGCCCCACTGGGCGGACGCCTCAGGGGCGTCTATCTTTGGCTCCCCCTGAGGCTGCTTGTCCTTTCGGAAGATGGCTTCGACCGCCTCTTGACCCGAGGCGAACTTGGTGGCGACGTCCATCAGTTCGCTCGCACGGGTGGGAGTCTTGCGCCCCATTTTGCTCACCAGGTCTCGGCAAGTGGTGCCAGCAAGGAAAGCCCCGATGACATCTGAGTCAGTAATGTTGGGCAGCTCGGTGCGCTGCTTTGAAAACCGCCGGATGTACTCTTGGAGGGACTCCCCTGGCTGCTGGTGGCAGCTTCGGAGGTCCCACGAGTTCCCAGGGCGCACGTACGTGCCTTGGAAATTCCCCGCGAAAGCTTTGACCAGATCGTCCCAATCAGAGATCTGCGCAGGAGGCAGATGCTCCAGCTAGGCTCGGGCGGCGTCGGAGAGGAAAAGGGGTAGATTACGGATGATGAGGTTGTCATCATCCGCCCCTCCCAACTGGCATGCTAGTCGGTAGTCTACGAGCCACAGCTCCGACCTCGTCTACCTCGAGTACTTGGTGATAGTAGTCGAGGCTCGTAAACAGGCAAGGAACGGCGCTCTTCGTATGGCCCGGCTGAAGACTCGCGGACCGGGTGGTTCGGGCGAAGGACTGCGATCCTCCTCACTGTTGCAGCGTCCCCCACACTTGGGATGGTAGCCTCGGCGCACCTTTTCATCGAGGCGGGCTCGATGGTCGAGATGGTGGTGCTCGTTGCCGAGGCGTTCCCGGGTGGCGGGCGCCTCGTCTCGTGTACGCTCGGGATGAACCGAGGCTTCCCGAATGCGCCGGGAGGACACCGCGTGATGCTCCGAGAGGTCAGCTCGCCTGCGGGAGGCGGAGCTCTCGGCTCGTCGAACCGCGGCGCCTTCTAGGAGATTCTTGAGTTCGCCCTGGATATGCCATCCCTCAGTGGTGGATGGCTCCAGCATGGCTCGAAGCAGCATCGCCGCTGTAGCTAGGTCCTGGCCAGACCCGCTGACGGCCGAGGGCAGCGCTGCCCTGGCATTGTCGACGATGCAGCGCCGGATGTCTTGGGGCCAATGGCAGGTTTCTCCGGTGAGTGCTCGGCCTGCCCACTCCTGTTCGATGTTCTGTCGGAGCTGTACAAGCCAGCCTGCTTCCCCGTCGACCTGGGCCTGCATCTCACGGATTTGCTCGAGCTGTATGTCCTGACCCCCCGTAGGGATTGGGACCATAGCTAGCTCCCACGGGATGTCAACGCGAGTTGCGGGCCTAGGGGATCGTCAACCTCTGGCATACCGAGATGGTTGCCTTCGTTGTGATCTCCCAGATCGACGTGGAAACATTCGCGACTTGGGCCATAACCCTCGTCGTCAAGGTCATGGCCATCGTCAGAACAACCGGAGAGGCAGTGGTCACATGCGGACATGAAGCCCCGCATGGCACCGGGGTCATTGATGGCAGAGAAATCCCAACCAGAGTCAGGGTCGTCCTCTTCCTCAGAACCCGCCGGTCCGAAGGTTGAGACGACTGTCAGTCGGTCCCAGGTTGACCACATGTGGTACCCTGGAAGGTTTGGATACACCTTTACGAAGGCGCTCACCATAGCGGGGTCGCTAGGTGGATCGAAGCTGAACCGAAAAGGTACGGGATGGAAAACGGACGATACCTCTTGGTTGATGGATGGTGGTGAAGTCATGTCGGGGGCAGAGCACACCGTCATCTCAGGTACGAGGGTAACGCCCAGCAGGTCCTTTGCGAGGGTGCTGGCGTCATCAGTCCGCTTGGGGCTGACACGTCGCGGGGAAGTGACACCCGTCGTCGTCTCAGGTGCGAGGACAATGTCCGACATGTCCCCCGGGGGAGTGCCGGCGTCGTCGACTCGCTCTGGTGCGACAGCCGATAAGGTGTTGCCTCCTGCATGGCCATGGTTGCCTCGTCTCCACCTCCTCTGACGAGGAGGGTGGCGGGGACGACTGGAGTGCTCCTCTTCTTCCGCGGGGAGATGCTGTCGTAGACCTCACCGCCGCCGGGCGAGTCGGAGACCGTCGTCGTCGTCACACCGCGGGGGGAGGAGTACCATGTCGTAGCTGCCGTCGAGGGACATGAACTCGAGACTCCCGAAGCGGAGCACCGTCCCGGGCTGGAGAGGTTGCTGAAGACTCCCCATCTGGATCTCAACGGGAAGGTGTTCGTTAACACGCAGCAGGTCCCTACCTGGCGCGCCAACTGTCGGCATTTCAGACCCGGGGGTCCCTGGACCGACGAGTAAATTATCGCTGTGTGTCCCTGCCTAGATGGGTTGGCGCGGGATGGAACACAAGAGGTGGGACAAGCCTTGTATTATACTGCACCAGGGGTACCGCTCGCAGTAGGGGTTACAAGCGCGTCGCGTGAGAGAGAGAGGGACACAGAGCTCGTCCGCCGCTTCCCTCGTGCGAACCCCCTCAGGGTGGCCCTAGACCTCCCTTTTATAGAGGCAAGGAGAGGGTCCAGACGTACAACGGGGGGCGTAGCTATGCGCTAACGTGTCTGGCAGTGGAGTGCCTAAGCCCTGTGTACATGCCAACGTGGCCGTTGGGGGAGAGCTTAGGCCCTGTACATGTGATGGCGTGGCCGCCGGAGGAGCGCCTGAGTCCTGTAGGAGCACAGCTGGCAGCGCGGCGAGGATCCTGCTGACGTCTCCTTGCTGTCGTAAGGGGCTGAGAGCCACCAGCGTCATGGTGCACGTGGGGCACCATCATTACCCGTCGCCGGGGTAAACCAGATGGGACGCCGGTCTTGTTCCTTGTAGCCTGAGCAGACTAGGAATAGGGAAATGATGCATCCCCTATTAGCGCTGAGACGGAACCTCCCAAGTAACTAGGCCCATCTACAGTTGTCCTTGTCCAACAGACATCAGACAACCCTGTAGATGTTCCTGAATCACTTGACAAGTTTGGTATCTTCTTTCTTACCTTTCCAGGAACGTTTCACCGGTCTTGCAGACATTACAGAACATCGGAGATATAGAAATGCAGAAGCGATTACATAAACTTACATTTATTTAGAAAGTAAGATCAGGTTATTTATTACAGACCAGAGTTATAAAACGAGTGCTGAGTACTTATTATAACAATACCAAGGGAGGTAAAAACTCCTCCCGATAAGTTCTTACATAAAAGTTTTTATGGAGGACTAGGTCCTCCCGCATCTTCAGTCTTGCTTTTCTTCATTTGACACCACCTTGGTACAAAAGCAACAAAAATTTGCTGCTTCCTCACCTAAAAACAATAGGGAATAAACCCTGAGTATGGAATTACTCAGCAAGTCTTACCCGACTAAAGAAAAGACTCTCAAGGGTATGCTGGTTATAAGGGAGTCAAGGTAAGGTATCTCAAGATCCAGTATTATTTTCAGGTTAGGTAAACTTACCTGCGTCTAGAGTTCTTTCTAACCTAGTTCAAGCACTTGTTCTGAACTAGCCAACTTCTTAATCCACCCTTCATCTTTACTGATTTTCTACGTATAGGGCAGTGACCAAGTCTTCATAACCGCGAAGGTACGACGATCCGAATCGATTATACTCAGCTGAGGATCTCCAATCACACGACATATGTAGCACTTAACCCTTGCATATGTCAACACGCCACCAGGGTTCTTAAGACCAGATCAGGTTCACGCGAACCGAGAGCACAGATACACCACCGTCCAGCCTCTTGCCACAGAGGGTACACGCTACTCTCGCCACCGCTCCATGCCCATTTCGTGTTATCTTATTCTGGCCTTAGTCTGCCCGAGGCAAGGCTTACCCATGACGAGGCATGTGACCAGTTAAAGGGTCCTCGGTCAGCAAGCCTACATCGAGACGGTCCTTAATCGACTCATACGGAGACACTACACCGAGACTCTCCTCTCGTGCAAGTCACCCGCCCAGTCTCAGCTTAATCATTTAAACCCAAAAACTTGGTACCTGGCAGAGGTACATCTTTTCTGATGTTGAATCCATCACGGTCGTGATGGATTCACCATCAAGTTTTATTTTCAAAAATATCCCACCCATTTTGCCAATCATCTTTTGTAAAACAAACCTTTTGTTTTGCTAGAGCAATACTAAGCATAGTAAAAACCTTTTGTAAAACAGGGTATCAAGGAAGGTGACCAAAGATCAAGGAAGGTAATGCAGGAATTGTTTAAGCATTCAACTCCTATCACCTAATGCATCAATCAAGTGAGAAAGATTTTAAAAACATCAAGGAAGGTGGCAAATGCACCGGGGCTTGCCTTCGTTGATAGGTGAGTCAGGCTCGGACCCGCAAATATCAAGGTAGAAACAGTTTCCTGCCTGAGATTCCGAAGGTGGTGGTGTCTTCTATTCAGTCACTTCGATCTCTTCTTCGTTTTCTAAACCTAATCATACATATGTGTATATAAGAATGAATGCCATGTAATGCTCATGAGAGTGCAAAGATAATAAAAATTTATTATCTAAGGTCTTGAATACAACTTTCCTTCACGGAACTCCGAGAACTTAGGGTTTCCGGAGTCAGTAAAGGAGTTCAAAGGGCAGGGTGGGAGTTTTGGGTTCTAAGTATCAAACAAGGTCCAAATCAAACCAAACTCTACCCAAGGCTTCTAACTAATGTGTAGAGCCCATATAAAAAAGTTTGGGCAATTTTGGGATTACCATTTATTTTCTAAAAATCCAGAACTAATGGTTTAAGCTAGTTTAAATGCCTCAAAATTCCTTATTTAATCTAAAAATCATGAAACTATTTTTATTAAATATTATGGAAAATAAGAAGCCTAGGAAAATTGGTTTGACAATTTTAGAATTTTTCTACAATTTATAACAGATTTCCAAAGTTCTACTGAAAAAGAAAAAGTTTAAACAGTGATGGGCCGGTTTTAGCCCAGGCAGTCCAACCCAGAGGGAAAACGCGCGCGTCCACGGCAGCGCTGGCGTCTTTACAAAAAAGGCCTCGGGGTTTTTGCTAACTGAAAACAAATTCTTTCACTATTTCACAGAGTCGCTGACGATTTGCAGAAAAGTCCTTCCTATTCTATTTCTTCGCAGCGCTGGGTCCACGACGGCGTCGCGCGCAGCCGAGCTCCGGTGAGCTCGTAGGCCGGTGGATTGGGGCAAGTACTGGCGTCCCCGAGCAGCTAACGCCAAATTGGATCTTCCCCGATCAATTCCCCTAACCTAATTTCGCAAATGGGTGTCTGGTTGGCTCTGGCCACGGTGACCGAGAGTGTTGCGGCGAGGCAACCGTGTTCCCGGCGACCAGAGGGTTTCTAGCTCAATTGCGTGGGTCGGTGAGCATCGTAAGCACATGAGAGTACTTAAACGGGGAAGAAGATGGTATGAGCGGACCTGAACGGTGCTGGCCACGGCGAGATGGATTTCACGGTGTTCTTGAACCGGGTTGGGGAGAATCTGAAATTCGCGAGCGCTGGTGAATGATCGAGGGTGGGAGCGGGTGCTACGGCTTCAGGATGATCTCGCGCAGTTGCCCCGACCCTCAATTTATAGCGCTCGCAAGCGGTGGCCAGTGAATCGAGCGATAACGTGCGGCGGCCGGGAAAGAAAAAGGTACTGGCGCAAATGCTAGGTGGCTTCTGCCGTGGCGGTCTCTCCGGCGATCACCGGACACCCCTAGCGTGACCATCCACGATGTGGTAAAGCGCCCGGACACGCGGCGCTGGACCGAGCAACGGCGATCACCGACGTGCCTATCTGCTCCAGCCGCAAAGTAGAAGGGGGAAACGACGGTGAGTCACCGGAGTGGTGTCCAGCTCACCGACGGCGATGATTATTTATCTCGCGACGCTATCCATCCACCCAGGCGTGAATCCCGACGCCGGTGACATGAATCGTGGTAGAGGGAGTCATTGGCGGCGAGGACAATCGCGCTGGCGATCTAATCCGGTGCAGGCACTGTACCATGGGAAATGGTGTTCAGTCAGTCTGACAGACCGTTTTTGAGCTTGATTTTCTCTCAAACTTATATTGAAACATGATCAACACTCTGCAGCAAAATTGTAGTGCTATAACCCAACTACAACTTTGTCATAGCAACCTTGGTTAAATTCTTATTAAATCAGACTTGAATTCATGCTCAAACTCTCAGTAGTTGCGGTGTCTGTCTGAAAATTCAGACCTAGTAACCTGACAGTCCAACATTAAGCTCAATTATCTCTAAATTCTTCTTAACAACTATGCTTACATTCTTAAGCAAAGTTGTTCTCCTTTGTTTGGTCTACAACTTTGATGTGGTGACCTAGGGCAGAAACCCTAGAATTTGAGAGTTACAAGGCTCCAAAGTTGAGCCCTCAACTCTGAAATTCAGACTTAGAGTGAAATCTCAATTGGGGTCCTTTTTGCAAATCAATCCAAAGCTTAGGGTTTGGCTTGTAAATCTTCCTAAATGTGAACCATGTGACTATATATGCTTTAACATAGTAGTTTTGAAACTTAAGTCCAAATGTGCACTGTTTTTGCACATAGGCCCCTAGGGTTTGGACTTAGGGTTTTCCAGAGTTCAAATGGGGGTTTTTGGTATCTCATGGGTATAAATGTGATTCAAGTTAATTCTTGGGAACATTTTATGATTGTTTTACTTAAACCTTAGGGTTTTCTCAATTTGGGTCATGTTTAACCCCTTTAATCCCTATTTAGGGTTAAGTTCCCTGTCCAGGGTTTTATTTGCAAAATGCTATAACAATACAACTTGTTTGAAATTTTTACCTAGTGAATGCACTCTAGGTGTGTCAAACTTATGCAATGCCAATGTTTATGATGCCATGCTCAAGTTTTAGTTGTAGTAACACCAGGGTGTTACATCCTTCCCCCCATAAAAGAATCTCGTCCCGAGATTAAGAGTCCTAGGGTAAGTAATGGAAAAGGAAATGCTTCACATTCTTATTTCCTTATTTTTGGTACAAGGCAGGGGTGGTTTGGGATTCCTTCCTTTATTGCAATAATGTTGTACACTTTACAAATTACAAGAGGCTAAAAAGCCTGGGAAATTCTTATCTAAAAAGTCTTGAGTTTCCCATGTAGCCTCATCTTTGGAATGTTGGTTCCATTGTATCTTGTAAAACTTGAGAGTTTTTCTTCAGGTAATCCTGTCCTTTTGATCCAAGATTCGAATGGGATGTTTGGAATATGTTAAGTCTGGTTCAAGGACAACATCTGTCACTTCAACGGTTTGATCTGGTACCCGAAGACATTTCTTCAATTGGGACACGTGGAACACATTATGTACAGCAGATTGGGTTTTGGGTAGTTGGAGTCGATACGCCACTGGCCCATATCTTTCAAGAATGAAGAAAGGACCAATGTACCTGGGCACAAGCTTCCCTTTAATTCCGAAACGCGATACACACTTCATTGGTGAAACCTTCAAGTAGACATAATCTCCCACGAGAAAGTATAAGGGTTGTCGTCGTCGGTCTGCATAACTCTTTTGACGAGTTTGAGCTTTCTTCATATTATGAATTATTTTCTGAACCTTTTCTTTGGTCTCTTTCACCATATCAGGCCTGAAGAAGTACCTTTCACCAGGTTCAGACCAATTTAGCGGAGTGCGACATCGTCGTCCATATAAAGCTTCGAAGGGTGCCATCTTGATACTTTCTTGATAGCTATTATTATATGAAAACTCCGCTAAGGGCAAACATTCATCCCATTTCTATGAGAAGTCTAGAACACATGCCCGCAGCATATCTTCAAGTATTTGATTAACCCTCTCAGTCTGTCCACTTGTTTGAGGATGATAGGCCGAACTGTGGAGCAATTTAGTACCTAGGGATTTATGAAGTTCTTCCTAGAATTTGGATATGAATTGGGGTCCACGATCCGACACTATAGTCTTTGGAACACCATGCAAACTGAGAATACGAGCAATGTATAATGCTTCATAAGTGGCCACTGAATATTTTGCCTTAACAGGTAAGAAGTGGGCAATCTTTGTGAGTCGATCAACGATAACCCAGATAGAGTCATTCCCTTTGGCAGTCCTAGGCAATCCCACGATAAAGTCCATACTAATGTCTTCCCATTTCCATGTTGGTATTGGTAGAGACTGTAATGGACCGGTAGCTTTCAAGTGTATGGCCTTGACACGTCTGCAGGTGTCACATCTAGCCACATAGCGTGCAATCTCGATCTTCATTTTCGTCCACCAATAATGTTGTTTCAGATCTTTGTACATCTTATTGCTTCCGGGATGAATAGAATAGCGACTAAGATGTGCCTCATCCATAATTTGCTGGTGGAGCTCTTCATTCTTCGGCACAACTATGCGGTTATTGAACCATAGAGTGCCTTGATTGTCTTCTTTGAAACATTTGGCTTTTCCAGCCCTTATCTTCTCACGAATGTGTTTCATACCCTCATTATCCCTTTGAGCATCAATTATCTG
The DNA here is from genome assembly GCA_029449295.1 of Zea luxurians. Lineage (NCBI taxonomy): Eukaryota > Viridiplantae > Streptophyta > Magnoliopsida > Poales > Poaceae > Zea > Zea luxurians. The sequence goes on along the minus strand of JAOPSE010000083.1, from coordinate 1,988,014 downwards.
TTGTAGAAGGACTGACTCAAGCTTCAAGTGATTTGAAGTTCTATGCTGAATCATACCCAGGTTTAGCTTCTCCATTTCCTGGCATAGTGTATTGTCAGAGGTCTTTACCATAAGACAGTGACAGGAAACCTTACGGCTAAGCGCATCTGCCACTACATTGGCCTTGCCTGGGTGATAATGAATTTCAAGTTCATAATCCTTGATAAGCTCAAGCCATCGCCTTTGTCTCATGTTCAACTCTAACTGGGTGAAGATATACTTCAAGCTTTTATGATCTGTATAAATGTGACAGATATTACCCAGCAGATAATGACGCCAAATCTTTAGGGCATGAACCACTGCAGCTAGCTCCAGATCAGGAGTAGGATAATGCTCCTCATGTCGGTGTAACTGCCTCGAAGCATACGCAATTACTTGGCCTTCTTGCATTAACACACAGCCGAGACCACTACCTGATGTGACGGAACCTCCCAAGTTATTAGGCCCACCTATAGTTGTCCTTGTCCAACAGACATCAGACAACCCTGTAGATGTTCCTGAATCACTTGACAAGTTCGGTATCTTGCTCTTACCTTTCCAGGAACGTTTCACCCGTCTGACAGACAATATGTTCATCGGAGATGCGGAAATGCAGAAGTGATTACATAAACTTATATTTATTTAAAAAGTAGGAGTAAGTCATTTATTACAGACCAGAGAGTGCTGAAAAGTATTATTACAATACCTGGGAGGCAAAAACTCCTCCCATAAAGTTCTTTACATAAAAGTTTTTAAGGAGGACTCGGTCCTCCGGCAGCTTCATTCTTGATTTTCTTCACTTTTCACCACCTTGGTACAAAAACAACAAAAGTTTGTTGTCTCCTCACCTAAAAACAACGGGGGAATAAACCCTGAGTAAGGAATTACTCAGCAAGTCTTACCCGACTAAAGAAAAGACTCTCAAGGGTATGCTGGTTATATGGGAGTCAAGGTAAGGCCTTTCAATAATCAAAGACTCTGTTTGCAGAATTGCTTACTAAAGTGGATCCTTAAAATCCAATTTTATTGTCAGGTTAAGTAAAATTACTTGCAGCTAGAGTTCTTTCTACCCTAGTTCAATCACTGGACCTGCACTAGCCAATTTCTTATCAACCCTTCATCTTCACTGGATTGCTACGTGTAAGTAAGTGGCCAAGTCTCCATAACCGTGGAGGTACGGCGATCCGAATCGATTATACTCAGCTGAGGATCTCCGATCACACGACATATGTAGCACTGAACCCTTGCATATGTCAACCCGCCACCGAGTTTCTTAAGACCAGATCAGGTTCACGCAAACCTAGAGCACAGATACACCACCGTCCAGCCTCTTGCCACGGAGGGTACACGCTACTCTCACCACCGCTCCACGCCCATTTCGTGTTATCTTATTCTGGCCTTAGTCCACCCGAGGCAAGGCTTACCCATGACGAGGCATGTGACCAGTTAAAGGGTCCTCGGTCAGCAGGCCTACATCGACAAGGTCCTTAATCAACTCAGACGGAGACACTACACCGAGACTCTCTTCTCGTGCAAGTCACCCGCCCGGTCTCAGCTTAATCATTTCATCCCAAAGGTTGGTACCTGGCAGAGGTACATCTTTTCTGATGTTGGACCCATCATGGCCATGATGGATCCACCATCAAGTTTTATTTTCAAAAACATCCCACCCACTTTTGCCACATCAACTTTTGTAAAAACAAAACATTTTGTTTTTCTAAAGCAATGCTAAGCATCAAAAATCTTTTGTAAAACAGGTGATCAAGGAAGGTAATCAAATTCAAGGAAGATAATGCAGGAATTGTTTTAGCAATCAACTCCTATCACCTAATGCATCAAGCAAGTGAGAAAGATTTTAAAACATAAGGGGGGTGGCAAATGCACCGGGGCTTGCCTTTGTTTATGGGTGAGTCAGGCTCAGATCCACAAATATCGAAGTAGAAACAGTTCTCAGCCTGTGTTTCGAAAGGTGGTGGTACTTGCTCTTCAGTGGCTTCCACTTCTTCTTCGTGTTCTAATCATAACCATACATATGTATATAAGAATGAATGCCATGTGATGCTCATGAGGGTGCAAAGATAATATAAATCTATTATCTAAGTCTTGAGTACAACTTTCCTTCATGGAACTCCGGGAACTTAGGGTTTCCGGAGTCGATAAAGGAGTTCATAGGGCAGGGGGGTGTTCTGGGGTTTGGTGATCAAACAAGGTCCAAACCAACCCAATTTATACCCAAGGCTTCTAAATAATGAGGAACTCATATAAAAATTTTGAGCATTTTTGGGATTACCATTTATCCTTTAAAAATCCAGAACTATTTCTTTAAGCTATTTTAAATGCCCTAAAATTCCATGTTTAAACTAAAAATCATGAAACTATTTTTATTAAATTTTGGGGAAAATAAGAAGGCTAGGAAAATTGGTCTCACAATTTTAGGATTTTTCTACATTTTCCAGGAATTTCTAAAGTTATTCTGAAAAAGAAAAAGGAAATACTTCAACAGTATTGGGCTCAAACTGGCCCGAGCGGCCCAACCTCGCGCAGAAGCGCGCCCGCGCCCGCGCCCGCGCTGGTGGCTTTACAGAAAGGCCCTCCGGGTTTTAGCTAACTGGAAACCGGCCCTGTTACTATGCTTATGAGTCACTGACAGTTTGCACTAAGGCCCTTAAACTTCTATTCTTTCGCAGACCAAGGTCCACGACGGCGTTCACGCGTGGCCGTGCTCCGGTGAGCAACTGTACCGGCCGAACGGGGCTATGACCGGCGCTCCCGAGCGACTAACACCTAATTAAATCCATCCCAAGCCTTTCCCCCAACTCAATTTCACTAATGATCAAATGGTTTGCTCTGGCCACGGCAAGCGCGCGGATGAACTAACAATCTACACGTTCCCGGCGATTCATGGGATCTTAGCTCAATTGGGCGAGTTGGTGAGCTTCGCCAGCACACAGAGATGCTAAAACAAGAACAAGGATGGCATGATTAAACCTGCGGAGGACTAGTGTAACACCTCAAAATTGTGTTGGTGGCATTCGTAAAAAAAACTTCAAAGAGTTTGAATTTGGAATACCTTGTAACAAGGTTTTCTTTTGTGAAAGCATTTCTTAATAGGATTAATAGATAAATAAATAGATGAACAAAATGTTGATGCATCTCATGCTAGAATTTTCGCCTCTGCATTTCATTTTAAAATTTGAGCTTTGACTTGAATTTGAGTTTGTAAATAGAAAAAAATAGAAAAAGAAAGAAATACAAAAAAGAAAAGAAAACCCCCTCCTCGTATTGGGCCAACAGCGCTGGCAGCCCAACACAGTCCGCAACGACCGCGCCCTAGCCGACCAGCTCCTGTCCTTTCTCTCACAGCCGTGTGGGCCCATGTGGTCGGTCTTCTTCCTCGTTGGATTGCGTTAGCAAACGGCTGAGCGAAAATTGAGGGACTGCCCAACCAAACGGACTCCGCTGGTCTTGCGTTGAACCCGCCTGGATCCTCGTGTCCTTAGGATATATAAGCAGACCTAGGTATTCTTCCCTGAACAGCTCAAACTGCCGCGGACCTCTTCTGGTAGGACCTGCTCCTCCACGTCACTAGGCGACTCCGCGTCTGCTCCGTTCCTGCCCCAACAACTGGCCTGGGGGCTTCTTCGCAACGCGGGGGTGATGTTCATGACTTCGCGCGGCGGGATTTGTGGTTGATGCGCTCGGTATCCCTCACCATCGTTCTCACACCAACGCAGTTCCGCTCCGCACCGTGGATTGGGTCGACCGCGTCTCCATCCCTGGTATGAACTACTTCCACTGGTTCGTCGTGTGCGTAGCATCGCGCAGCTTCGTCCGATTAGTTTTTAAGGCTCTGTGTTGCCGACCGCATGTACGCCGGTGAGCTCCACCACCGCGGGGTTCCTGTGCGCCGTGTTCGGTCAGCTTGGGTGGGGAAGAAGGCCTCTGCGCCGTCCGTCCAAGGATGGGCGGACACGATTAGATTTAGAACCCATTCAGCCGCGACCGACGGATCGGGCATGGGTGGCTACGATTGGCTTGGCATATCCGTGCGGGTGGGATTAGATCCCGCTTATTTAGAATCGTGGCCGTCGATCGCTGAGCGGATGGCCACTAGCGCGTACCGGTTCGATTTAATGTTGATCTAATCGCAGCCTTTGAAATCTAATCGGGCGGCCAGATTTGCTCCGTACCCCTTCATGTAATACCCAAATTTGTAAATCATGTGATAAGAGAATATTTCCTTTATCTATATGTGTGAGTTATATTTATTTAACATCACATGTGAACACTACAATTACAAACAAGTAATTAACAAAAGACATTAAATTGATTTATGCATCATGCTGAGTTTTACTTGATTGCGCATATATGGATAATGAAATAAAAAAATGTCAATAATAATGAGTTAATGAGTCCATAGAATCTAACCCTAATTTGAAAACAAAATCATGAAAATAAAGAAGGAAAGAAAGTGATATTATGTAGCACAAAATAAAATTTCATAATTAAATAACTTCACCACGTTTTGGCATAATAAAACTTAACAGTTAGCTTGAGTATAACCTTGCCACAAGATTGAAATTTAAAGTTTGATTGAAATTTGAATTCAATTATGAAATCTAAGATTTGGGAATAAGAAAAATGGAGATAAGAATAAAGAAAAAGAACACCTAACTCGGATGGGCCGGGGAAGCTAATTTTGGCCCAGTTGGCGCGCCTACATGGGCCGGCCTCGGCACTGTGCCATCCTCCACGCGTGCGAGCTCATTTGGCTGCCGCGTGGGGCCCAGATGTTAGTTCCTCTCTCCCTCTGTTTTCCTGAATCGCTTCCATATGGGGCCCAACTGTCATAATCACCTCCTTGCTCACGGTCGTCTTCGTCGCGCGTCCATCGCCGAGGAATCCGCTCAGGGACCGAGTCCCTCGCTCGTGTATCGGCTGCCCAAACTCGCGAGCCCCGGTGTCAGTCTTGCCTTCGTCCTCCTCAACTACCGGCCGCTTTCCCTGCTCCCAGCGAAGCCCGAGTCAACCGGAGGAAATTCTCACTGGCCGCCAAAATCGGAATGCGCGCGGTGTGCCTCTGGCCATAAAAACCTGGGCCGCGCCCGCCTCTGCCCCTGCACGTCCCAGCCATGCCCGCCCTTCTTGCTCCTCCCATTCCGTTCTTCTCGCTTTCTCGCGCATCCGTAGAACAAGCAGCACTGCCATGGACCCAACCACATCCGCCGCCGTAGCGCAAAATCGCGCTCACACCGTCGCTGGGGGCTCGGTCGTGGTACTGTGAGGTTCAGCGGCGGGCATAGATGCTTGCGGTGGCGTTGCTAGGCGGGGAAAGACCTTGCGGCCACCGGAAATTGCTCATCGGCGTGGGGATATCGCCGCTGGACGAAGCTCTCCGTGGCCAGGCCCCTGTGCTTCATCCCCTCGGTAAGAAACCTATCTCCGGTGATCGTTTTGTCTCCCACATCGCGTAGCTTGGATTAATTTGGTGCTGGGTACTCGGGGATGCTCGATTGACTACCTCACCGGCGTGTGCCCGCCGCGGGGTTGGCCTGCCGCCGTGTCTGTGTGGTGGAGGAAGGAGAAGGGCCGGATACCACAGACTCCTGATCCGACGGCTCATATTGCTTGGCGTTGGTGTTTCACCTAGGGAAATCGTGACCGTTAGATCAAGTGCGGGCGGTTCACCTCACATCGAGACCTGCGCTATTAGGGATCGTTAGATCAAAATCTAACCACTGGTGGAGGGAGCTGAGCGGTGCCGTCAATCTTAGATCCTACGGCCCACATTGCGCACCGGTTCGCCAGGGACCCAATCTAATCCCAGCCCTTGATCTTAGATCATGCGGCCAGAAACTGAGGATACCCCTTCGTTGGCTTATTTGCTAAAGAGACCCTGACAAACACTGGAATCAACCCGCCGTCCAGTGCAATAGTGCTCTGAGTCTCTGGAATTTTTGTAGATTAGCCCCTATCTTCTCTGCAAATTGTTGCGCAATCCAGTGAATGAGAAAAATAGATAAATTGAATTAGAAAATGAATTATTAATATAAAAACAATTGCTAGAATTTATTTAATTCATAGAAAATTCATTTGAAGTCCAAATTTATATATTCCAATTCCTATAATTTTGTAATATTATTGTTTATCATCTAATACCACTGTTTTGACATGAAAACAATAATAAAATTAATTTCCTACTTAATCTTATATCAAAATACATAAAACCCTAGGAAATTCATAACTCCTCCGTTTTAACTCCGAATTGATCCATTCAAGTTGCGTTAGTCTCGTAGCGACGTGTAGATCATTATTATTCAGTTTCTTCTTATGTTTGGTGTGATGTTAATTTTATCTATACCATGTTTGTTTGTATTGCTACGACTAGCGCGAGGACACGTGTCATCTGAAAAGCAAGTTGGTACCTGGAATCTCAAGTGCCAGGCAAGTTGTGCCCTTGATTCACTTTTGTTACCCAATAATGTTCTTTATAATCATTTACCATGCATAGGTTTAATTTTGATGGGACCCGATAGGTCACCCTAGATTGTTTATCTCATTACCTTGTTTACCCCTGAATCACTTGGGTAGTTTATGCTATTGCTTTACGTGGTTTTTGGGTTAATATTTCATTATATCCATGTTCCAGTTATTTTGTTATTCTATTTATGTTCATGTCAAGATCATTATGTTATTGTTAATTAGAACATGGAGCTTAACTTGAGAACCACGTGCCACCACAAGGGAGGAATGGGACCCCTTGGCTGACTAATTAGGAAAGCTAGTGGAAGACTACCTTACCCGAAAGGGGCAAGGGCAGTAGGGGAGTGGTCAGTGTAGGGAGGTCCTTGTTTGATTTTGCTGCGATGGCGGTCAGACGAGAACCCTGCATTGGAACTTCCTATAAACTGTAGCGGGTTTTCGGAAGCTAGTGGAACTTTGTAAAGGCCTCGTAGTGGATCCCTAGCCATTCACCTTGGTAGTGTCTAAGGGCCTAGCTAACCCTGGCGACATGGGAAACACGACTTGTGGGTAAAGGGTACAACCTCTGCAGAGTGTAAAACTGGTATACTAGCCGAGCTCACGGTCATGAGCGACTCAGGACTCTCCGATGATTAAATTATGGAACCTAAACTCAATTTGTCATTTGCATTTGCATGGGTTTATTATTAATTTTGTTCTATTATTTTATTATGGTTTGGTATTTACTTACACTTAGTAACTGCTAATAAAATTTTGACCAACTACTTAAAAGCAATGCTCAGCTTTAACCCCTGTCATTGATTAGCCTTACACATCACATGAACTCCCACCTTTGTGAGTTCATGTCCACTGGTTCCCCACAACTTGTTGAGCTAAGATCATGTGTGAGCTCACCCTTGCTGTCTCACACCCCCCACAGGAGAAGAACAGGTGGTTCAGGAGGAGCCACAAGGCGAGGAGTTTGATCCGATCTAGGTGGCGTTTCTCAGTTGACATTGGCGCCAACGATCCTTAGTTCGTTTTATATTTATCTTTTATTTTGTAATAAGTCTTCCGCTATGTAATAAATACTCTGATTATTGTGACATTTATCTCCATACACTCTGTTATTATATATGTTGTCTTCTTGGCGCATGTATGAGATGCACCTGGCTTTGTTCCTTAAAGTCGGGTGTGACAGAATTGTAATACCCAAATTTGTAAATCATGTGATAAGAGAATATTTCCTTTATCTATATGTGTGAGTTATATTTATTTAACATCACATGTGAACACTACAATTACAAACAAGTAATTAACAAAAGACATTAAATTGATTTATGCATCATGCTGAGTTTTACTTGATTGCGCATATATGAATAATGAAATAAAAAATGTCAATAATAATGAGTTAATGAGTCCATAGAATCTAACCCTAATTTGAAAACAAAATCATGAAAATAAAGAAGGAAAGAAAGTGATATTATGTAGCACAAAATAAAATTTCATAATTAAATAACTTCACCACGTTTTGGCATAATAAAACTTAACAGTTAGCTTGAGTATAACCTTGCCGCAAGATTGAAATTTAAAGTTTGATTGAAATTTGAATTCAATTATGAAATCTAAGATTTGGGAATAAGAAAAATGGAGATAAGAATAAAGAAAAAGAACACCTAACTCGGATGGGCCGGGGAAGCTAATTTTGGCCCAGTTGGCGCGCCTACATGGGCCGGCCTCGGCACTGTGCCATCCTCCACGCGTGTGAGCTCATTTGGCTGCCGCGTGGGGCCCAGCTGTCAGTTCCTCTCTCCCTCTGTTTTCCTGAATCGCTTCCATATGGGGCCCAAATGTCATAATCACCTCCTTGCTCACGGTCGTCTTCGTCGCGCGTCCATCGCCGCGGAATCCGCTCAGGGACCGAGTCCCTCGCTCGTGTATCGGCTGCCCAAACTCGCGAGCCCCGGTGTCAGTCTTGCCTTCGTCCTCGTCAACTACCGGCCGCTTTCCCTGCTCCCAGCGAAGCCCGAGTCAACCGGAGGAAATTCTCACCGGCCGCCAAAATCAGAATGCGCGCGGTGTGCCTCTGGCCATAAAAACCTGGGCCGCGCCCGCCTCTGCCCCTGCACGTCCCAGCCATGCCCGCCCTTCTTGCTCCTCCCATTCCGTTCTTCTCGCTTTCTCGCGCATCCGTAGAACAAGCAGCACTGCCATGGACCCAACCACATCCGCCGCCGTAGCGCAAAATCGAGCTCACACCATCGCTGGGGGCTCGGCCATGGTACTGTGAGGTTCAGCGGCGGGCATAGATGCTTGTGGTGGCGTTGCTAGGCGGGGAAAGACCTTGCGGCCACCGGAAATTGCTCATCGGCGTGGGGATATCGCCGCTGGACGAAGCTCTCCGTGGCCAGGCCCCTGTGCTTCATCCCCTCGGTAAGAAACCTATCTCCGGTGATCGTTTTGTCTCCCACATCGCGTAGCTTGGATTAATTTGGTGCTGGGTACTCGGGGATGCTCGATTGACTACCTCACCGGCGTGTGCCCGCCGCGGGGTTGGCCTGCCGCCGTGTCTGTGCGGTGGAGGAAGGAGAAGGGCCGGATACCACAGACTCCTGATCCGACGGCTCATATTGCTTGGCGTTGGTGTTTCACCTAGGGAAATCGTGACTGTTAGATCAAGTGCGGGCGGTTCACCTCACATCGAGACCTGCGCTATTAGGGATCGTTAGATCAAAATCTAACCACTGGTGGAGGGAGCTGAGCGGTGCCGTCAATCTTAGATCCTACGGCCCACATTGCGCACCGGTTCGCCAGGGACCCAATCTAATCCCAGCCCTTGATCTTAGATCATGCGGCCAGAAACTGAGGATACCCCTTCGTTGGCTTATTTGCTAAAGAGACCCTGACAAACACTGGAATCAACCCGCCGTCCAGTGCAATAGTGCTCTGAGTCTCTGGAATTTTTGTAGATTAGCCCCTATCTTCTCTGCAAATTGTTGCGCAATCCAGTGAATGAGAAAAATAGATAAATTGAATTAGAAAATGAATTATTAATATAAAAACAATTGCTAGAATTTATTTAATTCGTAGAAAATTCATTTGAAGTCCAAATTTATATATTCCAATTCCTATAATTTTGTAATATTATTGTTTATCATCTAATACCACTGTTTTGACATGAAAACAATAATAAAATTAATTTCCTACTTAATCTTATATCAAAATACATAAAACCCTAGGAAATTCATAACTCCTCTGTTTTAACTCCGAATTGATCCATTCAAGTTGCGTTAGTCTCGTAGCGACGTGTAGATCATTATTATTCAGTTTCTTCTTATGTTTGGTGTGATGTTAATTTTATCTATACCATGTTTGTTTGTATTGCTACGACTAGCGCGAGGACACGTGTCATCTGAAAAGCAAGTTGGTACCTGGAATCTCAAGTGCCAGGCAAGTTGTGCCCTTGATTCACTTTTGTTACCCAATAATGTTCTTTATAATCATTTACCATGCATAGGTTTAATTTTGATGGGACCCGATAGGTCACCCTAGATTGTTTATCTCATTACCTTGTTTACCCCTGAATCACTTGGGTAGTTTATGCTATTGCTTTACGTGGTTTTTAGGTTAATATTTCATTATATCCATGTTCCAGTTATTTTGTTATTCTATTTATGTTCATGTCAAGATCATTATGTTATTGTTAATTGGAACATGGAGCTTAACTTGAGAACCACGTGCCACCACAAGGGAGGAATGGGACCCCTTGGCTGACTAATTAGGAAAGCTAGTGGAAGACTACCTTACTCGAAAGGGGCAAGGGCAGTAGGGGAGTGGTCAGTGTAGGGAGGTCCTTATTTGATTTTGCTGCGATGGCGGTCAGACGAGAACCCTGCATTGGAACTTCCTATAAACTGTAGCGGGTTTTCGGAAGCTAGTGGAACTTTGTAAAGGCCTCGTAGTGGATCCCTAGCCATTCACCTTGGTAGTGTCTAAGGGCCTAGCTAACCCTGGCGACATGGGAAACACGACTTGTGGGTAAAGGGTACAACCTCTGCAGAGTGTAAAACTGGTATACTAGCCGAGCTCACGGTCATGAGCGGCTCAGGACTCTCCGATGATTAAATTATGGAACCTAAACTCAATTTGTCATTTGCATTTGCATGGGTTTATTATTAATTTTGTTCTATTATTTTATTATGGTTTGGTATTTACTTACACTTAGTAACTGCTAATAAAATTTTGACCAACTACTTAAAAGCAATGCTCAGCTTTAACCCCTGTCATTGATTAGCCTTACACATCACATGAACTCCCACCTTTGTGAGTTCATGTCCACTGGTTCCCCACAACTTGTTGAGCTAAGATCATGTGTGAGCTCACCCTTGCTGTCTCACACCCCCCCACAGGAGAAGAACAGGTGGTTCAGGAGGAGCCACAAGGCGAGGAGTTTGATCCGATCTAGGTGACGTTTCTCAGTTGACATTGGCGCCAACGATCCTTAGTTCGTTTTATATTTATCTTTTATTTTGTAATAAGTCTTCCGCTATGTAATAAATGCTCTGATTATTGTGACATTTATCTCCATACACTCTGTTATTATATATGTTGTCTTCTTGGCGCATGTATGAGATGCACCTGGCTTTGTTCCTTAAAGTCGGGTGTGACAGAAGTGGTATCAGAGGAAATGTTGACAGTAGGACGAAACCTAGATAGAAATGGACAAACCCTTATCCACTTATCTTACTCTGAGTCATTATATGCATATCTTATCTTGATCCTGTCTCACCTTCTACTATCATACTCTGATTATTCTTACCTTTTCTACTCTTAGATAAGATGGATTTCACACCTTGGAATCCCTACCCTATGACATTTTTAAGAGATAGGAAGCCTAAGACAAAAAAAATTAAAACTATTTTTTTTTCAATTAAAAATGTTGGTTGATTGTTCTGATGATCAATGCCTGATTTGCTTCTTTGATTGATTGAAACATTATAGTTGGGCATCTTAGCATGTACCACTATAAGGTAATGTATCAGCTTTAGTGGATAACACACTAATCTACTTAGCTAATAAATCCTCCACAGTAACATTCCTCGTAATTACTCGCCTTGTCTACCATCCTTTCTTTCTTACCCTGTATTTCTAACCTAGATGGACTACCCCTATACTGTTAGAAGAGAGCAGTATAGACTTGATCCTTGGTATGTCATGGTTAAGAAAGACAAAGGCAGTATATACACTGTGCTAAGGGAACCGTAGAACTCACCCGTTCCAAAGAAGAAAGATTTGAAGTTGAAGTTGCAGTAACTACCACCATCAGACTAGCGACATTCTTAGTAGATGGGAAGTTTGTTGGTGTCAACATCCGTGTGGTTAGAGATTTTTCGGATGTCTTTCCAGAGGAGTTACCAGGGGTGCCACCAGATAGGGAAGTTGAGTTTGTCATGGATCTCTTACCTAGGACTGCTCCTATTTCTAAATAGCTATACAGAATGTCCGTAGAAGAACTAAAGGAACTTAAGAAGCAACTAACAGAGTTACAAGAGGCTGGATACATTCGTTCGAGTTCTTCACCTTGGGGGAGCGCTAGTTCTATTTGTGCAGAAGAAAGATGGATTGCAAGGGATGTGTGTGGATTATAGGTCCCTTAATGATGTTACTTTGAAGAACAAGTACTCGTTACCCCGCATTGAGGATTTATTTGATCAGATGAGAAGTGCAAGGGTATTCTCGAAGATTGAACTCCACCCGGGTTATCACCAAATGAAGATTAGGCCATCAGATATTCCCAAGACGATTTTCTCGACCCGATATGGTTTATATGAGTTCATAATTATATGTCATTTGGACTAACCAATGCACCAGCCTATTTTATGAATCTGAAGAATAAGGTGTTCATAATCTGGACAGATTCGTCGTGGTTTTTCATCGACGATATTTTTATTCCCGGAGTGATAGCGATCATGAGGAACATCTGAGATTGGTACTACAGAAGCTATGAGATAATCAACTCTACGCCAAGTACAGTAAATGCGAGTTTTGGATTGGTGAGGTGCCATTTCTTGGACATATCATCTCTAATAGAGGAATATTAGTGGATCCTGCTAAAGTCAAGGAGATAGTGGTGTGGAGCGTACCCACTACAGTTACGGAGATTCGGAGTTTCTTGGGACTTGCAGGATATTATCGGAAATTTATTGAAGGATTCTCTAAGATTGCTAAGCCTATGACCTCACTTCTAGAGAAGAAAAGAGGATTTAAGTGGGACGAGAAGTGCCAAGACAGCTTTGATCAATTGAAGAAGAGATTGATGTCACCGCTAGTATTGGTTATGCCAGACCTGCAGAAGGGATTTGATATTTATTGTGATGCATGTGGCCAAGGCTTAGGATGCGTGCTCATGCAAGAAGGACATGTGATCACCTACGTGTCTCGTTAGTTGCGGAAACATGAATTGAACTACCCCACTCATGACTTAGAACTCGCAGCCGTTGTGCATGCACTTAAGATTTGAAGACATTATATTGTGGGAACCAAGTGTCAAGTATACACGGATCATAAGAGTTTGAAGTATATATTCACTCAGAAGGATCTCAACCTTAGGCAACGCCGTTGGATGGGGCTTATTAAGGATTGTGATTTAGAGATTCACTATCACCCGGGCAAGGCAAATTTGGTTGCAGATGCCTTGAGTCGAAAGGAGCATGTTCATTCAGCTGTTGTTGCCCAGCTACCTGATGAGATTGTTGAGGATTTCAGGAGACTTAACCTGGGGATAGTTGCTCATACTGAAGGAGTTACTATTGATGTGGAACCTACTTTGGAGCAAGAGATCCGCAAAGGACAAATTGGTGATGCTAAGATACAAGAGATTAAGGATCTGATTACTGAAGGTCGAGTTCCGGAATTTACGGAAGATGAGCAAGGCACCATATGGTTCAAGGATCGGATATGTGTTCCTGAGATTGAAAGCCTTCGTGAGACTATACTGAAGGGAGCACATGACTCGGATTATTCAATTCATACTAGGAGTACGAAGATGTATCAGGATTTGAAGCAAAAATACTGGTGGTATGAATTGAAGAGAGATGTGGCTGCACATGTGGCTATGTGCGATGTGTGTCAAAGAGTTAAAGTTGAACAGCAGAGGCCAGCTGGACTATTGTACCCATTAAAGATACCCGAATGGAAGTGAGAAGATATTGGTATGGATTTCATTACTGGATTGCAGAGATTGGTATGGATTTCATTACTGGATTGCCTCGCACCTCGAAAGGATATGATTCTATATGGGTTATTATGGATAGATTGACTAAAGCTCATTTCATTCCGGTCAAGACTACTTATAAGGGATCTCAACTGGTAGAGTTATATATGACTCGGATTATGTCTCTACACGGTGTACCAAAGAAGATCATTTTGGATCGAGGTGCACGGTTTACCTCTAGATTTTGGAAAAGTTATCATGAGAATACAGATGCGAAGTTGAATTTTAGTTCAGCCTACCTCAGACTGATGGACTGACCGAAAGGACTAACCAAGTATTGGAAGATATGTTGAGAGCTTGTGCCCTTCAGCATGGTAGTAGTTGGGACAAGAGTCTACCTTATGCTGAGTTCTCATATAATAATAGTTACCAGGCCAGTCTGAAGATGTCACCGTTTGAGACTCTGTATGGCAGGAAATACAAGGCTCCTCTATATTGGATCAGACTAGAGGAAGACAGTTCTTTGGACCTGAACTTATTCAAAAGGTAGAAGAACAAATCCGTATAATTTGGGAGAATTTGAGGGTAGCTCAGACCAGGAAAAAGAGCTACGCTAATAATAGAAGACCACTGGAATTTGAGGAAGGTGATCATGTGTACCTCAAGATGTCACCACTTCGTGGAATGAGGAGATTTAAAGTCAAGGGCAAATTGTTCCCTCACTTTATTGGATCATTCAGAGTTTTTAGGCGAGTTGGAGAGATGGTCTATCGACTGGAGCTACTTGATAATCTATCTGATGTGCACAATGTATTCCATGTGTCTTAAATTAAGAAGTGTCTCCGTGTCCCTGAGGAACAGTTACCAATGGAAGAGCTCAGTGTTCAGGGTGATTTGACTTACACGGAGTATCCGATCAAGATTCTTAACACTTTGACTCGAGTTACAAGAAATAAGGTGATAAAGATGTGCAAAGTACAATGGAGCCATCATGGAGAAGATGAAGCTACTTGGGAAAGAGAAGAAGAGCTTCGTATAGATTTTCCCCATCTTTTCCCTAGTCCTTCCTAAATCTCGAGGACGAGATTCTTTTTAAGGGGGGTAGGAATTGTAATACCCAAATTTGTAAATCATGTGATAAGAGAATATTTCCTTTATCTATATGTGTGAGTTATATTTATTTAACATCACATGTGAACACTACAATTACAAACAAGTAATTAACAAAAGACATTAAATTGATTTATGCATCATGCTAAGTTTTACTTGATTGCGCATATATGGATAATGAAATAAAAAAAATGTCAATAATACTGAGTTAATGAGTCCATAGAATCTAACCCTAATTTGAAAACAAAATCATGAAAATAAAGAAGGAAAGAAAGTGATATTATGTAGCACAAAATAAAATTTCATAATTAAATAACTTCACCACGTTTTGGCATAATAAAACTTAACAGTTAGCTTGAGTATAACCTTGCCACAAGATTGAAATTTAAAGTTTGATTGAAATTTGAATTCAATTATGAAATCTAAGATTTGGGAATAAGAAAAATGGAGATAAGAATAAAGAAAAAGAACACCTAACTCGGATGGGCCGGGGAAGCTAATTTTGGCCCAGTTGGCGCGCCTACATGGGCCGGCCTTGGCACTGTGCCATCCTCCACGCGTGCGAGCTCATTTGGCTGCCGCGTGGGGCCCAGCTGTCAGTTCCTCTCTCCCTCTGTTTTCCTGAATCGCTTCCATATGGGGCCCAACTGTCATAATCACCTCCTTGCTCACGGTCGTCTTCGTCGCGCGTCCATCGCCGCGGAATCCGCTCAGGGACCGAGTCCCTCGCTCGTGTATCGGCTGCCCAAACTCGCGAGCCCCGGTGTCAGTCTTGCCTTCGTCCTCCTCAACTACCGGCCGCTTTCCCTGCTCCCAGCGAAGCCCGAGTCAACCGGAGGAAATTCTCACCGGCCGCCAAAATCGGAATGCGCGCGGTGTGCCTCTGGCCATAAAAACCTGGGCCGCGCCCGCCTCTGCCCCTGCATGTCCCAGCCATGCCCGCCCTTCTTGCTCCTCCCATTCCGTTCTTCTCGCTTTCTCGCGCATCCGTAGAACAAGCAGCACTGCCATGGACCCAACCACATCCACCGTCGTAGCGCAAAATCGCGCTCACACCGTCGCTGGGGGCTCGGCCGTGGTACTGTGAGGTTCAGCGGCGGGCATAGATGCTTGCGGTGGCGTTGCTAGGCGGGGAAAGACCTTGCAGCCACCGGAAATTGCTCATCGGCGTGGGGATATCACCGCCGGACGAAGCTCTCCGTGGCCAGGCCCCTGTGCTTCATCCCCTCGGTAAGAAACCTATCTCCGTTGATCGTTTTGTCTCCCACATCGCGTAGCTTGGATTAATTTGGTGCTGGGTACTCGGGGATGCTCGATTGACTACCTCACCGGCGTGTGCCCGCCGCGGGGTTGGCCTGCCGCCGTGTCTGTGCGGTGGAGGAATGAGAAGGGCCGGATACCACAGACTCCTGATCCGACGGCTCATATTGCTTGGCGTTGGTGTTTCACCTAGGGAAATCGTGACCGTTAGATCAAGTGCGGGCGGTTCACCTCACATCGAGACCTGCGCTATTAGGGATCGTTAGATCAAAATCTAACCACTGGTGGAGGGAGCTGAGCGGTGCCGTCAATCTTAGATCCTACGGCCCACATTGCGCACCGGTTCGCCAGGGACCCAATCTAATCCCAGCCCTTGATCTTAGATCATGCGGCCAGAAACTGAGGATACCCCTTCGTTGGCTTATTTGCTAAAGAGACCCTGACAAACACTGGAATCAACCCGCCGTCCAGTGCAATAGTGCTCTGAGTCTCTGGAATTTTTGTAGATTAGCCCCTATCTTCTCTGCAAATTGTTGCGCAATCCAGTGAATGAGAAAAATAGATAAATTGAATTAGAAAATGAATTATTAATATAAAAACAATTGCTAGAATTTATTTAATTCGTAGAAAATTCATTTGAAGTCCAAATTTATATATTCCAATTCCTATAATTTTGTAATATTATTGTTTATCATCTAATACCACTGTTTTGACATGAAAACAATAATAAAATTAATTTCCTACTTAATCTTATATCAAAATACATAAAACCCTAGGAAATTCATAACTCCTCCGTTTTAACTCCGAATTGATCCATTCAAGTTGTGTTAGTCTCGTAGCGACGTGTAGATCATTATTATTCAGTTTCTTCTTATGTTTGGTGTGATGTTAATTTTATCTATACCATGTTTGTTTGTATTGCTACGACTAGCGCGGGGACACGTGTCATCTGAAAAGCAAGTTGGTACCTGGAATCTCAAGTGCCAGGCAAGTTGTGCCCTTGATTCACTTTTGTTACCCAATAATGTTCTTTATAATCATTTACCATGCATAGGTTTAATTTTGATGGGACCCGATAGGTCACCCTAGATTGTTTATCTCATTACCTTGTTTACCCCTGAATCACTTGGGTAGTTTATGTTATTGCTTTACGTGGTTTTTGGGTTAATATTTCATTATATCCATGTTCCAGTTATTTTGTTATTCTATTTATGTTCATGTCAATATCATTATGTTATTGTTAATTGGAACATGGAGCTTAACTTGAGAACCACGTGCCACCACAAGGGAGGAATGGGACCCCTTGGCTGACTAATTAGGAAAGCTAGTGGAAGACTACCTTACCCGAAAGGGGCAAGGGCAGTAGGGGAGTGGTCAGTGTAGGGAGGTCCTTGTTTGATTATGCTGCGATGGCGGTCAGACGAGAACCCTGCATTGGAACTTCCTATAAACTGTAGCGGGTTTTCGGAAGCTAGTGGAACTTTGTAAAGGCCTCGTAGTGGATCCCTAGCCATTCACCTTGGTAGTGTCTAAGGGCCTAGCTAACCCTGGCGACATGGGAAACACGACTTGTGGGTAAAGGGTACAACCTCTGTAGAGTGTAAAACTGGTATACTAGCCGAGCTCACGGTCATGAGCGGCTCAGGACTCCCCGATGATTAAATTATGGAACCTAAACTCAATTTGTCATTTGCATTTGCATGGGTTTATTATTAATTTTGTTCTATTATTTTATTATGGTTTGGTATTTACTTACACTTAGTAACTGCTAATAAAATTTTGACCAACTACTTAAAAGCAATGCTCAGCTTTAACCCCTGTCATTGATTAGCCTTACACATCACATGAACTCCCACCTTTGTGAGTTCATGTCCACTGGTTCCCCACAACTTGTTGAGCTAAGATCATGTGTGAGCTCACCCTTGCTGTCTCACACCCCCCCACAGGAGAAGAACAGGTGGTTCAGGAGGAGCCACAAGGCGAGGAGTTTGATCCGATCTAGGTGGCGTTTCTTAGTTGACATTGGCGCCAACGATCCTTAGTTCGTTTTATATTTATCTTTTATTTTGTAATAAGTCTTCCGCTATGTAATAAATACTCTGATTATTGTGACATTTATCTCCATACACTCTGTTATTATATATGTTGTCTTCTTGGCGCATGTATGAGATGCACCTGGCTTTGTTCCTTAAAGTCGGGTGTGACACTTCAGCGTGACATTTTTCTAAAAGAGCACCTACTCTTTTTCATATTTAACCCGCCGTCCACATAGGTAAATGTATCCTTGCATCTAAGTCCTTAGTTTTACGCTTTAAACCCTATCCTCTTGGAGTTTTGTGCCCGACGCCCCTAGACCTTAGTAATCCATTTAAATAAATCTGGAAAAGTGATTCTTAGTAGAAAAAATAAACTCATAATCTTGCATAAATCATATCTTCTCTGTTTTTACTCTAATTTGTTCCATTCAAATTGCGTTAGCTTCATAAAAATATTGTCTACACAGTGGCAACATTAATTGTACCATAGAACATACTTTTATAGTTAGATATTTATTTAACCTACGTTTAGTAGATTAACCTCTCTAAATCAAAGTTAATATGTTTATAATTATAGTTTAGCTCAAATATGATCCCTAATTATATTATAATTTAACTTAAAGTTGAATTAATTATTTATTTAGATTATTCTCTCACATGATCTATTAAATCAACATAAAGTCTAGTTTTAATTGCTTAAATTGCATGGGTCTTCTGAAAACCATACATTTTCAACCATGACTCCAATTGTAGTGATTCTCGAGCCCTCGATCTCGTAGCATGGTGTATATTATTATTTTGCAGTTTGTTCTTATGTTTGGTGTAATGTTAATTATGTCTATACCATGTTTATTTGTATTGCTACAACTAGCGTGAGGTCACGAGCCACCTGAAGATCATCCTGGTACCTGGAATCTAAAGTCTCAGGCAAGTTGTGCCCTTGATCACTTCTTTTTACCCACTCATGTCCTAATTAATCATAATGATCGGCATAGATTAATTTTGATGGGACCTAATAGGTTACCCTAGTTTGTCTATCTTTATGCCTTGTTTACCACTGAACTTTTTGGGTAGTACTTGCTAGTGCTTTATGTGGTTTTGGGTATGAAGATATATTATTCATGATCACACTTTTATTATCTATTTATTATTACTGTTCATGATAAGATCATTATGTTAATTGGAACATGGAGCGACCACCTGGGAAAACAGTGCTACCACAAGGGTTTAATGGGACGCCCTTGGCTGATTAATTAGGAAAGCTAGTGGAAGACTACCTTACCCGAAAGGGGCAAGGGCAGTAGGGGAGTGGTCAGTGTAGGGAGGTCCTTGGTTGATTTTGCTGCGATGGCGGTCAGGCAAGAACCCTGCATTGGAGCTTCCTATAAACTGTAGCGGGTTTTCTGAAGCTAGTGAAACTTTGTAAAGGCCTCGTAGTGTTACCCTGCCTCGCCTCCTCGGTAGAGGTGTATGGGAAGTCGCGATCCCTTGGTAGATGGGTAACATGACTTGTGGGTAAAGATGTGCAACCTCTACAGAGTGTAAAACTGGTATACTAGCCGTGCTCATGGTCATGAGCAGCTCGGACCCTCACATGATTAATTTATGGAACTAAACTCAATTTGTCATATGCATTGCATCGCAGGTGATGTTGTTGTTACTTTTGTTCTACTATTTAATTGGGTTGGTATTTACTTATACTTAGTAATTGCTAATAAAATTTTGACCAAATTTAAAAGCAATGCTCAGCTCTAACCATCCTCTTTGGTAAGCCTTACACTTCACGTGAGCTCCCATCTTTGGCGAGTTCATGCACATTATTCCCCACAACTTGTTGAGCGATGAACGTATGTGAGCTCACTCTTGGTGTCTCACCCCCCCCCACAGGTCAAGAACAGGTACCACAGGATGAGGCGCATGGAGGATGCTGCGACGAGTTCGTGAGAGGTCTAGGCCGTCGTCTCCCAGACAACTTTGGGTTGCTGGACCGTTGTCTCCTTATAATGTAATTATTTATTTATTTTTGTATAGAATTCCTGTTATATAGTAAAGATGTGACATTCGATCCTGTGGCATGAATCATCATATGTGTGAGACTTGGTCCCAGCACACCTGGTGATTATGTTCGCGCCCAGGTCTTGGTGCCCCAAAACCCGGGTGTGACAGAAGTGGTATCAGAGCAATGTTGACTGTAGGACAAAACCTAGATAGAACTGGACAACCATTGTCTACTTACCTCTGCTACTCTGATTCTTTTCTAAACTTATCTTAATCCTTTCTCATCTATTTCCGCTTTACTCTGATCATTCTTACCTTATCCTTCTAAAGACAAATGTGGATTTCATACTTTGAAATCCAGTGTCTAAAGTGACCTTTAGAAATAGGAGACCTACTCTTAGGAACAAAAATAAAACTATTTTTTTAGGTATCTATACACTCGAATGCTTGTTCTTATGATACTTGTATGATTTGGATCTTTGATTGAGTGTGATGGGTTGTGGAGTAATGTCCATAATTACATCTGCATATACATATAAACGTAAATAGAATTCATAAGATAACTAAACAACTTAGATTATCCATTTCATATAGATCCCTCTTATCTTAAAAGATTCTATCTTATTTTACTAGATCCATCTTATCTTACAATATTCTTTCTTATCTTAATAGATCCATCTTATCTCGAAAAGATTCTATCATATCCTAATAGATCTTACTAACCTTAAAAGATTCCATCTTATCTTTATGGATCCATCTTATCCTAATAAGCATACTTATCCACCCTAGTTTAATAACCATGATCTAATGCAAATTAGT
Organism: Zea luxurians; assembly: GCA_029449295.1. Taxonomy (NCBI): domain Eukaryota; kingdom Viridiplantae; phylum Streptophyta; class Magnoliopsida; order Poales; family Poaceae; genus Zea; species Zea luxurians. Next base: position 1,967,098 of record JAOPSE010000083.1, on the reverse strand, counting down.
TAGATCTTATCTAGTCAAGCTAGTCATATCCAACCTAACCTAGATTGTATCTAATCTATTATGGTCTAATCTAGAGTAAGTTATTTAATGCTGGTACAAAAGATAAGGCCATACCCCTCATGCCCTTAAAACTAAACTAGTTCCTTAAACCAACTCAGCCACATGCATGAGATCTGATCCAACCATAGAGTTATGATGGATTGCATAATCTATCTATGCCCACCAAATATCAACCAAGATCTTGACCTACATCATGTCGTCTATCTCATCCATATCTATCTTAACTTTATTCCTCCAACTCCGATAAAATACACTAACCTTGGATCAATGAGACCAAGACCGAAGAAGAAAAGATCAACATCGACAAAGGAAGGATATAACAGTCGAAGCAAATCTCGTGATGAATCAAGACTTAAACATTTTGGGATAAAGCCTTCTCCTTGACATAATCTGTTTTACCTCAACCTGCCCAGCTTATATCCTACCTAATAAACGGCTGGATACATATGCTCTCTTAATCACCCACTATTGATTATAAAAAAAGAGACTTTAGATTTTTGAACCAATTATAGACTAAAAGATAAATTACAAACCAATCCTTTTGTATCCCTTTTCTTACAAATCTCGAGGACGAGATTTCTGTCAAGAGGGGTAGGATTTGTAACACCTCAAAATTGTGTTGGTGGCATTCGTAAAAAAAACTTCAAAGAGTTTGAATTTGGAATACCTTGTAACAAGGTTTTCTTTTGTGAAAGCATTTCTTAATAGGATTAATAGATAAATAAATAGATGAACAAAATGTTGGTGCATCTCATGCTGGAATTTTCGCCTCTGCATTTCATTTTAAAATTTGAGCTTTGACTTGAATTTGAGTTTGTAAATAGAAAAAAATAGAAAAAGAAAGAAATACAAAAAAGAAAAGAAAACCCCCTCCTCGTATTGGGCCAACAGCGCTGGCAGCCCAACACAGTCCGCAGCGACCGCGCCCTGGCCGACCAGCTCCTGTCCTTTCTCTCATAGCCGTGTGGGCCCATGTGGTCAGTCTTCTTCCTTGTTGGATTGCGTTAGCAAACGGCTGAGCGAAAATTAGGGACTGCCCAACCAAACGGACTCCGCTGGTCTTGCGTTGAACCCGCCTGGATCCTCGTGTCCTTAGGATATATAAGCAGACCTGGGTATTCTTCCCTGAACAGCTCAAACTGCCGCGGACCTCTTCTGGCAGGACCTGCTCCTCCGCGTCACTAGGCGACTCTGCGTCTGCTCCGTTCCTGCCCCAACAACTGGCCTGGGGGCTTCTTCGCAACGCGGGGGTGATGTTCATGACTTCGCGCGGCGGGATTTGTGGTTGATGCGCTCGGTATCCCTCACCGTCGTTCTCACACCAACGCAGTTCCGCTCCGCACCGTGGATTGGGTCGACCGCGTCTCCATCCCTGGTATGAACTACTTCCACTGGTTCGTCGTGTGCGTAGCATCGCGCAGCTTCGTCCGATTAGTTTTTAAGGCTCTGTGTTGCCGACCGCATGTACGCCGGTGAGCTCCACCACTGCGGGGTTCCTGTGCGCCGTGTCCGGTCAGCTTGGGTGGGGAAGAAGGCCCCTGCGCCATCTGTCCAAGGATGGGCGGACACGATTAGATTTAGAACCCATTCAGCCGCGACCGACGGATCGGGCATGGGTGGCTACGATTGGCTTGGCATATCCGTGCGGGTGGGATTAGATCCCGCTTATTTAGAATCGTGGCCGTCGATTGCTGAGCGGATGGCCACTAGCACGTACCGGTTCGATTTAATGTTGATCTAATCGCAGCCTTTGAAATCTAATCGGGCGGCCAGATTTGCTCCGTACCCCTTCAGCGTGACGTTTTTCTAAAAGAGCCCCTATTCTTTTTCATATTTAACCCGCCGTCCACATAGGTAAATGTATCCTTGCATCTAAGTCCTTAGTTTTACGCTTTAAACCCTATCCTCTTGGAGTTTTGTGCCCGGCGCCCCTAGACCTTAGTAATCCATTTAAATAAATCTGGAAAAGTGATTCTTAGTAGAAAAAATAAACTCATAATCTTGCATAAATCATATCTTCTCTGTTTTTACTCTAATTTGTTCCATTCAAATAGCGTTAGCTTCATAAAAATATTGTCTACACAGTGGCAACATTAATTGTACCATAGAACATACTTTTATAGTTAGATATTTATTTAACCTACGTTTAGTAGATTAACCTCTCTAAGTCAAAGTTAATATGTTTATAATTATAGTTTAGCTCAAATATGATCCCTAATTATATTATAATTTAACTTAAAGTTGAATTAATTATTTATTTAGATTATTCTCTCACATGATCTATTAAATCAACATAAAGTCTAGTTTTAATTGCTTAAATTGCATGGGTCTTCTGAAAACCATACATTTTCAACCATGACTCCAATTGTAGTGATTCTCGAGCCCTCGATCTCGTAGCATCGTGTATATTATTATTTTGCAGTTTGTTCTTATGTTTGGTGTAATGTTAATTATGTCTATACCATGTTTGTTTGTATTGCTACGACTTGCGTGAGGTCATGAGCCACCTGAAGATCATCCTGGTACCTGGAATCTAAAGTCTCAAGCAAGTTGTGCCCTTGATCACTTCTTTTTACCCACTCATGTTCTAATTAATCATAATGATCTGCATAGGTTAATTTTGATGGGACCTAATAGGTTACCCTAGTTTGTCTATCTTTATGCCTTGTTTACCACTGAAATTTTTGGGTAGTACTTGCTAGTGCTTTATGTGGTTTTGGGTATGAAGATATATTATTCATGATCACACTTTTATTATCTATTTATTATTACTGTTCATGATAAGATCATTATGTTAATTGGAACATGGAGCGACCACCCGGGAAAACAGTGCTACCACAAGGGTTTAATGGGACGCCCTTGGCTGATTAATTAGGAAAGCTAGTGGAAGACTACCTTACCCGAAAGGGGCAAGGGCAGTAGGGGAGTGGTCAGTGTAGGGAGGTCCTTGGTTGATTTTGCTGCGATGGCGGTCAAGCAAGAACCCCGCATTGGAGCTTCCTATAAACTGTAGCGGGTTTTCTGAAGCTAGTGGAACTTTGTAAAGGCCTCGTAGTGTTACCCTGCCTCGCCTCCTCGGTAGAGGTGTATGGGAAGTCGCGATCCCTTGGCAGATGGGTAACATGACTTGTGGGTAAAGATGCGCAACCTCTACAGAGTGTAAAACTGGTATATCAGCCGTGCTCACGGTCAAGAGCAGCTCGGACCCTCACACGATTAATTTATGGAACTAAATTCAATTTGTCATATGCATTGCATCGCAGGTGATGTTGTTGTTACTTTTGTTCTAATATTTAATTGGGTTGGTATTTACTTATACTTAGTAATTGCTAATAAAATTTTGACCAAATTTAAAAGCAATGCTCAGCTCTAACCATCCTCTTTGGTAAGCCTTACACTTCACGTGAGCTCCCATCTTTGGCAAGTTCATGCACATTATTCCCCACAACTTGTTGAGCGATGAACGTATGTGAGCTCACTCTTGCTGTCTCACACCCCCCCAGGTCAAGAACAGGTACCACAGGATGAGGCGCATGGAGGATGCTGCGACGAGTTCGTGAGAGGTCTAGGCCGTCGTCTCCCAGTCAACTTTGGGTTGCTGGACCGTTGTCTCCTTATAATGTAATTATTTATTTATTTTTGTATAGAATTCCTGTTATATAGTAAAGATGTGACATTCGATCCTGTGCCATGAATCATCATATGTGTGAGACTTGGTCCCAGCACACCTGGTGATTATGTTCGCGCCCGAGTCTTGGTGCCCCGAAACCCGGGTGTGACAACTGGCCACGGTGGGGTGGGTTTCACGGCGGCGGAGACCGGTTTGGGGAGAACCCCAAATTAGCAGACCTCAGCGAATGGTCGAGGCTGATTCGAGGTGGTTGGTTAGCTTACTGCCCTACGGAGCTGGTGGCACACGCAATTTATAGGCGCATAGAGGGTCGGTGGCGAATTCGGCCGAGGGGTGCTGGCGGTCGGAGAGGGGAGGCGAGCTCAGTGCGGGGGAAAAAGGTAGCTTTCACCGTGGCAGTGACTCCGGTGATCGCCGGACATGCAACCAGAGAGTCACTGCGAGGAAGTCCCGCGCTGAGACACGTGGTGCGCAACGGCGGCAGCTTATCGGCGACGAGGTCATCCAACCGACGATGAGCTGGGGGGTGAAGTACGGCGGCCTTAGCCGTAGCTCAATCCGGTACCGGATTTTTACCAGGCCAAGCTTATCTGTTGCACGCGAAGCACGAATCGCAACAAGAGATCGACCACCGGCGACAGCTCGATTTTCTCCAATTTTTATGTGGTGACTAAGCCAACCTTCTGTATCAAAATTATATACCTATAATCCATGCTCAACTTTGTTACAAGGCTTGTCATCAAATAGTTACCGAAGACCATTCAAAATCAAGCTCAAAGTTCATCCCATCACACTGCTACTGAAAATTTAGTTCAGGGATTGACTGACAGCCCGACTTTGAGCTTAATTATCTCTGGATTTTTCTTAACAACTGAGCTCACACTCTTAAGCAAAGTTGTTCTCCTATGATTGGGCTACAATTTTGATGTGGTGACCTAGTGCAAAAATCCCATAATTTGAAAGATACAAGGCTCCAAAGTTGAGCCAATATCACTAAAATTCAGACTTAATCAATAGAGTTCCAATGTGGCTCTTTTGCAAATAAGTCCAAAACTCAGGGTTTGGCTTGCAAATTCACATATGAGTGACCTAAATGACTTAAGATACTTATTTGACTTGGTTTTTGCACTTTAGTCCAAAAGTGGACTAATTTTGCACATAGATCCCTAGGGTTTGGGTTTTAGGGTTTTCCAGGGTTATATTTGAGATTTTTGGTATCCCAGGGGTATAAGTATAATTCTACTTAAGTCTTGGGATCATTTTATGACTATTTCCCTAAAACTTTTTGGTTTTCTCAATTTGGGTTAAGTTTTACCCCTTTGAGCCTTATTTAGGGTCAGGTTCCCTATCCAGGGTCCTATTTGCAAAACACTAAAAACAATACACTTGTTTGAAATTTTTACCTAGTAAATGCACTCTAGGTGTGTCAATCATATGCAATGCCAATGTTTATGATGCCATGCTCATGTTTTAGTTACAGTAACACCAGGGGTGTTACATCCTTCCCCCCATAAAAGAATCTCGTCCCGAGATTAAAGGTCCTAGGGTGAGTAATGGAAAAGGAAATGTGTCACATCTTTATTCCCTTATTTCTGGTACAAGGCAGGGGTGGTGTGGGGGTCACTTCTTTATTACAACATTAAATATACTTTACAATTTACATGAGGCTAGAAAGCCTGGGAAATTCTTATCTAAAAAATCTTGAGTTTCCCATGTAGCCTCTTCTTCAGAATGTTGGTTCCACTGTATCTTATAGAACTTGAGAGTTTTTCTCCGGGTAACCCTGTCCTTTTGATCCAGAACTCGAATAGGATGTTCCGAGTATGTTAAATCTGGTTCCAGGACAACATCAGTCACTTCAATGGTTCAATCGGGAACCCGAAGACACTTCTTCAATTGTGACACATGGAACACATTATGTATAGCAGACAAAATTTCGGGGAGCTGCAGTCGATACGCCATTGGCCCACATTGCTCAAGTACCGGGATTGGACCAATGTACCTGGGTGCAAGCTTCCCTTTAACGCCGAAACACGATACTCCCTTTATTGGTGAAACTTTCAGGTAGACATAGTCCCCTTCATGAAAATACAAGGGCATTCGCCGTTTGTCTGCATAACCCTTCTGACGGGCTTGTGCTTTCTTCATGTTATGAATAATTTTCTGAACCTTTTCCTCGGCTTCGTTCACTAAATCAGGCCTAAAGAAATACCTTTCTCCAGGTTCAGACCAATTTAGTGGAGTTCGACACCGTCGCCCATATAAGGCTTCAAAAGGTGCCATCTTGATACTTTCTTGATAGCTATTATTATATGAAAACTCCGCCAAAGGCAAACATTCGTTACATTTCGGTGAAAAGTCCAAAACACATGCTCGCAACATATCTTCGAGCACTTGATTAATTCTCTCAGTCTGCCCACTGGTTTGTGGATGATATGCTGAACTATGGAGTAACTTAGTACCCAAGGATTTGTGTAGTGCTTCCCAAAACTTGGCTACAAATTGAGGTCCACGATCCGACACTATGGTCTTCGGAACACCATGCAGACTAAGAATACGAGTAATGTATAAATGGGCATAGACAGTAACAGGATAATTTGCCTTGACCGGCAGAAAGTGAGAAATCTTCGTAAGCCGATCAATTATAACCCAGATAGAGTCATACCCTCTTGCAGTCCTGAGCAATCCCACAATAAAGTCCATACTTATGTCTTCCCATTTCCATGTTGGGATTGGCAAAGATTGTAATGGACCAGCAGTTTTCATGTGTATGGCTTTGACACGTCTGCAAGTGTCACACTTAGCCACATAGCATGCAATTTCAGTTTTCATCTTCGTCCACCAGTAGTGCTGCTTTAGATCATGATACATCTTAGTGCTTCCCGGATGAATAGAATAGCGACTAAGATGCGCTTCATCTAAGATTTGCTAGCGGAGTTCTTCATTCTTCGGCACTACTATGCGGTTATTGAACCATATCACACCTTGATCGTCTTCTTTGAAACATTTGGTTGTTCCAGCCCTTATCTTCTCCCGTATGTGCTTCATACCCACATTATCCCTTTGAGTATCAATTATCCTTTGCAAGATGATTGACTCAAGCTTTAGCTGATTCAGGGTCCCTTGTTGGACCATCCCCAGGTTTAGCTTTTCCATCTCTTGACATAAAGTATTGTCAGAGGTCTTCACCATAAGACAGTGGCAGGAAACCTTACGGCTCAGTGCATCTGCCACAACATTGGCTTTGCCTGGGTGATAATGAATTTCTAGCTCATAGTCCTTAATAAGCTCAAGCCATCGCCTTTGCCTCATATTCAATTCTGACTGGGTAAAGATATACTTCAAGCTTTTATGATCTGTATATATGTGACAGATATTTCCCAGCAGATAGTGACGCCAAATTTTCAGGGCATGAACCACAACAGCTAGCTCCAGATCATGAGTTGGGTAATGCTCCTCATGTCGGTGTAACTGCCTTGAAGCATATGCAATTACTCGGCCCTCTTGCATTAATACACAGCTGAGTCCACTGTCTGACGCATCACAGTAAACATCAAAAGGCTGGGTGATGTCCGGTTGAGCCAATACCGGAGCAGTGGTTAATAATGTCTTCAATTGCTCAAAAGCTTCATTACACTTAGAAGACCACTTGAATTTAATGTCATTCTTCAATAAACTTGTGATTGGTTTCACAAGCTTAGAAAAATCTGGTATGAATCTGCGATAATATCCCGCCAGTCCAAGGAAACTTCGGACTTGATGAACAGTGGTTGGGGGTTTCCACTCCAAAATGTCCTTGACTTTGCTGGGGTCTACCGCAATCCCACTGGCAGATAGAACATGTCCCAGAAATTGAATTTCCTCTAGCCAAAACGCGCATTTGCTGAACTTGGCATACAATTGATGTTCCCTCAGGCGCGTCAATACAATCCGCAAATGTTGAGCATGCTCCTCTTCATTTTTAGAATATATCAAGACATCGTCGATGAAGACCACCATGAACTTGTCCAACTCGGGCATGAACACCGAGTTCATCAAATAAGTGAAATGGGCAGGAGCATTCATTAGCCCGAAGGACATTACCAAATATTCAAATAAACCATACCGCGTAGTAAACGCGGTCTTCGGTATATCCTCGGGCCGAATACGGATTTGGTGATAGCCCGACCTGAGATCGATCTTGGAGAATACCCTCGCTCCAGTTAGTTGATCAAATAAAATGTCGATCCTCAGAAGAGGGTACTTGTTCTTGATGGTGACCTCATTCAGGGGTCGATAATCCACGCACATTCGTAAGGTTTGATCCTTCTTCTTAACAAAAATGGCGGGGCAACCCCATGGAGACGAGCTTGGCCGGATGAATCCTTTATTCAGTAGATCTTGTAATTGAATCTTCAATTTTGCCAACTCATTAGGAGGCATACGGTACGATCTTCGGGAAATAGGAGCCGTACCGGGTTTTAACTCAATTACAAATTCTACATCTCTCTCAGGTGGTAGTTGAAAGGGAATTAGGCTTACACCTAGTTCCTAAATAATTTTGGTGGTTGAATTGCCCAACACAAATATTTGGACTAACCAGTTTGCTCTAGTGTATAAGTTATACAGGTGCCAAAGGTTCACACTTAGCCAATAAAAAGACCAAGTATTGGGTTCGACAAAAGAGCAAAGGGACAACCGAAGGCACCTCTGGTCTAGCGCACCGGACTGTCCGGTGCACCAGAGGACTCCAAACTCCAACTCGTCACCTTCGGGAAATTCCAGAGGCAACTCCACTATAATTCACCGGACTGTCCGGTGTACACCGGACAGTGTCCGGTGCTCCAGGGAAGAGGGGCCTCAGGAACTCGCCAGCCTCGAGATCGTCCAACGGATAGTCCGCTATAATTCACCGGACATGTCCGGTGTGCACCGGACTGTCCGGTGTGACATCGGCGCAACGGCTATTTCGGCGCCAACGGCTACCTGCAGTGCATTAAATGCGCGCCAGCGCGCGCAGAAGTCAGGCACGCGCGTCATGGCGCACCGGACAGTCTACAGTACGTGTCCGGTGCGCCACCGGACATCCAGGCGGGCCCAGAAGTCAGAGCTCCAACGGTCGAAACCCCAACGGCCTGGTGACGTGGCTGTCGCACCGGACATGTCCGGTGTACACCGGACTGTCCGGTGCACCATCGAACAGACAGCTCCACCAAATGGCTAGTTTGGTGGTTGGGGCTATAAATACCCCCAACCCCCCACCATTCATTGCATCCAAGTTTTCTACTTCCCAACTACTTACAAGAGCTCTAGCATTAAATTCTAGACACACCAAAGAGATCAAATCCTCTCCGAATTCCACACAACACCCTAGTGATTAGAGAGAGTGATTTGCCTGTGTTCTTTCGAGCTCTTGCGCTTGGATTGCTTTCTTCTCTCTTGATTCTTTCATTGCGATCAAACTCACTTGTAATTGAGGCAAGAGACACCAAACTTGTGGTGGTCCTTGTGGGAACTTTGTGTTCCAAGTGATTGAGAAGAGAAAGCTCACCCGGTCCGAGGGACCGTTTGAGAGAGGGTAAGGGTTGAAAGAGACCCGGCCTTTGTGGCCTCCTCAACGGGGAGTAGGTTTGAGAGAACCGAACCTCGGTAAATCAAATCCGCGTGTCTCACTTCGTTATTCGCTTGCGATTTGTTTTGCACCCTCTCTCGCGGACTCAATTATATTTCTAACGCTAACCCGTCTCGTAGTTGTGTTTATTTTTGAGAATTTCAGTTTCGCCCTATTCACCCCCCCCTCTAGGCGACTTTCAATTAGTATCAGAGCCCGGTGCTTCATTAGAGCCTAACCGCTCGAAGTGATGTCGGGAGATCACACCAAGAGGGAGATGGAGACCGGCGACAAGCCCACTACGAGCCAAGGGAGCACTTCATCGGAAGAGTCCCGCATCAAGAGGAAGGAGAAGAAGAAGGACTCCTCCAAACGGAAGGAGAAAAGATCTTCTTCCTCACACCACAAAGAGAAGAAGGAAAAATCTTCTTCCCACAAGTCGCATCGGAAAGGCGACAAGCAAAAAAGGATGAGGAAGGTGGTCTACTACGAGACCGACACTTCATCAACATCAACCTCCGACTCCGATGCGCCGTCCGTAACTTCTAAGCGCCAAGAGCGCAAGAAGTTTAGTAAGATCCCCTTACACTATCCTCGTACATCTAGACATACTCCATTACTTTCCGTTCCATTAGGCAAACCGCCAACTTTTGATGGCGAAGATTACGCTAGGTGGAGTGATTTAATGAAATTTCACCTAACCTCACTCCACAAAAGTATATGGAATGTTGTTGAGTTTGGAGCGCAGGTACCATCCGTAGGGGATGAAGACTACGATACGGACGAAGTGGCCCAAATCGAGCACTTCAACTCCCAAGCTACAACCATACTCCTTGCCTCTTTAAGCAAGGAGGAATACAACAAGGTACAAGGGTTGAAGAATGCAAAGGAGATTTGGGACCTTCTCAAGACCGCGCACGAGGGTGACGAACTCACCAAAATCACCAAGCGGGAAACGATCGAGGGGGAGCTCGGTCGTTTTCGTCTTCGCCAAGGGGAGGAGCCACAAGATATGTACAACCGGCTCAAAACCTTGGTGAACCAAGTGCGCAACCTCGGGAGCAAGAAATGGGATGACCACGAGGTGGTTAAGGTTATTTTGAGATCACTTATTTTCCTTAACCCTACTCAAGTTCAATTAATTCATGGTAATCCAAGATATACACTAATGACTCCCGAGGAAGTAATCGGGAATTTTGTGAGCTTTGAATGTATGATCAAGGGCTCAAAGAAGATCAACGAGCTTGATGAACCCTCCACGTCCGAAGCACAACCGGTGGCATTTAAGGCGATGGAGGAGAAGAAGGAGGAGTCTACACCGAGTAGACAACCAATTGACGCCTCCAAGCTCGACAATGAGGAGATGGCTTTAATCATCAAAAGCTTTCGCCAAATCCTCAAGCAACGGAAGGGGAAGGACTACAAATCCTGTTCCAAGAAGGTTTGCTACAAGTGTGGTAAGCCCGGTCACTTCATTGCAAAATGTCCTATATCTAGTGACAGTGACAGGGGCAACGACAAGAAGGGAAAGAGGAGAGAAAAGAAGAGGTACTACAAGAAGAAGGGCGGCGATGCCCATGTTTGCCGGGAGTGGGACTCGGACGAGAGCTCCACCGACTCCTCCTCCGACGACGAGGAGGCCGCCAACATCGCCGTCACCAAGGGACTCCTCTTCCCCAATGTCGGCCACAAGTGCCTCATGGCAAAGGACGGCAAAAAGAAGAAGGTTAAATCTAATTCCTCCACTAAATATGAATCCTCTAGTGATGATAATGCTAGTGATGAGGAAAATAATTTACGTACCCTTTTTGCCAACCTTAACATGAAACAAAAAGAAAAATTGAATGAATTAATTAGTGCTATTCATGAAAAGGATGACCTTTTGTATTCCCAAGAGGACTTCCTAATTAAGGAAAATAAGAAACATGTTAAGGTTAAGAATGCTTATGCTCTTGAGTTAGAAAAATGTGAGAAATTATCTAGTGAGCTAAGCACATGCCATGAGACCATTAACAACCTTAGAAATGAAAATGCTAAATTAATTGCTAAGGTTAATTCTCATGTTTGTATTGATTCAACTTCCTATCCTACAAATGATAATGTTGATTTGCTTGCTAGGATTGATGAGTTGAATGCTTCTCTTGCTAGCCTTAGGATTGAAAATGAAAAATTAATTGCTAAGGCTAAAGATTTTGATGTTTGCAAGACTACTATTTCTGACCTTAGAACTAAGAATGACATGTTGCATGCTAAGGTTGTAGAATTAAAATCTTGCAAACCCTCTACATCTACTATTGAGCACACTTCTATCTGTACTAGATGTAGAGATGTTGATATTAATGCTATTCATGATCATATGGCTTTAATTAAACAACAAAATGATCATATAGCTATATTAGATGCTAAAATTGCCGAGCATAACTTAGAAAATGAAAAGTTTAAATTTGCTAGAAGTATGCTCTATAATGGGAGACGCCCTGGCATCAAGGATGGCATTGGCTTCCAAAGGGGAGACAATGTCAAACTTAATGCCCCTCCAAAGAATTTATCTAACTTTGTTAAGGGCAAGGCTCCCATGCCTCAGGATAACGAAGGTTACATTTTGTACCCTGCCGGTTATCCTGAGAGCAAAATTAGGAGAACTCATTCTAGGAAGTCTCACTCTGGCCCTAATCATGCTTTTATGTATAAGGGTGAGACATCTAGCTCTAGGCAACCAACCCGTGCTAAGTTGCCTAGAAAGAAAACTCCTATTGCATCAAATGATCATGCTATTTCATTTAAAACTTTTGATGCTTCTTATGTGCTTACTAACAAATCCGGCAAGGTAGTTGCCAAGATTGTTGGGGGCAAACACAAGGGTTCCAAGACTTGTGTTTGGGTACCCAAAGTTCTCGTTTCTAATGCCAAAGGACCCAAAACCGTTTGGGTACCTAAAGTCAAGAACTAAAATTGTTTTGTAGGTTTATGCATCCGGGGGCTCAAGTTGGATACTCGATAGCGGGTGCACAAACCACATGACAGGGGAGAAAAAGATGTTCTCCTCCTACGAGAAAAACCAAGATCCCCAACGAGCTATCACATTCGGGGATGGAAACCAAGGTTTGGTCAAAGGATTGGGTAAAATTGCTATATCACCTGACCATACTATTTCCAATGTTTTTCTTGTAGATTCTTTAGATTACAATTTGCTTTCCGTATCTCAATTATGTCAAATGGGCTACAACTGTCTATTCACTGATGTAGGTGTCACTGTCTTTAGAAGAAGTGATGATTCAATAGCATTTAAGGGTGTGTTAGAAGGTCAGCTATACTTGGTAGATTTCGATAGAGCTGAACTCGACACATGCTTGATTGCTAAGACTAACTTGGGTTGGCTCTGACATCACCGACTAGCCCACGTTGGGATGAAGAATCTCCACAAGCTTCTAAAGGGAGAGCACATTTTAGGACTAACCAATGTTCATTTTGAGAAAGACAGGATTTGTAGCGCATGCCAAGCAGGAAAGCAAGTTGGCACTCATCATCCACACAAGAACATCATGACGAGTGACAGGCCACTGGAACTCCTACACATAGATTTATTCGGCCTGATTGCTTACATAAGCATCGGCGGGAGTAAGTACTGTCTAGTTATTGTGGATGATTATTCTCGCTTCACTTGGGTATTCTTTTTGCAGGAAAAATCACAAACCCAAGAAACTTTAAAGGGATTCTTGAGACGGGCTCAAAATGAGTTCGGCTTGAGGATCAAGAAAATTAGAAGCGACAACGGGACGGAGTTCAAGAACTCTCAAATTGAAGGCTTCCTTGAGGAGGAGGGCATCAAGCATGAGTTCTCTTCTCCCTACACTCCACAACAAAATGGTGTAGTGGAGAGGAAGAATCGAACTCTATTGGACATGGCAAGAACCATGCTTGATGAGTACAAGACACCGGATCGGTTTTGGGCCGAGGCAGTCAACACCGCTTGCTACGCCATCAACCGGTTATATCTACACCGAATCCTCAAGAAGACATCCTATGAACTCCTAACCGGTAAAAAGCCCAACATTTCATATTTTAGAGTCTTTGGTAGCAAATGCTTTATTCTTATTAAAAGAGGTAGAAAATCTAAATTTGCTCCTAAGTCTGTAGAAGGCTTTTTACTAGGATATGACTCAAACACAAGGGCATATAGAGTCTTTAACAAGTCCTCAGGACTTGTTGAAGTTTCTTGTGACATTGTGTTTGATGAAACTAATGGCTCTCAAGTAGAGCAAGTTGATCTTGATGAGATAGGTGAAGAACAGGCTCCATGCATAGCGCTAAGGAACATGTCCATTGGGGATGTGTGTCCTAAGGAATCCGAAGAGCCTCCACATACACAAGATCAACCATCCTCCTCCATGCAAGCATCTCCACCAACTCAAAATGAGGACGAAGCTCAAGTTGATGAAGGACAAGATCAAGGAGATGAGCCACCTCAAGATGACGGCAATGATCAAGGGGGAGATGCAAATAATGAAGACAAGGAGGATGAAGAACCAAGGCCGCCACACCCAAGAGTCCACCAAGCAATCCAACGAGATCACCCCGTCGACACCATCCTCGGCGACATTCATAAGGGAGTAACTACTCGATCTCGTGTTGCACATTTTTGTGAACATTACTCTTTTGTTTCTTCTATTGAGCCACACAGGGTAGAGGAAGCACTTCAAGATTCGGATTGGGTGATGGCGATGCAAGAGGAGCTCAACAATTTCACGAGGAACGAGGTATGGCATTTAGTTCCACGTCCTAACCAAAATGTTGTAGGAACCAAGTGGGTCTTCCGCAACAAGCAAGACGAGCATGGTGTGGTGACTAGAAACAAAGCTCGACTTGTGGCCAAGGGATACTCCCAAGTTGAAGGTTTGGATTTCGGTGAAACCTATGCACCCGTAGCTAGGCTTGAGTCAATTCGCATATTATTAGCCTATGCTACTTACCATGGCTTCAAGCTTTATCAAATGGACGTGAAGAGTGCCTTCCTCAATGGACCAATCAAGGAGGAGGTCTATGTTGAGCAACCTCTCGGCTTTGAAGACAGTGAGTACCCTAACCATGTCTATAGGCTCACTAAGGCGCTTTATGGGCTCAAGCAAGCCCCAAGAGCATGGTATGAATGCCTTAGAGATTTCCTTATTGCTAATGGCTTCAAAGTCGGCAAGGCCGATCCTACTTTGTTCACTAAAACTCTTGACAATGATTTGTTCGTATGCCAAATTTATGTTGATGATATCATATTTGGGTCTACTAACGAATCTACATGTGAAGAATTTAGTAGGATCATGACACAGAAATTCGAGATGTCTATGATGGGGGAGTTGAAGTATTTTCTAGGATTCCAAGTCAAGCAACTCCAAGAGGGCACTTTCATTAGCCAAACGAAGTATACTCAAGACATTCTAAGCAAGTTTGGAATGAAGGATGCCAAGCCCATCAAGACTCCCATGGGAACAAATGGGCATCTCGACCTCGACACGAGAGGTAAGTCCGTGGATCAAAAGGTATACCGGTCGATGATTGGTTCACTACTCTATTTATGTGCATCTCGACCGGACATTATGCTTTCCGTTTGCATGTGTGCAAGATTCCAAGCCGACCCTAAGGAATCACACCTTACGGCCATAAAATGAATCTTGAGATACTTGGCTTACACTCCTAAGTTTGGGCTTTGGTACCCTCGGGGATCCACATTTGATTTGATTGGTTATTCGGATGCCGATTGGGCAGGGTGTAAGATTAACAGAAAGAGCACATCAGGGACTTGCCAGTTCTTGGGAAGATCCTTGGTGTCTTGGGCTTCAAAGAAGCAAAATTCGGTCGCTCTTTCTACCGCCGAAGCCGAGTATATTGCCGCAGGCCACTGTTGCGCGCAATTGCTTTGGATGAGGCAAACCCTGCGGGACTACGGTTACAAACTAACCAAAGTTCCTCTTCTATGTGATAATGAGAGTGCAATCCGCATGGCGGATAATCCCGTTGAGCATAGCCGCACTAAGCACATAGCCATTCGGTATCATTTTCTTAGGGATCACCAACAAAAGGGGGATATCGAGATTGCATACATTAATACTAAAGATCAATTAGCCGATATCTTTACCAAGCCACTAGATGAACAAACTTTTACCAAACTTAGGCATGAGCTCAATGTTCTTGATTCTAGGAATTTCTTTTGCTAAACTTGCACACATAGCACACAAGTATACCTTTGATCAAGTCTCTTTTATATATACTATGACTAATGTATTTTCAAGTGTATTTCAAACCAAGTCATAGGTATATTGAAAGGGAATTGGAGTCTTCGGCGAAGACAAAGGCTTCCACTCCACTCTACTACTCATCCTTTGCCGTCACTCCGCTTCACTCTCCGTCTTTGGTATAATCTTCACTCATTTATTTATGACCAAAGGGGGAGAAAGTACTAAAGGGCCTATATTTCATTCCAAGTATCCGTTTTTGGCGATTCATGCCAAAGGGGGAGAAAGTATTGGCCCAAAGCAAAAGGACCGCACCACCACCCTAATTTTTAAAATTAATGATTTTCAATTGGTAAATTTCAAATTGGCATCTCTTAGTGTTCTAAAGGGGTAATTTTCAAATCTTGATATCTTAAAACCCTCTTGAACACTAAGAGGAGAATTTATTTGAGGGGGAGTTTTGTTTAATCAAAGGAAAGCATTTCAAACAAAAGGAGAAAATTCAAATCTTAAAAATGCTTCTCAAAATCTTATTCATTTACCTTTGACTATCTTGCAAAAAGACTTTGAAAAGAATTTACAAAAGAATTTGCAAAAACAAAACATGTGGTGCAAGCGTGGTCCAAAATGTTAATTATAAAGAAACAATCCATGCATATCTTGTAAGTATTTATATTGGCTCAATTCCAAGCAACCTTTGCACTTACATTTTGCAAACTAGTTCAATTATGCACTTTTACATTTGCTTTGGTTTGTGTTGGCATCAATCACCAAAAAGGGGGAGATTGAAAGGGAATTAGGCTTACACCTAGTTCCTAAATAATTTTGGTGGTTGAATTGCCCAACACAAATATTTGGACTAACCAGTTTGCTCTAATGTATAAGTTATACAGGTGCCAAAGGTTCACACTTAGGCAATAAAAAGACCAAGTATTGGGTTCGACAAAAGAGCAAAGGGACAACCGAAGGCACCTCTGGTCTGGCGCACCGGACTGTCCGGTGTGCCACCGGACATGTCCGGTGCACCAGAGGACTCCAAACTCCAACTCGTCACCTTCGGGAAATTCCAGAGGCAACTCCACTATAATTCACCAGACTGTCCGGTGTACACCGGACAGTGTCCGGTGCTCCAGGGAAGAGGGGCCTCAGGAACTCGCCAGCCTCGGGATCGTCCAACGGATAGTCCGCTATAATTCACCGGACATGTCTGGTGTGCACCGGACTGTCCGGTGTGACATCGGTGCAACGGCTATTTCGGCGCCAATGGCTACCTGCAGTGCATTAAATGCGCGCCAGCGCGCGCAGAAGTCAGGCACGCGCGTCATGGCGCACCGGACAGTCTACAGTACGTGTCCGGTGCGCCACCGGACATCCAGGCGGGCCCAGAAGTCAGAGCTCCAACGGTCGAAACCCCAACGGCCTGGTGACGTGGCTGTCGCACCGGACATGTCCGGTGTACACCGGACTGTCCGGTGCACCATCGAACAGACAGCTCCACCAAACGGCTAGTTTGGTGGTTGGGGCTATAAATACCCCCAACCCCCACCATTCATTGCATCCAAGTTTTCTACTTCCCAACTACTTACAAGAGCTCTAGCATTCAATTCTAGACACACCAAAGAGATCAAATCCTCTCCGAATTCCACACAACAGCCTAGTGATTAGAGAGAGTGATTTGCTTGTGTTCTTTCGAGCTTTTGCGCTTGGATTGCTTTCTTCTCTCTTGATTCTTTCATTGCGATCAAACTCACTTGTAATTGAGGCAAGAGACACCAAACTTGTGATGGTCCTTGTGGGAACTTTGTGTTCCAAGTGATTGAGAAGAGAAAGCTCACTCGGTCCGAGGGACCGTTTGAGAGAGGGTAAGGGTTGAAAGAGACCCGGCCTTTGTGGCCTCCTCAACGGGGAGTAGGTTTGAGAGAACCGAACCTCGGTAAATCAAATCCGCGTGTCTCACTTCGTTATTCGCTTGCGATTTGTTTTGCACCCTCTCTCGCGGACTCAATTATATTTCTAACGCTAACCCGTCTCGTAGTTGTGTTTATTTTTGAGAATTTCAGTTTCGCCCTATTCACCCCCCCCCCCTCTAGGCGACTTTCAGTAGTCCAGGCAAATCTTCTAGAAATACATCTGGAAACTCACATACTACCAGAATGTCCTTGATCTCTGGTACAATGGCTTCATATATTCTACCAGAAGCTTTGGCTGGATTGGTTATGGGGATGGATAACAGAATCTCTTCTTGATTATAGCTTAACCTGATGGTTCTCAGTTCAGTGTTGAGAATTGCCTTATATTGGGTTAACCAATTCATACCCAAAATTACATCTATATCCTGGCCTTTCAGAACAATCATGTTAGCAGGAAAGTTCCGTCCTGCCATTGTTACTGGCACTTGATAGGCCACTTCTCTAGTAAAAATGTGTCCCCAGGTGAATGGATTTTAAACCCTTCTTTTGATTCATGACATGAAATGTGATGTTGCTCCACAAATTTCTTGCTAATAAATGTATGCGAAGCACCAGAATCAAAAAGAATAATTGCAGGGTGACTGGCCACGAGAAACGTACCCATCATCACCGGTTCACCTTTCGGTGTAGTGGCCACTTGAGTATAGTATACCCGCCCTGTCTTCTTTGTATTCTTCCCCACATTATTTCCCTTGATCTGAGCTGATTTCCTAGATCCTTGCTGAGCATTTGATTGATTCTGCTTGGGATATGGGCAATCCTTGATGAAATGTCCAGACTTGCCACAATTGAAACACCCGGTTGAGGAGCTGGGCAAAGCAGGGAATCGAGTGCCCGGGGCACCCGGCTGACTTGGGGGTAGTGGGGGCATTGTTGGGACAAATAATGATTGGCTGCCTATAAGGGAATGAGGGTGGACGAGAAAAAGAGCGATTTTGGCTAGAAGGCCGGATCACAAACCGTTGCCTTTTTGCGTGGCCCTGATTAGACTTCTCACCTCCAAATCCCTTATTTTTCCCGGAACCTGCATATTTTGCTTCAACAGATAGGGCTATGCTGACAGCCTTTCCATATGTGAGATCTATGCAGGCCGCCATTTTTCTCTACAATCGATCATTCAGACCTCTCATAAAACAATTCTTCTTCTTTAAATCAGTGTTCACCTGATCGATTGCGTCTTGTGACAGGTGATTAAACTTGTTGAGATACTGATTGACAGTATCTCCTCCTTGTTTCAGCTTCATGAACTCTTCTTGCTTCATATGCAGAACACCTTCGGGTATATAGTGCTCGCGGAAGGCCACTTTAAATTCTTTCCAAGTTACTTGATGATTAGCAGGTTGAATAGCCACAAAATTTCCCCACCAGGTGCTGGCAGGACCGCGTAGTTGTTGCGCTGCAAACAAAGGCTTCTGTGTCTCTGAACAGCGGAGAAGACCAAATTTTTGCTCAATAACCCGTATCCATTCATCAGCTTCCAACAGGTCCTCAGCCTTGACAAATAGTGGTGGACGGGTTTCAGAGAAATCCAAATATGTGGTTTCACGGGGGCCCTGTGGATAACCCCTTCCACCCTGCTGCTGGAATTGTTGGCCCGCCATTTCTCTAAGAAAGCGGGTATTGTCTGTAGTTGCGTTCACCAAGGCGGCAATCGCCTCGGCCAATGTGGGAGGAACCGGAGGTGGATTCGGCGTAGATTCCCTTCCACTAGAGGGTCCTGTTGCATCCTGGGATCGAGTTTTGGATGGCATCTGTGGCAACAAACATTTGAAAGCAAATATAGTATGCCAAAGACCAAAACCATCTGATTCACATTACCAATGAGAGTAATGTACAACTCGATTTTACAATAGGATACATTACCCAGTACATAATAGCACTACATATTATACATTAGCACAACCTACAATACACTACTTTTTATTTCTACTACTATACCACCATTTCTACTTCTAGTTGTTCCTGGCAGCCGCGTCGTCGGGTGTGGGAGACCATTCATCGACCAATCTCATAGAAGGAGGGGGCTTAAAAAGGTCTAGCTCACCACCAAGCGCTTCTCCCGCAACATGCGAGGGTTCGGCTTCCGACCTGACAGGATCCGTAGGGACATGTGGGTGTAATTGCGAATACAGTACATGAACTTCCTCATGTAAAGTATTGCAATATGCCTGCAAGTTGTCAATAGCAGTGCTAAGTTCTTGGACTCGTGCTCGAGCCTTCGCTTCCTTAGCCCAGGCTACTGAGCGAGACTGTACCGCCCAATCAAGCGCCAAATCTCGATCAGCAAGTTGATCTTGCAGGCTGCGGATGTAACTTCTTAATTCATTTATTCGGTCACCATCCGCAACCCATAAATTGGTCCTGCGTTGTAACTCTGTTTGAAGTTGATTCACGCGAGCTTCGAGATCACCAATTGGATCGTTGCTCCCGCTACTGCTATCTTGCTCCCGTGGGGCAAGTTGGTGTCGAGGTACACTGATAGGCCCAGTATGCTTTCGCTCAGTCTTCCTTGTACGCGGCGGCATTTTCTAAGGGGGAAAAGTTATTAGTACAATTCTTAGCATGATGCATGAATAATTACAGAATCAACCTTAGTTGATTCAACCTTCTATAGATTGCACTCTTCCTACCTGGTCTTTGAAATAAACTCTTCAGAGATGAGAAGAAATTTTCTTGATAAGTCTAAGAAAATCTTTTTGAAGATGCTACATAATATCTGCCAAGAAGGGTTATGCTCCGATACCATCTGTGACGGAACCTCCCAAGTTATTAGGCCCACCTATAGTTGTCCTTGTCCAACAGACATCAGACAACCCTGTAGATGTTCCTGAATCACTTGACAAGTTCGGTATCTTGCTCTTACCTTTCCAGGAACATTTCACCCGTCTGACAGACAATATGTTCATCGGAGATGCGGAAATGCAGAAGTGATTACATAAACTTATATTTATTTAAAAAGTAGGAGTAAGTCATTTATTACAGACCAGAGAGTGCTGAAAAGTATTATTACAATACCTGGGAGGCAAAAACTCCTCCCATAAAGTTCTTTACATAAAAGTTTTTAAGGAGGACTCGGTCCTCCGGCAGCTTCATTCTTGATTTTCTTCACTTTTCACCACCTTGGTACAAAAACAACAAAAGTTTGTTGTCTCCTCACCTAAAAACAACGGGGGAATAAACCCTGAGTAAGGAATTACTCAGCAAGTCTTACCCGACTAAAGAAAAGACTCTCAAGGGTATGCTGGTTATATGGGAGTCAAGGTAAGGCCTTTCAATAATCAAAGACTCTGTTTGCAGAATTGCTTACTAAAGTGGATCCTTAAAATCCAATTTTATTGTCAGGTTAAGTATAATTACTTGCAGCTAGAGTTCTTTCTACCCTAGTTCAATCACTGGACCTGCACTAGCCAATTTCTTATCAACCCTTCGTCTTCACTGGATTGCTACATGTAAGTCAGTGGCCAAGTCTCCATAACCGCGGAGGTACGGCGATCCGAATCGATTATACTCAGCTGAGGATCTCCGATCACACGACATATGTAGCACTTAACCCTTGCATATGTCAACCCGCCACCGAGTTTCTTAAGACCAGATCAGGTTCACGCAAACCGAGAGCACAGATACACCACCGTCCAGCCTCTTGCCACGGAGGGTACACGCTACTCTCGCCACCGCTCCACGCCCATTTCGTGTTATCTTATTCTGGCCTTAGTCCACCCGAGGCAAGGCTTACCCATGATGAGGCATGTGACCAGTTAAAGGGTCCTCGGTCAGCAGGCCTACATCGACAAGGTCCTTAATCGACTCAGACGGAGACACTACACCGAGACTCTCTTCTCGTGCAAGTCACCCGCCCGGTCTCAGCTTAATCATTTCATCCCAAAGGTTGGTACCTGGCAGAGGTACATCTTTTCCGATGTTGGACCCATCATGGCCATGATGGATCCACCATCAAGTTTTATTTTCAAAAACATCCCACCCACTTTTGCCACATCAACTTTTGTAAAAACAAAACATTTTGTTTTTCTAAAGCAATGCTAAGCATCAAAAATCTTTTGTAAAACAGGTGATCAAGGAAGGTAATCAAATTCAAGGAAGATAATGCAGGAATTGTTTTAGCAATAAACTCCTATCACCTAATGCATCAAGCAAGTGAGAAAGATTTTAAAACACAAGGGGGGTGGCAAATGCACCGGGGCTTGCCTTTGTTTATGGGTGAGTCAGGCTCAGATCCAAAAATATCAAAGTAGAAACAGTTCTCAGCCTATGTTTCCAAAGGTGGTGGTACTTGCTCTTCAGTGGCTTCCACTTCTTCGTGTTCTAATCATAACCATACATATGTATATAAGAATGAATGCCATGTGATGCTCATGAGGGTGCAAAGATAATATAAATCTATTATCTAAGTCTTGAGTACAACTTTCCTTCACGGAACTCCGGAAACTTAGGGTTTCCGGAGTCGGTAAAGGAGTTCATAGGGCAGGGGGGTGTTCTGGGGTTTGGTGATCAAACAAGGTCCAAACCAACCCAATTTCTACCCAAGGCTTCTAAATAATATGAGGAACTCATATAAAAATTTTGAGCATTTTTGGGATTACCATTTATCTTTTAAAAATCCAGAACTATTTCTTTAAGCTATTTTAAATGCCCTAAAATTCCCTGTTTAAACTAAAAATCATGAAACTATTTTTATTAAATTCTGGGGAAATAAGAAGGCTAGGAAAATTGGTCCCACAATTTTAGGATTTTTCTACATTTTTCCAGGAATTTCTAAAGTTATTCTGAAAAAGAAAAAGGAAAATACTTCAACAGTATTGGGCTCAAACTGGCCCGAGCGGCCCAACCTCGCGCAGAAGCGCGCCCACGCACGCGCCCGCGCTGGTGGCTTTACAGAAAGGCCCTCCGGGTTTTAGCTAACTGGAAACCGGCCCTGTTACTATGCTTATGAGTCACTGACAGTTTGCACTAAGGCCCTTAAACATCTATTCTTTCGCAGACCAAGGTCCACGACGGCGTTCACGCGCGGCCGTGCTCCGGTGAGCAACTGTACCGGCCGAACGGGGCTATGACCGGTGCTCCCGAGCGACTAACACCTAATTGAATCCATCCCAAGCCTTTCCCCCAACTCAATTTCACTAATGATCAAATGGTTTGCTCTGGCCACGGCGAGCGCGCGGATGAACTAACAATCTACACGTTCCCGGCGATTCATGGGATCTTAGCTCAATTGGGCGAGTTGGTGAGCATCGCCAGCACACAGAGATGCTAAAACAAGAACAAGGATGGCATGATTAAACCTGCGGAGGACTGGCCACGGTGGGGTGGGTTTCACGGCGGCGGAGACCGGTTTGGGGAGAACTCCAAATTAGCGGACCTCAGCGAATGGTCGAGGCTGATTCGAGGTGGCTGGTTAGCTTACTGCCCTACGGAGCTGGTGGCACACGCAATTTATAGGCGCATCGAGGGTCGATGGCGAATTCGGCTGAGGGGTGCTGGCGGTCGGAGAGGGGAGGCGAGCTCAGTGCGGGGGGAAAAAGGTAGCTTTCACCGTGGTAGTGACTCCAGTGATTGCCGGACATGCAACCAGTGAGTCACTACGAGGAAGTCCCACGCTGAGACACGTGGTGCGCAACGGCGGCAGCTTATCGGCGACAAGGTCATCCAACCGACGAAGAGCTGGGGGTGAAGTACGGGGGCCTTAGTCGTAGCTCAATCCAGTACCGGATTTTTACCAGGTCAAGCTTATCTGTTGCACGCGGTGCACGAATCGCAACAAGAGATCGACCACAGGCGACAGCTCACCAGCGACGAGCGGGGGTTAAGTCGGGATCTTCTTCAGTTCAGGGTCTACTGTACCATGGCTAGCCGCATCAGACAGCCTGACAGCCCATATTTGTGGTCGATTTTCTCCAATTTTTATGTGGTGACTAAGCCAACCTTCTGTATCAAAATTATATACCTATAATCCATGCTCAACTTTGTTACAAGGCTTGTCATCAAATAGTTACCGAAGACCATTCAAAATCGAGCTCAAAGTTCATCCCATCACACTGCTACTGAAAATTCAGTTCAGGGATTGACTGACAGCCCGACTTTGAGCTTAATTATCTCTAGATTTTTCTTAACAACTGAGCTCACACTCTTAAGCAAAGTTGTTCTCCTATGATTGGGCTACAATTTTGATGTGGTGACCTAGGGCAAAAATCCCATAATTTGAAAGATACAAGGCTCCAAAGTTGAGCCAATATCACTAAAATTCAGACTTAATCAATAGAGTTCCAATGTGGCTCTTTTGCAAATAAGTCCAAAACTCAGGGTTTGGCTTGCAAATTCACATATGAGTGACCTAAATGACTTAAGATACTTATTTGACTTGGTTTTTGCACTTGAGTCCAAAAGTGGACTAATTTTGCACATAGATCCCTAGGGTTTGGGTTTTAGGGTTTTCCAGGGTTATATTTGAGATTTTTGGTATCCCAGGGGTATAAGTATAATTCCACTTAAGTCTTGGGATCATTTTATGACTATTTCCCTAAAACTTTTTGGTTTTCTCAATTTGGGTTAAGTTTTACCCCTTTGAGCCTTATTTAGGGTCAGGTTCCCTATCCAGGGTCCTATTTGCAAAACACTAAAAACAATACACTTGTTTGAAATTTTTACCTAGTAAATGCACTCTAGGTGTGTCAAACATATGCAATGCCAATGTTTATGATGCCATGCTCAAGTTTTAGTTACAGTAACACCAGGGGTGTTACACCTGATGCGTCACAATACACATCAAATGTCTTGTTAATATTCGGTTGAGCCAATACCGGAGTAGTGGTTAATAATATCTTCAATTTCTCAAAAGCTTCATTACAGTTGGAAGACCAATTGAATTTGGTATCATTCTTTAATAAACTTGTGATGGGCTTTACAAGCTTGGAAAAATCTGGTATAAATCAGTGGTAATAGCCAGCTAGTCCAAGGAAGCTTCGGACTTGATGAACAGTGGTTGGGGGTTTCCACTCCAAAATGTCCTTGACTTTGCTGGGATCCACCGCAATCCCCTTTGCAGATAACACATGTCCCAGAAATTGAATTTCTTCCAACCAAAATGCGCACTTACTGAATTTGGCATATAGTTGATGTTCTCTTAAGCGCGTTAACACAATCCGTAAATGTTGAGCATGCTCCTCTTCATTCTTGGAATAAATTAGAATATCGTCAATGAAGACCACCACAAACTTGTCCAACTCGGGCATGAATACCGAGTTCATCAAATAAGTGAAGTGGGCAGGAGCATTTGTCAGTCCGAAAGACATTACTAGGTACTCGAACAACCCATACCTCATAGTAAATGCGATCTTTGGTATATCCTCGGGCCGAATACGGATCTAATGATAGCCCGATCTGAGATCAATCTTGGAGAATACCCTTGCTCCGGTCAGTTGATCAAATAAAATGTCAATCCTCGGAAGAGGGTACTTGTTCTTGATAGTGACCTCATTCAGGGGTCGATAATCCACACACATCCGTAAGGTTTGATCCTTCTTCTTGACGAATATGGCTGGACAACCCCATGGTGACGAGCTTGGCCGGATGAATCCTTTCTTTAGTAGATCTTGTAATTGAATTTTCAGTTCTGCCAACTCATTTGGATGCATTCGGTACAATCTTCGAGAAATGGGAGCCGTACCGGGCTTTAATTCAATCACAAACTCTACATCCCTCTCAGGTGGCAATCCAGGCAAATCCTCTGGAAAGACGTCTAGGAACTCGCATACCACCGGAATATCCTTGACTTCTGGTATAATGGCTTTATAAACTCTGCCAGTAATTTTGGTTGGAATGGGGATAGACAAGAGAATTTCTTCTTGATTATGACTCAACCTGATAGTTCTTAATTCAGTGTTGAGAATTGCTTTGTATTGGGTAAGCCAATTCATACCCAAAATCACATCTATATTTTGGCCTTTCAGAACAATCATGTTAGTAGGAAAGTTCCGTCTGGCCAATGTTACGGGCACATGATAGGCCACTTCTCTAGTAAAGATTTGTCCCCTAGGTGACTGAATTTTAAACCCTTCTTTTGATTCATGGTATGAAATGCAATGTTGCTCCACAAATTTCTTGCTGATAAATGTATGCGAAGCACCAGAATCAAAGAGAATAATTGTGGGATGATTGGCCACAAGGAACGTACCCATCATGACCGGTTCACCATCCGGCGTAGTGGCCACTTGCGTATAATATATGCGTCCCGTCTTCTTTGTATTTTTGCCCATAGTATTTCCCTTGGCTTGAGATGAATTCCTAGATCCTTGTGAAGTGTTTGACTTGTTTTGCTTCGAATAAGGGCAATCCTTGATAAAATGCCCAGACTTTCCACAATTAAAACATCCTGTCGATGAACTGGGAAGAGCAGGGAATCGAGTGTCAGGGGCACCCGGCTGACTTGTTGTTGTAGGGGCAGTGTTGGGACGAATGAATACTGGCTGTTTAAACGGGAAGGGGGGTGAACGTGCTGAAGAACGACCCTGATTAGCAGGTCGGATAACAAACCGTTGCCTCTTTTCAGGGCCCTGAGTAGGCCTGTTTCCTCCACTCCCCTTGATCTTTCCAGAACTTGCATATTTAGATTCGACTGCCAGTGCTGTGCTGACAGCCTTTCCATAGGTTAGGTCAATGCAAGTAGCCATCTTTCTTTGCATTCTTTCATTCAGTCCTCGCATGAAACAATTCTTCTTCTTCTTCAGATCGGTGTTCACTTGATCGATTGCATATTGCGACAAATGATTAAATTTATTGAGATACTGATTAACAGTATCCCCTCCTTGCTTCAGCTTCATAAATTCTTCTTGCTTCATGTGAAGGACACCTTCTGGTATATAATGTTCGCGGAAGGCCAACTTAAATTCTTCCCATGTTATCTGATGATTGGCCGGTTGAACGGCCACAAAATTTCCCCACCAAGTGCTGGCAGGGCCGCACAGTTGTTGGGCTGCGAATAAGGGCTTCTGGGTTTCAGAACATCGCAGAAGTCCAAACTTTTGCTCGATGACACGAATCCATTCGTCTGCCTCTAACGGGTCTTCGGCTTTGACAAACAGTGGTGGACGTGTTTCGGAGAAGTCTAAATAGGATGTCTCACGGGGTCCCTACGGATAACCCTGTCTGCCTTGCTGCTGAAATTGCTGACTCACCATTTCCCGTAGGAAACGGGTATTGTCCGCGGTTGCATTTACCAAGGCGGCAATCGCCTTGGCAAGTGTGGGAGGAACAGGAGGTGGATTTGGGGTAGTCTCCCTCCCACTGGAGGTTCCAGCTGTATCCTGTGATCGGGTCTTGGACAGCATCTGTGGCAACAAACATTTGAAAACAAATATAATATGCCAAAGAAAAGCCATCCAATTTACATTACCAAAAAGAGTAATGTTACAGACTCGATTTTTATACAACAGGAGTACAATACCCATTATACAATAACACTACTAATTTTACAACTATATTATTTCTACTTCTTATCACTCTTAGTTGCTTCACTGTCGGGCGTGGGAGACCATTCGTCAACTAACTTCATGGAGGGAGGGGGCTTGAAGAGGTCCAGTTCACCACCAAAAGCTTCTCCAACTTCATGAGAAGGTCCGACCTCTGTCCTGACAGGGTTTGCACGTACGCTAGGGTGTAATTGCGAATACAATACATGAACTTCTTCATGTAGGGTATTGCAATATGCCTGCAGAGTATCAATAGCTGAGCTTAGTTCTTTGACTCGGGCTCGCGCCTTTGCTTCCTTAGCCCAGGCGAGCGAACGAGACTGAACCGCCCAGTCAAGCGCTAAGTCTCGATCAGCGAGCTGATCCTGCAGGCGGCGGATGTGGCTTCTCAATTCATTTATTCTGTCGCCATCCGCGACCCATATGTTCGTCCTGCGTTGAAGCTCTGTTTGAAGCTGATTCACTCGGGCTTCAAGATCCCCGATTGGATCATTGCTCCCGCTGCTGCTATCGTCATGCCTGGGAGCGAGTTGATGACGGGGTACACCAATTGGGCCAGTTGACTTGCGCGCAGTTTTCCTTATGCGCGGCGGCATTTTTCTAAGGGGAAATTTTTTTAGCATAGTTCTTAGCATGATGCATGTATAATTACTGAACCAACCTTAGTTGATTCATACCTTCTATATATTGCACTCCTCCTATCTGGTCTTTCATATAGATTCTTCAGATATAAGGGGTAAGAATGGAAGAAACCTTTTTCTAGATAAGTCTGTAGAAAATCTTTTTGAAGATGACTCATAAGAATGGAAGAAAACCTTTTTCTAGGTAAGTCTGTAGATAGATTCGCTCCGATACCAGCTGAGACGGAACCTCCCAAGTCATTAGGCCCATCTACAGTTGTCCTTGTCCAACGACATCAGACAACCCTGTAGATGTTCCTGAATCACTTGACAAGTTTGGTATCTTTTTTCTTACCTTTCCAGGAACGTTTCACCCGTCTTGCAGACATTACAGAACATCGGAGATATAGAAATGCAGAAGCGATTACATAAACTTACATTTATTTAGAAAGTAAGATCAGGTTATTTATTATAGACCAGAGTTATAAAACGAGTGCTGAGTACTTATTATTACAATACCATGGGAGGTAAAAACTCCCCCCGATAAGTTCTTACATAAAAGTTTTTATGGAGGACTAGGTCCTCCCGCATCTTCAGTCTTGCTTTTCTTCATTTGACACCACCTTGGTACAAAAGCAACAAAAATTTGCTGCTTCCTCACCAAAAAAACAATAGGGAATAAACCCTGAGTATGGAATTACTCATCAAGTCTTACCCGACTAAAGAAAAGACTCTCAAGGGTATGCTGGTTATAAGGGAGTCAAGGTAAGGTATCTCAAGATCAAAGACTCTGTTTTGCATAAATGCTTACTAAAAGTGGATCCTTAAAAATCCAGTTTTATTTTCAGGTTAGGTAAACTTACCTGCGTCTAGAGTTCTTTCTAACCTAGTTCAAGCACTTGTTCTGAACTAGCCAACTTCTTAATCCACCCTTCATCTTTACTGATTTTCTACGTATAGTGCAGTGACCAAGTATTCATAACCGCAAAGGTACGGCAATCCAAATCGATTATACTCAGCTGAGGATCTCCAATCACACGACATATGTAGCACTTAACCCTTGCATATGTCAACCCGCCACCAGGGTTCTTAAGACCAGATCAGGTTCATGCGAACCGAGAGCACAGATACACCACCGTCCAGCCTCTTGCCACGGAGGGTACACGCTACTCTCGCCACCGCTCCACGCCCATTCCGTGTGATCTTATTCTGGCCTTAATCTGCCCGAGGCAAGGCTTACCCATGACGAGGCATGTGACCAGTTAAAGGGTCCTCGGTCAGCAAGCCTACATCGAGACGGTCCTTAATCGACTTAGACAGAGACACTACACCGAGACTCTCCTCTCGTGCAAGTCACCCACCTGGTCTCAGCTTAATCATTTAAACCCAAAACTTGGTACCTGGCAGAGGTACATCTTTTCCGATGTTGAATCCATCACGGCCGTGATGGATTCACCATCAAGTTTTATTTTCAAAAATATCCCACCCATTTTGCCAATCATCTTTTGTAAAACAAACCTTTTGTTTTGCTAGAGCAATACTAAGCATAGTAAAAACCTTTTGTAAAACAGGGTATCAAGGAAGGTAACCAAAGATCAAGGAAGGTAATGCAGGAATTGTTTAAGCATTCAACTCCTATCACCTAATGCATCAATCAAGTGAGAAATATTTTAAAAACATCAAGGAAGGTGGCAAATGCACCGGGGCTTGCCTTTGTTGATAGGTGAGTCAGGCTCGGACCCGCAAATATCAAGGTAGAAACAGTTTCCTGCCTGAGATTCCGAAGGTGGTGGTGTCTTCTCTTCAGTCACTTTGATCTCTTCTTCGTTTTCTAAACATAATCATACATATGTGTATATAAGAATGAATGCCATGTAATGCTCATGAGAGTGCAAATATAATAAGAATTTATTATCTAAGGTCATGAATATAACTTTCTTTCACGGAACTCTGAGAACTTAGGGTTTCCGAAGTTAGTAAAGGAGTTCAAAGGGCAGGGGTGGGGGTTTTGGGTTCTAAGTATCAAACAAGGTCCAAATCAAACCAAACTCTACCCAAGGCTTCTAACTAATGTGTAGAGCTTATATAAAAAAGTTTGGGCAATTTTGGGATTACCATTTATTTTCTAAAAATCCAGAACTAATGGTTTAAGCTAGTTTAAATGCCTCAAAATTCCTTATTTAATCTAAAAATCATGAAACTATTTTTATTAAATATTATGGAAAATAAGAAGCCTAGGAAAATTGTTTTGACAATTTTAGGATTTTTCTACAATTTATAACATATTTCCAAAGTTCTACTAAAAAAGAAAAAGAAAAAGTTTAAACAGTGATGGGCCGGTTTTAGCCCAGGCAGCCCAACCCAGAGGGAAAACGCGCGCGTCCACGGCAGCGCTGGCGTCTTTACAGAAAAGGCCTCGGGGTTTTTGCTAACTGAAAACGAATTCTTTCACTATTTCACAGAGTCGCTGACGGTTTGCAGAAAAGTCCTTCCTATTCTATTTCTTCGCAACGCTGGGTCCACGACGGCGTCGCGCGCAGTCGAGCTCCGGTGAGCTCGTAGGGCGACCGATTGGGGCAAGTACTGGCGTCCCCGAGCAGCTAACGCCAAATTGGATCTTCCCCGATCAATTCCCCTAACCTAATTTCGCAAATGGGTGTCTGGTTGGCTCTAGCCACGGTGACCGAGAGTGTTGCGGCGAGGCAACCGTGTTCCCGGCGACCAGAGGGTTTCTAGCTCAATTGTGTGGGTCGGCGAGCATCGTAAGCACATGAGAGTACTTAAACGGGGAAGAAGATGGTATGAGCGGACCTGAACGGTGCTGGCCACGGCGAGATGGATTTCACGGTGTTCTTGAACCGGGTTGGGGAGAATCCGAAATTTGCGAGTGCTGGTGAATGATCGAGGGTGGGAGCGGGTGCTACGGCTTCGGGATGATCTCGCGCAGTTGCCCTAGCCCTCAATTTATAGCGCTCGCAAGCGGTGGCCGGTGAATCGAGCGATAACACGCGGCGGCCGGGAAAGAAAAAGGCACTGGCGCAAATGTTGGGTGGCTTCTACCGTGGCGGTTTCTCCAGCGATCACCGGACGACCCTAGCGTGACCATCCGCGACATGGTAAAGCGCCCGGACACGCGGCGCAGGGCCGAGCAACGGCGATCACCGACGTGCCTATCTGCTCCAGCCGCAAAGCAGAAGGGGGAAACGATGGTGAGTCACCAGAGTGGTGTCCAGCTCACCGACGACGGTGATTATTAATCTCGCGACGCTATCCATCCACCCAGGCGCGAATCCGGATGTCGGTGACATGAATCGCGGCAGAGGGAGTCGTCGGTGGCGAGGACAATCGCGCTGGCGATCTAATCCGGTGCAGGCACTGTACCATGGGAAATGGTGTTCAGTCAGTCTGACAGACCGTTTTTGAGCTTGATTTTCTCTCAAACTTATATTGAAACATGATCAACACTCTGCAGCAAAATTGTAGTGCTATAACCCAACTACAACTTTGTCATAGCAACCTTGGTTAAATTCTTATTAAATCAGACTTGAATTCATGCTCAAAGTCTCAGTAGTTGCACTGTCTGTCTGAAAATTCAGACCTAGTAACCTGACAGTACAACATTAAGCTCAATTATCTCTAAATTCTTCTTAACAACTATGCTTACATTCTTAAGCAAAGTTGTTCTCCTTTGTTTGGTCTACAACTTTGATGTGGTTACCTAGGGCAAAAACCCTAGAATTTGAGAGTTACAAGGCTCCAAAGTTGAGCCCTCAACTCTGAAATTCAGACTTAGAGTGAAATCTCAATTGGGGTCCTTTTTGCAAATCAATCCAAAGCTTAGGGTTTGGCTTGTAAATCTTCCTAAATGTGAACCATGTGACTATATATGCTTTAACATAGTAGTTTTGACACTTAAGTCCAAATGTGCACTGTTTTTGCACATAGGCCCCTATGGTTTGGACTTAGGGTTTTCCAGGGTTCAAATGGGGGTTTTTGGTATCTCAGGGGTATAAATGTGATTCAAGTTCATTCTTGGGAACATTTTATGATTGTTTTACTTAAACCTTAGGGTTTTCTCAATTTGGGTCATGTTTAACCCCTTTAATCCCTATTTAGGGTTAAGTTCCCTGTCCAGGGTTCTATTTGCAAAATGCTATAACAATACAACTTGTTTGAAATTTTTACCTAGTGAATGCACTCTAGGTGTGTCAAACATATGCAATGCCAATGTTTATGATGCCATGCTCAAGTTTTAGTTGTAGTAACACCAGGGTGTTACAAGCGCGGTCAGTCCGAGCCCAGGGTCGGTCGAGGCGGAGACTTCTCTTGAGGCCGAGGCTGGGGTCAGGCGAGGACGCGATTCCTCCCGAGACCGGGGTCGAGGCTGAGTCCGGGGGTCGTGCGAGGCGGAAAGCTCCTCCCGAGGCCGGAGCCTGAGGTCGGGCGAGGCGGAGACCTCCTCCCGAGGCTGGAGCATAAGGTCGGGCGAGGCGAAGCTTCCAGTTGCGCCCGAGGCTGAACTCGGTGATTGATCGTGACTTGTTGTCGGTCGTTGCCGGGGTGGCTGACACGATAGTCGGAGCGGAGCGAGCGACGCTGTTTTCCTGTCATGTCAGACAGTAAAGAAGAGGGGCAAAGTGACTGCGGTCACTTCGGCCTGCCCGTCTGAGGCGCGTGTGTCAGGATATGGCGTCAGGCATCCCCTGCATTTAATGCACCTGCGAAGCAGTCGGTTGGTGAGGCGATATGGCCAAGGTTGCTTCACAACGAAGCCTGCCCGAGCCAGGCCTCGGGAGTGCCGAGGGGGCGCCCGTTGCCTGAGGAGGCCCTCGGGCGAGGCGTGAACTCGTCTGGGACTACTGTTCCAACCCGAGGCTGTGCTCGGGTGAGATCGTGTCCCTCAGGTAGTCGAAGTCTTGGCTTGAACCGCACCCGTCAGTTGGTCTAAGAGTGTTTACCAGCCATAATTAGGAGCGTTGGGGGTACCCCTAATTATGGTACCCGACAGTAGCTGACGGGAATAAGTAGTCTCCGTCAGCTAGTACTTGGCCGAAGGGGATAAGCCTTAACTCACGTCGGCCACGTGGGCTGATGGGGATAAGTGAGAGCACCTAGAGGGGGGTGAATAGGTGATCCTGTAAAATTCAACACTAAATTCTAACAAACTTGATTAAAGAGATATTAGCGCAAGTTAATCAAGTCTATGAGGCGAGCTCTTGCAAACACAAATAATCACAGAGAGAGCAATCATAAGAGACACGCGATTTTATCCGTGGTTCGGCCACGTAACACCTGCCTACTTCCATGTTGTGGCGTCCCAATGGACGAGGGTTGCACTTAACCCCTTTCAAGCGATCCAATGATCAACTTGAATACCACGGCTTTCTTCCTTTAGAGTCTTATCCCGTTTGCGAGGAATCTCCACAACTTGGAGTCTCTCGCGCTTACAATAGATATCACAAAGAATGCACAGAGTAAGGTTGGGAAGAGCAACACACACAAGACCCAAATACGCAGCACACCCACGCACACAAGTGAAGACTCGAGCTTAAATGACAACACATGGAGTCCTCGACTCGAATAGAGCTCAAATCTCTAACACAACAAAGCAAATGCG
Organism: Zea luxurians; assembly: GCA_029449295.1. Taxonomy (NCBI): domain Eukaryota; kingdom Viridiplantae; phylum Streptophyta; class Magnoliopsida; order Poales; family Poaceae; genus Zea; species Zea luxurians. The sequence goes on along the minus strand of JAOPSE010000083.1, from coordinate 1,933,907 downwards.
CGGGAGGAGAGTCTGAATGCCTTAGAATACTTAGTGAATGCTTGGGTGACTCCTTCATGTGCCTAGGGGTCCCTTTTATAGCCCCAAGGCAATTAGAAGCCGTTGGAGGCCAACTTAGAAGGCCAAACTTGCCTTCTGTCGAGTGGCGCACCGGACAGTCCGGTGCGCCACTGGACAGGTCCTATAGACGGTCCGGTGCGCGATCTCTTTCCTGATTTGGCATATCCGACCGTTGCTCCTCTGGGCTAATTGGCGCACCGGACACTGTCCGGTGCACCAGCCGACCGTTGGAGCAGTCCATGTGTCGCGCGAAGATTGCGCGGCCGACCGTTGGCGCAGGCGACCATTGGCTCACCGGACAGTCCAGTGCACCACCGGACAGTCCGGTGAATTTTAGTCGTACGCCGCTGATCCTCTTCACGAGAGCGATGAGTTCGCCGCGGACGACTCACCGGACAGTCCAGTGCACCACCGGATGGTCCGGTGAATTATAGTCGTACATCACATTCATGTCCCGTGAGCAGCCTTTTCACGCGGACCAGCCTGGCGCACCGGACACTGTCCGGTGCACCACTGGACAGTCCGGTGTGCCAAGCCGAGCTGGAGTTAGCTGCACAGAGCCAGGTCTTTTTCCAATTCTTTTCTCCTTGTTTCTAGCACTTAGACAAAATATGTTAGTACTCAAAACAATGTACTAAGTCTAGAGACATACCTTTATCTTTGATTTGCACTTCTCAGTTTACTTGGCACATGTGAACTTAATTAAACATGTTGGGCACTTAATCACCAAAACATTATAGAAATTGCCCAAGGGCATATTTCCCTTTCAATCTCCCCCTTTTTGGTGATTTATGCCAACACATCAAAAAGCAACCAAAATAAGTGCAACATCAACGCAAATGAGGACCAAATTGTTTTTTGACTATAATTTGGCATATTTGCTTCATTTTTTGCCACCAATTGGTTTGTTTTTGCAAATGAAATTCATTTTCCTATCTCTAAGTCAAACTCACTTGTTTGGGCACAAAGAGAGATAATCCAAGAGTGAAATTGATCAAGTGCCAAAACTCCCCCTTTTCCCATGGTCAAAAATTCTCCCCCACAAGAGACTAAATTTTGCAATAAGAGTATTTTGGACAAATCAAAAGTTCTAACTCTATTGTTTTCAAAATTCACGAGTGGTTGCTGATCCATTTGCTTTGGCCTTAATTTCTCCCCCTTTGGCATTAAGCACCAAAATAGGATCATTCTTGGCCCTCTAACCCCATTGCCTCACCAAAAATGTCAATTAAGAGCAAAAAGGCAATAAGAGCATAATTATGAACTTGGAGATGAGTACACTAATACCGGAGTGCAGTGGAAGTCTTTGCAACGTCCAAGTCCATTTTCCCTTTCAATGTACCTTTAAGACTACATCAAGAATCCTCAAACACACAGGTTAGTCTCAAAGGGTCAAGTTGTAGCACATCTCCCCCTTAATATGTGCACTGTTTGCATATGGACTTGCGAGGTCCGGGAAGATCTTGTACAACTTGAGCACCACAAATAGATAGCACATGTAGTAAATGCATAGAGTAACATGATCAAAGGCATAAAGCACATGTATGCTATAGATCAATCCAAGTTACGTGAATCTAAGACATTTAGCTCATTACGCAACCTGCAAAACCTTTTCTCATCTAAAGGCTTAGTGAAGATATCGGCTAGCTGGTTCTTGGTGCTAATATGGTACACCTTGATATCTCCCTTTTGCTGGTGGTCTCTTAGAAAGTGATGCCGGATGTCTATGTGCTTAGTGCGGCTGTGTTCAACAGGATTATCCGCCATGCGGATTGCACTCTCATTGTCACATAGGAGTGGGAATTTGCTCAGATTGTAGCCAAAGTCCCGGAGGGTTTGCCTCATCCAAAGTAGTTGCGCGCAACACTGTCCTGTGGCAACATACTCGGCCTCAGCGGTGGATAGGGCAACGGATGTTTGTTTCTTTGAGCTCCACGACATTAGGGACCTTCCTAGAAATTGGCACGTCCCGAATGTGCTCTTCCTATCAACCTTGCACCCGGCATAATCAGAGTCTGAATATCCAATCAAGTCAAAGGTAGACCCCTTTGGATACCAGATCCCGAAGCAAGGCGTAGCAACTAAATACCTAAGAATTCGTTTAACGGCCACAAGGTGACATTCTTTGGGGTCAGATTGAAATCTAGCACACATGCATACACTAAGCATAATGTCCGGTCTACTAGCACATAAATAAAGCAAGGGACCTATCATAGACCGGTATGCCTTTTGATCAATGGACTTACCTCCTTTGTTGAGGTCGACATGCTCGTCGGTTCCCATCGGTGTCTTCGCGGGCATGGCGTCCTTCATCCCAAACCTCTTGAGAAGATCTTGAGTGTACTTCGTTTGGGAGATGAAGGTGCCGTCCTTGAGTTGCTTCACTTGGAATCCAAGAAAGTAGGTCAACTCGCCCATCATCGACATCTCAAACTTTTGTGTCATCACCCTGCTAAACTCCTCACAAGACTTTTGATTAGTAGAACCAAATATTATGTCATCGATATAAATTTGGCACACAAAAAGATCTCCATCACAAGTCTTTGTAAAAAGAGTGGGATCGACTTTCCCAACCTTGAAAGCATTAGAAATTAAGAAATCTCTAAGGCATTCATAACATGCTCTTGGGGCTTGCTTAAGTCCATAGAGCGCCTCAGAGAGCTTGAACACATGGTCGGGGTACCTGTCATCCTCAAATCCAGGGGGTTGTTCCACGTATACCTCCTCCTTGATTGGCCCATTGAGGAAAGCGCTCTTCACATCCATTTGAAACAACCTGAAAGAGTGGTGAGCGGTATAGGCTAATAATATTCGAATAGACTCTAACCTAGCCACAGGAGCAAAAGTCTCCTCGAAATCCAAACCTGCGACTTGGGCATAACCTTTTGCCACAAGTCGAGCCTTATTTCTTGTCACCACCCCGTGCTCGTCTTGCTTGTTGCGGAACACCCACTTGGTTCCCAGAACATTTTGCTTTGGACGTGGCACTAGGCTCCAAACTTCATTCCTCTTGAAGTTTTTGAGCTCTTCCTGCATGGCCAACACCCAATCCGGATCTTGCAAGGCCTCTTCTACCTTGAAAGGCTCAATAGAAGAGACAAACGAGTAATGCTCACATAAGTTAGCTAATCTTGAGCGAGTTGTTACTACATTGCTTTATGTCACCCAGAATTTGATCGACGGGGTGATTTCTTTGGATTGTCGCTCGGACTTGAGTTGGAGGGACCAGTGGTGCTTCTTCCTCCATAACTTGTTCTTCTTGTGCTCCTCCTTGATCACGCGTCTCTTCTTGAGAAACCTATCCATCATCTTGAGTTGGGGGATGCACCATTGTAGAGGAAGATGGTTGATCTTGCTCTTGTTTTTCCTGTGGTCGCACATCACCTATCGCCATCATGAGCATTGCGGCCATCGGAACATCATCTTCATCTATGTCATCAAGATCAACTTGCTCTTTTGGAAAGCCATTAGTCTCATCAAATACAACGTCGCTAGAGACTTCAACCAAACCCGATGATTTGTTGAAGACTCTATACGCCTTTGTATTTTAGTCATACCCTAGCAAAAACCCTTCTACAGATTTGGGAGCAAATTTAGAATATCTACCTTTCTTCACCAGAATGTAACATTTGCTCCCAAATACACGAAAGTAAGAGACGTTGGGTTTGTTACCGGTAAGGAGTTCATACGAGGTCTTCTTGAGAAGGCGATGTAGGTAGAGCCGGTTTATGGCGTAGCAAACTGTGTTCACAGCTTCCGACCAAAACCGCTCGAGCGTCTTGAATTCTCCAAGCATCATTCTCGCCATGTCGATAAGTGTCCTGTTCTTCCTCTCTACCATACCGTTTTGCTGTGGTGTGTAGGGAGCAGAGAACTCGTGCTTAACACCTTCTTCCTCAAGATACTCCTCCACTTGCAGATTCTTAAACTTGGACCCGTTGTCACTTCTTATCTTTTTCACCTTGAGCTCAAATTCGTTTCGAGCCCTCCTTAGAAAGCGCTTTAGGGTCCCTTGTGTTTCTGACTTATCCTGCAAAAAGAACACCCAAGTGAAGCGGGAAAAATCATCAATAATTACGAGACCATACTTACTTTTCCTAATGCTAAGGTAGGCAACGGGTCCAAAAATGTCCATGTGAAGAAGCTCCAGTGGTCTTGATGTTGTCATCACATTCTTGCTGTAATGAGTGCTTCCCACCTATTTCCCTGCCTGACAAGCTGCACAAGGTCTATCTTTCTCGAAAGAAACATTGGTTAGTCCTAACACATGTTCTCCCTTTAGAAGTTTATGAAGGTTCTTCATCCCAACATGTGCTAGACGGTGGTACCACAGCCAGCCCATACTAGTCTTAGCTATTAAGCATGCATCTAGATCGACCCCCTCTTTTGAAAAATCAACTAAGTAGAGTTTGCCGTCTAATGCACCCTCAAAAGCTAATGAACCATCACTCCTTCTAAAGACAGATACATCAACATTTGTAAACAAACAATTGTAGCCCATGTGGCACAATTGACTTACAGATAGGAGGTTGTATCCTAATGACTCTACTAAAAATACATTTCAAATAGAGTGCTCGCTTGTGATGGCTATTTTTCCCAAACCTTTGACCTTGCCTTGATTCCCATCTCCAAAAATAATCGTATCTTGGGAATCCTTGTTCTTGGCGTAGGAGGTGAACATCTTCTTCTCCCCCGTCATGTGGTTTAAAACCTGCAAGGAATTTAAGCTTGGGTTTTAGGTACCCAACTCTTGTTGGGTCCTACAAGGTTAGTCACAATAGTTTTTGGAACCCATATGCAGGTTTTGTCTCCCTTGCATTTGGATCCCAATTTCCTAGCCACTACTTTTGCATTCTTACATGAAAGAACAAAAGAAGTATTGCAAGCATGGAAAACATTAGTAGATTCATTACACACTTTCCTAGGCACATGATGACAACATGATTTCTCCTAGGCCTACTTCTACAGTGAACAAAAGTAGAACTAGAGGCAAACATAGCATGTGAATCAAAAGCATCATGATCATAACTCCTATTATAATTGGAATGACTAGCAATTTTCCTATTATAAATGAAAGCATGATTCCTTTGAGTACTACTAGCCATAGGGGCCTTCCTTTTCTCCTTGGTGTGAATGGGAGCCTTTTGGCTTGTTAAGTTCTTGGCTTCCTTTCGAAAACCAAGCCCATCCTTAATTGAGGGGTGTCTACCAATAGTGTAGGCATCCCTAGCAAACTTTAATTTATCAAAATCACTTTTGCAAGTCTTAAGTTGAGCGTTAAGACTTGCCACCTCATCATTTAATTTAGTAATAGCAATAAGATGTTCATTATAAGTATCATCATCAAAGTCCTTACATCTATTACAAACACTAACATGCTCTACACATGAATTTATTTTACTAACTTCCTCTAGCTTAGCAGTTAATTCATCATTTAGACTCTTTAAACTAGATATAGTTTCATGGCAAGCAGATAACTCAGAAGATAGCATTTCATTCCTCTTAGTTTCTAAAGCAAGAGATTTTTGAACACTAATAAATTTGTCATGCTCTTCATACAAAATATCCTCTTGCTTTTCTAGCAATCTATCCTTTTCATTTAGAGCATCAATTAATTCATTAATTTTCTCTATTTTAGCTCTATCTAAACCTTTAAATAAGCTAGAGTAATCTACTTCATCATCGAAAGAATCATCATCGCTAGAAGTAGTGTACTTAGGGGTATCTCGCACATGTACCTTCTTTTCCTTGGCCATAAGACATGTATGGCGTTCGTTGGGGAAGAGAGAAGACTTGTTAAAGGCCGAGGCAGCGAGTCCTTCGTCATCGGAGTCGGAAGAAGAGCAGTCCGAGTCCCATTCCTTTCTAAGGTGCGCCTCGCCCTTTGCCTTCCTGTAGCTCAAATCTCTAGCACAACAAAGCAAATGCGCGGGAGCAGAGTCTGAATGCCTTAGAATACTTAGTGAATGCTTGGGTGACTCCTTCATGTGCCTAGGGGTCCCTTTTATAGCCCCAAGGCAGCTAGGAGCCGTTGGAGGCCAACTTGGATGGCCAAACTTGCCTTCTGTCGAGTGACGCATCGGACAGTCCGGTGCGCCACCAAATAGGTCCTGTAGACGGTCTGGTGCGTGATCTCCTTCCTAATTTGGCATATCCGACCGTTGCTCCTCTGGGCTGATTAGCGCAACGAACACTGTCCGGTGCACACCGGACAGTCCGGTGCACCAACCGACCGTTGGAGCAGTCCACGTGTCACGTGAAGATTGCGCGGCCGACCGTTGGCACAGGCGACCGTTGGCTCACCGGACAGTCCGGTGAATTTTAGCCGTACGCCGCTGATCCTCTTCCCAAGAGCGACGAGTTCGCCGCGGACGACTCACCGGACAGTCTGGTGCACCACCGGATGGTCCGGTGAATTATAGTCGTATGCCGCCGTCAAGTCCCGTGAGCAGCCTTTTCAGCCTGGCGCACCGGACAGTCCGGTGTGCCAAGCCGACCTGGAGTTAGCTGCACAGAGCCAAGTCTTTTTCCAATTCTTTTCTCCCTGTTTCTAGCACTTAGACAAAATATGTTAGTACTCAAAACAATGTACTAAGTCTAGAGACGTACCTTTATATTTGATTTGCACTTCTCACTTTACTTGGCACATGTGAACTTAATTAAACATGTTGGGCACTTAATCACTAAAACATTATAGAAATTGCCCAAGGGCATATTTCCCTTTCAATAAGCCTTAACGCCTGTCGGCTACGTGGGCCGACGGGGATAAGCCTTAACTCTCGTCGGCCATGTTGGCTGACGGGGATAAGTCTTAACTCCCATCGCCCTGGTCCAACCGACGAGAATTAACTGGACTGACGGAGATTAATTGTTAATCCCCGTTGGTTTGACCATAGCCGACAGGAATTAACTAGGCCGATGGGAATTAACCTATAATGCTGCAAAAGCAGCACCAAATTAGGTCACTATTTCTCTACAATTGCACACAAAACATATATATCATCACATAGAACATACACATCACAAACACATGCATTGATATGATTCACACATCATCACAAACTTAAGATCAAGTGTTTACACAAACATTTCAAATACGAGTTAAGATCAAGTGTTTACACAAACATAACGTCCACGAGTTAAGAAACATAGCGTGCATGAGTTCAAGTGTTTAGAGATAACCACCACTTGGGTGGTTAGAGCTTTGACCGCTGCCGCCACCAGGAGGAGGGAACGCGAAGAGGGAGTCAACAAATCCAGTCCCTGCTGCGGGATCAGACCCACTACCACCCGCTTCGGGCATAACCTATGCAAGTTAGCAAATATCAACATTTTTAATACAAATATAAAAAAGTATACAAGTGTATAAATTAATCGAGACTTATCAAACTTACCCTATCTCCAGGTGTAGGTATATGTGTCGGAGGGGTGTTGAACTGTGGTGGCGGAGCTGGTGTGTTTGCAAACTGGCTCCATTGTGGTGGCGGTGGAATATTTGTTGTCATGTCCTGTTGCTGCATTAACTGTTAAACATATGTGTTACTATTGAAGATGTTGTATTGAAATATAATAATTTAGAGTTCGGATTATGTATACTCACTTGATATATCGCTTGGGTATGTGCATTGCAAGCCTTCATAAATTCGCGTTGTTGTCTCATCTTTTCACGCATCCTCATAATCTCCAACTCCTGCTCGTTCGGTCGACGAGAGCATGAGCTACGGGAATACGAACTCGTCCTCTGAGATTACTGCTCGTTCCGTCGAAGAGTGCGTATCTATAAGTGATTCAAAAACTGTGATTACTGCATAATTAATTAAGTGTCAACCACATAATTTCATAAGTTAGAGCTTACCGTCCATGCGCTTTGCCACCACCACTTGTGTACACCACCGAGGGATCCACCGGTTCATATCGCTAGTCGAAGTCAGGGCCATGGCGATGATTCACAACCTTACAAATGCAGGAATTTCTATACTTTGAACGTTTGTACTTTTGGGCCAAAACTCACCAGTCGATCCGTGGCTGTCTGGCTGCAGAGCTGGTCAGGGTAGTTAGGGTCTGGTCCTTTGTGGCCCTCCTGGTAGACCTTAATGTCACTAGGCTTTTGGCCACTTTCATAAGCAATCGTACTATTTGCTGATCGACATAGCTAGATCAAACTTACCATTCTTTTAGCTTTTCAGAGCATGTCGTCACTGCCAAACTTGTGGTTAGGATTGGTTCCTCGACATTGCCTGTGATGCGCTGACGCTTTCTGGAAGCCTTCGGAAGCCCAATATTGACACCAAGCATAATACGCATCAGACGCGGGCGCCATCCATGGAACCATCACCTGCACACAAAATGTTACATATTATATCAATCACAACAATCAATAAAAAGGGTAAAACAAATGAAATTCTAACCTCACGATATTGATCCTCAGTCAAATATATCTTTGAGGACCCTTCCTTTTTATTCAAGGGGTCTGCTTCTTCCAGATGATTTTGAAAATACAGGTTTGTTCGCATAGTATATGGCATCCTTCACCAGCTTCTTTGCATTGTTTTGGAACACACGTTCAGCGTGCCCCATGTAATCCTCTCTGTCAGGCAACCGATATCGAAGCTACAACATAAATAATACAAATACAATGGTATAAGTCATAGAATTACAATATTAAGAAACATAACAAAAACAATAAAGAATTCATACCCAAAAGTCATTACGCACAAGTCCCTGTCTATCGGTGTGGTTTCGTTCCTTTTTAAACTTGTACTCATCCTAGGTACTGACGAGCACCTCATCCTCGGTATCACCGTTTGACACCTTCACTAAACCAGGGTAGTGAAGGCGGCAAAGAGAACCCAACGTAAGGTTAACCTGAGTGTGGTGTCCCTTGCCGTCAAAGGACAGGTCCTCCCGATTCCTGCATTACACAAAAACATTAACAATACACATAATAGTTATATGAGATAAGTTAATATATTACACTCACCGATCTCCATGTGGCATGATTAAGAATCTATCAGCCTCTCGCTCTATCACGTGACGAGGCTTTACTGAGTGGCTTTTTCTTGAGCGATGTGTGCGTGTCGCTGAAGAGCCTCCTGAGCCATCATCGATCGGGTTGTCAACCGGTTCGACCTGTTGGCCCCACTGGTCCCACGCTTGTTGCTGCTCTCTCTGGTGGTCCCATTGGTCCCATGGCTAGTGATGCTGCGTGGCCTGGTCCCATGTCGCGTGCTCCACCTCCTCGTTGTGCTCCACCTCCTCATTGTGCTGCTCAGCCTCATTGTGTTGCTCCTCCTCATTGTGCTGCTCCTCAGTGTGCTGCTTATCCTGGTACATCCAACTCAAGATTTATTTGTAAACAATATATCTTAGGTTTCTCTTACATACAAGTAAATATGCAAACAAATTTATTTGTACAAGATATGTTACCTCATCTCCATGTACAGCGCTCAACAGCTCTCGATGTCTGCTGCTGCTCGAAGAACTGCCCTGAAAAAGGCCCAGGCCCCTGAACAACCCCTTCACTAACTTCTTTGACTTTGGCGGCATCCTGCATTAAAAATAAGAAATTATTCATTAGTGCATAAAAATGACATAATCCTTAAAAATAGAAACAAATGAAATAACAAAACAACTTTACTTGTTAAATATCATCAAAATCAGGATCTATTTGTTCTCTTCTATGCAGAGGTCGCCATGTAACTTTTCTCCTAACAGGTTGTATTCTCCGTCTCTCGGGAAAAGTTAAGTCGTTAACGTCTGCAACTAGTGAATCTAATGCTGGTGCAGGATCAATATGAAAACTAGTTGGCAACTCTTCTTCTTGAAACACCTCATCAACCTGCTCAAGGTGACCAATTTGATATTCGTCCTCACCAGGAGTGTATAGGCGTTTGCGGGGATTTACATTGTACACAACCCTCCATGTAGACAACCTTTTGCATGGATATGTCGAGAAATAAACTTGGTCTGCTTGATGGGCAAGGATATACGTGTCGTGTCCTTGAAGCAATTTTTTGGGTTGGATCTATGTCATCCCAAATTTGGTCCTATAATACTTCGGGTCATACCATTTACACTCAAAGAAAACTAGCGCTAAAGGCTTATTTCTAGCAAATGTAATCTCGATTATATTTTTGATTTTCCCGTAATAGCAGGCTTCGTGTCCTTCCATGTCGGTTGCCCTAGTAACGACTCCACTATTTTGAGTGGCGGCTATAGGATGACTTGATTCGAAAATGCTTGAACAAAAGCGATATCCATGACGTCGTAACGTCCATAGCTTTTGGCAGTTACGCTTCCAATAGATAACTGACGTAAGTCATCATTCAAATTCATTTTCTCCCCAAACTATCAATTATGCCACAAAGCATTAGCAAATTCTGTAATATTAGTTAACTAAAATTAGGTCTCGGAGCCACATAATTAAGACTTACACGGTCCCGAAGCCACATAATGAAATTAGGTCGCCCATGCATACCATCGTGTCGCAATTTGTCTTTGTCTCTCGCTGTTGGCCTACCGAGACACCTCATGTTTTGTTCATCAAACTCGCTGTCAAATATTATTGTATGACATGAGATATTTGATAACATAAACTAATTCACATATGAACAATTTAAGGAAATAAGTCTTACACAAAGTATTTCTCCACCTCAGGCATATTCGTTAACATGTACAGTAAAGCAGACTTTCGTTCTTCCATAGTGAGGTGATATGCCTTAGGTGGACTAACGGCTTTGCCGTTTGTCTGAAAAATCGAAAGATCACTACACGGAGGCATCTCTCGTTCATCATCATGGTACCTTTTCTTTAGAGCAAATACATTATGTTCTTCTGCAAAGTAACAACTTGTGAAGTGTGCTACCTCCTTCAGTTTAAATTGTTCCACAATACATCCTTCAACTCTTTCCTTATTGCCCACCATTGCTCTAAGCTTCTTTAATGCTCTTTCTATATGAAACATCCACCTATACTGAACAGGACCACCGACCTTAGCCTCATATGGAAGATGTATAAAGAGATGCTGCATAGGATTGAAGAAACCCAGTGGAAATATTTTTTCCAATTTGCACAAAAGCACCAGTGTCTCTTTCTCCAACTGTTCCATCACATCTCTTTTGATTTCTTTAGCACACAACTGTTTGTAGAAATAGCTAACTTCAGCTAACGTTTTCCACACAGCTTCAGAAATGTACCCACGAAACATTACAGGCATGAACCTTTCCATAATTATGTGGATGTCATGGCTCTTCAGTCCATTCATCTTCATTGTCTTCAAGTTCATAGATCTTCTAAAACTAGCAGCATAACCATCGAGGAATTTAATATCCTTCATCCACTTCATCACTTCTTTCCGTTGCTTAGGTTTCAGACAATAGTCAGCTTTTGGTTTGCCTCCATTTTCTCTAAGCACTTGGGTTGGACGATCACATATCACTACTAAGTCCATGCGTGCCTTGTCATTGTCTTTCGTTTTATCAGGGAAATCCATGCATGTATTTATGAGGGCTTGGCAAAAGTTACTCTCTTGATGCATGACGTCGATGTTGTGCATCAAAATCAATTTCTTAGCATAAGGAAGCTCCCACAAGCCACATATGTGAGTCCAGTTATGCTCCTCACCAAAACCTTGATACCTTTTCCCACTCTCGTCTAGGACAAGTTTCCTATGCTCTTCTGTAATTTCTATCCCACTATGTCGCTTGGGCGATCCCTTCGTGATGATGGTGCCCTTCCTAAATTCCTTTCTCTGCCTTCTGAAGGGGTGATTGAAGGGTAGAAAACATCTATGGCAATCAAAGTAACATATCTTACCACCAGCACTAAGACGAAAACAATCTGTATCTTTAGCACAATAAGGACACGTCAATCTACCATGCACGCTCCATCCAGAGAAAATACCATACGCCATAAAATCATGAACCAAGAATAGATATGCAACACGAAGATTGAATTTCTGCTTCTTGAAGCAGTCATAGGCTTCCACACCTTGCCATAGCTTCTTTAACTATTCAATCAGTGGTTGAAGCATCACATTGAGGCGTACACCAGGATGCTCAGGCCCAAGTATAACAAGACATAGGAACATAAACTCATATTTCATGCAAAGAGCAGGTGGAAGGTTGTACGGTATGGCAATGACAGGCCAACATGAATATGACGTGGCGGTCATATTGAAAGGTGTGAAACCATCAGTTGCCAAGCCAATATGAATGTTTCTTGCATCACTGGCATAATCTGGATCAAAGTTGTCAAGAGCCTTCCATGCATCACCATCTGACGGGTGCACCATTAACCCATCTTGTCTGTCTGTACAATCTTTATGCCACCTCATGTGCATAGCGGTCTTCCTCGAGAGAAACAAACGTTTCACTCTAGGAGTGAGAGGCATGTACCGAAGTTGTTTATGTGCAACCTTTGTCACCACCTTCTCCCCATCTTCATTTATAAGCTCCACGTACCTCGACTTCCCACATTTTAAGCATTTATGCTCTCTGCCATGTTCCTTCCAAAAAAGCATACTGTTGTCCTGCAAACATCAATCTTCTCATACTCCATACCAAGACCTTTAAGCAATTTCTTGGACTGGTACATGTCTTTGGGCATCTTGTGACCCGTAGGAAGAACCTCGCTAATCAAATCCACAAGCTCCTTGTAACAATTAATTGAGAATGCAAACTTGGACTTGATTGACATCAGCCGGGTCACGAATTCGAGGACGGTCACGTCAGTGTGCCCGTGAAGAGGCTCTTCTGACACTTTGAGGAGGTCGAAGAACTTCTGAACCTCCAGTGTAGGTGAAACATGATGATCTGGGGCCAGTTCAGGCTGCAGATCCTCAAGTATCTGGTCCATCCTATCCACATCTTCACTGTCATCAACTTCTACTTCTGCTGCTCGTTCAAGGCGTGACTCTCCGTGGAGATACTAGACCTTATAACCTGGCACAAAACCATGCAAGCACAGGTGTAGTGTGACCTGCCTCTTGGTGTGGCTCGTCATATTTCCACATTTATTGCATGGACACCTAATATTATCTATTTGTGACAAAGCAGCTGCATGGTCCAGAAACATCTGCGTCTTGGCAAACCATTCACTTGTGTGACACCCACCCTTCTTGAAACCTTCATACATCTAATCACGTCTATCACCCATTATTGCGGCTATGTGTACGAGTAAGAAGTGCGTGTGTGAGACATTCATGTTTCTACACGTCATACATACATCTATAGGTAAGTAGTTAAACTATATATATACATAACATAACTTCATCACATTAACATGATTAATACTTGCATAACATCAAATTCATTAAATAATAATATTTGAAATAACTACTATTTGTATAACACATCACATTCACCATCAAATTCATTAACTAATAACATCAAACAACACATTATATTTGCAACATAAAATTAAAAATAGCAACTACAATGTATAAAGTCATATGAAGACTAATAACACTATTATTTAACAAATTTAAACAAACTCTAATCACATAATAGTTAACTCCCGTCGTCGGCCATAAAAACCGATGAAAATAAAACATTTAATATATATAATATACCTCACCTTGCGCGGATGGCGGTGGTGGACGACGACGGTGGCCGACAGTGGTGGACGACGTCGATGTGGCGACGACGGACGGCGTGGGGAGGCGGCAGCGTTGTGCAGCGCGACAAACGACGGTGGCGGTTGCCGTGGCAACCGGTGGCGACGGCGGGCGGACTGGCGTGGCAACCGAGGGAGGCCGCGGCTACCGTGGCCGGCGGTGGGCGGGCGCGTGGCCGTGGGCGGGCGGCGGCGGTCGTGGGCGCATGGCACTGTGGTGGGCGTGGGCGGGCGGCATGGCGGCGGGCGGCGGGCGGCATGGCGGCGGGCGTGGGCGGGTGCGCGGGGCGGGCGCGCGGCGCGGGCGCGAGGGGCGGGCACGCGACGACCGGCGGGGGGCTGCTACCGGCGGCGGGCGGTCGGCTGTCTTCGCGTGGGCGGGAGCGACTCTTCGGTAGAGAGAAAGAGAGAAGAAAGAGAATTGCTGACTGCGGCGGTTATTTCGAATAACTCCCGTCGGTCAGAGTACGCTATCGACGGGAGTTAAGTAATTCCCATCGGCTAGGGTTTTGACCGACGGGCATTACGTAATCGCCGTCGGCCTTCTTCTGGCCGACGGGGATTGCGTTATTCCCGTCGGCCCGTGTGCTGGCTGACGGGAATTAATGTTGCCGACGGGAATGCTTTGGATTCCTGTAGTGATGGTTGTTAAGTCTTGACTCGCATTTATAAACCTCATCATATCATGTGTTCCCGATGAGCTATCTATGCCATTGTTGAACTATAGCCAACGCCTTCACTTTAGCACTTGCACGCACAAGTTCTAGGTGAGCTGGCCTTCGAAACGTTGTCATCTGAGCACTGCTCGAGTGAGGGATCGAAAATCATGTTTTTGGGGAGTGTCGTTGACATGACTGCTCAATATCTTGCTGCATTGATCGGAATTGCTTCATCTTCTTCTTAATGGTGCACTCTATTCCTGATCGCAACCCCTACGATTTATGTATTGCATCGAGCTGGGCTCAGGGGCGAAGCCAGGATTGTGATATAAGGGGGGCCGGCCAATTCATCAATACTATATGATAAAAATATTGTATAATGTTATCAGGTGACAATTTTAGTTAAAATTTGTAGATTTTATTATCCACAAGATCTAATATAGTATGTATATAAGTTGTTGTCGCTCATTTTGCTGCTTCGCGTGATCACCTTCTTTGTACTTTGGTTGTGGAGCTATGGTAGAGACAAGTCAAGTGGTCAGTGGCAATCGGCAGCTGCCTAGCCAGACAATACGATGAAGTTAGGGATGGCAATGGGCACAAATTACCCGCGTGCCCGCGGGCACAAACCCTATAGGGTGCGGGTTTGGGTTTGGGTTTATACCCGTGGGTAAGGGTATGGGTTTAAATGTGTACCCAATGGGTGTATCTTCGCGGGTATAAAATGTTTAAACCCGTGCCCGTATACCCGCAAACCCGGTATATATATATGTGCTAGAAACCCTAACTCCGTCTCAGCAAACCCTACTCCCGTCTGTTCTCGTTGTGGCGGCCGCCCCTATCCCCAATTCCCCATTCCCCATCCGGCTTCGGCGACGACAATCCCACGCGGCCACGCTCCGGCGGTCAGGCCTAGGCGGTCCAGCCTCCACTCCAACGCTCCAGCTCCACCGCTCAGCCGCTCTAGCGCGGGGCGCAGCCTCCACCGGCGCTCGGCCAGTCGGTCTCCAGCCCTCCACACAGCGCCGCCCTGCCCCTGTCCGGCTGTCCCACGCGGGCACGCGGCCAGCGTCCAGTCACTCCAGCGCTTGGCCTACAGCACCGCTCGACCTCCAGCAGTCCAGCGCTTGGCGTCCACCGCTCGGCCGCTCCAGCAGACCAGCGCGCGGAGGCCAGGTCGCCAGGACCCAGCGCGTGGTCGTGCTGCGGCAGTCCAGCACCAGTCGTCCAGCGGCAGCGGCACAGCGCCGTCCAAGCTCCAAGGACCAAGGTCAGCCTCCCTCGAGCCCTCGATCTCTAGTGTTCAGTGCCAATTTCAGCCTAGAATTTATCTACATTTGGTAATTGGTATGTTAAATTGAATATGTGTGTTCTCTTGTAGTTGTGATGGCAACCCCTGCCAATAGCAGCCAACATGAAGTGTCGCAAACATCTGTTCCCCCAATTGCAGCAGCTGCCTCCATTGAGGTTGTTGATGTGCCAGATGGTCAAGGTGAAGATGGATCAGGTGTTGCTGCTACTCGATCTCATGGATCACAAAGGAAGCTCACTTCGACTGTTTGGGAAGACTTCACAAGAGTATGTGATGATGATGGAGTTTGGAAGGCTAGGTGTAACTTTTGCAAGAAGCTTCTTTCAGCTAATACAAGAAATGGTACAAATCACCTTCGTACTCATTTGAAAATTTGCATTTATCGAAAGAAACCAGGTGATAAAGTGCAAACTATTTTGAGATTTGGAGCTGTTGACAAGGGAAAAGTAGCTGTAGAGAACTATGTTTTTGATCAAGAAGTGGCTAGAAAGGCATTATATTCTATGATTGTTTTGCATGAATACCCTCTGTCCATTGTGGATCATCATGGCTTCCGTAAATTTGTTAGTTCGTTGCAACCTTTGTTCAAATTGGGAACTAGGAACACTATTAGGAAAGATATAATGAGCTTTTACTGGTTGGAGAGAAGAAAAGCTAGGAATTTCTTGCAAAAGATTAGATGTCGTGTTGCTATTACAACTGATCTGTGGACAGCCGATAACCAAAAGAGAGGATATATGGCAGTCACTGGACATTTTATTGATGACACGTGGACACTTAGAAGCTGCATTTTGAGGTGAATAACTAAATCTGCTTGCTGCAATATTGTATTATATATGAACTAAAATGGTGCATTTTTTGTAGGTTTGTGTATGTGCCATGTCCCCATACTGGTGAGGCTATTTGTGATGCTCTCTACAAGTGTCTCCAGAGTTGGAATATTGATTGCAGGGTATCAACCGTGACCCTTGATAATTGCAGCAGTAATGACACCATGATTGGTCTTATGGAAAGCAAGATTGGGCCAGGCAATTTGTTATTAGATGGCGACGTGTTGCATATGCGATGTTGTCCACATATCCTGAATCTTATTGTCAAAGATGGATTGGAAATAATTGGTCCTTCTGTTGTGAAAATCAGAGACAGTGTTGCTTATTGGATTGCTACACCTAAAAGGTATGAAAAATTTATGAAAACAGCCCAACTACAAAAAGTTCAGTTGAATAGGAAGTTGTGCTTAGATTGCAAAACAAGATGGAACTCCACTTATACTATGCTTAGTATTGCTATACCTTATAAGAAGGTTTTTGAACGATTGCATAATCTTGAACCCAACTATCAAGTTCCACCAGAAGATGACTGGAAATTTGCTTCTATTGTTTGTGAGAAACTGAAACTATTTTATGAACTCACTGAACTTTTTTCTGGAACAAAGTATGTCTCAGCAAATATTTTCTTCCCAAAAGTATGTGAGATCAAACTAAAAATGAAAGAATGGAGGGAAGATGAAAATGTGACAATTAGAGAAATGTCTAAGGCCATGATAGCCAAATATGATAAGTATTGGACTGATGTTCAAGGACTTATGGCTATTGCTGTTATCCTTGATCCACGCCTTAAGATGACAATGTTGCATGCTTGTTATATTGCTTTGTTGGGAGAGGAAGAAGCTGAGATATATGTTTCAAAGAGTTATGAAGTGCTAACTAATTTGATAAATCAGTACCTATTGCAATCTGATCAAGAGTGTGTGGGTACATCATCTAGTGGCGCTTCTGTTACAACTACAATTAGTGCAACTGCTGTTTTGTCAATATTCAAATCACTTGCTGCAAGTAAAAAGACAACAACCATTGTGAAAAGCAAGAATGAGCTAGATCGCTATTTGGAAGAAGAAACTCTTCCTCATGATGAGAATGAGTACTTTGATATCCTTGGTTGGTGGAAGGTTGCTGGTACTCGTTATCCTACATTGAGGTTAATTGCTCGTGATGTTTTGGCTATTCCAATAACCACAGTAGCTTCTGAATCAGCTTTTAGCACTAGTGGTAGGGTTCTAAGTGAGCATCGGAGCCGTCTCACACCACAAATGTTAGAAGCTTTGATGTGCACTCAAAGTTGGTTTCATCATGCTCTTAAAGGTAAAGAAATGTGCCTTGCTAATATTCTAAGTGAATCAATTTTCTATATACTAATATGTATTTTGTTTTACAATATAGGTGAAGATAATGTGGATGTTAATAGCTTTTGGTCATGTCTTGAAGACATTGAAGAGGAAATGAAGGAGGATCCTTGTATCGCCTCGGATGATTAGTTTAAACTTAAATTTGTGGTTGTTATCCTATAACTTGTTTGACATTTATTATTGCTATGAACTGATGTCTTGGAAGTTGTAAACTATATATGTATGGAACTGGAGCTGTTGTATGTTTGTTGTATGGGACTATTTGGAAATTGCTTGTATTTGAAATTATTACTTGTTTGTATGGCGGCCACGCGGGTTTGTTCGCGGGTCTGGTGTACCCGCGGGTGTGCCGTGGGTCTATTGCGCCCGCGGGCGCACCCGCGGGTTTATAAAACCCGCGGGTGACGGGTATGGCTTGTATACAGTACCCGACACGGGTTGCGGGCACGGGTACGGGTTTGCTATTTGCTGGCGGGTATGGGTTTATAAAACCAATGCCCGCGGGTTTTGTACCCGTTGCCATCCCTAGATGAAGTATAAAGGGTGAGGTTCAGATATCAACGTTTGCATCAACGTTTGCAGGCGAATTAGTTTTGATGTTTAATGCATTGATTGGTCATTTAACGAATATTTTGTCTTTTTTCTTCTTTAGACTTTGATTGACATACTACACTAGAGTTATGGATCATGTATTACTAACACTATATTAAATCTTTGATTAATTGCACTGCATAAAATTTAGAGTATATATATTTATACACAAAATTTAAACTATATATATATTCTATTGTATGTGTCACAGCCTTGGGAGGGGCCATGGCCCCTGCCGGCCCCCCCTTGGCTCCGCCCCTGGCTGGGTTGCTACTTTAACTAGTAGTATGTCTGGCCTATAAACGACACATAATATCTATATATTTACTCGCTGGGTAATCTAGAGTTGTCACCAGACACGTCTGGTGCGTGTCCACATGTACTGGTCGTTGGACTAGATGTTCCCGACCGTTGAGCTCAGTGCATCCAGTGTGAACATCAGTGCTACACCACACATATCTAATACATGTAGCCTATCTCGGTTGCATTTATGTAACCTGTCTCGGTTGCATTTGCAATCTCTCTGAGTACCATGTCTAGTATAGAATCCGGTGTATCACCAGACATGTTCGATATGTTGTAATATTCTACGTACATGTTGCAGACCTCTCTGGTGAAATACCCAGTGTGACGTATGGTGCTTTATCTGGTGCACACTTGCATGTCAGGTGTACTCTGAAATCCAGTGTTCTCTTTAGTTCAGCACTGCCCATAACAGTGCTTTATCCAATGCATGCATAGACAAACATGTTTAGTTTATTGTGGTCCCTTATTATCCATGATTATGAGCATGTTTAGTTTGTACATCAATAAATCAATTTTTGATTGTCTCACGTTATCAGCCCCTTCATGGGCAATATGTAATGTGTCCCATATATCTTTGGTGGCCACCACGCCTATTAATTTGTTGTACTCTTCCCCACTCAAAGCACTCAGCAATGCACTTGTAGCATGGGCATTTTGAGATGTATATGACGATACTAAAGGAGTTGGGTGGTTGGGATCAAGTGGCTCTTCCACTTCATTCTACACAATCTCTCGTAATTTCAGATGTAGACCTATACAAGATAAGCTTTTCATCATCTGTTACCCCACTTAGCAAAGTTGGTACCATCAAAATAGGGTAACTTGCCTACGCGCGCGAGCATTTATTAGTGTTTTTAGAGTCTAAGTTAAACATTGGATGATAATTGAAGGATACGATTTCCGTTTCATATGTCTTCTTGCTATTGTCTTAATTTGATGGCTTTCTTGTGGTATCTATATATCGTCGTCTCCATCTTCACTAGTAGCTAATCACGCGTGTACTTTTATGATATCACCAAACTGATTCTAATTTTGACTCTGGATTAAGCTGCTACTAAAAGTACCTCTCTAACGTTAGGATGTACTCCTATAGTCCTATATGGGTTGACCGGCCGGCTGGGAGCACCTACTATTTGTATTTTCGTGAAACGGTTTGGTGGAAATATCAAATACAGTATGAGAGTAGCTGCCGAATGTTGGATTTGAAAAAAAAAAAAACTGCCCCGTCCATCGCCACCGTGATCTTTCTCCGTTTGATTTGATGAGGTAGAATTAGTGTCCTCCGTCTGTTATCACCATTTTGTACTGGGGAGAACATATACTCTCTGGCGACTACTGGATATTATTTGTGAAGTTTGGTCAATCCTAGGAAGCACGGGTTGACGGGCTTGGAGCATCTAATTAACCGTAGAACAAAAATTAGATCCAACAACAGGAAGCAGTACTGTGTAGATCGGCACTTGCAACGTGCAACACGTTGCTCCATGGTGCTTAGCTAGGTCGGGTGTTTTCAGACGTCAGTAGCCCATCATGGCCAACTAGCAAACGCAGAGATCGCTCTCACTCACATGACCCGGACACGATCGAGCGAGCTAGCTAGTTTCTCCTCTGGCATCATGTCCCCCAGGAACCTCTCTCACACAAACGTACGGCTGTGCTCCCAGCCGTGTGCGCCTCGAGGGAACCGCAACCGCTCCCATTCGTCCGTCGTCCGCCTCCCTCCCGTGCTAATCCTCCTCAGCCCGATGAACGAACGAACGAACGATCCTAGAGTAAAGCGCACATGGTGACAGCAGCCGCCACTCGCCCCCGTCTGGCTGTGGGCACGAACGAACTGCTGCTCGGTCTCGGTCTCGGTCCAGCGGGCTAGCGCGTCGTGCTCGTGCGTGGCGGAGCGCGGACTCACCACCGTCTGGTCTGACCGCGGGTCAGACTAGAGCTCGTCTTGCGCTGTTGCGGCGCGGGGTGGGGTTAGGCCGATCGGCCTCCCGTGTTGACGACCCACCCGCCCGAGTCGCCGGCGCCGCACAGGGGGCACCCGCGGCCGGGCGCGTGGAGGAACGGACGTGGCGATCGCCGAGCGGGCGCGGGGGCACGACGTGGCGCGGTCAAAAGGGTGGTCGTGCTCGTGCACCGCCCGGAGCAGGAGCACCCCCGTGGGCTTTTTTTTGCCGATGGCGACGGGCGGCGCTAGCGGATCAGCGAGGGGCCGGGACCGGGAGGCGCGCTTTTCTTTTCTTTTCTTTCTTTCTTCCCGCAAAGCGCGTCCCGGGCTCTCTCCCGGAGACCCGGATAACTACATCGCTCTGGCCTGAAAGCCACCGGGATTGGATTGCGCGCCGCGGCGGCCGGACAGGTGTTTAACGAGTTAGCAGGCGCTCGATCGCGGCCAGATTTAGGATTATTTTACCTTCAGCTTTCAACTCTTGCATACCATTACCATTTAGCAGTGGAATTACGTGATCAGAACAGAACATACATGCATGGCTGGCGATGGCTACGTACTACTAGACTGGAGAGTGGAGGTCGAGCCGGCGCGCGCGTGCTGATATGCACGCAGCAATGGAACGAACGTTGACCAGCAGCACGAGCTGGTATGCATGCATGGTAGGCCATAACGCAAGAGCGAACCCAACAAGTCAACCGCCAAACACTGCGAGAGCGACACTGCACTGTGTGTGCTGTGCATATCGAAACGTGTGATATCATGCACGCATGGTCAACTGTACGTGCTGGCCGGTCCAGAGAGTACGTACGGGATGAGCACCTGGGCTGGGCTGGGCTGGGCTGGGCTGGGATGGGAATGGGACGAAGCAAAGCGAGCGAGCGAGTGCTTGCTTGCTTGCTCGGCCGTATCATTTGTCTGCAGTTGCTCCATCCACCATGTAGTAGTTATTATTGTGTCTAGTGACTGTTACACGCGGTGAGGGTGACCTTACATTATGCTCGATCGATCGCCCGACTAGACTAGGGGCTAGGGCTTCTCCTGTACGGAGCGCGCTGTGCTGCTTCCTAGCTTTTGTAAAGGTTGATGACGTGAGATTTGCCTCACAAGAATTGACCCGTACGTACTACTGTTCGCGTCGCATGAAGGACTAACTACTATACGTTTCTCTTCTCCTGTTCAGCTCCTAGTAGCTAGATCAGCAGTAGCTGCTAGAAGCGACACACCAGTACCACCACCAGAACCAGACCGACTAGCAGAGATGATCACTCGGTACGATCCACAAATGACTCCATCAATCGCGCGCGAGCAAAAAAACAAAAAACAAACAAAAAAAAACGGCTGTGTGATCTAGCTAGGATTTGCCGGTTGCTGCCGCACCAGATCAAGATAGATGGCGTTGGCCGCTGGCCTAGCTAAGCTAGCTAGGAAACATGGCTTGTCCTTGTCCCTGTCGTGGCTACTCCACGCAGACGCAGCACCGAAAAAACACACACACAGACACACAGCGCAGGCCGCAGGCAGGTGCTAATAATAAGCTAGCACTAGCAGTAGCTGTAGGCGGCGAGGCCGCGCGCTTTCGGCAGGAAAATGCTACGGTAAGTCGGTAATCCGTCATCATATCCACGGAGAAACACAAAAGCGTAGTAGTAGGATTACAGTACAAGCTTGGCAGAATTACCCGCGCGCGACACCGGTCGCCGGCCGGGTGGGGGGCATTTCAGGCATACGGGCATACCTCGGCTCGGCGCCCTCCCAAGGTAGTGGCAGTGGGATGCCCCTGACAGCGACGTGTGGCCTGGCCTCTGGCGGATATATATGTGGCGATATAGCACACTCCGTTGCCGCATCACCACCGAAGCTTACTCACTCACTCACTAGTCACTACCTCGCTGGGCCTGGGAGACGACGACGACGACGACGACTCGGGAGGATTGAAGATTGATCATCAGCTCGCTCGTCACTAGGATCGTCGTTCAAGCTGAAATTAGGGCTAACGATCGAAGGTGGACGACTTAGAGGAGAGGAGAGGAGAGATCAGGAATGGACGGGCAGTTCGGTTGGGGAAGAGAGGAGGGAGGCTGGAGGAAAGGGCCATGGACGGCGCAGGAGGACAAGCTCCTGGTCGAGTACGTCAGGCAGCACGGAGAAGGGAGGTGGAATTCTGTCGCCAAGTTAACTGGTACTACTAATCAACACTGTTACTGATTCTCGTTTGTTCTGCCGGTCACTTAATTGTCTCTCTAGTTCTTCTATACCTGAAGCTAGCTGCGAGTTGCGTTTACTTATTCAGCCTAATTAACAAGCTGCTGATGCAGTCCGTCTTCGTAACTGCGATTATTATCCGTTGCATGTCAATTTTAGATTGTATTTTTTATTTATACTCCTGCACAGATTGCCGACTTGCTAGAGGTTCATGCATGGTCAAGATCCCAAGCCTTAATTAACCTGGTCGGTCGGCCATGCATGCATTCATGCATGATGCAGGTCTCAAGCGAAGCGGCAAGAGCTGCCGGCTCCGGTGGGTGAACTACCTGAGGCCCGACCTGAAGCGAGGCAAGATCACGCCGCAGGAGGAGAGCGTCATACTCCAGCTCCACGCCCTGTGGGGGAACAGGTAATAACACAATCGATCATGCATCCCTTCTCGCCGAGATCATGCGTAGCCGGTCAAGCTGGGCTTAATTAATTTCCTTGTGTCGTACACAACTGGATGCTCTGACCACAGATGGTCGACGATCGCGCGCAGCCTGCCGGGGCGGACGGACAACGAGATCAAGAACTACTGGCGGACGCACTTCAAGAAGGCCAAGCCGTCCAAGAACGTCGAGCGCGCCAGGGCGCGGTTCCTCAAGCAGCGACGCGAGATGCAGAGCCAGCTGCTGCTGCTGCAGGGGCAAGATCAGCACCAGCAGGAGGAGGAACAGCCCGATCAGGGCGGCGACGGCGCCAGGGAGGCAACGCCGGGTGTTCCACTGGAGGAGGAGGAGGAGCAGCAGCAGCAGCAAGAGGACCTGCGGATGCTGCAGCAGGACATGGACGACCTGCTGTTCCAGTTCTGCCCGATGGCCTCCTGCACTTCCTCCTCCTGCCTCCTCCCCGGCGGCGGCAGCTGCGCCTCCGTCGTCAGCGCGTCGGCGAGCGAGGACGGCTCCAGCGGGGACCATCAGCTCGACGGCGCCGCCACGTGGGGGTGGGGCAGCCTGTGGAACCTCGACGACGTGGTGGATGACGTCGACGGCGGTGCCTGCTGCGCCTGGGATAGCAGCTTCCCTTTCCTGCAGGATCAAGGGCTCGCTTTCTACTAGCAGCTGGGTGGCCTACAACTTTATTATATAGCCCTGGTGCACACACTTAGATGTTCTTTTCGAGTTCGACTGTTTGCTGCTGCGGCCTAGCTAGTATGTGTGGAGGGTGAGAGGGAGAGACCACTCTGATTGTTTACATGTGCGTTTGGACAAGGATGCAACACCAACCATAGAGACCACTTCGATCGAGTAGCCCGTCTTCGTGACTTGTTTAGCTCGCCTTTAAGCACTTTTTTCATGGGGGTGAGAGAGTTTTTTTTTCACTTTTTGAAAAAAAAGAGATATAAGAGGGGAAGAAAGATTTGAAAGTGTAACTTAGCTCTCGCACTTCCATTTTACACCCAAACTCATCAAGTATTTGTTGGGTGCATGGTTACGTTGCCTTAGTTCTCTTATGAGCCGTTTGAGTCTATTTATTTTGGAGAAATTGAAATTTACTTAATAAAGTAATCTATTTGACTTGAAATTTAATATTCCACCACTTCCAACCATAGCTAATAATAGTATACAAATATTTTTCGCATTGTATTGATCTTTGCCTAAACTACAATTATTACAATGGAATTCAATTCCAAGGATCCAAATGGGGCATTAGAGTATTTTTCAAGAGTTTGTTAGCGCGTCTCTAACAATTCCTAGTAGCGTAACTATAGTGGTGTTGAGATTTTATGGTGTGTTGCCTTCTACAGCACCCACACACATAATATATTTTCTATTATGCAAGAAGGCACTCTACATTTGTTCTATTTACACCAACACTCTATCTCATGATGGACTAAATATATTTAACATATTCACATCTTGTTACATGCCAATTCATTATCCCTAGGACTTATGCCTTTTGTGTGACAATCTGCTAAATGATTACGAGATTTTACATATGGTCAAACAGAACTAGATTATTTGCTATACTCTAACTTTAAAGGCCCACTATCAATCTTCTCCTTGATAAAGAACCTTTCAATCTCCACATGTTTCATGTGGTCAAACAAAACTAGATTATTTGCTATGTTGATTGGTGCTATATTATCATAATGGAGAAGCATATGTAGTCTCATTCTTCAACACTTGAAGATCCTTCAGAAGACCCTTCAACCACATCATTTCACACAAAGTTAAATTCATTGCTCTATGTTCAACCTTTGCAATAGACCGAGACACCACAACTTGTTTCTTGCTTCTCATGAAACCAGATTACCATCCACAAATACACAATATCCAGATGTGGATCTCATATCATCCCTACTACTTGCCCAATCAACATCACAACACCCTTCCAAATTCAGGTGTTGGTTTGCTCTAAATCACAATCTCTTGCTAGGGTTTCCTTTAGGTATTTTAGTATTTGATAAACTACCTTAATATGCCCAGCTCTAGGATCATGCATATACTACTCACCACACTTACTGCGTAAGCAATGCCCGATCTTGTATGACAAAGGTATATCAATCGACCAACTATCCTTTGACATCTTTCCTAATCCGCAGGGTCACCTGACTCAACACAAGTTTGGTGATTCTTATCAATGGGTGAGCCACATGAATGACACCCAAGCATTCTAGCCTCTACCAACAGACCGATGACACAATTCCTTTGGGAGAGAATAATTCCCTTAGATGACCTAGCAATCTCAATCCCAAGAAAGTATCGAAGTGGTCTAAGATCCTTTACCCCAAAGGCTCTACCTAGCCTTTCCTTCATTTTCTTGGTCTCCTCCACATCATCTCCAGTGATCAATATATCATCAACATAACATCCATATTAGTGATACAAGAGCCCTGATGTTTGTAGAAATCCATGTGATCTCCATTGCATTGATAATATCACATATCACACACTACTCGCCTAAATATATCAAACCATGCACGTGGTGATTTCTTCAGGCCATAGAGTCACTTCTTGAGTCTATCTTCCTAAAGAGTATATTCATTTTGAATCCCAGGTAGAATTTTCATATAAACCTCTTCTTGTAGGTCATTGTGAAGAAATGCATTCTTCACATCTAGCTGATGAAGTGGCCAGCCAAAGTTGATTACACATGAGATCAGAATTTTTACCATGGCTACGGGTGAAAGGTTTCATCATAGTTAATTCCATATATCTAATTGTATCCCTATGCAACCAATCTTGGTTTGTACATGTCCACCTTTCTTTCAGGAGTGTCTACTTTACAGTGAAGACCCACTTGTAGCTCCTTCTAGAAGGTGAAAAAATCCGCATGTCTTTTTTCTTTTCGAGGGCAAGTAGCTCTTCTTTCATGACATCCTTCCACTTTGGACCTTGTTTAGCAAACCTCCAATCCTTCATAATAGATATTGTTTGTAGATATGTAATGAAAGCTTTATATGCAAGAGAGACACTAGAGTATGAGACATACTTAACAATGTCATGTTCATAACAATATCAAGGAGGTTTTCTAGCATTTACTCTAGGATCTATCCTTTGTGGGAAAACATTACCAGGTGGGGCTACAGCGGAGTCTGAAGAGAGGTATGGGACTAGAGCTTCAACTTGTTTAGGTTGTGGCTGCTCCCCCTGCTTCTTAGCCTGCTTTTGATAGTGTATTATAGCTTGTTCCCCCTGTTTGTCATTCACCATTCCTCTAATAGAACAATTAGGTTGCTCCCCTGTTTCTCATTCATCTTTCGTCCAATAGAACACGGAATTGACCCAACACTCGTAGCCTCAACATCCTCTATCTCCTCCTAACTATTAATAGTTGGATCATCATGGTCCCCACTACTTATTTCATCATTACTCAATATCTTCGTAGTTATCCCTTTCTCCATTTCTGGTGGAATCACACCTCCAACAATCACCTTTCCTGAAGCCCCACTAGTCTCATCACTACCTCGACTATTATCATCCTTGCCACTGTCATCCTCCCCCTCTCTATGGTTCCTTCCATTGACTAGAAATAAGTCATCTGGAAATTGATCTAGATGAACCTTCTTTGTGTAGTATGGTTCTTCCTATCAAAATGTCGCATCCGTACTCACAAATAGTCTCCTACCAATAGAATCCCAACACTTGTATCATTTTCTGAGTAGATGCATAACCCACAAAATGCACTTGACTGCTTGAGGATCCAACTTGTTAACCATAGGTCAATGATCTTTTACAAACCAAACACAACCTAAGACCTTGGGTAAAACTCTAAAGTCATGTCTTCTCAATAGGAGCTTAGTAGGTGATTTTATATCAAATATTCTTGAGGGCATTCAAATTATGAGGTGTGTGGCTATCATTACTGCCTCACTCCATAGATACATAAGAAAATTCATCTCAAACATGGGAGACCTTGCTACCTTCAACAAATGACGATGTTTTCACTTAATTACACCATTCTTAGGTGGAGTTCTAGGACAAGTGTTTGGTGATAATTCCTTAAACTTACATATATGATCTGAATTTATTTTCACATACTTTGTTCAATTATCAGTCCAAATAACATGAATCCTTGCACTAAACTTATTTGCAACCAATTTATGAGTCTTGAAAGCATTGTAACACCTCATTTTTATTCTTAAATATATAGATTCAAACCATACGAGTGTAACAATCAATAAAGGTGACAAACCACTTTGCACCATTCATAGAAGTGATTGAACAAGGACCCCAAACATCTGAGTGTATTAGAATAAACAGTTCACAACTGCAAAGACCAATACTAGGATATATAAATCTATTATGTTTGCCAACCTCACATGCATCACATACAAGCCTACTTTTGTCCACACCCTTAAACATAACAGGGTGTAACGAAAATGGACCCTGGGCCATTTTGCTCAATAGGTTTTGGTGTTTGATGATCAACATAACCTGTGGACTAATGTGTTTGCTAGTGCTTATGTTTATAGTTCACAGGATGCGAAAAGGATTGGACTAAGACATTGAGGATGCAACACCTCAAATGAAGATATAAATAGAGCTTAGAAGTCCAAGACTCAAGACCAAAGGAGCCCAAGAACAAAATACAGAAGATCTAGAAGATGGGCTGTCAGCTAGCGCACCGGTGGCACACAGTTGGCGCATAGGACAGTCAACAGAGCTTCTATTTGCTCCATGTTTGAGAGGAGGCACCGGACAATCACTGTTCACTGTCCAGTGCACGCAACGGCTAGCTGTCAGAACTAGCCGTTGGCTGCACACCGTTGGCGCACCGTTGGCACACTGTTGGTGCACTGTTGGCACACAGTTGGCACACCGTTGGCTGACAGGACTGTCCGGTGTGTCAGAACTAGCCGTTGGGCTGCACACAATTGGCGCACTATTGGCGCACCGTTGGCACACCGTTGGCTGACAGGACTGTCTGGCGTGCCACCCTTACAACAGTCTGCTTTTCAACGGCTAGTTGAGTTGGGGCCTATATATACTTCACCTAACCAGCCATTTGAAGGTGTGGGAGCCTAAGCAACATAGCAAGGCATATTGTAGACATTTCCAAGTGCTCAAACACCCAAGTGCTTAATAGAATCACTCGGTGATTAGCGTAGGTGCTTTACGAAGTGCTTAGGTTAGTTAGACCGCATTAGCGCTTGCTCTAGGTGAATCCTAGTTAGTTGAGTGAGTTTAGACAAACCACACAACCCCTCGGCTCTTGCGCAAGTCGTTGTAATTGTACCAAGTGGGGCGAGAGTCTTACGAGACCATGACAACCGTGTTTGTGTCACGGCCGCCACCGTGTACCGGAGGGAACGAGGCTCGCGGCGTTTCGATCGGAAGCTCGATAGTGGAGACGGCGGGGAGCGTCCGAGAGGAGCCGGAAGCCG
This sequence comes from Zea luxurians, assembly GCA_029449295.1. Taxonomy (NCBI): domain Eukaryota; kingdom Viridiplantae; phylum Streptophyta; class Magnoliopsida; order Poales; family Poaceae; genus Zea; species Zea luxurians. The sequence goes on along the minus strand of JAOPSE010000083.1, from coordinate 1,905,155 downwards.
AGCACCACTTGCATGTGGAGAAGGCTCGTGGCTCTCTACAGGGTTACTCGACCGAGGTGCTTGGCCCTCGCGTGGGCTTTCCTTTGCATAGGGGCACCAACGAGAATTAGTCAGGACCTTGCATGGTTCCGGATACCTCGGTAAAAATACCGGCGTCATCCACGACAGTTTGCATCTCTACCTTACTCTTTAGCTTCCGCATTTATATTAAGCATTTAAGTCTCGATCTTGTGTTTATAGTTATATTGTTGTAGATTTAAACTTAGCCATTGCGGTAGAGATAGTGAAAGGATCATGATGCCCAAGAGGGGGGTAAATTGGGCTTTTCTAAAAATCAACACTAATTAATTAAAAGCTAAGCAAGAGCCCAACTTCACCCCAACAACTAGCACTAAGAGAATAATACTAGAAATACAACAATGCTAAGACAATACTCCAAATACTTGCTAAACAAATACACAATGAAAAATGCTTGAATTAAGTGCGGAATGTAAAGCAAGGTTTAGAAGACTCCTCCAATTTTTCCCGAGGTATCGAAGAGTCGGCACTCTCCACTAGTCCTCATTGGAGCACCCGCGCAAGGGTATCGCTCCCCCTTGGTCCTCGCAAGAACCAAGTGCTCACTACGAGATGATCCTTTGCCACTCCGGTGCGGTGGATCCCTCACGACCGCTTACAAACTTGAGTCGGGTCACCAACAAGATCTCCACGGTGATTACCGAGCTCCCAACGCCACCAAGCCGTCTAGGTGATGCCGATCACCAAGAGTAACAAGCCATAGACTTTCGCTTGACCAAGAGAAGCCTAATGCAAGTGGTGTGTGCTCTAGGTGGCTCTCGCTAGCGCTAATGAGGTCTAAATGCGGGATTAAGATTCTCTAATCACCTCACTAGGCTTTTGGTGCTTGCAATGCTCTACCAATGTGCAGGAATAAATGTAGGCAGCAAGACATTGAATATGGTGGGTGGAGGGGGTATAAATAGCCCTCACCCACCAACTAGCCGTTACCAGCAATGTTCTGCGCATGGGCGCACCGGACAGTCCGGTGCGCCACCGGTGCGCCAACGGTGCGCCAACGGTTGACTACAACGTCTAGTTCTGACAACTAGCCGTTGGGCAGATGGCACACCGGACAGTGAACAGTCACTGTCCGGTGCACATCGGATGATCCGGTGTGATGTTCGGTGCGCCACTAAAATTCAACTCGTGAACCTTGCGCTCTCGAGTTTCTGCGCGCGGGGAAACCCTTCCTCGGGCCATCTGGCCCCACCTGGTAGAGGGCGCACCGGACAGTCCGGTGCACACCGGACAGTCCGGTGCCCCAGGGCCAGAAACCCTAACTTCTATTTTCTGCTGTTTTTCAAATCGGTTTTCATTCTAACTTGTGAGTATGTTCTAGAGTGTCACCTAGCACTATATGTGAGTGTGAATATGCACCAACACTACACTAGAACTCTCTTGGTCAAACTACTCATCGACAATCCCTCTTTATAGTACGGCTAAAACAAAACAAAAGACCTAACTATATCATGAGTGTCCGCAACTCCTTGACACTCAGACTACGTAGACCTGCACTTTTTGTTTCGTCGCTTTAGTTGTCGCTTCGAGTTCTTGTCTATGGGATTGTTTTCACCGTTGTAGTACATCTACCTGTAATGCGACCTAACTTACCATTTGTCTCTGCAAAACACACGTTAGTCACATATAACATTACGTTGTCATTAATCACTAAAACCAACCAGGGGCCTAGATGCTTTCAATCTCCCCCTTTTTGGTGATTGATAACAACCGTACAAGATTTGTGAGAGTAGTTTGTTTTGAAATTTTCTGTCAATAGAGAAAATGGTTAGTTGTACTCAATGATCTTTGACAGAAAGAGTGTGTAACATAATAATAGGAATGAGCGCATACACATCGTAAGTTCCTTGTTCATATAAAAGTGAAATCAAAACGATGAACAAGAACTAGAAGACTGGTGATAACATATAAGGTGAAAACATAATACATACACAGTCAACATAATCATTGAGAGTATATAATAGAGTTTGTGAGCCAAAATCATCATACAAAAGTAGAGCTAGTACAGAGAGTAACAAGCACATATATTACATCAAAATGACTCTCTACTAACTCTCTAACTCCCACTAGCTCTCACAACTCATATCTCTCCCCCTTTGACGTCAAACACTAAAAGGGAACCCGAACCTACACATCACAAGAGGGAGGAGGTGGCAGGGGCGCATCCGGTCACGGACGAGGCAGTAGTGCGAACGCCAGCTACGGGTCAGAGTTAGTCTCGGATCCAGGATCTGTCGTAGAAGCCAGAGCTGGTACTGACTCAGACGGAGGCTACGCTGCAGGAGCTGCCGGAGCTGAAGAAGTCATAGACACCGCCACAACTGCAGTGGTAATAGCAGGAGCTGGTGGCACTAGCGGCTGAGTGCTGACAGAGCTGATGACCAGCGATGAGAAAACCAGGGTGACCGGCCAGAGCGGAGAGGAAGAAGGACCAACTGTAAGAAGAGGGGGTCCTTGCTGAATGGCTGGCACAACAGGAGCCTGAAGAGGTGGAGGCGGTGCTGACTGAACTAGGGGAATCGGAACACCGGTATGCTGAAGCATGAGAGTCATGAATGCCCTTGCTGCTGCAGAGTATCCTGTCTATCCTGAATAGTCTGAAACATCGAGAGCATTCTCTCAGACATCTGCTGCTGGACCGCTGTCAGGTGAGCCTGCTGCTGAGTAAGGGTCTGGAGGATCGCAGCAAGAGCAGGGTCAATGGCAGGAGGGGCAGCAGGGGCAGCACCACTGGAACTCCCAGCCTCATGATCATGAGTGCGTGGAGGCAGAGGCGGAACCCCAAAGTCGTCATCATCATCATCATGAACTGCTGCGCCCTGAGTCTCAAACTGATGAAAAACAGTATCCTCAGCCTAAGTGTCAATCACTGGAGCAGGTGCCGGCACAGGATCCTCAGGGGCTGGACGGTAGGACCCAAAGAGGAGGCGAGAGGCCTCAAGAGTGCCCTAAAACTGTGGTGGCCGAATCAGCTGAGCGAAGATGTGACAAAGATAGTGAGCATATGGCAGCTATCGATGAGCACGTAGACCATCCAGTACGGTGTCCTCGATCTCACAAATAAGGAAATCCACAACAGCAAACTCTGAGTGAGAGACTAGGGCACCAAGTAGCCAAAGCTGAATATGAGTAGCAGCCTCCCAGTAACCCATCCGCGGCAAAAGCGTCCGTCTCATGAGCTGATATAAAAACTTGGCCGCTGTAGTGAAGTCTGCCGGAGAACTGAAAGGGAAATGTGCCCTTAGGCCATTTCTATAATATTTTGGTGATTAAGTGTCCAACACATAGTGAATAAGATATTATATGCCAAACAAGCAAAAGGTGCAAATCATGTAACAAGGTATGTTTCTAGACTTAGCACATTGTTTTGAGTACTAACATATTTTGTCTAAGTGCTAGAAACAGATAAAAGAAGAAAAGAAATGAGATGCAAAAGTCTTGGCTTGGTACAGCTAAGACTCAGCTCAGTCTGGCACACCGGACTGTCGGGTGCGCCAGGCTGAACTCCGGTGAACAGGCCGCTCTCGGGAAAATTTGGCGGCGTACGGCTATAATTAACCGGACTGTCCGGTGAGCCAACGGTCGTCAGCGCAACGGTCGGTCGCGCAATCCGCGGGCGACGCGTGGCCCGCGCCAACGGTCGGCAGGGGGCACCGGACCGTCCAGTGCGCCAACTACCACGGAGTTGCAACGGTTGACTATGCTAGAATAGGAAGGAGATCGCACACCGGACATGAACAGTGGCTGTCCGGTGGTGCACCGGACTGTCCGGTGCGCCACCCGACAGAAGGCAAGAATTGCCTTCCTTGTTGGCCTCCAACGGCTCCTAGCTGCTTTGGGGCTATAAAAGGGACCCCTAGGCACATGGAGGAGTAAGGAAAGCACACTCTAAGCATTCCAAGACTTCTAGTCCTCACTTTCACGCAATCGTTCATCGTTCTTGAGATTGGAGCACTTTTCGAGCTGTAAACTCCCCGCACGTGTTTTGTGTGCTCATCTTCTCACTTGTGTGCGTGTTTGCGGTGTGAATTTAATTCTAGTGTGTGTTGTTCTTCCCAACCTTACTCCGTGCTTTCATTGTGATCTTTGTTGTAAGGGCGAGAGGCTCCAACTTGTGGAGATTCCTCGCAAATGGGAAGAAAACTATAAGGAAGAATACTGTGGTATTCAAGTTGATCATCGGATCACTTGAAAGGGGTTGAGTGCAACCCTCGTCCACTGGGACGTCACAACATGGAAGTAGGCAAGTGTTATACTTTCCCGAACCACGGGATAAACCACTGTGTCTCTTGTGTTGTCTTTCTCTGTGATTATTGTGATTCGCAAGAGCTCGCTCTATAGCCACTTGGTTCTATTGCACTAACATCTTTATAATCAAGCTTGTGGCTATTTAGTATTGAATTTTACAGGATCACCTATTCACCCCCCCTCTAGGTGCTCTCAATTGGTATCGGAGCCGTTCTCTTCACTTAAGGGACTAATCGCCCGAAGAGATGGATCCTAAGGGAAAAAGGATGGTGGTCAACGATAAGGAGAAGGAGTCCATCTTCAATGAGCCAAGGGACGACAAGCCCATTGACTCTGGCTCGAGTCACAAGAAGAAGGACGGGAAGAAGAAGAGGCGCATCAAGAAGATTGTCTACTACGACAGTGATGAATCTTCTTCACCAAGAGACGACGACGACGAGAAAAAGAAACTGGTTAATTCAAATTTTTCATTTGATTATTCTCGTATTCCTTTCAATTCCAATGCTCATTTGCTTTCAATTCCTCTTGGTAAACCTCCACACTTTGATGGAGATGACTACTCTTTTTGGAGTCACAAAATGTGTAGTCACTTATTTTCTCTCCATCCTAGTATTTGGGAGATAGTTGAAAATGGAATGCAATTTGATAGTACGGATAACCCTGTATTTTTTAACGAGCAAATTCATAAAAATGCACAAGCTACCACTATTTTGCTAGCATCTTTGTGCAGGGATGAGTACAACAAAGTAAGCGGCTTGGACAACGCCAAGCAAATCTGGGACACCCTCAAAATATCACATGAGGGAAACGACGCCACCATGATCACCAAAATAGAGTTGGTGGAGGGCGATCTGGGAAGATTCGTGATGATCAGGGGAGAGGAGCCAACACAAACGTACAATAGGCTCAAGACCCTGGTCAACAAGATTAGGAGCTATGGAAGCACAAGATGGACGGACCACGACGTCGTCCGACTTATGCTCAGGTCTTTTACTGTTATTGACCCTCATCTTGTCAACCTCATCCGTGAAAATCCTAGGTACACAAAGATGACGCCCGAGGAGATACTCGGAAAGTTTGTGAGCGGGCGCATGATGGTCAAAGAAGCCCGATATGTAGACGACGCGCTTAATGGTCCATTACCCGTCTACGAGCCTCAACCCGTTGCTCTCAAAGCAACAAGCAGCAGGGAGGCGCTACCAAGCAAGGTGGCACAAGTTGAGGCGGCCGGGCTAAACGAAGATGAGATGGCTCTAATCATCAAGCGCTTCAAGACCGCTCTTAAAGGACATAAGGAGTACCCCAACAAGAGCAAAACAAGGGGAAAGCGCTCCTGCTTCAAATGTGGTAAGACTGGTCACTTTATTGCAAACTGTCCCGATAATGATAGTGACCAGGGACAAGAAAAGAGCGAGGAGAGGGAGAAGAAGAAGGCCTACAAGAAGGCAAAGGGCGAGGCACATCTTGGCAAAGAATGGGATTCGGACTGCTCTGCCTCATCCTTCAACAAGTCCTCTCTCTTCCCCAACGAACGCCATACTTGCCTCATGGCAAAGGAGAAAAAGGTAAGCGTTCGAGAAACCCCTAAGTATACTACTTCAAGCGATGATGATTCTAGTGATGATGAAGTAGATTATACCGATTTATTTAAGGGTTTAGATAGAGCAAAAATAGATAAAATTAATGAGTTAATTGATGCTTTAAATGAAAAGGATAGACTTTTAGAAAAGCAAGAGGATATTTTGTATGAAGAGCATGATAAGTTTGTTAGTGTGCAAAAATCTCTTGCTTTAGAGGTTAAAAGGAATGAAATGCTATCTTCTAAATTATCTGCTTGTCATGAAACTGTGTCTAGCTTAAAGAGTGTTAATGATGATTTAAATGATAAGCTAGAGGTAGCTAATAAATCTAATTCATGTGTGGAACATGTTGTAATTTGCAATAGATGCAAGGATTTTAATATTAATGCTTGTAATGAACATCTTGCATCCATTACTAAATTAAATGATGAAGTGGCAAGTCTTAATACTCAGCTTAAGACTTGCAAAATTAATTTTGATAAGCTAAAATTTGCTAGGGATGCCTACACCATTGGTAGACACCCCTCAATTAAGGATGGGCTTGGTTTTCGAAAGGAAGCCAAGAACTTAACAAGCCAAAAGGCTCCCATTCTCGCCAAGGAGAAAGGGAAGGTCCCTATGGCTAGTAGCGTCCAAAAGAATCATGCTTTCATGTATAATAGAAAAATTGCTAGTCATAATAGAACATATGATCATGATGCTTGTGAGTCACATGTTGTGTTTGCTTCAAGTTCTAATTTTAATGGTAGGCCTAGGAGAAATTTTGTGTCTCATGCACCTAAGAAAATGTGTAATAAACCTACCACTGTCTTTCATGCTTGCAACACTACGTTTGTACTTTCATGTAAAAATGAAAAAAGTGGTTGCTAGAAAATTGGGATCCAAATGCAAAGGAGACAAGGCTTGCATTTTGGTACCAAAAGCTATTGTGACTCACCTTGTAGGACCCAACAAGAGTTTGGTACCTAAAACCCAAGCCTAATTTGCCTTGCAGGTTTATGCATCCGGGGGCTCAAGCTGGATTATCGACAGCGGATGCACAAACCACATGACGGGGGAGAAGAAGATGTTCACCTCCTACGTCAAGAACAAGGATTCCCAGGATACGATTATTTTTGGAGATGGGAATCAAGGCAAGGTCAAAGGTTTGGGAAAAATAGCCATCACAAGCGAGCACTCTATTTCCAATGTATTTTTAGTAGAGTCGCTAGGCTATAATCTCCTGTTTGTAAGTCAATTGTGCCACATGGGCTACAATTGTTTGTTTACAAATGTTGATGTATCTGTCTTTAGAAGGAGTGATGGTTCATTAGCGTTTAAGGGTGTACTAGATGGCAAACTCTACTTAGTTGATTTTTCGAAAGAGGAGGCCGATCTAGATGCATTCTTAATAGCTAAGACTAGCATGGGATGGCTGTGGAATCGCCGTCTAGCACATGTTGGGATGAAGAACCTTCATAAACTTCTAAAGGGAGAACATGTGTTAGGACTAACCAATGTATGTTTCGAAAAAGATAGACCTTGTGCAGCTTGTCAGGCAGGGAAACAGGTGGGAAGCACTCATCACAACAAGAATGTGATGACTACATCAAGACCACTGGAGCTTCTCCACATGGACCTCTTCGGACCCATAGCCTACCTTTGCATCAGGGGAAGTAAGTATGGTCTAGTAATTGTTGATGATTTTTCCCGCTTCACTTGTGTGTTCTTTTTGCAAGATAAAATAGAAACCCAAGGGACCCTAAAGCGCTTTCTAAGGAGGGCTCAAAACGAGTTTGAGCTCAAGGTGAAAAAGATAAGGAGCGACAACGGGTCTGAGTTCAAGAACTTACAAGTTGAGGAGTACCTTGAGGAGGAAGGTGTCAAGCATGAGTTCTTCGCTCCCTACACACCACAGCAAAATGGTGTGGTAGAGAGGAAGAACATGACGCTTATCGACATGGTGAGGACGATGCTTGGAGAATTCAAGACGCCTGAGCGGTTTTGGTCGAAAGCTGTGAACATAGCTTGCCACGCCATAAACCGGCTCTACCTTCATCGCCTCCTCAAGAAGACCTCGTATGAACTTCTTACCGGTAACAAACCCAACGTCTCATACTTTTGTGTATTTGGGAGCAAATGTTACATTCTAGTGAAGAAAGGTAGAAATTCTAAATTTGCTCCCAAAGTTGTAGAAGGGTTTTTACTAGGGTATGACTCAAATACAAGGGCGTATAGAGTCTTCAACAAATTATCGGGTTTGGTTGAAGTCTCTAGCGACGTTGTATTTGATGAGACTAATGGCTCTCCAAGAGAGCAAGTTGATCTTGATGATGTATATGAAGATGATGTTCCAACGGCCGCAATACGCACCATGGCGATTGGAGATGTGCGACCACAAGAACAACAAGAGCGAGATCAACCTTCTTCCTCAACAATGGTGCATCCTCCAACTCAAGATGATGAACAGGTCCCTCAAGAAGAGGCGTGTGATCAAGGGGGAGCACAAGAAGAACAAGTTCTAGAGGAAGAAGCACCATAGGCCCCTCCAACTCAAGTTTGAGCGACGATTCAAAGGAATCACCCCGTTGACCAGATTCTGGGTGACATAAGCAAGGGAGTAACTACTCGCTCAAGATTAGCTAATTTTTGTGAGCATTACTCGTTTGTCTCTTCTATTGAGCCTTTTAGGGTCGAAGAGGCCTTGCAAGATCCGGACTGGGTGTTGGCCATGCAGGAAGAGCTCAACAACTTCAAGCGAAATGAAGTTTGGAGCCTGGTGCCATGTCCAAAGCAAAACGTTGTGGGAACCAAGTGGGTGTTCCGCAACAAGCAAGACGAGCACGGGGTGGTGACAAGAAACAAGACTCGACTTGTGGCAAAAGGTTATGCCCAAGTCGCAGGTTTGGATTTCGAGGAGACCTTTGCTCCTGTGGCTAGGCTAGAGTCTATTAGAATATTATTAGCCTATGCCGCTCACCACTCTTTCAGGTTGTTTCAAATGGATGTGAAGAGCGCTTTCCTCAACGGGCCAATAAAGGAGGAGGTGTACGTGGAACAACCCCCTGGCTTTGAGGATGACAGGTACCCCGACCATGTGTGTAAGCTCTCTAAGGCGCTCTATGGACTTAAGCAAGCCCCAAGAGCATGGTATGAATGCCTTAGAGATTTCTTAATTGCTACTTCTTTCAAGGTTGGGAAAGCCGATCCCACTCTTTTCACTAAGACTTGTGACGGTGATCTTTTTGTGTGCCAAATTTATGTTGATGACATAATATTTGGTTCTACTAATCAAAAGTCTTGTGAGGAGTTTAGCAGGGTGATGACTCAAAAGTTTGAGATGTCGATGATGGGCGAGTTGAACTACTTCCTTGGGTTCCAAGTGAAGCAACTCAAGGATGACATCTTCCTCTCCCAAACAAAGTACACTCAAGATCTTCTCAAGCGGTTTGGGATGAAGGACACCAAGCCCGCGAAGACACCTATGGGAACCGATGGACATGTCGACCTCAACAAAGGAGGTAAGTCCATTGATCAAAAGTCATATCGGTCTATGATAGGGTCATTTCTTTATTTATGTGCTAGTAGACCGAATATTATGCTTAGTGTATGCATGTGTGCTAGATTTCAATCCGACCCAAGCGAGTGTCACCTTGTGTCCGTTAAGCGAATTCTTAGGTATTTAGTTGCTACGCCTTGCTTCGGGATCTGGTATCCAAAAGGGTCTACCTTTGACTTAATTGGATACTCAGACTCCGATTATGCTGGATGCAAGGTTGATAGGAAGAGTACATCAGGGATGTGCCAATTCCTAGGAAGGTCCCTGGTGTCTTGGAGTTCTAAGAAACAAACCTCTGTTGCCCTATCCACCGCTGAGGCCGAGTATGTTGCCGCAGGACAGTGTTGCGCGCAACTACTTTGGATGAGGCAAACCCTCCGGGACTTTGGCTACAATCTGAGCAAAGTCCCAGTCCTATGTGACAATGAGAGTGCAATCCGCATGGCGAATAATCCTATTGAACACAGCCACACTAAGCACATAGACATCCGGCATCACTTTTTCAGAGACCACCAGCAAAAGAGAGATATCGAGGTTTTCCATATTAGCACCGAAAACCAGCTAGCCGATATCTTTACCAAGTCTTTAGATGAGAAAAACTTTTGTAGGCTGCGTAGTGAGCTAAATGTCTTAGATTCGCGTAACTTGGATTGATCTACAGCATACATGTGTTTTATGCCTTTGATCATGTTACTTTATGCATTTATGAGAATTGTTGTTTATTTATGGTGCTCAAGTTGTGCAAGGGATCCCCGGACCTCACAAGTCCATGTGTGAATGATGCACATCTTTAGGGGGAGAAGTGCTACAACTTGACCTTTTGAGACTAACCTTTGTGTTTAAGTGTACTTGATGTAGTCTCAAAGGTGAATTGAAAGGGAAAGGTGAACTTGGACCATGCAAAGACTTCCACTGCACTCCGGTACTAGTGTACTCACCTCCAAGTTCATACTTATGATCTTATTGTCTTTTGCTCTTAATTGACATTTTTGGTGAGGCAATGGGGTTAAAGGGCCAAAAATGATCCCGTTTTGGTGCTTGATGCCAAAGGGGGAGAAATTAAGGCCAAAGCAAATGGATAAGCTACCACTTGAGAGTTGAGAATTTTGAAAATAGTAGAGTTAGAATTTTTGATTTGTCAAAATACTCTTATTGCAAAATTTGGTCTCTTGTGGGGAGATTCTATGATTATGGGAAAAGGGGGAGTTTTTGAATCGTGTTCAGTTTCACTTTTGGAATATCTCTCTTTATGCCCAAACAAGTGAGTTTGACTTAGAGATAGGAAAATGGATTTGATTTGCAAAAACAAACCAAGTGGTGGCAAAGAATGATCCAAATATGCCAAATTAGAGTCAAATACAATTTGGTCTTCAATTTGAATCGATGTTGCATGTTTTGCATTGCTTTTTGATATGTTGGCATAAATCACCAAAAAGGGGGAGATTGAAAGGGAAATGTGCCCTTGGGCCATTTCTATAATATTTTGGTGATTAAGTGTCCAACACATAGTGAATAAGATATTATATACCAAACAAGCAAAAGGTGCAAATCATGTAACAAGGTACGTTTCTAGACTTAGCACATTGTTTTGAGTACTAACATATTTTGTATAAGTGCTAGACACAGATAAAAGAAGAAAAGAAATGAGATGCAAAACACTTGGCTTGGTACAACCAAGACTCAGCTCAGTCTGGCACATCGGACTGTCCGGTGCGCCAGGCTGAACTCCGGTGAACAGGCCGCTCTCGGGAAAATTTGGCGGCGTACAGCTATAATTCACCGGACTGTCCGGTGGTGCACCATACTATTCGGTGAGCCAACGGCCGCCAGCGCAACAGTCGGCCGCGCAATCCGCGGGCGACACGTGGCCCGTGCCAACGGTCGGCAGGGGGCACCGGACCGTCCAGTGTGCACCGGACAGTGTCCGGTGCGCCAACTGCCATGGAGTTGCAACGGTCGACTATGCCAGAATAGGAAGGAGATCGTGCACCGGACATGAACAGTGGTTGTCCGGTGGTGCACCGGACTGTTCGGTGCGCCACCCGACAGAAGGCAAGAATTCCCTTCCTTGTTGGCCTCCAACGGCTCCTAGCTACCTTGGGGCTATAAAAGGGACCCCTAGGCGCATGGAGGAGTAAGGAAAGCACACTCTAAGCATTCCAAGACTTCTAGTCCTCACTTTCACGCAATCGTTCATCGTTCTTGAGATTGGAGCACTTTTCAAGCTGTAAACTCCCCGCGCGTGTTTTGTGTGCTCATCTTCTCACTTGTGTGCGTGTTTGCGGTGTGGATTTAATTCTAGTGTGTGTTGCTCTTCCCAACCTTACTCTGTGCTTTCATTGTGATCTTTGTTGTAAGGGCGAGAGGCTCCAACTTGTGGAGATTCCTCGCAAACAGGAAGAAAACTATAAGGAAGAATACTGTGGTATTCAAGTTGATCATCGAATCACTTGAAAGGGGTTGAGTGCAACCCTCGTCCACTGGGACACCAAAACGTGGAAGTAGGCAAGTGTTATACTTGGCCGAACCACGGGATAAACCATTGTGTCTCTTGTGTTGTCTTTCTCTGTGATTATTGTGATTCGCAAGAGCTCGCTCTATAGCCACTTGGTTCTATTACACTAACATCTTTATAACCAAGCTTGTGGCTATTTAGTATTGAGTTTTACAGGATCACCTATTCACCCCCCTCTAGGTGCTCTCAAGAACGTCGCGACCCATCTGAGAAGGGCGGTCGGAACAAAGTCGCGACGTGAGCTGTACTAGGAGCAACTCCGTCGTGAGGGCGACGAGGAGGATCAGAGGTGCCATAGCACAAGCTGTGAAGACTAGTCGATGACTCGTTGAATCCAAACAACTGGCAAATCTGGCTGGCATGAATTGTAACATCCTCTCGCTCAAAGTGGAATCTCATCCACTGGTGATCAGGGTCGATCCATACTAAAGCATAGAAAACTCGGACCCATTCCTCAACATATCTGCCGCTGGTAGTCAAAAGAGAGAGAAGTCTAGGTAGATATGAGAGGTGTACCTGAGAGTCAGCACCGACGACTAGCAGAAATGCAGGAAGGTCCAAAAGCTGGTGCACTCGCATCTATGCAGACATCTGAGCTCGAAAGAAGGACTCCTGTATCCGGGTACTGAAGAGATCAAATGCAGTAGGGTCTCTCTGAGCCGGTAGCCAAGTCTCCACAGGTACGTGTCTGAATCGACGTACCTATGCTACTGTAGCACGCTGAAGATCAAACAACCTAGGATCCGTTGCTAGTGGTCGCACCTCAGTCTCATCACGCTCCTGGAAGCGGGCAGGTGGGATAGGAGGAGCGGAAAGGGGAGCGGGAGGAGGAGCAGTGGAAGCTAGAGTGGTGGAGGTGGTAGGTATGGATGAGGTGGTGGATGGCGCAGGAGAGACTGGAGCGGGCGAAGTGGGTGGTGGAGTGGTAGTAGTGGCGGGCGTGGTAGGTGCGGAGGAGCGAGGCCGAGAGGCGAGGAGACGAACTCGGTAAGCAATCTGATCGGAAGGAATCTGTAGCTGAGCTCCTCGATCTGCCTGCTCAGCGGTTGCCGCTGCTGCTAGAGCTGCTCGGGCTGCTCTATCCAGACGCCGCTTCTTGCGGCCTTCCTGTTGCTCCAAGTAAAGAGTCTTCCCCTTGACCTGCCTAAAGGGGTGAGGAGGGTCCTCGTCATCTCCTCCCCCTGGTGCCGACACATTCCTCGTGCGCGGCATCCTAACCTAACAACTAAAAATGAGAGAGAGAAGCTAAGCACAAGAAGATAACAGTCGATAGGATGACAAAAGAACGAATATCTACATGGAAATCTCACACGAGAGGGAGAGAATCCAGGCAGGACAGGAGACGGCTCACAAGCAGGCGAGGTCACTGTAATGACAGAAGAGGTGAGCACGTATTAGTCACATAGTCATAAGTATATGAAATGTGAATAAATACATACATAGAGTGTTATGGCATAGAAAACAAGAGATATTGCGATCGAGAGGTCAAACGACGCAAAAACGACGTTTGAACGAGAAATAGTGCCACATGAGGTTTGAAATGCGAATTGAGGCATGAACTGACGTGGAATTGAGCCGATACTTCACGAATAGGTTTATATGGGTAAATATGAGTGAAGTGTGTGCTTGGTTTGACTTTAGGCGAAGAAAATGGAATTTGGGCACTCGGCTCAGAAACGGACGCTAGAAATGGGGAATTGTGTAAAATTGAAGCCTGGGATATCAAATTGGCGTGAAATTTGGTGAATATGTTACTGGAGATATGGTGAAGGTGCCTGAAAAGTTTGGGTTCAATTGGAGCATTTTTGGCTGGTTTGGGCATTTCACCGAGCAAGTGGCATGCGGTGTTTTAGGGTTTCGATGAAATGGTTGATTTAAGGATTGAAACCCTCCCAAAGGGAGCTAGGAACTTGCAGCGGTATCCAATAGAGCACTAGACACATTCACAACCACTTGGATTCACAGTATTTGGAATGGATTTGATTTGAATTCAAAGGGTGGAAAGAGATAACCCTCACTGCTCAACAGAAGAACAGAAAGGGGAAAGATAGAGGAGGAGCTTTACCAGGAAAGGGAGAGGGATGCCGAGCCCTGGCAGGAGCAGACCTCACCGGCGGTGGGGAGAAATCGCCAGAGATAGAGAGAGCAGAGGCAGGTTGGCCAGAGAAAAACACACTGCCTCGGGCTTGGGCAGGGGAAGGTTTTTTAAAAACCGTTTATGGGTGCACCGGACAGTCTACAGTGCCTGTCCGGTGCACACCAGACAGCGCACAGGAAAAGGAGTTCTGCGCGCGTGCGGCCGGTGCACCGGACAGTGCACAGTGCAGTGTCTGGTGCACACCGGATTGTCCGGTGAGCCTAGACAGAGGAAATTTTGAAATTTTTCAAATTTTCTATCTAGTTTTCAACCAAACCAAATCCCAACTTATAATCACACAAAATAACACTTGTTGGGACAAGTATTGGCACCCTCGTATATTTTCTCATAATTTGCAAAATATTTTGCCATAGGCTAGATAATTTTTAGAGAAAATAGACAAATGGTGAGATTTGCATTTTGGCGTTGCACTAGGAGTTTTCATGGAAGATTTGAGTTTTGAATACTCCTCCTAAGTGTAGTGCCTCATGCATATCTCAAGAACCAACAATTGCATAGTAAGTAATAATTTAAGTACTAAGTCAAGTTTGAGCCCGAGTTAAGCTTTTTCACTCGCTTTGTTGGCGGTTATCTCAACTAGGTTAGACAAGCCCTAGATGCAATATAAAAAATTTAAATATGCAACGCAAGCTTGACAACACCATTTGAGATCTTAAATATAATTTCTAAGATCAAGTATATTTAATTCATTCCTCAACATGCAAAAGCGGGTTTTATCAAGTGGCTTAGTGAAAATATCCGCTAATTGATCTTCTGACCTCACTCCTTCTAAAAGGATGTCTCCTTTAGCAACATGATCTCTAAGGAAGTGATGATGGATATCAACGTGCTTGGTGCGAGAGTGTTGTACAGGATTATTATCAATTTTAACAGCACTCTCATTGTCACACAACAAAGGTACCTTTTCTAGAACTACGCCATAGTCTAGAAGAGTTTGTTTCATATATAAAATTTGTGTGCAACAAGCACTCGCGACAATGTATTCCGCTTTGGCGGTTGACAAGGCAACACTATTTTTCTTTTTGGATGTCCATGATACTAGTGATCTCCCAAGCAGATGACATCCCCCAAAAGTACTTTTTCTATCAATTTTGCAACTGGCATAATCCGAATCGGAATAGCAATTTAAGTCAAAAGTAGCTCCTTTGGGATACCACAGACCAACGCTTGGGGTGTGCTTGAGATACCTAAGAATTCTTTTAACATCGCGAAGATGAGCTTTCTTAGGATTAGATTGAAATCTAGCACACATGCAGACACTAAACATGATATCGGGCCTAGATGCGGTATGATACAATAAACTACCAATCATAGAACGGTAAAGAGTTTGATTAACCGGGTTACCTCCCTCATCTAGGTCGAGATGTCCATTTGTTGGCATGGGTGTCTTGATTGGTTTGCACTTCTCCATGTTGAACCTTTTCAACAAGTCTTTGGTATACTTCTCTTGTGAGAGGAAGTTACCATCTTTCATTTGCTTGACTTGAAAGCCGAGGAAGTATGTCAGCTCACCAATCATTGACATCTCGAACTCCTTCGACATCAACTCACCAAATTCCTTGCAATGATAGTCATTTGTCGAGCCAAAGATTATGTCATCAACATATACTTGACAAATGAAAATATCACCGTTATGTTTCTTTGTGAATAGAGTTGTGTCGACGGTCCCGATCTTGAAGCCCTTTTTGATGAGGAAGTCGTGAAGACGCTCATACCAAGCCCTTGGAGCTTGCTTTAATCCATATAGCGCCTTGGACAACCTGTAAGCATGGTTAGGATATCTAGGGTCTTCAAACCCAGGTGGTTGCTCAACATATACAAGTTCATTTATGAAGCCATTTAAAAATGCACTTTTTACATCCATTTGATAAAGCTTTATATCATAGCATGATGCATATGCGAGTAGGATACGTATGGCTTCCAGTCGAGCAACCGGTGCAAAGGTCTCTCCAAAATCTAAGCCCTCAACTTGAGAGAATCCCTTTGCAACAAGTCTTGCCTTGTTCCTCACAATCACACCTTGATCATCTTGTTTGTTTCTGAACACCCACTTGGTTCCAATGATTCTTGCATCTTGTGGGGGCTTCTCCAGGGTCCAAACTTGGTTACGGGTGAAGTTGTTTAGTTCTTCATGCATGGCGTTCACCGAGTCCGGATCCTGTAGCGCCTCATCTGTAACACCCTAGGTGTTACCCAAGGCCCTGGCTCAATACAAGCACTCATGGCCTAGTATCACATGTGTTAAGTGGAGGAGAAGGAGCACCAAAACTTTATAAACCATGGGTTAACTAAGGAATGATCATGACAAAGGCAGTACCCAAGAATTTTATGCAATTCTCACCTTGGACAAAAGAGGCTCAAACCCTAGACCCCCCTTCTTGAGCCATTAGCCCCCAAGCACTGGATTGATGGAAAGGGTAAGCAAATAAACATTTCATGACTTAAACCCTTTACCAAAGTTCAAGTACATTAATATATCTACAAAATACAGTAAGGGAAATATTACAAAAAGACCCCTCAAAGACCCCAAATCAGCCCCCAATGGGAGGACACTATAGAGTAACTCACATTTTCTCTAAGTCAAAAATCAGCCTTCTTCCAACGATCATAGATGTTCACCTAGTTGTTGGCGCCAAATCCATGGGGTCCAATTGACAAAAGGGAGCCAAAATACCTAAGGAACACACTGGAAAAGTTTGAACCAAAGCCAAGACCATTTGACACGAGTTGACACCTGTTTTGTCTCGGGTTGAACAGTGCCGACAGCACTGACTTGGCGCCTCCATATCTCCCAATCCAGGGCATATCTCCCCTTGGAACTCACATGAACTAGGTAGCTCTAGGTGCAGGGAAGAAATCTTACACAAGTCATATGGAAAGATTCGCATGTTTGGGTGCTCAGCAGGTGCAAGAACTTGGGTAGAATAACACAGCCACGTGTTCAACGCGCCCTGGCAACGCCAGAGCACGCCCCGGCGCTCGACCCCGCGCGCACCGCACCGCGCCAAGCCAAACTCGTGCCCGCGCCCACGCCTATAAAGCCGACCGAGGCCTCGACCGTACGCCCCCGCTCGCTCTCAACCTCATCGGAGCACATGTTCACCGGCGATCGCTCTGTGCACGGCGTGCCAGTGGCCGCCCGAGACCCGACAACCGTAGACCGGCCACCCTAGCCATTCCCCGCCCCGTCCGACCCTCGAGGTAGCCTCTGCGTGCCTCGGTGAAGCTTCCAGAGCCAGGAATCAAGCTCTACCTTGCTGGAGACATCAGATCGACGTCGCCTGACTTCACCCGACCGCCGGCGCACATAGACCGAGCTCCACGGTGAGTCTTCCTTCGATTCCATTCACAGGTAGTTCCCTTAGCACCCCGTGAAGCTCCCTGTGCCCTTGGATTGAACTCTACCGTCGTGAGCAGGCCGGAGCACACGCCGCCGACGAGCTCGCCCGCCTACGCGCGTGGCCCGATCGATTCCGGCCATCACCGTCGACAAGCCATACCTCGACGTGACCGCAAGGACTTCCCGGAGCTAATGTCACCCTTCGCCGGACCTCCCTCGCCGCTGGTAAGCCGCGCCGCCCTGTTTACTCCCGCGGATACTGTTTCAAAGAGGGAAGGGATCTCGGGGAGAAAGAAGAAGAAGCCGGGGGGTTTTGAATAGTCAGAGACTCGGGTGAAGAGTTCCGCAGGGGCATAAGTTAAAGAATTGGTTTAGGAAAAGCCCAGGGTCCTCGGTGTAAACTGGTTTTTCATAAAACCTTTTAAACATTATTCATTTAAATGTAAACAGAGCTTGTAAAATTCATAACTTTAGTTTTATTCAACCAAATTTAGTCAAACCAATTTTTCTAGGTTCTAAATAATATGAACTACTTAGAAAAAATACAAAACACACTAAGTATTGTAGAAGGTTTTAAAGTTTAGATTTAATTAGTAAACTGACCAAAGAATAAATAAAGAAGAAAAAATAGCTACACTTTTAGACTGGGGTTAAGAAAAATTAGAGAGGTACTTAACAACTCCCTAGCCTATTTAAAAATAATACACCCCTCATTACACCAAATTAAGGAAGGGTTTACCATTTAAACTCATTTTGGCTCAAAGTTAAAGAAAATAGAAAAAGGAGTTTAAAATAAGAACCAGGGGCAACCACATTTTTGCTAGCTCACTTATTTAACATAGTTCACTGGAAAATTTTGTTAGACCCTCTGTTAGTAAAAAAGAAATGCACTACCTTTTATTTCATGAAAACAATAAAAATTTAGAAAAAACTTAGAAAAATAATCCTGAGTAGAACCCACCCCAAACCTTGAGATAACTAATAATATGTTAGTATGAATCTAGAAAAAATATAAATTCTGTTGTTTGACATTTTTCAAATAACAAGTTAGTTATAACTACCTTTTTGGCATTAAACTTTAGAAAATCACAACTAAATATCCGGTAGGTCTTTTTCTATGGTTTTCAACACAAATACCTATTATCCCCTAGGAATCTTGGCAAAAATAAATGTTTACCCAGAAACCTCATAGAAATTAGAGCTATAGTGTAAGGTGCCTCAAATTTTTCACAAGGAGCATCTGAATTAATTTCAACCTCAAATTTTTAGAATAACCCACAAAGGTCAATGTTTACCCACTGTAATTTTTATAACATTTTTGGAAAATGTTAACTTGCCATGAAAGTGTAAAGGCACTCACTAAGACGCATAATTGAAATTAAAATAAGAAATTTGAAAAGAATAGTGAGGGGCAACCTTAAATCTTCCAAGAGCCAAAACAAACCTCTAAAGGATGTCTGAAGTTTTAAGTTTATTTCAAAATCCCTAAGAATGAAGGTATAAAACCCTCAAGGATAACCAAAGGAAACCCTAGAGTACCGCTAAATTTAGTACTGTTTTACTATGCATAGCCTTTACAAATTACCATATCATTAATATGCATATATCTTATTCATTGCATTCGATTGTGGCGGAACTGCCCGAATTATTCCAACTTAAGTGCCTAAGCCCTGCCTTAGAGGCTAGACCACACTTAAATGGGAATAACCCGTCAATCCCTCGGATCTAGTCCGACACGGCCACTGACAGGATCAAGTACCACAATCTCACTCGATGGTGAGTCATAGAGCAAATACAATAAAGCATAAACCATACATGGAAGAGTGTTAATTATTATTACATCATCATCATCATCATCGGAGTTTTGCCAAAAGTAGCCATCATTGTTCGAAGTGCAGCGGAATAAAACTAACGATAAATAAACGGAGAGATGGGGAAGCCTGTCCCATCACTCCTCCTGCTCCTCCTCAGCCGAGGCGGGGTCCCACTCAACAGTCCAACCCGGTGGTAAGGTGGACGGCCAAGTCACTCCAGCAACCATATCCTCCAGAGAACCTGTAAAATTATGCCACAAGCAAGGCTGAGTATACTAATACTCAGCTAGACTTACCCGGTGTGAGGAGTCTATACTCCTCTACCTCTAGACATGCAGCTGTTTGGCTGTGGGGTTTGGTTGCCAAAAGCACTAGCTGAGTTTCTAAATCAAGATTTTAACTTTGTCAAAATTAAGTGTGACTCTCTTAAGGCTAAAAGTGTACTATCTATTCATACATAGTAGCAAGCATTTTTAGCAATCAACATCTTGTATCATCTCATCACAGTTCCACTTGTTACTCAATGCAGTACAATGGATCAAGCAGTCTCATTAGCTGCGAGAAGCAGACGATTCGAATCGAGTTTTTTTATCCTTGCAAGGTAAACCTAAACACACGACGTGGCGAGGCACTCCGTCCCCACACACATCAACCGTCCCCATTGATTCCCTGGCAACAGATCAGGTCTCACCGCCTTGGCGTACAATGCCTCACTGACCCCGACTGGCCTTTATCCTCTGGCAAGTGTCGCATTCTGAGACGTACTTGGCAATTTCCCTCTTCATCCTGGTCCACCAATAAAGAGGTATGAGATCATGGTACATCTTGTTGCTACCAGGGTGCATGGAAAACTTGGAAAGGTGAGCTTCATCCAATATCTTCTTTCTGAGCTCTGGGTCCTTGGGAACCACCAATCGATCTTCAAACCATAAAATTCCCTTGCTGTCCTGACGGAAACACTTGTATTTCTCGGCCTTCTGCTTGATCATTTCTTTGATAACCTGAACACCCTTATCCCCAAACTGTGCCTGAGCGATTTGTTCTTGCAATGTGGGCTCTACTGCGATATATCTCAATTTACCGGAAGGAACAACTTCCAGATTCAGCTTGCACAACTCATCACACAAGGTGGTAATTCTTGCATCCATGTTCATGCAATTACATTGGGCCTTTCGGCTCAAGGCATCTGCCACAACATTTGCCTTGCCGGGATGGTAATGCACCTCCAAATCATAGTCCTTGATTAATTCCAACCATCTTCTCTGCCTCATGTTCAGATCTGCCTGAGTGAAAATGTACTTGAGACTCTTGTGATCAGTGTAAATGTTACAGTGAGCTCCCATCAAGTAGTGTCTCCATATCTTGAGGGCATGAACTACTGCTGCCAACTCCAGATCATGTGTCGGGTAGTTCTGCTCATGGGGCCTGAGTGCTCGGGAAGCATAAGCAATGACTCTATTCTCTTGCATCAAAACACATCCCAATCCTGTACCAGAAGCATCACAATAAACTTCAAATGGCTTGGTATTGTCGGGTTGGGCTAGCACTGGGGCTGTTGTCAATTGTTGCCTCAAGGTATGAAAAGCATCTTCACATTTTTGGCTCCACTCAAATTTGACTCCCTTTTTCAACAGTTCAGTCATTGGCTTGGCAATTCTGGAGAAATCCGGAATAAATCGTCGGTAGTATCCTGCTAATCCCAGAAAACTCCGAATCTGTCTCACTGTAGTCGGAGGTTTCCAGTCCATCACCTCTTGTACCTTTTCAGGGTCGACTGATATCCCATCCTGAGAAATTGTGTGACCCAAGAATTTTATCTCCTTCAACCAGAACTCACACTTGGACAACTTAGCATACAACTGATGGTCACGAAGTCTCTGGAGCACAATATGCAGATGTTTAGTGTGCTCAGCTTCATTCTTGGAATAAACCAGAATGTCATCAATGAAAACGACCACAAACTTATCCAACTCTGGCATAAACACTGAGTTCATCAAGTACATGAAATAGGCCGGGGCATTGGTCAGTCCAAAAGACATCACCAAAAACTCGTACAGCCCATATCTAGTGGAGAAGGCCGTCTTGGGAATATCACTGGCACGGATCTTGATCTGATGGTAGCCTGAGCGAAGGTCTATCTTGGAGAATACCTTGGCTCCTACCAACTGATCAAACAGAACATCAATGCGGGGTAACGGGTACTTGTTCTTGATAGTCACCGCATTGAGAGGGCGGTAGTCAACACACATCCTCAAACTCTCATCCTTTTTCTTCACAAATAAAGCTGGACATCCCCATGGTGAAGTGCTTGGACGAATGAACCCCTTGTCCAACAATTCTTGCAATTGCTTCTTCAATTCTGCCAGTTCCGCGGGAGGCATCCTATAAGGTCTCTTAGAGATAGGAGTAGTCCCGGGCTGCAATTCAATGGCAAACTCAATATCTCTGTCAGGTGGCATTCCTGGCAATTCATCCGGAAAAACATCGGGGTAGTCACAGACTACTGGGATCTTCCTTACTGGGGATTCTGCCATAACAAAGGCACAAGATCGGGTACCACCCTGGTTGGGTAAATACAAAACAGTCTCGCCATAAGCAGGGGAATGAATTTCAATGGCTCTGGCTGCAATGTCCAATATTACCTGATGTTTGGTCAACCAATCAGTTCCCAAGATGATATCCACACTATCCAGTCCCAAGATAAGAAGGTCAGTTTTAATTATCAAACTACCAAACTTTAGAGGCACCTTCATGCTGATTTGATTAGTGGCAATCCTGCCTCCTGGGGTTGAAATGGTAATAGCCCCGTGGGTGTGGTGAAAAGGCAACTGGCATTTGACACTAAAATTGGCACTGACAAAACTATGCGAAGCACCAGAATCAAAAAGAACAATAGCAGGAAAATTTAAAACGGTAAAGATACCAGTCATGACGGGTGCTCCCTCTGGAATATCAACCATTGTAGTGAAGTTCAGCTTGCCCTGCCTCACTTGCACTTTCTGCCTCTTCCCTTGGTTCTGATTAACATTCTGCCCCTGCCTCTGCTGATTCTTGAGGCAATTCTTGGCATAGTGTCCAGTGCTGCCACAAGTGAAACACCTGTTATCATTGGCCTGGCGGTACTGCTGCTGCTGATTGTTCCTCTGAGCTGGAAACTGGGCACGGTTGGGTGCCTGCTGCTGCTGCTGCTGCTGCGGTGGCCTGATCACCCATCTCCCTTGCTGCTGCTGAGGTCCCTTGTTCTGCGAGTCAGACACAATCCTGAAGCGCTGTGGCTGAGATGAGGGTCCTGCCACAGGGGTCTTCCTCTTCTTCTCCGCCTGTCGAGCCAAGATGCAGTCCTCCTGGGAGATAGCCATGTTGACCAACTCATTGTAACTGTTGGCCCTGACGGTGTTGAGACGGTCACGGAGCTTAGTGCTGAGCCCCCTTCTGAACCTGTCTCGCTTCTTCTCATCCGTATCTGCATGATATCCAGCATACTGACACAAATCATTGAAGGCCTGGGCATATTGCAATACCGTCCTGCTGCCCTGAGTGAGTGCCAGAAACTCATTGAGCTTCCGGTCCATGATGCCAGCGGGGATATGGTGCCCTCTGAAAGCCGCCTTGAACTCCCTCCATTCCACTTCTCTACCTTCTGGCTGCATGGCAAGAAAATGGTCCCACCAAGTCCTTGCGGGTCCGCGAAGCTGCTGGGTGGCGAACCTGACCTTGGTGACCTCTGAGCAAGCCCCATGGAGTAGTGGGAATTTGGATTCCACCACCCTCAACCACACATCTGCATCAAGTGGGTCCTCCGCCCTGGTAAACAGTGGTGGCTGAGTACTAAGGGACTCCTGGTAGGTAGCAGCGACAGGGTGACGCTGATGGTCTCCACCATAATGCTGAGGTGGTGGCTGACGCTGAGCTAGCTGTCTCAGAATCTCATTTTGCTGGGCCATGAGCTCCTGCAGAGTGGGAGGCGGTGGCGGTGGAGGAACGTGCTCATTCTGACCGCGGCGCGCTCTCCCAGCCATCTGAAAAATCACATGGTTGCTCAATAACACATCTCCAAGCTTAAGGTTCAAACATGGTAGGGGAGTTAAAGCAATTTGATAGATTCCAAATAAAACAAAACGGGAACATAAACCTTCCGTCTAAATTTAAACTGCCATTAATCATCCCTGAACCTCCAAAAGAGTTTTAACACTGGTTACATCAATGATCCAAAAGACTCAACTCTTCCTAGCCTAGTACCCTAAGGTGCAAAAGCTAAGCTAGCGGCGAGGAGTCCAACTATCATCAACCTCTAGTATTAGCCTGGCATCTAGTGAGCGAACGAGGCAACGCTGGACTCGGGGGAAGGTGGTCTCCCTGAGCCAGCGGTGTCTACACTGGAGGCAGGCTCATCTCCTCCCTCGATGTCCACGTCCTCGTCAGCCTCCTCATCATGGATCTCTTGGTGATGCATGTCCAGGTGCGCATTAGCCTCCGCTAGCTGCTGCTGAGTGTTGAGGAGCTGATCCTCGAGAACCTCAATGGTATTCTCCCTGGTGCCCACTAGCTCCTCCAACTCATGAACCTCGTCAGTCAGCTGCTCCACCTGCAAATCTTTTTCCACCAGCTCCTAGGATAAATCCACCACGAGCTCCTCCCTGTTGTCTAGGGTGATCTTGGTAGCCTCCAGTAGTGCCATCAACTGAGACATGGCCTCCCCACGCATCACTTGCAGACGATACAGAGCGTTCATGCACCGTACCGACAAGTGAGCGGTGTGGCCTGGGTAGAGAGCCCAGATGTCCTTAGCATGCTCCACCCGATCCTTCCACATCGGGTCGTCCTCCTTTTCCGCGGGGAACAACCCAATGGGGTGGGTAGCCAGCTCCAGGGGATGGAATCCACAGAAGGTAGTCAGTCCATGCAGAGCAATAGCCTCAATGGTGTCCTCAGCCCGGTATCCATAGGACTCAGAGTCCAGTGAACGCCAGCCTGGCTGCAGGGGATGAGGCTCTAAAGTCATCCTCACCCTACAGCGAGGCACCCGGTGCTTCTCGAACTGCTGCACCGCGTACTGAGGGGGTGTCAAGTATCCGGCCCCCTGAAGTACCTCCCACAAGATGCGGGGAAAGCCCTCTCGTGCAAGTCCATCAGTGTGGGTCAGTGCATCCCCATCCTCGGAGGATCCGTGGGAAGTCATCTGTGCACGGTTAAGCGTAAGTAAAAGAAAAAGAATTTCGAAAAGAACAAGGAAAATAAAACTCAGCCTGCCTCTAACTAAAAGAAAAAGGCACTGGGGACCTAGTTGATTGTTACCTTGTTTTTATATCTCTTTTACTCAGTTATCCATTTGCTTAATTATGAATGCATGCATGCTCGTCCTAAACGACCTCACAAGAAAATAAAAGGAATAGGGAAGAACTCCCATCCTGTAAAAGTGGCCTGTAGGGCCTAGTTAATTAGCCACCTAGCTACCCTTCTACCATCCTAAGGCTTCCCGTCCTAGGTATATCCTGCTCGTCCTACGATCTATCCAACATTGTTTCTATCAAATTTTTACTTTAGAAAAGGGATGGCATTTATGGTTTATTGATTCCTCTGTGGTGGTACAAGCTCCGATACCAGCTGTGGCGGAACTGCCCGAATTATTCCAACTTAAGTGCCTAAGCCCTGCCTTAGAGGCTAGACCACACTTAAATGGGAATAACCCGTCAATCCCTCGGATCTAGTCCGACACGGCCACTGATAGGATCAAGTACCACAATCTCACTCGATGGTGAGTCACAGAGCAAATACAATAAAGCATAAACCATACATGGAAGAGTGTTAATTATTATTACATCATCATCATCATCATCGGAGTTTTGCCAAAAGTAGCCATCATTGTTCGAAGTGCAGCGGAATAAAACTAACGATAAATAAACGGAGAGATGGGGAAGCCTGTCCCATCACTCCTCCTGCTCCTCCTCAGCCGAGGCGGGGTCCCACTCAACAGTCCAACCCGGTGGTAAGGTGGACGGCCAAGTCACTCCAGCAACCATATCCTCCAGAGAACCTGTAAAATTATGCCACAAGCAAGGCTGAGTATACTAATACTCAGCTAGACTTACCCGGTGTGAGGAGTCTATACTCCTCTACCTCTAGACATGCAGCTGTTTGGCTGTGGGGTTTGGTTGCCAAAAGCACTAGCTGAGTTTCTAAATCAAGATTTTAACTTTGTCAAAATTAAGTGTGACTCTCTTAAGGCTAAAAGTGTACTATCTATTCATACATAGTAGCAAGCATTTTTAGCAATCAACATCTTGTATCATCTCATCACAGTTCCACTTGTTACTCAATGCAGTACAATGGATCAAGCAGTCTCATTAGCTGCGAGAAGCAGACGATTCGAATCGAGTTTTTTTATCCTTGCAAGGTAAACCTAAACACACGACGTGGCGAGGCACTCCGTCCCCACACACATCAACCGTCCCCATTGATTCCCTGGCAACAGATCAGGTCTCACCGCCTTGGCGTACAATGCCTCACTGACCCCGACTGGCCGTCGTGCAGTGACCGCACTTGTACCCACCATAACCGGAATGGGAGACTACGTCTCAGGTCGCGTGAGGGGGTATGTCTGCGGGCAGGTTCACTCAGGTACTAGGCTTACCGATTTACCATATTTCTCGGCATATGTTTAGTACGTTCAAACGCTTGACACAGGTATCCGCACGTTAATCCTTATTTCCATTTTACCTCGTAGACCACGTATCCCCATGGATCCGTGTCCACATACCAACACCAATGTGATATGAAAGGTGGTTACAATCAATGTCCTGACCTCGCGCGAGTGCTAGAAAAATCACTCGACTTCTACCGAGATCCTACTTAATAAAGCAGCTACTCGTCTTAGCATACTAGTATTCATCTCAATGGGGTTCCTGGGATCATGCAACTAGGGTTTCAAACAACTCCTACACTTAAGTGCACAAACAATCCTACAATCATTAAGTGTAGTAAAATAGCATAAATAACAGGTTATGCATAAAACGGGGCTTGCCTTCCAAAGCAGTGGCAGGCAGGTCCGCTGGTGCAGGCTCTGGTGCTGGGTCTGGGGCAACCTCCTGGGCAGCTCCTTGCTCCGGCACGAGGATGTACTCTCCGTCAGCAAGATTACAGTCTAGCGAATGCAATGAACATGTATGTTACAATTATGCAAGATTCAAGAACATTAAGCTACAGAAATTTAGTCAAGAATTAACTTAGGGTTCACTGGCTATGCGGGTCTTTTAGTGGTATATATAGACTTATTACCTTTTAGGTTTAGGTTTTCTTTTGGGATACATGTTGGATTTGTATTGCCTTTATGGATTTCAGTGGACAATTTATAAAGGTCTTAGGAGGACATTAAATTCCAGCATCCATTTCCTTTCCTTAATTTCCATCTAGGGTTTCTAGTAGGGGTTTGAACTACGACAGTAGTTTAAAAATTTCCAAAAATTTTGTAAAAAATTATAGTGGCTTGCCCTTGGTCAATAGGGCCTGTCTTAGGAATATGGGGTGTAAAATAAAAGGGCTAGGCTGTATACAAAAATAACAAAAGGTGGGGCTATTAGGCCACTTTGCACTACAAGTCCTTTATTAAAAAGGATTCTGACCTAATGGTTATTTTTGCTGGCCTCTAGCAGTGATAATAAGCTCTTGTACAAAAAATGACAGAGAGCCACATGATGGCTAATTAATGGTGGATTTTTAAACTTTGGTGCAAAAAGGGTGATTAGAACTAACTTGTTATTTGAAAAATATCAAACAACAGATTTCAGATTTTTCTTAAGTTCTTATTATCAACACATTAGTTATCCTAAGGTTTGGGGAGGTTTCTCCTTATGGTTATTTTTGTAGGGTTTTTTCTAAGTTATCCTTATTTTCTTCATTTAAAAGGTATCTTTCTTATCTTACACTACAACAGGGTATGATATATTTTTCTAGTGAACTATATTGGCTAAGCATCTCAACAAAAATAGGGGTGCCCTCTGGTTCATTATTTATGTCACTTTTTCTATTTTTCTTAACTTTAAGCATATTATGGAATAAGGGGTTAAAACTAACTTAATGTAGTGAACAGAGGGGTTTAACATTTTTAACTAGGTCAGTAGGTAGATATAAACTTCTCCAAATTTTTCTAACTCTAGTTAAATAGTACAACCATTTTTCTTGCTATTATTAAGCTTTTGGTCAAAACTAAAATTAAATCAGAACCTTATATTTTTCTTTAGTTCATATGGGGTTTTATATTTTTCTTAGACAGGTTATATTATTTAGAGTCTGGCAAAATTGGTTTGACCAAATTTGGATAAACCAAACAGAAGTTATGGGTTTTTAAAGTTTCTGTTTGAATTTAAATCAGGTTTTAATTAGGTTTTTCTGAAAACGCAGTTTGCGCCGAGGCCCCTAGGTTTAAACTGAATCCAACCTCACAGGTCTGCCCTTACGCTACTATTCACTTGAGTCTCTGACTTTTCACTTAATCCCCAGGGTTTCTCTCCCTCACACCCGCGGTCCCTCCCCCAACTGGAACAGTAACCGCGGAGAAGGAAAGAATGGCGCGGCTTACCGGCGGCGAGGGAGGTCCGGCGAAGGGCAGGGTTTGCTCGGGGAGGTTCTGGCGATCACGTCGAGGTACGGCTCGCCGCCGTGGATAGGCCGGAGCCCACGCTGCCGACGAGCTCGCCCGTCTGCGCCCGTGGTCCGGGCGATTCCGGCCATCCCCGACTTGCACGAGAGGGCTTTCCCCGCATTTTGTGGGAGGTGCTGCAAGGAGCCGGTTATACAACGCCTCCCCAGTACGCGGTGCAGTTATTCGAAGAGCACCGGGTACCCCACTGTAGGGTCAGGATGACCTTGGAGCCTCATCCCTTGCAGCCAGGCTGGCGTTCGTTGGACTCCGAGTCTTTCGGATACCGGGCGAAAGACACTATCGAGGCCATTGCTCTCCACGGGCTGACGACCTTTTGTGGCTTTCACCCCTTGAAGCTGTCCACTCATCCTATTGGCTTGTTCCCCGCTGAAAAAGAGGACGACCCAATGTGGAAGGATCGAGTGGAGCATGCCAAGGATGTGTGGGCTCTTTACCCAGGGCAGACTGCTCACCTGACAGTGTGATGCATGAATGCCCTGTACCGTTTGCAAGCCGTGCGAGGTGAGGCAATGTCCCAGCTGATGGAGGCTACCAAGATCACCCTGGATGACAGGGAGGACCTTGTGGTAGACCTGTCCACTAAGCTGGTGGAGAAGGACCTCCAGGTGGAGCAGATGGCCACCCAGATTCAAGAGCTTGAGGAGCAAGTAGGAGCCAGGGAGAACACCATCGAGGTTCTCGAGGATCAGCTCCTAAATACTCAGCAACAACTTGAGGAAGCCAACCAGCACCTGGATATGCATCATCAGGAAATCCAAGACATGGAGGCCGAAGGGGCCGACAAGGATGTTGATATCAAGGGAGGAGAGGAGCCGGAGCCTGCATCCAGCTTGGACACCGCTGGCACAGGGAGACCACCTTCCCCCGAGTCCAGTGTTGCCTTGTTTGCCCATTAGGTTTCAGAAAGATTGGATAGAAGTGTGCGGCAGTAGAACTCCTCAAAACTAGCTTAGCTTTTGCACCTTTGGGGTACTAGGCTAGGAAGAGTTGAGTCTTTTAAGCACTGCTGTAATCGTTAGAAAACTCTTTTGGATTTATGAATGATGGATGATGTCAACTTTAACTTATGAAGAAAGTTTCATGTCATGTGGTATCTTTTATGAAAAATGCAAGGAAATGTTTGGCATTCTGCAAACTTTGTCCTTTCAAATCTTTTACCATGTATGAACCCTGATATCAAAAGTATGATATTAAGAGCAACCTAAATTTTCAGATGGCAGGAAGAGCGCGCTGTGGACAGAATGAGCGCATTCCTCCACCACCGCCGCCGCCTCCTACCATGAAAGAACTGATGGCTCGGCAGAATGAGATTCTGCGACAGTTGGCTCAGCATCAGCCACCACCTCAGCACTATGGTGGTGGTGATCACCATCAGCGTCCCCTAGCAGCAGCCACTTATCAGGAGTTCCTCAGCACTCAGCCGCCGTTGTTCACTCGGGCAGAGGATCCACTTGATGCTGATGTGTGGCTCAGGGTAGTGGAATCCAAATTCCCACTGCTTAATGGAGTTTGTTCAGATGTGACTAAGGTCCGGTTCGCCACCCAGCAGCTTCGCGGACCCGCGCGAACATGGTGGGACCACTTCCTCGCTATGCAGCCGGTTGACCACGTGGTGGAATGGGGAGAGTTCAAGGCAGCATTCAGAGGACATCACATACCGGCATGCATCATGGACCGCAAGCTCAATGAGTTTCTGGCAGTCACTTAGGGGAACCGTACAGTGTTACAGTACGCCCAAGCTTTTAATGACCTGTGTCAGTACGCAGGCTATCATGCTGACATAGATGAGAAGAAGAGGGACAGGTTCAGGAGGGGCCTCAGTACTAAGCTCTGCGACCATCTCAACACAGTCAGGGCCAACAGCTACAATGAGTTAGTCAACATGACCATTTCTCAAGAAGTCTGCATCACAGCCCGCCAGGCAGAAAAGAAGAAGAAGACCCCTATGGCAGGACCTTCAGCCTAGCCTCAGCGCTTCAGGATTGTGTCTGACACTCAGAACAGGGGACCTCAGCAGCAGTAAGGACGGTGGGTGATCTGACCACAGCAGCAACAGTAGGCACTCAACCGCTCTCAGCCCCCAGTTCAGAGGAACAACAACCAGCCACAACAGCAATACCGTCAGGCTAATGACAATAGATGTTTCACTTGTGGCAGCACTGGACACTACACCAAGAATTGCCCCAAGAACCAGCAGAGGCAGGGGAAAAATTCCAATCAGAACCAAGGCAAGAGGCAGAAGGTGCAAGTGAGGCAAGGCAGGCTGAACTTCACCACTATGGCTGACATTCCAGAGGGAGAACCCGTCATGACTGGTATCTTTTCCGTTTTGAATTATCCTGCAGTCATTCTTTTTGATTCTGGTGCATCACACAGTTTTATCAGTGCAAAATTTAGTGCCAAATGCTAGTTACCTTTCCATCACACCAATGGGGGCATTACCATTTCAACACCAGGAGGCAGGGTTCCCACCTATCAAATCAACAGGCATGTGCCTATAAAATTTGGTAGTCTTGTAATTAAAACCACCCTCCTTATCTTGGGATTGGATAGTGTGGATATCATTTTAGGATCTGACTGGTTATCAAGGCATCAGGCAGTAATTGATATCGCAGCAAGGGCCATTGAGATACATTCACCTACTTGTGGTGAAATTACGTTGTATTTGCCTAACCAGGGTTGTACCCGTTCCTGTGCCTTCACCATGATAGAGTCACCCGTTGAAAGGATTCCAGTGGTCTATGAGTACCCAGATGTTTTTCCAGATGAATTGCCAGGGATGCTACCCGACAGAGACATAGAGTTTGCAATTGAGCTACAACCCGGAACTGCTCCTATATCCAAGAGACCCTATAGGATGCCTCCAGCAGAGTTGGCAGAATTGAAAAAGCAGTTACAAGAATTGTTGGACAAGGGATTCATTCGCCCAAGTACTTCACCATGGGGATGTCCAACCTTATTTGTGAAGAAGAAAGATGAGAGTCTGAGGTTGTGTGTTGATTACCGCCCTCTCAATGCAGTGACAATCAAAAATAAGTATCTGTTGCCCCGCATTGATGTATTATTTGATCAGTTGGTGGGAGCCAAGGTGTTTTCCAAGATAGACCTTCGCTCTGGCTATAATCATATCAAGATCAGAGTCAGTGATATTCTGAAGACGGCTTTCTCTACCCGATATGGACTTTATGAGTACTTGGTGATGTCTTTCGGGCTGACCAATGCCCCGGCTTATTTCATGTATTTGATGAACTCGGTGTTTATGCCAGAGCTGGACAAGTTTGTAGTGGTCTTCATTGATGATATTCTGGTATATTCCAAGAATGAAGACGAGCATACTGAGCATTTACACATCGTACTTCAGCGAATGCGCGATCATCGCTTATATGCTAAGTTGTCCAAATGTGATTTCTGGCTGAGGGAAATTAAATTTTTAGGTCACACCATTTCTCAGGATGGGATATCGGTTGATCCTGAGAAAGTGCAAGAAGTGATGGATTGGAAGCCTCCTACCACCGTGCTGCAGATTCAGAGTTTTCTAGGATTGGCAGGATATTATCGGCGATTCATTCCGGATTTCTCTAGGATTGCCAAGCCAATGACTGAATTGTTGAAGAAAGGAGTAAAGTATGAATGGAGTCAGAAATGTGAGGATGCCTTTCATGCATTGAGGCAACATCTGACGACAACACCCATGCTAGCTCAGCCTGATAATACCAAACCCTTTGAGGTTTATTGCGATGCTTCAGGCACTGGATTGGGATGTGTCTTGATGCAAAACAACAAAGTTATTGCCTATGCATCCCGAGCACTTAGGCCTCATGATCAGAACTACCCCACACATGATCTGGAGTTAGCAGTCATAGTTCATGCTCTGAAGATATGGAGACATTATTTGATGGGAGCACATTGTAATATTTATACTGATCACAAGAGTCTCAAGTATATTTTCACTCTGGTTGATCTTAATATGAGGCAGAGAAGATGGTTAGAATTGATCAAAGACTATGATTTAGAAGTGCATTACCATTCGGGTAAGGCCAATGTTGTGGCAGATGCCTTAAGTCGGAAGGCCCAGTGCAACTGTGTAACTATGGACTCCAAGATCACCACTCTATGTGACAAGTTATGCAAGTTGAACATAGAAGTTGTTTCCTCAAGTACCTAGGGTTATATTTCAGTAGAGCCCACTCTACATGAGCAGATAATCATGGCCCAAATTGGTGACAAGGGTGTTCAAGTCATCAAGGAAATGCTCGAACAGAAGGTAGATAAGTACAAATGCTTCTGTCAGGACAACAAGGGAGTTCTATGGTTTGAAGACCGATTGGTTGTTCCTAAGAATCCCGAACTCAGAAAGAAAATATTGGATGAAGCTCAACTTTCCAACTTCTCCATGCACCCCGGTAGTAACAAGATGTATCATGATCTTAAATTCTTATATTGGTGGACCAGGATGAAGAGGGAAATTGCTAAGTATGTATCTGAATGCGACACTTGCCAAAGAGTCAAGGCCAGTCATTTGAAGGTAGCAGGAACCTTGCAGCCCCTTCCCATACCATCTTGGAAATGGGAGGACCTCAGCATGGATTTTATTGTGGGTTTACCCAACACATCCCGACACCACGATTCTATTTGGGTCATCGTGGATAGGCTAACTGAAAGGGAATTAGGCTTACACCTTTTTCCTAATTGATTTTGGTGGTTGAATTGTCCAACACATATAATTGGACTAACTAGTTTGCTCTAGTCTATAAGTTTTACAGGTGCCAAAGGTTCACAATAAGCCAATAAAAAGACAAAGAAAGGGTTCAAACAAAGAGAGCAAAAGACATCCCAAAAGGCACCCTGGTCTAGCGCACCGGACTGTCCGTTGCACCAGGGCACTCGACGCTGAACTCGCCACCTTCGGGAAAATGGGAGGCCGCTCCGCTATAATTCACCGGACTGTCCGATGTGCCAGCGGAGCAACGGCTACTTCGCGCGCAACGGTCGACTGCAACGCATTTAATGCGTGCCTGCGCGCGCAGAGGGCAGAGCACGCGTAGTTGGCGCACCAGACAGTCTACAGGACCTGTCTGGTGCACCACCGGACAGCCCAGAGGCCCCACAAGTCAGATCTCCAACGGTCGAACCCCAACGGCTGGCTGACGTGGCTGGCGCACCGGACAGTGTCCGGTGGCGCACCGGACTGTCCGGTGCGCCATGCGACAGTAGTCTTCCAACGGCCATTTTTGGTGGTTGGGGCTATAAATACCCCAACCACCCCACATTCAATGGCATCCAAGTTTTCCACCTTCAACACATTACAAGAGCTATAGCATTCAATTCTAGACACAACCAAAGAGATCAAATCCTCTCCCAAGTCCGGAATCACTCCAAATCAAATAGTGACTAGAGAGAGCGACATTTGTGTTGTTTTGAGCTCTTGCGCTTGGATCGCTTATTTTCTTTCTCATTCTTCTTGTGATCAAACTCAATTGTAACCGAGGCAAGGGACACCAATTGTGTGGTGATCCTTGCGGGAACTTCGTGTTCCATTTGATTGAGAAGAGAAGCTCACTCGGTATAAGTGACCATTTGAGAGAGGGAAAGGGTTGAAAGAGACCCGGTCTTTGTGACCACCTCAACGGGGAGTAGGTTTGCAAGAACCGAACCTCGCTAAAACAAATCATCGTGTCTCGCTCTTTATTTGCTCACGATTTGTTTTGCGCCCTCTCTCTCGGACTCATTTATATTTCTAACGCTAACTCGGCTTGTAGTTGTGCTTAAGTTTATAAATTTCAGATTCACCCTATTCACCCCCTCTAGGCGACTTTCAAGTGGTATCAGAGCCCGGTGCTTCATTAGAGCTTAACCGCTCGAAGTGATGTCGGGAGCATCCACCAAGAGGGAGTTTGGGACCGGCGAGAAGCCTGCCACAAGCCATGGGAAGGCTCCATCCGGGGAGTTCGCCAACAAGGTGAAGGGATCCCCTTCACACGACAAGTCGCGTCGGAGCGGTGACAAGAAGAAGAAGATGAGGAAGGTGGTCTACTACGAGACCGACTCTTCGTCGCCATCCACCTCCGGCTCCGACACGCTGTCCGTAACTTCTAAGCACCATGAGCGCAAGAAGTTTAGTAAGATTCCCCTACGCTACCCTCGCTTTTCCAAACATACTCCATTACTTTCCGTCTCATTAGGCAAACCACCTATGTTTGATGGTGAAGATTATAATATGTGGAGTGATAAAATGAGGCATCATCTAACCTCACTCTACACTAGCATTTGGGATGTTGTTGAGATTGGAGTACAGGTACCATCACTGGGGGATGAAGACTATGATTCGGACGAAGTCGCCCAAATCCGACACTTCAACTCCCAAGCCACCACTATACTCCTCGCCTCTCTAAGTCGAGAGGAGTATAACAAGGTGCAAGGGTTGAAAAGCGCCAAGGAGATTTGGGACGTACTCAAGACCGAAAATCACCAAGCGGGAGACGATCAAGGGGGAGCTCGGTCGCTTTCGGCTTCGCTAAGGGGAGGAGCCACAAGAAATGTACAATCGGCTCAAGACCTTGGTGAACCAAGTGCGCAACCTCGGGAGCACCAAATGGGATGACCATGAGATGGTCAAGATTATTCTAAGATCCCTCGTTTTTCTTAATCCTACGCAAGTTCAATTAATTCGAGGAAATCCTAGATATACACTAATGTCTCCCGAGGAAGTAATAGGAAATTTTGTGAGCTTTGAGTTGATGATCAAAGGCTCAAAGAAAATCATCGAGCTAGATGGCCCCTCCACGCCCGAAGCGCAACCGGTTGCATTTAAGGCAACGGAGGAGAAAAAGGAGGAGTCTACATCAAGTAGACAACCCATCGACGCCTCTAAACTCGACAATGAGGAGATGGCGCTCATCATCAAGAGTTTCCGCCAAATCCTCAAGCAAAGGAGGGGGAAGGATTACAAGCCCCGCTCCAAGAAAGTGTGCTACAAATGTGGTAAGCCCGGTCATTTTATTGCAAAATGTCCACTATCTAGTGACAGTGACAGGGGCGACGACAAGAAGGGAAAGAGGAGAGAAAAGAAGAGGTACCACAAGAGGAGATGCGGTGATGCCCATGTGTGCCGCGATTGGGACTCCGACGAGAGCTCCACCGACTCCTCCTCCAATGAGGACGCCGCCAACATCGCCGTCACTAAGGGACTCCTCTTCCCCAACGCGGCCACAAGTGCCTCATGGCAAAGGATGGCAAAAGGAAGAAGGTAAAATCAAGATCCTCCACTAAATATGCTTCCTCTAGTGATGAAGATAATTCTAGTGAAAATGAGGAGG
This sequence comes from Zea luxurians, assembly GCA_029449295.1. Taxonomy (NCBI): domain Eukaryota; kingdom Viridiplantae; phylum Streptophyta; class Magnoliopsida; order Poales; family Poaceae; genus Zea; species Zea luxurians. The sequence goes on along the minus strand of JAOPSE010000083.1, from coordinate 1,869,909 downwards.
ATAACTTGCGCATCCTTTTTGCCAACCTAAACATGCAACAAAAGGAAAAATTAAATGAATTAATTAGTGCTATTCATGAGAAGGATGAACTCTTGGACACCCAAGAGGACTTCCTAATCAAGGAAAATAAGAAGCATGTTAAGGTTAAAAATGCTTACGCTCTAGAAGTAGAAAAATGTGAAAAACTATCTAGTGAGCTAAGTACTTGCCATGATACTATTATCAACCTTAGAAATGAAAATGCTAAACTAATTGCTAAGGTTGATTCAAATGTTTGTAATGATTCAATTCCCAATCTTAGTGATGATAATGCTAATTTGCTTGCTAAGATTGAAAAGTTGAATGATTCACTTGCTAGCCTTAGGATGGAAAATGAAAAATTAATTGCTAAGGCTAAAGACTTAGATGTTTGCAATGTTACCATTTCGGATCTTAGGAGTAAAAATGACATATTACATGCTAAGATTGTTGAACTAAATTCTTGCAAATCCTCTACATCTACCATTGAGCATGTTTCCATTTGCACTAGATGTAGAGACATTAATGTTGATGTTATTCATGATCACCTAGCTTTAATTAAGAGACAAAATGATCACATAGCTCAACTTAATGCCAAAATACATGAGCGTGACTTAGAAAATGAAAATTTTAAATTTGCTAGAAGCATGCTCTATAGTGGGATACGCCCTGACATCAAGGATGGCATTGGCTTCCAAAAGGGAGACAATGTCAAACTTAATGCCCCTCCTAAAAGATTGTCTAACTTTGTTAAGGGCAAGGCTCCCATGCCTCAGGATAACGAGGGTTACATTTTGTACCCTGCCGGTTATCCCGAGAGCAAAATTAGGAGAATTCACTCTAGGAAGTCTCACTCTGGCCCTAATCATGCTTTTATGTATAAGGGTGAGACATCTAGCTCTAGGCAATCAACTCGCGCTAAATTGCCTAAGAAGAAAACTCCTATTGCATCAAATGATTCTAACATTTCATTTAAAACTTTTGATGCATCTTATGTTTTGACTAACAAATCCGGCAAGGTAGTTGCCAAGTATGTTGGGGACAAACACAAGGGCACCAAGACTTGTGTTTGGGTACCCAAAGTTCTTGTATCTAATGTCAAAGGACCCAAAACCGTTTGGGTACCTAAAAACAAGAACTAAATTTGTTTTGTAGGTTTATGCATCTGGCGGCTCAAGTTGGATCATCGATAGCGGGTGCACAAACCACATGACAGGGGAGAAGAAGATGTTCTCCTCCTATGAGAAAAACCAAGATCCCCAATGAGCTATCACATTTAGGGATGGAAATCAAGGTTTGGTCAAAGGATTGGGTAAAATTGCTATATCTCCTGACCATTCCATTTCCAATGTTTTTCTTGTAGACTCTTTAGATTACAATTTGCTTTCCATTTCTAAATTATGCAAAATGGGCTACAACTGTCTTTTTACAGATACAAGTGTTACTGTCTTTAGAAGAAGTGATGATTCAATAGCATTTAAGGGAGTGTTAGAGGGTCAGCTATACTTAGTAGATTTTGATAGAACTGAACTCGACACTTGCTTAATTGCTAAGACTAACATGGGCTGGCTCTGGCATCGCCGACTAGCACATGTTGGAATGAAGAATCTTCACAAGCTTCTAAAGGGAGAACACATTTTGGGACTAACAAATGTTCATTTTGAGAAAGACAGGATTTGTAGCGCATGTTAGGTAGGGAAGCAAGTTGGTATTCATCATCCACACAAGAACATCATGACGACTGACAGGCCACTCGAGCTCCTACACATGGACCTATTCGGCCCGATAGCTTATATAAGCATCGGCGGGAGTAAGTACTGTCTAGTTATTGTGGATGATTATTCCCGCTTCACTTGGGTGTTCTTTTTGCAGGAAAAATCGCATACCCAAGAGACCTTAAAGGGATTCTTGAGACGGGCTCAAAACGAGTTCGGCTTAAGGATCAAGAAAATTAGAAGCGACAACGGGACGGAGTTCAAGAACTCTCAAATTGAAGGCTTCCTTGAGGAGGAGGGCATCAAGCATGAGTTCTCTTCTCCCTACACGCCACAACAAAATGGTGTAGTGGAGAGGAAGAATAGAACTCTATTGGACATGGCAAGAACCATGCTTGATGAGTACAAGACTTCGGATCGGTTTTGGGCCGAGGCAGTCAACACCGCTTGCTACGCCATCAACCAGTTGTATCTACACCGAATCCTCAAGAAAACATCTTATGAACTCCTAACCAGTAAAAAGCCCAATGTTTCATATTTTAGAGTCTTTGGTAGCAAATGTTTTATTCTTGTTAAAAGAGGTAGAAAATCTAAATTTGCTCCTAAGGCTATAGAAGGATTTTTACTAGGATATGATTCAAACACAAGGGCATATAGAGTCTTTAACAAGTCCTCTGGACTAGTTGAAGTTTCTTGTGACATTGTGTTTGATGAGACTAACGACTCTCAAGTAGAGCAAGTTGATCTTGTTGAGATAGGTGATGAAGAGGCTCCGTGCATCGCGCTAAGGAACATGTCCATTGGGGATGTGTGTCCTAAGGAATCCGAAGAGCCACCACAAGCACAAGATCAACCATCCTCCTCCACACAAGCATCTCCACCAACTCAAGATGAGGATAAGGCTCAAAATGATGAAGGGGAAACTCAAGAAGTTGAGCCACCTCAAGAGGAGAGCAATGATCAAGGGGGAGATGCCCATAATCAAGATGAGGAAGATGAACAAGTTCCAAGGCCGCCACACCCAAGAGTCCACCAAGCAATCCAACAAGATCACCCCGTGAACACCATCCTCGGCGATATTCAAAAGGGGGTAACTACTCGATCTCGTGTTGCCCATTTTTGTGAACATTATTCTTTTGTTTCCTCTATTGAGCCACACAGGGTAGAGGAAGCACTACAAGATTCGGATTGGGTGGTGGCGATGCAGGAGGAGCTCAACAACTTCACTAGGAACGAGGTATGGCATCTAGTTCCATGTCCTAACCAAAATGTTGTAGGAACCAAGTGGGTCTTCCGCAACAAGCAAGACGATCATGGTGTGGTGACAAGGAACAAAGCCCGACTTGTGGCCAAGGGGTATTCACAAGTCGAAGGTTTGGATTTTGGTGAAACCTATGCACCCGTAGCTAGGCTTGAGTCAATTCGCATTTTACTTGCCTATGCTACTTACCATGGCTTTAAGCTTTACCAAATGGACATGAAAAGTGCCTTCCTCAATGGACCAATCAAGGAAGAGGTCTATGTTGAGCAACCTCCCGGCTTTGAAGATAGTGAGTACCCTAACCATGTATATAAACTCTCTAAGGCTCTTTATGGGCTCAAGCAAGCCCCAAGATCATGGTATGAATGCATTAGAGATTTCCTTATCACTAATGGTTTCAAAGTCGGAAAAGCCGATCCTACTTTATTTACTAAAACTCTTGACAATGATTTGTTTGTTTGCCAAATTTATGTTGATGATATTATATTTGGGTCTACTAACGAATCTACATGTGAAGAATTTAGTAGGATCATGACACAGAAATTCGAGATGTCTATGATGGGGTAGTTGAAGTACTTCTTGGGATTTCAAGTGAAGCAACTCCAAGAGGGCACCTTCATTAGCCAAATGAAGTATTTTCAAGATATTCTAAACAAGTTTGGGATGAAGGATGCCAAACCCATCAAGACACCCATGGGAACCAATGGGCATCTCGACCTCGACACGGGAGGTAAATCCGTCGATCAAAAGGTATACCGGTCGATAATAGGTTCTTTACTCTATTTATGTGCTTCACGACTGGATATAATGCTTTCCGTATGCATGTGTGCAAGATTCCAAGCCGACCCTAAGGAAGCTCACCTTACGGCCGTAAAACGAATCTTGAGATATTTAGTTCATACTCCTAAGTTTGGGCTTTGGTACCCTCGGGGATTCACATTTGATTTAATTGGTTATTCGGATGCCGATTGGGCGGAGTGTAAAATTAATAGAAAGAGCACATCAGGGACTTGCCAGTTCTTGGGAAGGTCTTTGGTGTCTTGGGCTTCAAAGAAGCAAAATTCCGTAGCTCTTTCTACCGCCGAAGCCGAGTATATTGTCGCAGGCCATTGTTGCGCGCAACTACTTTGGATGAGGCAAACCCTTAGGGACTACGGTTACAAATTAACCAAAGTTCCTCTTCTATGTGATAATGAGAGTGTAATCCGCATGGCGGATAATCCCATTGAGCATAGCCGCACTAAACACATAGCCATTCGGTATCATTTTCTAAGGGATCACCAACAAAAGGGGTATATCGAGATTGCTTATATTAACACTAAAGAACAATTAGCCGATATCTTTACCAAGCCACTAGATGAACAAACATTTAACAAACTTAGGCATGAGCTAAATATTCTTGATTCTAGGAATTTCTTTTAATGTCTTGCATACATAGCTCATAAGTATATCTTTGATCATATCTCTTTTATATGCTATGACTAATGTGTTTTCAAGTGAATTTCAAACCAATTCATAGATTGAAAGGGATTTGGAGTCTTCGGCGAAGACAAAGGCTTCCACTCCAACTTTGGTACAGTCTTCACTCATATTTTTCACCAAAGGGGGAGAAAGTAGTTAAAAAGGGCTTATATTTCACTCAAGTATCCGTTTTTGGCGATTCATGCCAAAGGGGGAGAAAGTGTTAGCCCAAAGCAAAAGGACCGCACCACCACCAATTTTGAAAATTTGAGTTAAGAAAAAGTCTTGAAATGATGAATTTTTCAATTGATATCTTATTGTATTCAAAAGGGGGAGAAAATAGTTTTTTCAAATTGGTATCTTAAAACCCTCTTGAACACTAAGAGGAGAATTTTATTAAGGGGGAGTTTTGTTTAGTCAAAGGAAAAGCATTTGAAACAGGGGGAGAAAATTTCAAATCTTGAAAATTCTTCTCAAAATCTTATTCATTTACCTTTGACTATTTGCAAAAGGACTTTGAAAAGAATTTACAAAAGAATTTGCAAAAACAAAACATGTGGTGCATGCGTGGTCCAGAATGTTAAAAATAAAGAAACAATCCATGCATATCTTATGAAAATATTTATTGGTTCAATTCTAAGCAACCTTTGCACTTACATTATGCAAACTAGTTCAATTATGCACTTCTATACTTGCTTTGGTTTGTGTTGGCATCAATCACCAAAAAGGGGGAGATTGAAAGGGAATTAGGCTTACACATTTTTCCTAATTGATTTTGGTGGTTGAATTGTCCAACACAAATAATTGGACTAACTAGTTTGCTCTAGTCTATAAGTTTTACAGGTGCCAAAGGTTCACAATAAGCCAATAAAAAGACCAAGAAAGGGTTCAAACAAAGAGAGCAAAAGACATCCCAAAAGGCACCATGGTCTGGCGCACTGGACTATCCGGTGTGCCACCGGACAGTGTCCGGTGCACCAGGGCACTCGACGCTAAACTCGCCACCTTCGGGAAAATGGGAGGCTGCTCCGCTATAATTCACCGGACTGTCCGGTGTGCCAGCGGAGCAACGGCTACTTCGCGCGCAACGGTCGACTGCAACGCATTTAATGCGCGCCTACGCGCGCAGAGGGCAGAGCACGCGCAGTTGGTGCACCGGACAGTCTACAGGACCTGTCCGATGCACCACCGGACAGCCCAGAGGCCCCACAAGTCAGAGCTCCAACGGTTGAACCCCAATGGCTGGCTGACGTGGCTGGCGCACCGGACTGTCCGGTGCGCCATGCGACAGCAGTCTTCCAACGGCCATTTTTGGTGGTTGGGGCTATAAATACCCCAACCACCCCACATTCAATGGCGTCCAAGTTTTCCACCTTCAACACATTACAAGAGCTATAGCATTCAAATCTAGACACAACCAAAGAGATCAAATCCTCTCCCAAGTCCGGAATCACTCCAAATCAAATAGTGACTAGAGAGAGCGACATTTGTGTTCTTTTGAGCTCTTGCGCTTGGATCGCTTCTTTTCTTTCTCATTCTTATTGTGATCAAACTCAATTGTAACCGAGGCAAGAGACACCAATTGTGTGGTGGTCCTTGCGGGAACTTCGTGTTCCGTTTGATTGAGAAGAGAAGCTCACTCGGTCTAAGTGACCGTTTGAGAGAGGGAAAGGGTTGAAAGAGACCCCCGGTCTTTATGACCACCTCAACGGGGAGTAGGTTTGCAAGAACCGAACCTCGGTAAAACAAATCATCGTGTCTCGCTCTTTATTTGCTCACGATTTGTTTTGTGCCCTCTCTCTCGGACTCATTTATATTTCTAACGCTAACCCGGCTTGTAGTTGTGCTTAAGTTTATAAATTTCAGATTCGCCCTATTCACCCCCCCCTCTAGGCAACTTTCACTAACTAAGAGAGCTCATTTCTTGCCAGTACATACCACCCACAGGGCAGAAAAGTATGCAGAAATCTATATTGACCAGATAGTGCGTTTGCATGGAATACCAAGGACTATCGTGTCAGATAGAGGAGCACCGTTCGTAGCACGTTTCTGGGAGCAGCTGCAAGAGTCACTTGGAACCCATGTAATAAGAAGCTCGGCATACAATCCTCAGACAGATGGTTAGACAGAAAGGGTGAATCAGATTTTGGAGGACATGTTGAGGGCATGTGTGCTGCACTATGGGAAGAATTGGGACAAGTGCCTTTCCTTGGCAGAATTCTCTTATAACAACAGCTACCAGTCCAGCCTAAAGATGGCACCGTTCGAGGCCTTGTATGGGAGAAGGTGTAGAACACCGCTAAATTGGTCACAAGCTGGAGAGTGGGAAATATTTGGACCTGACCTGGTACTTGAAGCCGAGGAGAAAGTCAGAGTCATTAAGAAGAACCTAGGAGCTGCTCAGGCCAGAAAAAAGAGTTATCATGATAAGAGGAGGAAGCCTCTACAATTTGAAGTGGGAGATCATGTTTATCTTAAGGTGTCACCCACCAAAGGTGTTCAGAGATTTGGAATCAAGGGCAAGTTAGCTCCTCGCTACATTGGGCCCTACGAGATCAAAGAGACTTGTGGACCTGTAGCATATCAATTGAAGTTGCCACCTCATATGTCAGCAATCCATGATGTATTCCACGTATCTCAGCTACAGAAGTGTGTCCGCTTACCCACGGAAGTGCTACCAGAACCAGAATTGGAGATCAAACCAGACTTGTCTTTTCAAGAGCACCCCATCAAGGTATTGGACCAAAAGGAAAGATCAACTCGAGCAAGGTCAATTCGAATGTATAAGATTCAGTGGAGCAACCACACAGAAGAAGAGGCTACGTGGGAAACTAAGGATTTTCTACGTTCTCGCTTCCCCGACTTTCTGCCTAAAGGAGTTGGTACGTAACCCAAAACACCACCCCACCTGCCCTTTGAATCTAAATATAAGAAAAACCTAGTTATTAAGAGTAGAGTAAGTTTTGGAAAGAAATCTAAAAGGACTTCCTTCTGAAGTTGCAAAGAGAATGACATTCGAAGAGCAGTTAATTAGAGCAACTTGGTTAAAGGAAACTGCAACACACCAACACACCTTCTTGGTACCCCTCTAAAGGATCCCTACCCAAATCTTGGGACGAGATTCCTTTAAGGGGGGAGGGCTGTAACACCCCAGGTGTTACCCAAGGCCCTGGCTCAATACAAGCACTCATGGCCTAGCATCACATGTGTTAAGTGGAGGAGAAGGAGCACCAAAACTTTGGAAACCATGGGTTAACTAAGGAATGTTCATGACAAAGGCAGTACCCAAGAATTTTATGCAATTCTCACCTTGGACAAAAGAGTCTCAAACCCTAGACCCCCCTTCTTGAGCCATTAGCCCCCAAGCACTGGATTGATGGAAAGGGTAAGCAAATGAACATTTCATGACTTAAACCCTTTACCAAAGTTCAAGTGCATTAATATATCTACAAAATACAGTAAGGGAAATATTACAAAAAGACCCCTCAAAGACCCCAAATCAGCCCCCAAGGGGAGGACACTATAGAGTAACTCACATTTTCTCTAAGTCAAAAACCAGCCTTCTTCCAAAGATCATAGATGTTCACCTAGTTTCTGGTGCCAAATCCATGGGGTCCAATTGACAAAAGGGAGCCAAAATACATAAGGAACACACTGGCAAAGTTTGAACCAAATCCAAGACCGTTTGACACGAGTTGACACCTGTTTTGTCTCGGGTTGAGCAGTGCCGATAGCACTGACTTGGCGCCTTCATATCTCCCAAGCCAGGGCATATCTCCCCTCGGAACTCACATGAACTAGGTAGCTCTAGGTGCAGGGAAGAAATCTTACACAAGCCATATGGCAAGATTCGCACGTTTGGGTGCTCAGCAGGCGCAAGAACATGGGTAGAATAACACAGCCACGTGTTCGACGCGCCCTGGCAACACCAGAGCACGCCCCGGCGCTCGACCCCGCGCGCACCGCACCGCGCCAAGCCAAACCCGTGCCCACGCCCACGCCTATAAAGCCAACCGAGGCCTCGACCATACGCCCCCGCTCCCTCTCAACCTCGCCGGAGCGCAAGTTCACCGGCGATCGCTCTACGCACGGCGTGCCAGCGGCCGCCCGAGACCCGACCACCGTAGACCGGCCACCCTAGCCATTCCCTGCCATGTCCGGCCCTCGAGGTAGCCTTTGCGTGCCTCGGTGAAGCTTCTAGAGCTAGGAATCGAGCTCTACCTCACCGGAGACACCGGATCGACGTCGCCGGACTTCACCCGACCGCCGGCGCACATAGACCGAGCTCCACGGTGAGTCTTCCTTCGATTCCATGCACGGGTAGTTTCCTTAGCACCCCGTGAAGCTCCCTGTGCCCTTGGATTGAACTCTCACGCCGTGAGCAGGCCGGAGCACACGCCGCCGACGAGCCCGCCAGCCTGCGCACGTGGCCCGACCGATTCCAGCCATCACCGTCGACAAACCGTACCTCGACGTGACCGCAAGGACTTCCCGGAGCTAACCCCACCCTTCGCCGGACCTCCCTCGCCACCGGTAAGCCGCGTCACCCTGTTTACTCCCGCGGTTACTATTTCAAAGAGGGGAGGGATCTCGGAGAGAAAGAAGGAGAAGCCGGGGGGGTTTTGAATAGGTAGAGACTCAGGCGAATAGTTTCGCAGGGGCATAAGTTAAAGAATTGGTTTAGAAAAAGCCCAGGGTCCTCGGTGTAAACTGGTTTTTCATAAAACCTTTTAAACATTATTTATTTAAATGTAAACAGAGCTTGTAAAATTCATAACTTCAGTTTTATTCAACCAAATTTAGTCAAACTAATTTTGCTAGGTTCTAAATAATATGAACTACTTAGGATAAATACAAAACACCCTAAGTATTGCAGAAGGTTTTAAAGTTTAGATTTAATTAGTAAACTGACCAAAGGATAAATAAAGAAGGAAAAATAGCTACACTTTTAGACTGGTTGTCGGCGTTCCGAGACCGGGGGGTCCCCGAGCCGACGAGTGAGTGTGCCGCGTGCCCCAGCCCAGATGGGTCGAGCGCGTGGGCGAGCGCGAAGGGGGGAGAGAGAGCGAGAGCGAGGTGGCCGGAGCCGGGTCGTGAGGGAGTCGGAGATTCCCGCGGCCTTCGTGTTCGTCCCGCGCCCAGGTCGGGTGCGCTTGCAGTAGGGGGTTACAAGCGTCCGCGCGGGTGAGGGGAGCGAGCGGCCCCGAGAGAGCGCCTGCCCCTGCCCTTCGTTCCCGCGAGGCCAACCTTCTCTAAGAAGGCCCTGGTCCTTCCTTTTATAGGCATAAGGAGAGGATCCAGGTGTACAAATGGGGGTGTAGCAAGGTGCTACGTGTCTAGCGGGGGAGAGCTAGTACCCTAAGTACATGCCAAGGTGGCAGCCGGAGAGATCTTGGCACCCGGCTAGTGTGGCGTCGTGGCTGTCGGAGAAGCAATGGAGCTTGGCGGAGGGACAGCTGTCGGAGTGGTTGGGCCCTTGCTGACGTCCCCCTGCTTTCGTAAGAGAGCTGAGAGCCGCCGTCATGGGTCCAGCGGGGTGCCATCATTGCCTATCTGGCGGGGCTAGCCAGATGGGACGTCGGTCCTGTTCCCTGCGGCCCGAGTCGGCTCGGGGTAGGGTGATGATGGCGCTTCCTGTCGACGTGGCGGACTTGTGCCCTAGGTCGGGCGACGTGGAGGCTCCTCCGAGGCCGAGGTCGAATCTGTCCTGCATGGCCGAGGCCGAACCTGAGCTCCCGGGTCAGGCGAGGCGGAGGTCGTTCGGCAGAGGTCGGGGTAGAGTCCGAGCCCTGGGTCGGGCGAAGCGGAGTTCGTCGTCTTCCGGGGCCTTAGCCCGAGTCCGAGCCCTGGGTCGGGCGGAGCAGAGTTCGCCGTCTTCCGGGGCCTTAGCCCAAGTCCGAGCCCTGGGTCGGGCGGAGCGGAGTTCACCGTCTTCCGGGGCCTTAGCCCGAGTCCGAGCCCTGGGTCGGGCGGAGCGGAGTTCGCCGTCTTCCGGGGCCTTAGCCCGAGTCCGAGCCCTAGGTCGGGCGGAGCGGAGTTCGCCGTCTTCCGGGGCCTTAGCCCGAGTCCGAGCCCTGGGTCGGGCGGAGCGGAGTTCGCCGTCTTCCGGGGCCTCAGCCCGAGTCCGAGCCCTGGGTCGGGCGGTGCTTCCTCTGGCGCTTTTGGCCAAGCCTGGCTGCCCGTCAGTCTTACCTTTTGCGTTAAAGACCCCAGTGACTTGGTCGGTCGGCGTGGTGATTTAGTCAGGGTTACTTCTTATCGAAGGCAAGGCCTCGGGCGAGCCGGAGATGCGTCTGCCGTGAAAGAGGAGGCCTCGGGCGAGACGGAAACATCTTAGGGTCGGCTGCCCTTGCCCGAGGCTAGGCTCGGGCGTGGCGTGATCGAGTCGCTCGTATGGACTGATCCCTGACTTAATCAAACCCATCAGGCCTCTGCAGCTTTATGCTGATGGGGGTTACCAGCTGAGAATTAGGCGTCTTGAGGGTACCCCTAATTATGGTCCCCGACAGTAGCCCCCGAGCCTCGAAGGGAGTGTTAACACTCGCTCGGAGGCTTTTGTCGCACTTTTTTGCAAGGGGACCAGCCTTTCTCGGTTGTACTTTGTTCCGGTGGGTGCGCGCGAGCGCACCCGCCGGGTGTAGCCCCCGAGGCCTCGGAGGAGTGGTTTCACTCCTTCGAGGTCTTAATGCCTTGCGTAATGCTTCGGCTGGTCTGGCGGTTCCCTCATGCGAATAGGCCGTAGCCCAGGTGCACTGTCGGGGCCCAAGTTCTCGGGCTGGTATGTTGACGCTGTCAACGGTTCGGCCGGAGCCGGGTTTGCGAGAGCAGCCCCCAAGCCTCCGCACAGAGCGAGAGGACGATCAGGGACAGACTCGGCTTTTTTATATACGCCCCTACGTCGCCTTTCCGCAAGGAGGAGGGGGGGAGAGCGCCATGTTACCCTCGATGGGCACCGAACATGGTGTCTCCGGTGAGCTGCAATCGGGTAATCCGAGTGGACGTCCGTGCCCCGTTCGTTGGGGGTCGGCTAGGGGCCCGGAGGCACGCCCAAAAGTACCTGCGGGTGATCTGCCGGACCCGGTCCCCTGGTGACGGGGTCCGAGGGCTCGTTGCCTCCCTCCGATGGGATTCCGTTACAGAGTCGTTCCCGCTGGTCTCGGAAATGTCCTAGGGTACCTCGGGAGCGCAGCCCGAGCCTTGGTTATGTATCGAACGTACCCCTGGTCATCCCTCGCTCGGTGTCTGAGGCGACTGTGAACCCTTCGGGGGGCCAGCCATCGAACCCCTGATCAGTAATGGGCGCGGAGCCCGAGTAGCCTGAGGCGGTCGTGGAACCTTTCGGGGGGCCGACCTTCGAACCTCTGACCAGTAGTGGGTGTCGGGCCCACGCGATCTGAGGCGGCTGTTGAACCCTTCGGGGGGCCAGCCTTCGAACCCCTGATCAGTAAGGAGGCTCGGAGCCTAGTTCCTTCACGGGGAAGGATCCCTTTGGGGTTATCCCCTTTCCCGGTCCCTGTTGCAAGAGATAGAGAAAGAAGGAAAAGGGAAAAAGGATACGAAACTGAACGACGCGGCGTACCTTTTTTGGTGTGGTCGTTTTGGCGAAGGCGAAACGTCGCCAGCTGCTCCCGCCAGAAGCGCCACCTGTCTAGCCGCAGAGTTAATGCGCCGGGGCGAGCGGTCGGCGAGGCTGCCGTTGCGTGTGCGAGCCGTTCGAGGAACGGCTGTTTTGCTTCGCGTTTTTTGAACCCTGCGTCCGGTTCGGGCGGTGCGTTGGAACCGTCTTCACCTAGGTCTTTATATACCCCGGAGAGGGCCCGGTGACGGTTCTCGACTCCGCTTCTTGTCTCCCTCTTAGGCTTTTTTGCAGTCTGAGAGATTCAGCCAGGGAAAAGAAAACCGCCCTCCCCTGTCCTTCGCGCCGCCACCCTTTCTGCTTCGGCGATGGCTGACCGGGTGACCATCATCCCGCCGCGCGACCCGTGGCCCTTCTCCACGGTGACGGCGGGTGATCTGGATGACCTCGTCGGCGAGGGTTTGCTCCGCCCCCTCACCGACGAGCAGCGGCCGGAATGGATTCCTCCCGCGGGTGGAGTCACTCCATCCCCTCCGCCGGGGTACGTTGTGAGCTTCATCTCCTTCCACGAGCGGGGATTTGGTGTGCCGACGAGCCGCTTTATGCGGGCCATCCTGTTCCATTATGGGGTGGAGTTGCACAACCTCACCCCCAACTCCATCGCGCAGGCCGCTATCTTCGTGGCGGTGTGCGAGGGGTATTTGGGGATCGCCCCCCACTGGGATTTGTGGACCCATCTCTTCTTCGCCGAGCTTTTTGCCTCGCCGATGGGGGAGAGGAAGGTCCGCACAGCGGTGCGGGCCGGCGGCTGCACCCTTTTGTTGAGGCAGTCGCGGTCGTTGCAGTATATCCCTGCCGTCCTCGCATCCTCAAACAAGGGTTGGCAGCGCCGGTGGTTCTACCTCCGGAACGACGGAGAGTTGCTCCCGCCGTTCTCTCAGCGGGTCGTCACCGCCGCTACCGACGCCTGGCGTCACGGGACTCCACACGAGAGGCAGAAGAACCTCGAACCTCTTCTCCAAGCCCTGAAGGCGTTGCGGGAGGAAGGACTCACCGCCGCGGGAGTGGTTGCCGCCATCCACCGTCGGAGGGTGCTCCCCCTGGCGGAACGGTGGCTGTCGCTTTGGGAGATGACCCTGGAGGCCGACTGGGAGGGATCACGGATGTCCCCTGATCCTCTTCCTCGTGACGCCCTCCAATGGCGGGTGTCGGCCGCGATGGGGAAGCCAGACCCCCACGCCTTCTCCCAACCTCGAATGCGCCCCGACCAGGGGTGCATCGCTCTGGTAAGTGTTCGCTCCTTCCTTCCTCATATACCGGGTTGCTCCCGGTTCTCATGATTGGGTTTCTTTTCCCCTCCCCCTCTTTTTAGGAGGTGGGGCGGCACAAACCCTCCTTGCCGCGGGTCCCGGAGGACGCGGTGGGTCGGGCAGCGCGGCGGGTCGCCGCGGAGGAGGAGAAAAAGAAAAAGGACGCGGAGAAAGCCCGGGCCCGCAAGTGGAGGCGGGCTCGGGACACCCTAGAGAAACGCCGTCGCCAGCAGGAGAGGGAAGGACTCCCCAGGGAGCTGTCGCCGGAGACATCCGACGACGACGACGACGATGATGAGGAGGAGGAGGACGACATGGCCGCCCGTCTCGGCCTCAGCCCCAGCTTGGGGTGTGGCCGGGAGCTGTCGAGTCAGCCCCCGAGCGGGCCGATGTCGTCGGTTCCTGGGGCCGAGACGCCGGATCCCCGACCTGAGGGGCGGGGGCAACCCGAGAGGGTACTTGACCCCTCGGCTGGAGGAGCTGACGCGACTCCAGGGAGCCAGGCCGAGGGGTTCGTCCCTCGAGAGCCGTCCCCCGCGCCGGCTGCGCGGGGGAGCGGTCCTCAGGTTGCCATGGCGGCGCCTGAGCAGTCCGCCTCCCGGGTGTCAGGGGTGCCCAAGGCGAGGGCGGTGCCAGGGCTGTCGGCGAGGCGGACCTCGGCGGTGGTTCCAGGGAGCGGGAGCCAAGAGACCTCCCCCCAGGCACAGTGGATCATGGCCCGGAGCGGGTAAGTACCTTGGAGTGTCTCCGTCCCGGCACTTCATTCATACGTCTTGGCCGTGATTTCCCCTTTCTTCTTTTTTCTAGCAAGCGGAGCCATGGCCCTACCGACCTGGCGCCCCGGAAGGCCCTTAAGACGGCGTCAGTCCAAGCGCCTGGCGCCATCCCGGGCCCCGCCGCTCAGCCGACCCTTTCGCAGGGCGCTTTGCCGCATGGGGCTCAGGCGTCGCATGTCCCGGGGGAGCAGGTCCCCGAGGCGGGCTCCTCTGCCGAGGCGGCCATCGTGATCGGGGAGGCGGCCGGCGCCGACGCGGTCCCGAGCCCGCCTGCCGTGTCGGCCACGCCGGCGCCTGCCGCCATCGCAGTTGGCACCGTCCCGGTCGGAGAGCATATGGTTGCTGCCGACGTTGAGTCGGCCACAGCGTCGGCGCCCAGGGCCTCGGAAGAGGTGGGCGTGGACGCGCAGCTCATCCAGGCGGGCGGCAGCCTTGTCGCAGTGCGGCGGAGCCCCGAGGCCCGAGGCCAGTTGCTCCGATTCCGGACCCGCGAGGCTTCGGACCCTATCTTCGTTCTTGACGACGAACAGGAGGACCAGTCCTGGGATGAGCTCCGCAAGCGTGCGGAAGCAACGGTGGGGTCGCTCCGATCGTCGCTGGAGGTTCTCTGCGGGGACGTCCCCAAAATCCTCCAGGTAATGGTTTCAGGCATACCTTCTCCCTTCTGCGAGCGAGGCGTCCGTCGTGATGCCTTGTTTTCCTTTCCAGGATCTGACGGACCGGAGCGCCGCCAAGTCGTTGTTCATCCGCCGCGAGGCCGACGTCTGGGGCTCGCTGCGGTCCCTGAGGACTTCGCTCGCCGGGGCTACCGCGCGCCTTTCCCAGCAGGACGCTAAGATAGCGGACCTCCAGTTGCTCTGCGCTGAACTGAGGGCCGAGGCGGCGGCGGCGCGCACGGAGGCGCTACGGCAGCGGTCGGAGCTCGTCCAGGTTGCCGAGGAGCGGGATCAATCCCGGGGTCAGGCTGCCGAGGCCGAAAACCGGGCCAAGACCCTCGCGGCCGACCTGGCCGCAGCCCAAGTCGCGGCCTCGGAGCAGCGCGTCCGAGCCGGAGGTATGCTTCGACCGTCCTTGGTTCTCGTTCTTGTTCGTTTCTTCTGCTTGTGTTTGAGGTCTTTCTTCTGGTTGTTCGCAGAGCTCGAGTCTGCCCTCGACGAGTCTGCCAAAGCGCTCGCCGAGGCGCTCGCCGGGGCTGCTGAGCAGAGGGAGGCCGATCTCGCGGCCATGTCCGAGGCCGTCTCGGATGTCTATCGGACCCTTGGTCCCGGCGACGTCCCTTCAGGAAGCTCCCCCCAAAGCCGTCTTCAAGCCCTGGGTGGTTACGCGCGCGGTAAAGTCCGCGGGGCGCTACACCACGGCGTCAGGCGGGCCTTCGCCGTGCTCGCTTCCCATTATGTCGTGGACCTGGAGCGGGTCAGTGAGGGGTATTGCCTTCCTGACGAAGACGAGGCCGCCCTGGCAGAAGTTCAGCGGCTCGACGCGGTCGCTGCGGGTCCGAGCGCGGCGCTGGCGACCATCTTCGAGGCGGAGATTCTTCCTCCTGTGCCGCCGCCGGAAGCGGAGGTGGACCTTACCGACGGCGGGAGTGGAGTTGAGGGCGCGGCGCCTTCCCGAGGCGACGCCTGACTTTTGTTGGGACAATTTCCGTTGGATGTGTGATTTGCCGCGGCCGCCGAGGCCTGGACACTTTACTTCTCTTGCGTGAAGTCATACTTTTTTCTGTTTCAATTTGCGCGCCTGGCCCGACTTGTCAACAACAGGGTGATTTCCCGAGCTGGGTCCTTTTTCGTGGTAGGCGATGAGTGAGGTGTCCCTAGCCCGGAGGCATAGGTGTTCCTCGGCTCAGTTGGTCTCGCCACTTATTTGTACCCAAGTTCGCTCCTCGGGACCCTGCTTCTGACGTATCTGGGAGAACGCAAAAACCCCTTTTTGATCGAAAAAAGAATTTTTTTGATGCGGAGAGGCGCATCCAAACTCGACGAGAGGGGTTCCCCCTTTTTAGCCCCCGAGGGAGGGTCGGGCTCCGCCGGGGCGAGGCCGACCCTTCCTTGATGACTGATTCTCGTGTGTGAGTGGGGGAAGGGCGTAGCCCCCGAGCGTCGTCCGTGCAGAGGCCGTTTGACGAGTCGGGCTCCTGCCCGAATATCCGGCGAGTGCTCGGTGACATCCCTCGGTATGCCATGCATGTCCGAGGGACCCCACGCAAAAATGTCGGCGTTTGCGCAGGGAAAGTCGACGAGTACCGCTTCCTATTTGGGGTCGAGCCCGGGACTGATCCGGATCTGCTTGGAGGCATTGCCGCTGGGGTCGAGAGGGACGGCCTTAACCGTCTCCGCTGGCTCAAAGTTGCCGGCATGTCGCTTTTACGTCCGGCACCTCTCGGGAGAGGCTTTCCAGGTCGGCAATGAGGGCCTCGGACTCGGTGAGGGCCTCGGCGTACTCCACGCACTCCACATCGTATTCGAATGCGTGTTTGTACGTGGGGCCGACGGTGATGACCCCGTTGGGGCCCGGCATCTTGAGCTTCAGGTAGGTGTAGTTGGGGATGGCCATGAACTTCGTGTAGCATGGCCTTCCCAACACTGCGTGGTAGGTCCCGCGGAACCCGACCACCTCGAATGTCAAAGTCTCCCTTCGGAAGTTGGAGGGTGTTCCGAAGCAGACAGGAAGGTCGAGCTGTCCGAGGGGCTGGACGCGCTTCCCGGGAACGATCCCGTGGAAGGGCGCAGCGCCTGCTCGGACGGATGACAGATCGACGCGCAGGAGCCTGAGGGTCTCGGCGTAGATGATGTTGAGGCAGCTGCCCCCATCCATCAGGACCTTGGTGAGCCTGATGTCGCCGATGACGGGATCGACGACGAGCGGGTACTTCCCCGGGCTCGGCACGTGGTCGGGGTGGTCATCCTGGTCGAAGGTGATGGGCTTGTCGGACCAGTCTAGGTAGACTGGCGCCGCCACCTTCACCGAGCAGACCTCCCGACGCTCCTGCTTACGATGCCGAGCCGAGGCATTCGCCGCATGCCCTCCGTAGATCATGAAGCAGTCGCGGACCTCGGGGAACTCTCCTGCTTGGTGATCTTCCTTTTTGCCGTCGTCGCGGGCCCTGTCACCCTCCGCGGGTGGCCCGGCCCGGTGGAAGTGGCGCCGAAGCATGACGCACTCCTCGAGGGTGTGCTTGACGGGCCCCTGATGGTAGGGGCACGTTTCCTTGAGTGCCTTGTCGAAGAGGTTGGCGCCTCCGGGGGGCTTCCGAGGGTTCTTGTACTCGGCGGCGGCGACAAGGTCCGTGCTGGCGGCGTCGCGTTTCGCTTGCGACTTCCTCCTGCCTTTCTTCTTGGCGCCGAGCGGAGTAGACGCCTCGAGAGCATCTTCCGACGGGCGGCCCTGGGGCTGCTTGTCCTTTCGGAAGATGGCCTCGACCGCCTCCTGACCAGAGGCGAACTTGGTGGCGATGTCCATCAGCTCGCTCGCCCTGGTGGGGGTCTTGCAACCCAACTTGCTCACCAGGTCACGGCAGGTGGTGCCGGCAAGGAATGCACCGATGACATCGGAGTCGGTGATGTTGGGCAGCTCGGTGCGCTGCTTCGAGAATCGCCGGATGTAGTCCCGAAGGGACTCTCCCGGCTGTTGCCGACAGCTTCGGAGGTCCCAGGAATTCCCGGGGCGCACGTACGTGCCCTGGAAGTTGCCGGCGAAAGCCTGGACCAGATCTTCCCAGTTGGAAATCTGCCCCGGAGGCAGGTGCTCCAACCAAGCGCGAGCGGTATCGGAGAGGAACAGGGGGAGGTTGCGGATGATGAGGTTGTCGTCGTCCGTCCCACCCAGTTGACAGGCCAGGCGGTAGTCCGCAAGCCACAATTCCGGTCTCGTTTCCCCTGAGTACTTTGTGATAGTAGTCGGGGGTCGGAATCGGGGCGGAAACGGCGCCCGCCGAATGGCCCGGCTAAAGACCTGCGGACCGGGTGGTTCGGGCGAGGGACTCCGATCCTCCCCGCTGTCGTAGCGTCCCCCACGCCTGGGGTGATAACCTCGGCACACCCTTTCGTCGAGGCGGGCCCGACGGTCACGATGAGGGTGGTCGTCACCGAGGTGGCCCGGGGCCGCAGGCGCGGTATTGCGCGTGCGCCCGGTGTAGACCGAGGCTTCCCGCATGAGTCGGGAAGTCGCGGCACGAGGTTCCGAGGGGTACCCCTGCCTTCGGGAGGCAGAGCTCTCGGCCCGCCGGGCCGCAGCGCCTTCCAGGAGATGCTTGAGCTCTCCCTGGATTCGCCGACCCTCGGTGGTTGATGACTCCGGCATCGCGCGGATGAGCATTGCTGCGGTGGCCAGGTCCTGACCGGTTCCGCCGGATGCGGGTGGTGGTCTGTCCCTGGCATCGTTGGCGATGCGGTGCTGGAGACCTTGGGGCAGGTGACATATTCCTCCGGCCGGGGGCTGGCTCGCCCATACCTGCCCGACGTTCCGGCGGATTGCCTCGAGCGCTCCTGCTCCCTCATCGAGCCCGGCCTGCGCCCCGCGGACTTGCTCGAGCTGTGGGTCGTGACCCCCCGCCGGAACGGGGACCACAGCTAGCTCCCGCGGGATGTCGGCGCGAGGCGCTGGCCTAGGGGGATCACCATCCTCCGGCATGCCGAGACAGCTGCCTCTGGAGGGATCCCCTAGCTCGACGTGGAAACATTCGCGGCTCGGGCCGCAGTCCCTGTCGTCAAGGCTGCGGCTGCCATCGGAACAGTCGGAGAGGCAGTAGTTGCATGCGGTCATGAAGTCCCGCATGGCACTGGGGTTGCCAGATCCAGAGAAATCCCAGCAGATGCTGGGGTCGTCATCTTCCTCGGACCCAGAGGGTCCGTAGGTCGAGACACCCGTCAATCGGTCCCAAGGCGACCGCACACGAAACCCCAGAGAGGTTGCACTCGCCTCAACGTGAGCGCCCGCCAAAGCGAGGTCGCCAGGCGGGTTGAGGCCGAGTCGAAATGACAAAGAATGGGAATCAGCCGGTACCTTTTGGTCGACGGGGAGCGACGAGGTCACGTCGGGGGCTGATCGCGCCGTTGTCCTGGGGGCGAGGGCGACGTCCTGCAGGCCCTCCGTGAGCGCGCTGGCGTCGTCCACTTGCTCGGGATCGGCGTGTCGCGGGGGGACGGCGCTCGCCTTCGCCTCAAACGCGTGGGTGATGCCCGACGCGTCCTCCGTTGGGGCGCTGGGGATGTCGATTTGCTCGACAGCCGACTGAGCGCAGCCTCCCGCTCGGCCTTGGTTGCCCCGCCTCCTCCTCCGATGGCGAGGGAGAGGATGGGGTGAGCTCGAAAGTTGTCCTTCCCCCACGCGGGAAAGACGTCGTCGATTCCGCCGCCGGCGGGTGGGCTGTCCGCCACCATTGTCGCTGTCGCGCGGCGGTGGAAGGAGTATCATGTCGTAGCTGCCGTCGATGGACATGAACTCGAGACTCCCGAAATGGAGCACCGTCCCGGGTTGAAGAGGTCGTTGGAGACTGCCCATCTGGAGCTTGACGGGAAACTACTCGTCAACACGCAGCAGGCCCCTACCTGGCGCACCAACTGTCGGCGTTCCGAGACCGGGGGGTCCCCGAGCCGACGAGTGAGTGTGCCGCGTGCCCCAGCCCAGATGGGTCGAGCGCGTGGGCGAGCGCGAAGGGGGGAGAGAGAGCGAGAGCGAGGTGGCCGGAGCCGGGTCGTGAGGGAGTCGGAGATTCCCGCGGCCTTCGTGTTCGTCCCGCGCCCAGGTCGGGTGCGCTTGCAGTAGGGGGTTACAAGCGTCCGCGCGGGTGAGGGGAGCGAGCGGCCCCGAGAGAGCGCCTGCCCCTGCCCTTCGTTCCCGCGAGGCCAACCTTCTCTAAGAAGGCCCTGGTCCTTCCTTTTATAGGCGTAAGGAGAGGATCCAGGTGTACAAATGGGGGTGTAGCAAGGTGCTACGTGTCTAGCGGGGGAGAGCTAGTACCCTAAGTACATGCCAAGGTGGCAGCCGGAGAGATCTTGGCACCCGGCTAGTGTGGCGTCGTGGCTGTCGGAGAAGCAATGGAGCTTGGCGGAGGGACAGCTGTCGGAGTGGTTGGGCCCTTGCTGACGTCCCCCTGCTTTCGTAAGAGAGCTGAGAGCCGCCGTCGTCATGGGTCCAGCGGGGTGCCATCATTGCCTATCTGGCGGGGCTAGCCAGATGGGACGTCGGTCCTGTTCCCTGCGGCCCGAGTCGGCTCGGGGTAGGGTGATGATGGCGCTTCCTGTCGACGTGGCGGACTTGTGCCCTAGGTCGGGCGACGTGGAGGCTCCTCCGAGGCCGAGGTCGAATCTGTCCTGCATGGCCGAGGCCGAACCTGAGCTCCCGGGTCGGGCGAGGCGGAGGTCGTTCGGCAGAGGTCGGGGTAGAGTCCGAGCCCTGGGTCGGGCGAAGCGGAGTTCGTCGTCTTCCGGGGCCTTAGCCCGAGTCCGAGCCCTGGGTCGGGCGGAGCAGAGTTCGCCGTCTTCCGGGGCCTTAGCCCAAGTCCGAGCCCTGGGTTGGGCGGAGCGGAGTTCACCGTCTTCCGGGGCCTTAGCCCGAGTCCGAGCCCTGGGTCGGGCGGAGCGGAGTTCGCTGTAACACCCCTGGTGTTACTATAACTAAAACCTGAGCATGGCATCATGAGCATGGACATTGCATATGTTTGACACACCTAGAGTGCATTCACTAGGCAAAAATTTCAAACAAGTTGTATTGTTACAAAGTTTTACAAATAGGACCCTGGTTTAAGGACTTAACCCTAAGTAGTGGTTAAAGGGGTAAAACTTAACCCCAGTTGAGAAAACCTAAAGGCTTTAGGGTAAAAGTCATAAGATGACCCCAACAATAAAGTTGAATCACATTTATACCCCTGGAATACCAGAAACCCTAATTAGAACCCTGGGAAACCCTAAAACCAAACCCTAGGGACCTAAGTGCAAAATTAGTCCACTTTTGGGCTAAAGTGCAAAAACCAAGTCAAACAAGTGTTTCAAGTCTATTGGATCACAAAAATGTGGACTTGAAAGCAAAACCCTAAGTTTTGGACCTAAATGCAAAATAGGCCTCATATGAGTTTATTCTAAGTCTGAAAAATCAGTGAATGGGCTCAACTTTGGAGCTTTGTAACTTGCAAAGTATAGGGTTTTTGCCCTAGGTAACCACATCAAAGTTGAAGCCTAATCATAGGAGAACAACTTTGCTGAAGGGTGCAAGCATAGTTGTTATGAGAAATTTGGAGAAAAACCCCATCAAAGTTTGGCTGTCAGACTGTTGAAGCTGAATTTCAGAATTGCAGTGTTATGAGATGGACTTTGAGCTCAAATCTAGGTATGATCCAGTGCTCAAATGTGTTCAAGTTCTATAGTTGGATTGTAGCTGGTTTGTAGCTCTAAAACTTTACTACAGAGAGTTAGCTTAGTTTTCACACAAAAATTTAAGAAAAACGGACTCTAAGTTGGTCTGTCAGGTGCACTGAAGGGATGTTCTGATGGTACAGTGCCCTGAGTAGATCAGATCGCCAGCGCTACAAGTCCTCACCGCCGGCGACCTCCCCGCGTCAAAATTCGCGCCGCCGCCGCGGGATTCGTGCACGGTGAGGGAACGGATAACGTCGGAGTTGATAGGCGCATACGTGGCACCATTCCCTGAGCCCGGCCGAGGTTACTCACCGGCGGCCGCCGTGACTCAGTGAAATTCGCCGCGGTGGCGCGCATGCCGTAGTTCTCTCTTCCTGTACCTTTTACCGACGTGGTCGACATGCCATAGTGATGCTCTTCTCGGCCGCGAGGTGACCACTGGGTCGGCGCAGCTATAAATAGCCATGCTCCACGGCGGGGTATGAGCATCGCGTACACCGTCGGTTGAACCGAAGCTGAAATTCGTGCTGCCTCTGCCCCCTCCTCCCAAATTGGTTGTGCGCAGCGAAACTATAACCCCTTATAGCCGTATAGCCCAAAGCCCTGCCCTCAATTCCACTCGTGAACGCCGCAGCGCCATTTTCCCCTAAATCGGTCCGCCGTCCCGTGAAGAACAGCCCGTTCGTGGCCACACCGCTCTGGTAAGGATCTGCCCAAATTGAGTGTTGTTCCTGCAACTCCATAAGCTTGTGATGCTCACCGACCCGTTAAATCGAACTAGACCACTCCCAATCCACGGGAACGTATACTCCTGTGCTCGGGTTCCGCCGTGCACATGGACAAGCCGTTCTCAGGGTGCTCGTGCCAAATTGTTAGGTGTCCCGAGGTCCCTGGTAGTCGCTAATGCCTCCCCGGTAGTTTGCCGTAGCCGTCGTCGCCGGCCATGGCCGGTACAGACCTCGTCCATGACGCTCGACCAGCGCGCCGCGGTCGGGGAGTCGGTTGGGGAAGAAATAGAAACCGGAGGACGTTTCGGTAAGTTGTCAGTGACCTGTTACAACAGTACGATGAACTTGGTTCTAAATTTGCAAAACCCCGAGGACCCCCGTGCAAGTCTGCCCCGCGGGCGCGGGCGCGCGCGCGAAACCGCTTGGGCCTGGGCCGCTGGATTTGAAATCAGCCCAGTACTGTTTATCGTTTCCTCTTTTCTTTTTCAGTGGAACTTTAGAAATGTGTAGAAAAATGTAGAAAAATGCTAAAATTATGAGACCAATTTTCCTAGGTTTGTTATTTTCCATAGAATTTATTAAAAATAGTTTCATGATTTTTAGATCAAATAGGGAATTTTAGGGTATTTAAAATAGCCTCAACCTATGGTTCTAGATTTTTAGAAAATAAATAATAAGTCCAAAATTTCCCAAACTTTTTATGTGAGCTTTTCACAGTATTTAGAAGCCATGGGTAGAGTTTGGTTTGATTTGGGCCTTGTGTGATCACTAAACCCAAAACCACCCCCCCCTGCTCCATGAACTCCTTAGTCAGGTAAGACTTGCTGAGTAATTCCATACTCAGGGTTTATCCCTTTGTTGTTTTTAGGTGGGGAAGTAGCAGACTTCTGCTGCTTCTGTGCTAAGGTGGTTCCCAACGAAGAGAAACAGGAATGAAGTGCGGGAGGACTCAGTCCTCCACTTAAGATCTTTTGTTTTTAGTTCTTCGGGAGAAGTTGTGTCTCCCTGGTTTGTATAATTAATACTTTTATGCACTCGTTTTTAAAACTGGTCTGTAATAACTTAACTTGAGCTTACTTTGGAAATAAATGTAAGATTATGTAATCGCTTCCGCATATCTTTATCTCCGATAATCTGTAATGTCTGCAAGACGGGTGAAACGTTCCTGGTGAGGTAAGGAAAGATACCGAGCTTGTCAAGTAACTTAGGAACATCTACAGGGTGTCTGATGTCTGTTAGACAAGGACAACTGTAGGTGGGCCTGATTACTTGGGAGGTTCCGTCACAGCTGGTATCGGAGCGTAGCCCTTCTTTGCAGATATTCCAGGGCATCTTCAAAAGATTTTCAAAAGTCTTACCTAAAGATTCTTTTCTCTTCTTACCTAAGTATTCTGAAGAGTTTATATTAAAGACCAGTTAGGAAGAGTGCAACGTATAGAAGGTTGAATCAACCAGGGTTGATTCTGTACTTACTCATGCATCATGTTAAGAATTTTACTAATAAATTTCCCCCTTTAGAAAATGCCGCCGCGCACAAGAAAGACTGCGCGTAAGTCGACCGGACCTCTTGGAGTGCCTCGACATCAGCTTGCTCCGAGAGATGTAGATAGTAGTAGCGGGAGCAATGATCCTATAGGGGATCTAGAAGCAGAAGTAAGCAGGCTCCAATTGGAACTCCGCCGCAGGACAGCTATATGGATTGGAGATGGTGACCGTATAAATGAGTTACGAGCAGACGTTCGCCATCTGCAAGACCAGCTGGCCGATCGGGATTTGGCACTCGATTGGGCTGTACAATCACGTTCACGGGCATGGGCCAAGGAGGCAAGGGCTCAGGCCCGAGTTAGAGAACTCAGCTCCGCGGTGGACGACTTGCAGGTGTACTGCAATACACTCCATGAAGAAGTCCATATGCTCTACTCGCAACTACACCCTAATGAGCCTACACCGCCTGCTGAGGCGGAAGCCGGACCTTCTCACGTCGCGGGACGCGCGATGGGTGGGGAATTAGACTTGTATGAACCCCCTCCTTCTTTAAGGTTGGTGGACGTCTGGACTCCCACACCCGATGAGGAAGCCGCCAAAAGCGATGGGAAACAGGACTAGTGGTGTAATAAGAGTAGAGTAGTGTATTGTAGGGAGTAGTGTATTGTAGAGTGTACTGTTATAGTAGGGTGTACGGTTGTATAATAGGTTAAGCTTTTGCAAAATGGGTAATGTATCCTGTTGTGTAATGTCGAGTCTGTACCATTACTCTTTACAGTAATGTAAAACGGAAGGTTTCTTTGGCGCATTATGTTTATTCAAATGTTTTTGCCTCAGATGCTGACCCGTACTCGAGGACAGGATGCAGCTGGAACATCCGGGGGTGGGGATGCTACCCCGAATCCACCTCCCGTTCCACCCACGCTTGCCGAGGCAATCGCTGCCTTGGTAAACGCTACAGCCGATAATACCCGCTTCCTGAGGGAGATGGCGGGTCAGCAACAGCTTCAGCAACAAGCAGGAAGAGGATTTCAACAGGGTCCCCGTGAGACCACTTATCTGGATTTCTCAGAGACTCGTCCGCCTCTCTTCGTCAAAGCTGAAGATCCGCTCGAAGCTGATGAATGGATAAGGGTCATAGAACAGAAATTTGGCCTTCTTCGCTGCTCAGAAACCCAGAAGCCACTATTTGCGGCACAACAACTTCGAGGCCCTGCCAGCACTTGGTGGGGGAATTTTGTGGCCATCCAGCCGGATAATCATCAAATTACATGGAATGAGTTCAAAGCAGCATTCCGCGAGCATTATATTCCTGAGGGAGTGCTGCACATGAAGCAAGAAGAGTTTATGAAATTGAAACAAGGGGGAGATACTGTGAACCAGTACCTTAACAAGTTCAATCACCTGTCTCAGTACGCAATTGATCAGGTGAACACAGATTTGAAAAAGAAGAATTGTTTTATGAGGGGTCTGAACGACCGGATGCAGCGGAAAATGGCTGCATGTATAGATCTTACTTATGGAAAGGCTGTCAGCACAGCCCTATCTGTGGAGGCCAAGTATGCAACTTCTGGGAAAAGTAAGGGGTTCAGTGGTGATCGGCCTAATCAGGGCCCTGTAAAGAGGCAACGGTTCATTCTCCGGCCCTCTAACCAGAACCGTTCAAGTGCACCACCTTTCCCTTTCAAGCAGCCTATAATTATTCGTCCCAACAAAGCTCCCATTGTCCAAGGTCAGCCGGGTGCCCCAGGCACTCGATTCCCTGCACTGCCAAGTTCTGCAACTGGATGTTTTAACTGTGGCAAATCGGGGCACTTTATTAAAGATTGTCCCTATCCTCGGCAAAATCAGGCCAATAATCAGCAAGGATCGGGAAGTTCTGCTCCAGGCAAGGGAAATACTTCGGGCAAGAATACCAAGAAAACGGGGCGAGTATATTATACACAAGTGGCTACGACACCGGAGGGAGAGCCGGTGATGATGGGTACGTTCCCTGTGGCCAGCCACCCTGCAGTAATTCTTTTTGATTCTGGTGCTTCGCATACCTTCATTAGCAAGACATTTGTGGAGCAACATCACATTACATGTCATGAATCAAAAGAGGGTTTTAAAATTCATTCACCTGGGGGATACATTTTTACTAAAGAAGTGGCCTATGGAGTGCCAGTAACTATGGCCGAACGGAACTTTCCTGCTAACATGATTGTTCTAAGAGGCCAGGATATAGATGTAATTTTGGGGATGAATTGGTTAACCCAACACAAGGCAGTACTCAACACTGAACTCAGAACCGTCAGGTTGAGTTATAATCAAGAAGAAATTCTCTTATCTCTCCCCAAGACCAATCCAGCCAAAGCTTCTGGTAGAATCTTTGAAGCCATTGTACCGGAGATCAAGAACATTCCGGTAGTATGTGAGTTTCCAGATGTGTTTCCGGAAGATTTGCCTGGACTGCCCCCAGAAAGAGATGTAGAATTTGTAATTGAGCTAAAACCCGGTACGGCTCCCATTTCCCGAAGATCGTACCGTATGCCCCCTAATGAATTAGCAGAATTGAAGATTCAATTGCAAGATCTGCTGAATAAAGGATTTATCCGGCCAAGCTCGTCTCCTTGGGGTTGTCCCGCCATCTTTGTGAAGAAGAAGGATCAAACCTTGCGAATGTGTGTGGACTATCGGCCCCTAAATGAGGTCACCATTAAGAATAAGTACCCTCTTCCAAGGATCGACATCTTATTTGATCAACTGACTGGGGCGAGGGTATTTTCCAAAATTGATCTCAGGTCGGGCTATCATCAAATCCGTATTCGGCCCGAGGATATACCGAAGACCGCATTCACTACGCGGTATGGATTATTTGAATATCTAGTAATGTCTTTCGGGCTCACCAATGCTCCTGCCCACTTCACCTATTTAATGAACTCGGTGTTCATGCCCGAGTTAGACAAGTTCGTGGTGGTCTTCATCGATGATATTTTGATATATTCTAAAAATGAAGAGGAGCATGCTCAGCACTTACGGATTGTATTGACGCGCCTGAGGGAACATCAGCTGTATGCCAAGTTCAGTAAATGCGCGTTTTGGCTGGAAGAAATTCAATTTCTGGGGCACGTGCTATCAGCCAAAGGGATTGCGGTAGATCCTAGCAAGGTCAAGGATATTCTGGAATGGAAACCTCCAACGACTGTTCACCAAGTCCGGAGTTTTCTTGGACTCGCGGGATATTATCGCAGATTCATACCTGATTTTTCTAAGCTTGTGAAGCCAATCACAAGTTTATTGAAGAATGATACTAAGTTCAATTGGACTTCTAAATGTAATGAAGCCTTTGAGGGATTGAAGACACTATTGACCACTGCTCCGGTATTAGCTCAACCGGACATCACTAAACCTTTTGATGTATACTGTGATGCGTCAGGCAGTGGACTCGGCTGTGTGCTAATGCAAGAAGGCCGAGTAATTGCGTATGCTTCAAGGCAGTTACGCCGACATGAAGAGCATTATCCAACACATGATCTCGAGCTAGCTGCTGTGGTTCATGCCCTGAAAATATGGCGTCACTATTTACTGGGAAATATCTGCCACATATATACAGATCATAAGAGTTTGAAGTATATATTTACCCAGTCAGAGTTGAACATGAGGCAAAGGCAATGGCTTGAGCTTATTAAAGATTATGAACTGGAAATCCATTATCACCCAGGCAAGGCCAATGTGGTGGCAGATGCCTTGAGTCGCAAGACTTCCTGCCACTGTATTATGGTGAAGACCTCCGAAAACACTTTGTGTCAAGACATGGAAAGGTTAAACCTGGGGATAATCCAGCAAGGGACTCTGAATCAACTAAAGCTTGAGTCAACCATTTTGCAAAGGATAATTGATGCTCAAAGGGATAATCAGGGTATGAAGCATATCCGAGAGAAGATCAGGGCTGGAACAGCCCAATGTTTCAAGGAAGATAATCAAGGTGTGTTATGGTTCAACAACCGCATAGTAGTGCCGAAGAATGAAGAGCTCCGCCAGCAAATCTTAGATGAGGCGCATCTTAGTCGCTATTCCATTCATCCGGGAAGCACTAAGATGTATCATGATCTGAAACAACATTACTGGTGGACGAAGATGAAGATTGAGATTGCACGCTATGTGGCTAAGTGCGACACTTGCAGACGTGTCAAAGCCATACACCTGAAAACTGCTGGTCCATTGCAATCCTTGCCAATCCCAACATGGAAATGGGAAGACATCAGCATGGACTTCATTGTGGGATTACCCAGGACCGCACAAGGATATGACTCTATTTGGGTTATCATTGATCGACTCACAAAGATCGCCCACTTCCTCCCAGTCAAAATGAAATATCCTGTCATTACCTATGCGGAGTTATACATTGCCCGTATTCTCAGTTTGCATGGTGTTCCAAGGACCATAGTGTCGGATCGTGGACCTCAATTTGTAGCCAAGTTTTGGGAAGCACTTCACCAATCTTTGGGTACTAAGTTACTCCACAGTTCAGCCTACCATCCCCAAACCAGTGGACAGACTGAGAGAGTGAACCAAATACTTGAAGATATGTTGCGGGCATGTGTCCTGGATTTCTCGCAAAAATGGGATGAATGTTTGCCCTTGGCGGAGTTTTCATACAATAACAGTTATCAGGAAAGTATCAAGATGGCACCTTTCGAAGCTTTATATGGGCGACGGTGTCGAACTCCGCTAAATTGGTCTGAACCTGGTGAAAGGTATTTCTTTAGGCCTGATATGGTAAAAGAAACCGAACAAAAGGTTCAGAAAGTAGTACATAATATGAAAAAGGCACAGGCTCGTCAGAAAAGTTATGCAGACAAACGGCGAATGCCCTTATACTTCTTGGAAGGAGACTACGTCTACTTAAAGGTTTCACCTATGAAAGGCGTATCGCGTTTTGGGATTAAAGGAAAACTTGCACCAAGGTACATTGGTCCATTCCCTATTCTTCAAAGATATGGGCCAGTAGCGTATCAACTTCAGCTCCCCGAAACATTGTCTGCCGTGCATAATGTGTTCCACGTGTCACAATTGAAGAAGTGTCTTCGGGTTCCCGATCGAACCGTTGAAGTGACTGATGTTGTCCTGGAACCAGATTTAACGTACTCGGAACATCCTATTCGAGTTCTGGATCAAAAGGACAGGGTTACCCGGAGAAGGACTCTCAAGTTTTATAAGATACAGTGGAACCAGCATTCGGAAGATGAGGCTACATGGGAAACCCAAGATTTCTTAGATAAGAATTTCCCAGGCTTTCTAGCCTCTTGTAAATTGTAAAGTTTGTATAACTATGTAATAAAGGAATGAACCCCCACACCACCCCTGCCTTGTACCAGAAATCAGGAAATAAAAACATGACACATTTCCTTTTCCATTACTCACCCTAGGACTTTAAATCTCGGGACGAGATTCTTTTATGGGGGGAAGGATGTAACACCCCTGGTGTTACTATAACTAAAACCTGAGCATGGCATCATGAGCATGGACATTGCATATGTTTGACACACCTAGAGTGCATTCACTAGGCAAAAATTTCAAACAAGTTGTATTGTTACAAAGTTTTACAAATAGGACCCTGGTTTAAGGACTTAACCCTAAGTAGTGGTTAAAGGGGTAAAACTTAACCCCAGTTGAGAAAACCTAAAGGCTTTAGGGTAAAAGTCATAAGATGACCCCAACAATAAAGTTGAATCACATTTATACCCCTGGAATACCAGAAACCCTAATTAGAACCCTGGGAAACCCTAAAACCAAACCCTAGGGACCTAAGTGCAAAATTAGTCCACTTTTGGGCTAAAGTGCAAAAACCAAGTCAAACAAGTGTTTCAAGTCTATTGGATCACAAAAATGTGGACTTGAAAGCAAAACCCTAAGTTTTGGACCTAAATGCAAAATAGGCCTCATATGAGTTTATTCTAAGTCTGAAAAATCAGTGAATGGGCTCAACTTTGGAGCTTTGTAAGTTGCAAAGTATAGGGTTTTTGCCCTAGGTCACCACATCAAAGTTGAAGCCTAATCATAGGAGAACAACTTTGCTGAAGGGTGCAAGCATAGTTGTTATGAGAAATTTGGAGAAAAACCCCATCAAAGTTTGGCTGTCAGACTGTTGAAGCTGAATTTCAGAATTGCAGTGTTATGAGATGGACTTTGAGCTCAAATCTAGGTATGATCCAGTGCTCAAATGTGTTCAAGTTCTATAGTTGGATTGTAGCTGGTTTGTAGCTCTAAAACTTTACTACAGAGAGTTAGCTTAGTTTTCACACAAAAATTTAAGAAAAACGGACTCTAAGTTGGTCTGTCAGGTGCACTGAAGGGATGTTCTGATGGTACAGTGCCCTGAGTAGATCAGATCGCCAGCGCTACAAGTCCTCACCGCCGGCGACCTCCCCGCGTCAAAATTCGCGCCGCCGCCGCGGGATTCGTGCACGGTGAGGGAACGGATAACGTCGGAGTTGATAGGCGCATACGTGGCACCATTCCCTGAGCCCGGCCGAGGTTACTCACCGGCGGCCGCCGTGACTCAGTGAAATTCGCCGCGGTGGCGCGCATGCCGTAGTTCTCTCTTCCTGTACCTTTTACCGACGTGGTCGACATGCCATAGTGATGCTCTTCTCGGCCGCGAGGTGACCACTGGGTCGGCGCAGCTATAAATAGCCATGCTCCACGGCGGGGTATGAGCATCGCGTACACCGTCGGTTGAACCGAAGCTGAAATTCGTGCTGCCTCTGCCCCCTCCTCCCAAATTGGTTGTGCGCAGCGAAACTATAACCCCTTATAGCCGTATAGCCCAAAGCCCTGCCCTCAATTCCACTCGTGAACGCCGCAGCGCCATTTTCCCCTAAATCGGTCCGCCGTCCCGTGAAGAACAGCCCGTTCGTGGCCACACCGCTCTGGTAAGGATCTGCCCAAATTGAGTGTTGTTCCTGCAACTCCATAAGCTTGTGATGCTCACCGACCCGTTAAATCGAACTAGACCACTCCCAATCCACGGGAACGTATACTCCTGTGCTCGGGTTCCGCCGTGCACATGGACAAGCCGTTCTCAGGGTGCTCGTGCCAAATTGTTAGGTGTCCCGAGGTCCCTGGTAGTCGCTAATGCCTCCCCGGTAGTTTGCCGTAGCCGTCGTCGCCGGCCATGGCCGGTACAGACCTCGTCCATGACGCTCGACCAGCGCGCCGCGGTCGGGGAGTCGGTTGGGGAAGAAATAGAAACCGGAGGACGTTTCGGTAAGTTGTCAGTGACCTGTTACAACAGTACGATGAACTTGGTTCTAAATTTGCAAAACCCCGAGGACCCCCGTGCAAGTCTGCCCCGCGGGCGCGGGCGCGCGCGCGAAACCGCTTGGGCCTGGGCCGCTGGATTTGAAATCAGCCCAGTACTGTTTATCGTTTCCTCTTTTCTTTTTCAGTGGAACTTTAGAAATGTGTAGAAAAATGTAGAAAAATGCTAAAATTATGAGACCAATTTTCCTAGGTTTGTTATTTTCCATAGAATTTATTAAAAATAGTTTCATGATTTTTAGATCAAATAGGGAATTTTAGGGTATTTAAAATAGCCTCAACCTATGGTTCTAGATTTTTAGAAAATAAATAATAAGTCCAAAATTTCCCAAACTTTTTATGTGAGCTTTTCACAGTATTTAGAAGCCATGGGTAGAGTTTGGTTTGATTTGGGCCTTGTGTGATCACTAAACCCAAAACCACCCCCCCTGCTCCATGAACTCCTTTACTAACTCCGGAAACCCTAAGTTCCCGGAACTCTGTGAAGGAAAGTTGTATTCAAGATATAACTAATAAATTTATATTACCTTTGCATCCTCATGAGCATTCCATGACATCCATTCTTATACATGTATATGATTAGAGCAAGAAGAAGAAGAAGAAGTTATTGAAGAGGGGATACCACCCACCTCTGATCCTCAGGCAGATAACTGCTTCTATTTTGACATCTGTGGATCCGAGCCAGAACCATCTGATAACAAAGGCAAGCCCCGGTGCATTTGCCACTTACCTTGATGTTTTTAAAATCTTTCTCACTTACTTGCTGCATTAGGTGATAGGAGTTGATTGATTAAACAATTCCTGCATTGCCTTCCTTGATTTTGATCACCCTCCTTGAAATCCTGCTTTTACAAAAAGGTTTTACTTTGCTTAGTATTGCTTTAGAAAAACAAAAGGATTTGTTTTACAAAAGATGTTTGGCAAAGTGGGAGGGATGTTTTTGAAAATAAAACTTGATGGTGGATCCATCACGGCCGTGATGGATTCAACATCAGAAAAGATGTACCTCTGTCAGGTACCAAGTTTTTGGGTTAAAAAGATTAAGCTGAGACCGGGCGGGTGACTTGCACGAGAAGAGAGTCTCGGTGTAGTGTCTCCGTCTGAGTCGATTAAGGACCGTCTCGATGTAGGCTTGATGATCGAGGACCCTTTAGCTGGTCACATGCCTCGTCATGGGTAAGCCTTGCCTCGGGTAGACTAAGGCCGGAATAAGATAACACGAAATGGGAGTGGAGCGGTGGCGAGAGTAGCGTGTACCCTCCGTGGCAAGAGGCTGGACGGTGGTGTATCTGTGCTCTCGGTTTGCGTGAACCTGATCCGGTCTTAAGAACCCCGGTGGCGGGTTGACATATGCAAGGGTTAAGTGCTACATATGCCGTGTGATTGGAGATCCTCAGCTGAGTATAATCGATTCGGATCGCCGTACCTTCGCGGTTATGAAGACTTGGTCACTGCCCTACACGTAGCATTCCACTAAAGATGATGGGTTTTTGGATAAGAAATTGGCTAGTGCAGGACCAGTGATTGAACTAGGGTAGAAAGAACTCTAGTACAGGTAATTTTACCTAACTTGACAAATAAAACTGGATTTTTAAGGATCCACTTTAGTAAGCATTTCTGCAAGACAGAGTCTTTGACTATTGAGAAGCCTTACCTTGACTCCCATATATCCAGCATACCCTTGAGAGTCTTTTCCTTAGTCGGGTAAGACTTGCTGAGTAATTCCATACTCAGGGTTTATCCCTTTGTTGTTTTTAGGTGGGGAAGTAGCAGACTTCTGCTGCTTCTGTGCTAAGGTGGTTCCCAACGAAGAGAAACAGGAATGAAGTGCGGGAGGACTCAGTCCTCCACTTAAGATCTTTTGTTTTTAGTTCTTCGGGAGAAGTTGTGTCTCCCTGGTTTGTATAATTAATACTTTTATGCACTCGTTTTTAAAACTGGTCTGTAATAACTTAACTTGAGCTTACTTTGGAAATAAATGTAAGATTATGTAATCGCTTCCGCATATCTTTATCTCCGATAATCTGTAATGTCTGCAAGACGGGTGAAACGTTCCTGGTGAGGTAAGGAAAGATACCGAGCTTGTCAAGTAACTTAGGAACATCTACAGGGTGTCTGATGTCTGTTAGACAAGGACAACTGTAGGTGGGCCTGATTACTTGGGAGGTTCCGTCACATTCGCCGTCTTCCGGGGCCTTAGCCCGAGTCCGAGCCCTGGGTCGGGCGGAGCGGAGTTCGCCGTCTTCCGGGGCCTTAGCCCGAGTCCGAGCCCTGGGTCGGGCGGAGCGGAGTTCGCCGTCTTCCGGGGCCTCAGCCCGAGTCCGAGCCCTGGGTCGGGCAGTGCTTCCTCTGGCGCTTTTGGCCAAGCCTGGCTGCCCGTCAGTCTTACCTTTTGCGTTAAAGACCCCAGTGACTTGGTCGGTCGGCGTGGTGATTTAGTCAGGGTTACTTCTTATCGAAGGCAAGGCCTCGGGCGAGCCGGAGATGCGTCTGCCGTGAAAGAGGAGGCCTCGGGCGAGACGGAAACATCTTAGGGTCGGCTGCCCTTGCCCGAGGCTAGGCTCGGGCGTGGCGTGATCGAGTCGCTCGTATGGACTGATCCCTGACTTAATCAAACCCATCAGGCCTCTGCAGCTTTATGCTGATGGGGGTTACCAGCTGAGAATTAGGCGTCTTGAGGGTACCCCTAATTATGGTCCCCGACACTGGTGTTAAGAAAAATTAGAGAGGTACTTAACCACTCCCTAGCCTGTTTAAAAATAATACACCCCTCAGTACACCAAATTAAGAAAGGGTTTACCATTTAAACTCATTTTGGCTCAAAGTTAAAGAAAATAGAAAACGGAGTTTAAAATAAGAACCAGGGGCAACCACATTTTTGCTAGCTCACTTATTTAACATAGTTCACTGGAAAATTTTGTTAGACCTTCTGTTAGTACAAAAGAAATGCACTTCCTTTTATTTCATGAAAACAATGAAAATTTAGAAAAACCTTAGAAAAATAATCCTGAGGAGAACCCACTCCAAACCTTAAGATAACAAATAATATGTAAGTATGAATCTAGAAAAAATATAAGTTCTGTTGTTTGACATTTTTCAAATAACAAGTTAGTTATAACTACCTTTTTGGCATTAAACTTTAGAAAATCACAACTAAATATCCAGTAGGTCTTTTTCTGTGGTTTTCAACACAAAGACCTATTATCCCCTAGGAATCTTGGCAAAAATAAATGTTGACCCAGAAACCTCACAGAAATTAGAGCTATAGTGTAAGGTGTCCTTTTACCCTTACTTTTGTTAATTTTGCACAAGGAGCATCTGAATTAATTTCAACCTCAAATTTTTAGAATAACCCACAGAGGTCAATGTTTACCCACTGTAATTTTTATAATATTTTTGGAAAATGTTAACTTGCCATGAAAGCGTAAAGGCACTCACTAAGACGCATGATTGAAATTAAAATAAGAAATTTGGAAAGAATAGTGAGGGGCAACCTTAAATCTTCCAAGAGCAAAAACAAACCTCTAAAGGATGATTGAAATTTTAAGTTTATTTCAAAATCTCTAAGAATGAAGGTATAAAACCCTCAAGGATAACCAAAGGAAACCCTAGAGTACCGCTAAATTTAGTATTGTTTTACTATGCATAGCGTTTACAAATTATCATATCATTAATATGCATATATCTTATTCATTGCATTCGATAGACTGTAATCTCGCTGACGGGGAATACATCCTCGTTCCGGAGCAAGGAGTTGCTCTGGAGGTAGTCTAGGAGCCAGCACCAGAGTCTGCCATCGAGGATCTGCCTACCCCAGCTTTGGAAGGCAAGCCCCGGTTCTATGCATAACCAATTTTATATGCTATTTTACTGCACTTAATGTTTGTAGGCTTGTACTGTGCACTTAAGTGTAGGAGTTGACTGAAAACTTAGTTGCATGAACTCAGGTTTCCCTTTGTGATGGATACTAGTATGCTAGGTCGAGTAGCTGCTTTGCTAATTAGGGATCTCGGTAGAAGTCGAGTGATTTTTCTACCACTCGTGCGAGGTCAGGAATTTGCTTGTATCCATTTATATATCGTATTGATGATGGTCTGTGGATGATGGTCCATGGGGATGCGTTGTCTACGAGACGGAAATGGGAATAAGGATTAAGGTGTGGTACCGTGTGTCAAGCGTTTGAACGTACTAAGCACATACCGAGAAATATGGTAAATCGGTAAGCCTAGTACCTGAGTGAACCTGGCAACAGACTTTACCCCTCACGCGACCTGAGACGTGGTCTCCCATTCCGGTTATGGTGGGTATAAGTGCGGTCACTGCACGACGGCAGTCGGGGTCAGTGAGGCATTGTACGCCAAGGTGTAACACCCCAGAGTCCACAAACACCCCGAAATGCTACTGAACTACACATCTGACATCCATATATAAAATTTCGGCAGCATCTCCTTTGAAAGATTGCATAAACGAGGGGCAAAAGTGTATAAACATATATCATGACAAAAAACATACTAAGCATTATTAATATGCTAGCAAAGGAAAGTTAAACATAACAACATGAACTGAATTAACCAGCGCACACGACTAGAAAAAAAACAAACATCATTTGACATCGAGTTTCTAATTAAATCATGGCTGCAACTGGGCAGCGTTATTATAATAGTGAAGGTGGACGTGCTGCTACTTCCCTCATTCCCAACATGAATCAAATACCTGCATTGAGTAATGCAAGAGTGAGATGATACATCTCAGCAAGCAAATTATTTTGACGAGATATTTAAACCACAAATTGAATTAAACAACATTTTAAAGGAATCCCAATTGAGATCAGAAATACTTGTAGATATAGAACTCAATAGTCCCAATATAACCAATACCATCTCATTTCCTCGAACAACCACAATAGGTTGTATAACCCTTCCCTGCGTCAACAATACCTGCAGATATCACTTCAATGTATGCATAGGAATGCAATGTGTAGGTCATCTCCCCTCATATCTCTGAGAGTATAAAACCACATCATCTGCTAATATCACTTCAATGAATGCATATAAATGCAATGCATATGTCCTCTGCCTTCATACCTCTAAGGGTATGAAGCCGCATCGTACCCCTCCTCGGGCAACGTACGATGCTAAGTTGTACCGGTACGGTCGGACCATAGGTCACGACCAAACTTCAGATGCAAATGAATAATGTAATACATATGGCATGCTGCATTTATCAATATACTTCACTTCCTTCAGATACAAAACAAACCTCAAATAATACTTCATCTGCCTTCAGATACAATGCATACCTCAAATAATACTTTATCTGCCTTCAGGGGTGTAAATTAATCTCATGGGTCATACTCGAACCATAATCATCATCAATATATGATTGAGCATCAGTATAATACAAGCAAGTAAAGCATCACCATAGAGTTCAATTATGAAAGAATTCCATAATTCTGAATATTAGAGCGTAGGCGATAAAAAACAACAAGTCAAAACGGTAGCAACCACTGCTACATTCACTTGCCTTCATCGAAGAAGAAAGATGTACTAGGCATGATCCGGAGTGTAGCCACCTGCTAGCGGGTATAAAATTTAGTACAAATATTTCACAAACATTTGCTAACAATCAATAAATCGCTCGTACACTTGAAACCAAATCCCGGTGGAAAGACTCCCACCCTGAACCACATGCCAAACAGCAGCAGCGCTGTTTGTTAATTTTGTATCTTTAAAATTATAATAGTAGTGATATTAAACAAATACTCTATGAGTGTCTACACAAAATATTCTATAACTTCGGTATTCAATGGATAATTAAATTCTGTCATCTATAAGTTCTAAAACATCTGATAAGATAAATGTCTGAATCTGTTTCAGACAGCAGCATAGTTAACTTCAAAATTCAATATCTACCAAACTACTCAACCAAAAATTATGAAATTCTGCTGGAAGTAAGAACTTTTATCCCTCTACAAATGTCTCCATAGTTGGAACAGCCAATTTGGTTATTTACTATATGAAACCCACCAGTGAACAGACCCGCTCATTTTTGTCAGGCAAACAGGAACAGCCACAGTAAAACAAACATAACTGGACTTTCATAATTCATATGAATGCGCTCTTTAACAATCTGGAAAGCTTATGAAATTGTCTACAACTTCTTTTACAATCCTAAAGTTTAATTCTGTTGATAAAATTGCCTAAAGCTTAAGAGAACAGATTCTGTACAGAATTATGAGACTGAAAAACTGCTATAATCAAACTGCAATAACTTTCTGATCTGATATCCGATTGAGGTGTTCTTCGCGGCCACGGAAAGATCTACAAATTATCTACGACTCATAGATAGACTTTTTATTTTTTTGAGGCCACTAAGACCACGGAAAACTGGCATGAACAGAAACTATTGAATCTGTCATTCTGCAGAAACTAATTTCGAGATTAAAATCTAATCTCCCATCCAATCTAACCAAAAAAACTAATTGCAGGGCCTAAAACTCATCCAAAACAAGGGAAAGCATTCATCAAGTGGATAAAAGAGAGAGAGGAAAGGAAATCCAACCACTTCTTGGAGAGGAACGACGATGATGGGCGATGGTATGCCCTCATCTCCCCTCTCTTCTCTTCTTTTTTCTTCCTCTCTTCTCTTGGGGCAAGGCACAAAAGGGTGATGGCTGCTAGGGGTGAAAGGACGTGGCTTCTAGGGTTAGGGAGGTATAAATAGAAGAAAACTTCCACAATCCTAATATCCAATGGCTCAGATCAACCGGCACTCAAAAAGACTCATCCGGACTCCAAACAAGGCAAACTAGTGATTGATCGGAATCATCTTGATGAGATCAATACATCTACGGCCTCCGATCATCCATAGGACATATCATATTTGGATTATAAAAATGGTTTATTTTTTTAGGGTGTTACACAAGGCGGTGAGCCCTGATCTGTTGATAGGGAATCGATGGGGACGGTTGATGTGTGTGGGGACGGAGTGCCTCGCCACGTCGTGTGTTTAGGTTTACCTTGCAAGGTTTAAAAACTCGATTCGAATCGTCTGCTTCTCGCAGCTAATGAGACTGCTTGATCCATGCTGCTACATTGAGTAACAAGTGGAAATGTGTTGACTTGGCAAAAGATGTTGATTGCTAAATGCTTGATACCATGTATGATTAGATAGATACACATTGTCACACTAAAACTTGAAAAGCTAAACTTGATTTTAGACTCAGCTAGTGCTTTTGGCAAACCAAACCCCTCAGCCAAACAACTGCATGTCTAGAGGTAGAGAAGTAGACTTCTCACACCGGGTAAGTCTAGCTGAGTATTAGTATGCTCAGCCTTGCTTGTGGTATAATTTTTACAGGTTCTCTGGAGGACATGGTTGCTGGCGTGACTTGGTCGTCCATCTTGCCACCGGGGTGGACAGTTGAGTGGGACCCTACCTCAGCAGAGGAGGAGCATGAGGAGTGATGGGCCAGGCTTCCCCATCTCTCCGATTATTTACCGCTAGTTACATTCCGCTGCATTCCGAACAATGATCACTACTTTTGAGAAATTCCGATGATGTTGTAATAAATTAAATACTCCTTAATGTATGGTTTTATGTTTTATTGTATTTGCTCTGTGCCTCACCCTCGAGTGAGTACGTGGTACTTGATCCTGTTAGTGGCCTCGTCGGACTAGATCCGAGGGACTGACGTTTTATTCCTATTTAAGTGTGGTATAGCCTTTAAGTTGGGACTTAGGCCCTTAAGTTGGAATAATTCAGGCGGTTCCGCCACATCATCTATACATGTAGGCTCAACACAAGAAACAAAGGAGTGATGTTCAATAAAAGAAGCATGTTTATGTGATCGAGTAATAACCCCTTGTGAAGGACTCCCGATGATTTGGTTTTGAGGTTGAGCTTGAAGTAGTGATGAGTTTCTCCTATCAACCACTTGGGAAGAAGAACCTGGAGCATCAACATCTTCGGCTTGTACCCTTGCTTGTTCATGAGAGACAAATGTATCTTCATTTGCATGCCTCTCATCTTTTTCATCATCTTGTGGTACACTTGATGAAGAGGGCCTATCAATGTTTTGCACCTCTTCTTCATCTTCTTTTGGTTTGATAGCTCCAATTGGCATGTTCTTCATGGCTTCCCTGAGTGGCTCATCACCTACATCATCAAGATTTTCAAGTGCTCCTTGGGAGCCATTAGTCTCATCAAATTCCACATCATATGTTTCTTCTACCACGCCAGTGGCATGATTGAATACTCGATAGGCTTTGGACTTTAATGAATAACCCAATAGAAAATCAATATCACAACATCTTTCAAACTTCCCTAGGTGATGGTGTTTCTTGTAAATGTAGCATTTGCATCCAAACACCCGGAAGAAGGAGATGTCTGGCTTTTTCCCATTTAGCAGTTCATAGGGAGTCTTCGCAAGTAGCCGGTGAGGAAATAGCCTGTTTGATGCATAACATGCAGTGTTGACAGCTTCGGCCCAAAACCTCTCCGGTGTGTTATACTCATCAATCATTATTCTTGCAAGTGTGATCAAGGTCCTGTTTTTCCTTTCAACAACTCCATTTTGTTGAGGTGTATATGTTGCAGATACTTCATGCTTGATCCCAATCTCATCACAGTATTCATGAATGTTGGTGTTGTCAAATTCTTTACCATTATCACTTCTAATCTTCTTGATCTTGCAATCAAATTCATTTTGAGCTTTATTGGCAAACTTCTTAAATATAGATG
Source organism: Zea luxurians (assembly GCA_029449295.1). Classification (NCBI taxonomy): domain Eukaryota; kingdom Viridiplantae; phylum Streptophyta; class Magnoliopsida; order Poales; family Poaceae; genus Zea; species Zea luxurians. The sequence continues at coordinate 1,830,180 of JAOPSE010000083.1, read as the reverse complement.
CAATTTCAGATTTATCATGGAGAAAGAACACCCAAGTGTATCTTGAGAAATCATCAACTATCACTAGACAGTAGAGGTTGCCACCAGCACTTACATAATTTGTAGGTCCAAATAAATCCATATGAAGTAGTTCCAGTGGCCTTGATGTTGACATGAAAGCTTTTGTAGGATGTGTGTTAGCATCTTGTTTCCCAGCTTGACATGCACTACAAGGCTTGTCCTTTTCAAATACAACATCCTTTAATCCTCTAACCATGTCCTTCTTTAATACTTTCTTGAGTGTGCTTATTCCAACATGTGCAAGCCTCCTATGCCAAAGCCATCCAAGTGATGCTTTGGTAAAGAGGCAAGTTCTTAAGTCTGCATCTTCAAAGGTGAAATCCACTAAGTAGAGATTGTTGTATCTAAATCCTTTGAACACCATTGATTCATCATCCATTTTTTATATAATAACCTATATTGGAGTGAATAAGCATTGAAGTCCAAGATCACAGAGTTGACCCACTGATAAAAAGTTGAAGCTCAAAGGTGCAACTAAGAGAACATTTGAAATTGATAGATCATTTAAAATTGCCACCTTGCCAAGTCCTTAAACTTTCCCTTTTGAATTATCCCCAAATGTGATTTTGTCTTGTCCATCATCATTCTCATCAAGTGAGGTGAACATCCGTGGGTTGCCTGTCATATGTAGTGTGCATCCACTGTCAATAACCCAATGGCTCCCATCGGTCTTGTAGTTCACCTACATCCACAGACAAATCAAGCTTGAGTTTTGAGGGCCCTATATTGCATAGGACCAGTGACTCTCTCAATCAAGGACTTTGCAACCCAAATTTGTCTAGGTCTACTCTTGCTTGGTGGACCTAGGAATGTAACCTTGACTTTTCCATTTGCTACTTTTCTTAGAACATAATGAGCATTGAAAGCAAATGGTCTTGAGTGCTTAGGCAAGGGAGTTGGTGGTTTGGCTTTGCAATTGTGGGCAAAGTGACCTTCTTTTCCACACTCAAAGCGTTTGATAGGCTTATGAGTCTGCTTTGGCTTGTATTGAGTAGTAGCTTTCTTTTGCACAAAAGCATTGTATCCAATACCACTCTTGTTGTTTTTCATGACAGTGTTCATGAGCAATTCATTTTGGAGGTATTGGCCCTTGTTGAACTTTTGCACACTTGTTGCAAGATGTTCATTTTCACTCTTAAGTTTCTTGACCTCATTTTAATCCTTTCATTATACACTACCAACTCATTGTTGAAATCATTGTTCTCAATGGCAACCTTTCCTCTAGTAGTTGCATCAGTCAAGTATCTCTTCAGTTTTTGGTTGTCTAAAGTCAAGACTTCAACTTTTTTGGTCAATTCATCATGTAGTCTAGTTTGATCTCCTTGACTCAAATCATCACATGAGGTTGCTACATCAATCTTAACAATCGGGTTAATAGCCTCATGTGTATTGCAAGATAAAAGTTCATTTTCAACAAGAAGATTATCATGATCAACTTTAATCTTAGTGTAGTCTTCCTTGATTTTCACTAGTCTATCTTTCAACTCCCTATTAGCTTCATTTAATTTGTCACATTTATCCTTGGCATCTTTTAGGGAGGATGTGAGCTCATTTACAGTGGATGACATAGTTTTGTTTTCTTCTTTCATTTCATCACTAGCTTTCATAACTATGTCATATTTGGCATTCAAAGATTCATTTTCATTTTTCAACTTATCACATTTAGCTTTTAACTTCCTAATGATTTGAGTGTATTCTTTTAGCAAGTCAGCTAGTTCATCATAGGAAGGTGAAGCAAATTCATCATCACTATCACTATCACTATCACTATCATCAGTAATATCATTATCATTTTGTACCTTCCGTTCACCTCTAGCCATGAGGCATAGGTGATAAGTCGATGATGGCGATGGTGGTGGTGAAGAGAAGTCCCCAACGATGGCGGCAACTTTTTCATCATTTTCTTCTTCACTTGAAGAAGATCCACTTGATGACACAATGTCAGTGAGCGAGTCACCAACAATATATGCCTTTCCATTTTTCTTTTTGTGGAACCTCTTGTGCTTCCCATCCTTCCTCTTGAAGAATCTCTTTTCCTTTTTCTCATCATCGTTGTCATCCTCTTTCTTGCCCTTGAACTTGTTCTTCTTGGGCTTGTTACATTGATGAGCAAGATGACCAAGCTCTCCACAGTTGTAACAATCCATTTCAGAGATGGGCTTTCTTTTGCTGGAAAAGAATTTCTTCTTTCTTGAATCAAATTTGATGCCTTCTCTGTTGAGCTTCTTTAACATCTTGGTGGTCTTCCTCACCATCAAGGCAATGTTAGCATCAAGGTCATCATCACTTGAGGATTCTTCCTCAATTTGTACTTAAGCTTTTCCTTTTCTTTCTTGATTTTCTTTGAGAGCCAAATCCTTTCTCTTAGAAGATGACTCATCCTTGTCATTGATGTGCATGTACATCTCATGAGCATTGATCTTTCCCAATATCTGTGTAGGTGTGGTAACTGAAAGATCCATCTGATGCAGCACAGTGACAATGTGTCCATATTTGTCAATTGGGAGGACACTGAGAATCTTCCTCACAACATCCGGTTGTGAAATTTGTGTAAGCCCTAAGCCATTTACTTCCTCTACAAGAATATTGAGACGTGAGTACATAGCATTGGCATTTTCATTAGCAAGCATTTCAAAAGAATTTAACTTTCTCATAGCAATGTGATATCTCTCCTCATGCTCACTCCTAGTTCCTTCATGTAGAGCACATATGTCCATCCACAAATCATGAGCATTTTTATGATTTCTAACTCTATTAAACACATCCTTGCAAAGGCCTCTAAAAAGGGTGTTTTTGGCCTTAGCATTCCATTTCTCATAATTAAACTCTTCACCTACAAGATTTGTGGGATCTCTAGGTTCGAGGAATCCTTGTGTGGTAGCTTTGTAGACACCAATGTCTATAGCCTCTAAGTATGCTTCCATGCGAATTTTCCAATATAGAAAATCGTCACCATCAAAAACGGGAGGAGGTCCATTCCCACCGGACATCGTTACTCTAGCGATTAAGCTAATCTAAGAGCAACAAGGCTCTGATACCAATTGAAAGGATCACGATGCCCAAGAGGGGGGTGAATTGTACTTTCCTAAAAATCAACACTAATTAAAAGCTAAGCAAGAGCCCAACTTCACCCCAACAACTAGCACTAAGAGAATAATACTAGAAATACAACAATGCTAAGACAATACTCCGAATACTTGCTAAACAAATATACAATGTAAAATGCTTGAATTAAGTGCGGAATGTAAAGCAAGGTTTAGAAGACTCCTCCAATTTTTCCCGAGGTATCGAAGAGTCGGCACTCTCCACTAATCCTCGTTGGAGCACCCGTGCAAGGGTATCGCTCCCCCTTGGTCCTCGCAAGAACCAAGTGCTCACTACGAGATGATCCTTTGCCACTCCGGCGCGGTGGATCCCTCACGACCGCTTGCAAACTTGAGTCGGGCCACCAACAAGATCTCCACGGTGATCACCGAGCTCCCAATGCCACCAAGCCGTCTAGGTGATGCCGATCACCAAGAGTAACAAGTCGTAGACTTTCGCTTGACCAAGAGAAGCCTAATGCAAGTGGTGTGTGCTCTAGGTGGTTCTCGCTAGCGCTAATGAGGTCTAAATGCGGGATTAAGATTCTCTAATCACCTCACTAGGATTTTGGTGCTTGCAATGCTCTACCAATCTGCATGAATAAATGTGGGCAGCAAGACATTGAATATGGTGGAGGGGGTATAAATAGCCCTCACCCACCAACTAGCCGTTACTAGCAATGTTCTGTGCATGGGCGCATCGGACAGTCCAGTGCGCCAACAGTGCGCCAACGATTGACTCCAATGGCTAGTGACAACTAGCCGTTGGGCAGATGGCACACCGGACAGTGAACAGTCACTGTCCGGTGCACACCGGATGGTTCGGTGCGATGTCTGGTGCGCTGTCCGGAGCGCCACCTAAAATTCAACTCGTTAACCTTGCGCTCTCGGGTTTCTACGCGTGGGGAAACCCTTCCCCGGGCCATCTGGCCCCACCTGGCAGAGGGCGCACCGGACAGTCCGGTGCCCCAAGGCCAGAAACCCTAACTTCTATTTTGTGCTGTTTTTCAAATCGATTTTCGTTCTAACTTGTGAGTATGTTCTAGAGTGTCACCTAGCACTATATGTGAGTGTGAATATGCACCAACACTACACTAGAACTCTCTTGGTCAAACTACTCATCGACAACCCCTCTTTATAGTACGGCTAAAACAAAATAAAAGACCTAACTATATCACGAGTGTCCGCAACTCCTTGACACTCGAACTACGTAGACCTTCACTTTTTGTTTCGTCGCTTTAGCCGTCGCTTCGAGTTCTTATCTACGGGATTGTTTTCACCGTTGTAGTACATCTACCAGTAATGCGACCTAACTTACCATTTGTCTCTGCAAAACACACGTTAGTCACATATAACATTACGTTGTCATTAATCACTAAAACCAACCAGGGGCCTAGATGCTTTCAGATAGCAACACTTAGACAAAACCTAGTTTGCACATTCTAGTTTGATTAATTGCATAGGTTTTGCTCTAGGGCTTTATTTGTGGCCTAGTTTATTGAAAGTTTTAGAAGTCCTAATTCACCCCCTCTTAGGCATCACATGTTTCTTTCAATTGGTATCAAAGCCTGGTTTGGCTCATTTGAAACACTTTAGCTTCACCGCTAAAAGTGCCGACACTTTTTAGAGGAAGGGATGGATACCCATAGGCCACCACACTTCGACGGCACTAACTTCCCATATTATAGTGCTAGAATGGCTTGTTACCTAGAGGCTGTTGATCTAGGTGTTTGGAGAGTCACTCGTGACGGGATGAAACCACCCAAAAATCCCGAGAAACCCACCACGAGTGAGGAAAAAGAAATTCATTTAAATGTTAGAGCCAAAATTGCTTTTATGAATCTCTTAGCATGGATATTTTTAATCAAGTTTTTACATTGAAAACTGCTAATGAGATTGGCTAAAATTGCATGAGCTCCATGACGGTACATCCAATGTTTGTGAGCAAAAACATTGCCTAGTTTTAAATGAGTATAATTCTTAGGCTATGAAAGATAATGAGCTTGTTAGAGATATGTATTCTCGTCTAAATCTAATCATCAATGAGCTCAATTCTATTGGCATTAATAAGCTAGATGATGTGGATGTTGTGAGGAAGATTATCTCCCTGCTACCACAACAATGATATGGGAGCATCATCACTATTCTTCACAACATGGAGGACTTGAGTACAATGATCCCAACCATTGTGATTGGGAAAATCGCAGCCTTTGAGATGTCGCGAAAAATGTGTCGGGGAGAGGAGCCAACTTCCTCAAGGCTATATGCTTTTGCATGTGATGAAAGGAAGGGTAAAAAGAAGGCTCCCACTCGAAGTTTCTCAAGTGAAGAAGAGGAAGAAGAAGAAAGTGGTGATGAAGAAGATAATCAACCATCAACATCATCATCCGAGGACGAAGAAACAATTTAACGCGTTGGAAAGGTAATGGGGATGATCCACAAGATTAATCTAATGGGTGTGCCCCTGTAGGTTGAGGATCTTCTCTTTAACATTGACAGGAAAAAGCAAAGAAAGAGAGGATGCTTCGCATGTGGGGAGAAGGGACACTTCAGGGACAGCTGTCCAACTATGGCCGAACCCAAAAAGGAGAGAAGCAAAGGCAAGGCGCTAACAAGTGTCAAAACTTGGGATGATTCTTCAAGCGAAGATGATCCTCTAAGGACGCGCAGCCACCGGTCCTCATCTCGCTCATCACGGTCATCACGCAAGTGCCTTATGGCAAGAGATAAAATGAGTATTCCATCCTCTAGTGATGAAAGTAGTAGTGATGATGAAGGTGAGGGAAACCCTCCGTAGATGAACTTGCGGAAGCCATTAAAGTTTTCCAGAATGTTTGCACTATGCAAAAGGCTCAACTTAAAACCTTGAAAAATAAGTTGATTAGCTCTCAAAATGATTATAAAGGTTTGCTAGAAAAAATTGAAACATTTGCAAATTTGAATAGTGAGCTATCAACTAAAATTGAGCAATTACAGTCTAGTGCTCCATCCATTGCTACCGATGATGGCCTTATTAAAAAGAATGAAAAACTTAAGGCCAAGTTAGCTACCTCCCAAGAAGCTATTGAAAATTTGCTAGAGAAAATGGAAATTCTTAGCATACACAATAATGAGCTAATTACTAAGCTAGATAACATGGGTAGCACCCTAGAAGTATCTTTGGTTGAAACATCTGAATTATTAAGAAAGATGCTTCTACTTCCTGCTTTGATTTAATTGATAATTCTAACCCCTGCAATCAAGTTCTTGTTAAGAATGTTGTTATAGAAACATGTTCAGACAAGATTGTATTGGAGAATGAGCAATTAAAGCAAGAGGTGGCTCGCCTTGGAAAGGCTTTCTATGACAAGAAAGGTAAAGCCAAACAAATCGAACCTCCACAGGATAACACCACTGCGGGAGTGAACAAGCCTGTGGAGGGTGAAACTGTGATGTGTAGGTTATGCCACAAGGAAGGCCATAAGTCTTTCCAGCGCAAGGCAATGACCGGGGATAAACAAAAGCAAAAGCTCAAGCAAAATCCAACAAGCAAAATCCCCAACACCTACATCAACAAGGTGGACAAAAAGGTTGCTACACCATATTTGATCAAGAAGAAAAAGAATGGAAATGTGATAGCAATCAAGGCCAATAAGCAAGCCAACAAAGTAAAAGGGGCCAAACGCATCTGGGTGCCAAAGGAAATAATTTCAATGATGAAAAGCACCAAGAAGGTTTGGATCCCGAAAGGGAAGTGAGGAGTCCGAAGGACATCGGGGAATTTGGAGACTTGACAGAATTGGGATGTATATCATGGGATACATCATATTGGATCAAGTTATTGCCAAGTGGGTTAGTGAATATTTTGGACCCAAATTTTCCCACCCATGACTAAGGTAACTAGATTTATTGTATTCCTTATTTTTAGATATGCGTATCTATTTTATTGTATCTAGTTTTACCTTTCATGCCTAGTATTTCATTTGGTACTTACTTTAGATTAACAATGCATGCATACTAGGTAAATCACATGGTAGGATAACTCGTTCTCAATTCATATTCTTGAGCAAACCTACATGGTTTAAAATGTTTAATTAAGCACGACACATAGCTTATTTAACATCCCTAAGTAAATGACACTAATGCTTCAAAAGCTTATATCCTACAATTGGTATCATTTAACTTATATGTGCCAAATCTCGGATTATGGATAATCCGCCCCTCTTGATATCAAATCAAAGTGCATGTCTCCTACAAGTATTCAAAACTTGTATGCACACTTTCAGGGGGAGATTACTCTATAATCTAAGTCTTTGAGACTACTACCTCTTTTCAAGTCTATTTCATGTAGTAGTCTCATTGTAAGGAAAATGAAGTCCCGGAGAAAGACAACAAGCTTCCACTACAAATCTACATGAATTCTTATGTCTCACAAGCCTGCCATTGGTCTTCAATTGGCCCGCCATTGACTTTCAATTGGTATCTTTGAGACTACATTTAGTTTCATTTACATGTCTTCTCCAATATTTGATTAGACTATATTTCATATCTTATACTTCCCATGTTGCTATAAATGCATATATTGTTGACTCATATCTTGTTACATATGCATAAGGGAAGTTAGTCTATTCAAATCATGTCTTGCACCTCCATTTCTCACATGCTTTTTCCTAAGTAGAAGATCTCTGTGAGGGGGTATTTCTTCGTCTCTAAAGGGGGAGAAGTTTCTTCCAAAAAGGGGAACATTCATTTAGGGGGAGTAATAATTTTATTGCTTCAATCGGTTTCATTGATAAATCTTTTATGAGGGTGTTGATCCTTGTTCTCAAATGCTATACATTAAGAACAAAGCAACACAATTGTTAATGATTAAAAACCTTCGTCCTTCGACACATTATCTCCTATTGGGTATAATGATCTTCAGACAAAGGTTATGAAGGACGTACCTTCATCATCTCAGTAAACAAATATAAATGAAGATACATGAAATACAAAAGAATATAAATAATAATGATATATCAACAAATTACTTATATTCTCATTTCATGAACATGGATAAATGTTCACAATGTTTATATTACATTCATACCTTCAGCTTGCCAGAAGGTGAAAATGCGAGAGTGTTGGGTACCATAATTAGGGGTACCCCCAGTACTCCTAAACATGGCTGGAGAACATCTTTAAAACAAACCATAAAGACTGGTAAGCACGGTTCAAAGTCAAGGCCTCGTCTACCAAGGGACACGGTCCTGTCTCACCCGAGCCCAGACTCGGGCAAGAACAGCAGTCCCGCACGGGTTCACGGCTCGCCCGAGGGTCCCCTCAGGCAGTGGGCGCACCCCCGGCTCGCCCGAGGCCAAGCTCGGGTGAATTTTGTCATATAGCGGCCTCGGCCAAACCGCCTTGCCACCGACCGTATCACGTGTGCATTTAATGCAGGGATCACCTGACACCTTATCCCGACATGCGCACCTCAGTTGGCAAGGTCGAAATGGCCGCAGTCACTTCACCCTTTTACTGACCGTTCTGACAGGATAACGACACTATTCACCCTATTCCGACCACTGTGCCAACCACCGGGGTAAGACTAACAACAGTAAGCTACCGCCTCTCCCGAGTTCAGCCTTGGGCGCAACAGGGAGTTCCGCCTCGCCCGACCTCGGCCTCAAGAGGAATCATCACCACGCCCAACCCAGGCCTCGGCCTCAGCCTCGGCCTCGGGAGGAAGCCTTCGCCTCGCCCGACCCAGGCCTCGGCCTCAGCCTCGGCCTCGGGAGGAGGTCTTCGCCTCGCCCGACCTAGGCCTCGGCTTCGGGAGAAATCACCGCCTCACCCGAGACGGCCTCGAACCGACTACGCGAACAGGGAATACAACACTATCCTTCCCCTAGCTAGCCACCTCAGGCTACGAAGGAACAAGACCGATGTCACATCAAATTACTCCAGTAACAGGTAATGATGATCCCTGGCATGCATCCCTGACGTCGACTGTCCTCAGCTCTCTACAAAGTCAAAGAAGCGTTAGCAGGACATGAACTTCAAGGCCACCTCGACCGCCGGCCACGGCACTACAGTGCTCGGCTTCAACTCAGTGGAGCCGGCCGCACCGCTACAAGGGACAGGACCTGGGGCCGCGCCACCAGCCGCGCTTCTATAGGGCTCAAGCGCTTCTCCGTCGTCCACGTTAGCACATAGCTACACCCCTGTTGTAGACTTGTTCTCAAATGCTATGAATTAAGAACAAGGCAACATAAAATGTTAAATGTTAATATCCTTCGCCCTTCGAAGCATTATTTCCCTAAGGATATAATGATTTTCAAACGAAGGTTATGAAGGACGTACCTTCATCAGCATAAAATATAATAATGAAGAAAGGATTATATGAATCACATAAGTTAACATAAACGGCTATGAATTATTGACAATTCATTTCTATTTTATTATGATGACGGAATAGAAATGATATCAAATTACAAATGTACCTTCAGATCGTGAGAAGGTAAAAGCACAAGTGTGACGCAAAAGCCAATGTCAAATCAGCGTGAACAGTACGGGAGTACTGTTCATCTATTTATAGGCACGGGTCGCAGCCCATGCAAAATTACATCCAGGCCCTTTGCATTTGATAATAACTCTATAGTAATTTACCAGGGTCTAGATAGCCTTTTCCTCTTTAAGTCGGTTTCCTTTTTCCTGCCAACGTGCCGAAGCTCCCTTGCGCACAGCTTCGGCTCTGCGCAAACCTTCGTGTTCCTTGTGCTTCGTCCTACCGTGGCTCTGATCCAAGTCCGAAGATACCTGTTAATGTACTTTACTCCAAAAACATTGTTAAATCATGTTTTTGAGGACCTTCGAAAGCCGAAGGCCCCCAACAGTAGCCCCTCGCAATATTAATTTGTTAGAATAATAGATTCAGATTGCGAAATGGACGAAGGCTATGAGCCGAAGGTCCGAAAAAAACACCTTCCTCTTGCTAGAATAGCAACAGTCATTGGCAACTGGGACCCTCCAGTCTCCAACATAATGGGTTTATAAATAGGGGCTCGCCGCAATTTATTTGACACGCTCTCTTGCCATCCGTTCTGCCTGCTCAAAAAGCTTTCTGCCCACAAATATTTGGTTTTCTCCTTAGTTTTAAGCTTCGGAAACGAGAGGAAGAATTCCGAAGAGATGTCTGAGGAGAAGAAGGTTGTTGCCGAAACGAAGCTGAGCCTTTCTGAGGAGATGCATCTGGGTTTTCTTGAGTTAATAGCGAAGACGAACACAGAGAAGATTACAAGGGAGATCTTAGAAGGTTTATCTGAAGATACTGGTGATAGTGACAGCTATGACGCAGATAGTGGGGGTGAAGACTCCAAGGATCGGCCATGGCGACCAAGCCATTCAGTCTTCGGGAAATCAACTATCGGGCAAAATCACCTTGAAAATATGAGGGGGAGATATTTTCGGGATATGTCTATTGTAAGAGCAGATGCCGGAGAAAAAACTGTGCCGACTCCCGGAGATGATGAAGTCGTTATTTTCCGAAGCTTTCTGAAAGCTGGGCTACGATTCCCTCTATGCAAATTCGTGGTAGAAGTTCTGAAAATATATCAGGTTTACCTTCATCAACTTACCCCTGAAGCAATAATAAGAATGGGAATCTTCGTCTGGGCTGTGAAGAGCCAAGGCCTAGAGCCAAGTGCAAAAAGCTTTTGCAATATTCATGAATTGTTATACGAAACAAAACCCTGGGGCAAAGAGCAATATCATAACAACTTTGGTTGCTACAGCTTCGGCGCTCGCTCTGGGTCAAGCTGCCCCGTGCCCACGTTTCGTAAGAGATGGCCCGGGGAATGGATGAAAGAATGGTTCTATGTTAAAAATGATTTGAAGGCTCGAGAGGATATTAAGGATGTCATTACGTGCCCCATCTAGCAGCGCTTCGGACTCCGGAAACCGAAGATAGAAATGGATGAAGCAGCCGAAGAATGCCAACGGGCCTTCGGCGTAGTCTGCTCTTTTATTGGAACCAGAGATTTAATACAAGAACATATTGCCTTCAAAGTATGGCCTCTTGCGGATAATTGGGAAATGCCAAAAGAAACTGTTAAAGAAACTGACGAAGGTGGGCTAGTCAGGCTGAAGTATACATTCAAGTATGGAGACATGTTCGTTGAACCAGATGATGATTGGTTAAAGAGCATTGAGACTGTAAGCGATGAATTGCTTGGGATATATTCGAAGGCTGAAGATACTGCATTGTCAGCAGCCTTCGGAGGCCGAAGAAAGAAAAGACTGAACCGAGTATTTGATGCAATTGGGTTCGTGTACCCCGACTACCATTATCCAGTGCGGGGGCAAAAAAGGAAAGGTACAGCTTCTGCAAAAGAAACCGCTTCAGCTGCTCCTAGCGAGCCAGCACCAAAGAGAAAAAGGGTGAAAGTTCTCACACACCGGCCACGCTACATTGAACTAGCCACAGTGCCTGAATTCGGCAGTGCAACATCTACGGCTCCCGAAGCTAAGGGATCAACTTCGCTGCCAGGAGCCGCAGAGCTGGCCGAAGCGCCAACAACAAAAGAATTGGAGGAACCACAGACTCTGTTACCAGAAACCAAAGAGTTGGTCGAAGCGCCATCGACAGAAAAGATGGAAGAAGCAAAAGCATCAACTAAGGAAGCAAAAATATCAGAAATTTTAAGTCCTTCAGTAGAAATTGAAGTAACAAAAATTAAAAAGGGGCCAACAGTGACCCCAAAAAGAAAGAGAATGGTTAACGTATTGGATGTTTTGGAAACAATTAAACTTCCAAGCACAACCCCAAAGAAGACTGCTGAAACTTCTGAGGCGCTTGTTGAAGTATCCGTTGCTAAAGCTCCGAAGCAACAGACTGGAATTGAAACCGGGCCTTCAGAACCGACCAAGGTAACACCTTTGGAAGCAGAAGAAGCAAAAATTGCAAAGGCCACCGAAGAAGTGAAAATGTCAGAGCCAACTTTGGTCGAAGAAATTGATACCGCTGCCCCCGAAGCATCTTCCAAAATATACGATTATATCGTGCGACATGCTTCGGGGAAGAAATTATTGGAAGAAGAAGTTTTTGAAGCTAATCACTATGCCAAAGAATTGAAATATCCGAAGGGGGCACTAGTGTTCAATGGAACAAATGAAGAAGATTTCCTATACTGCCTCCCGGACAACAAAGAATTGTCCGTCTGCCGGGAGATGCCTAGAAGTATGGGGTTTCCGAAGCTCGAAGCTGGCTTATGTGCTATGACGAAAGAAGATCTCGCGGACAGTCTTGCGTACAATAGCCTGAAGGTATGGAAATTTGAAAATTTTATAAATCGTAACTCATTCTTTTATTCTTATACGAACTCTTTTTCATATAGGGTTGAATTCTAAGCAATGCATTGAGAGCACAAAAGAGTGCCGAAGACGAGAGCTACGAAATTGCGTTCAACAATCTACGATCAGAAGTTATTAGACTGAGAAACGAAGCTCTGGAAAAAGATAAAATTCTGCTCACATTGGTAGACAAGGTAAAAAAGGACGAAGCTGCTTCAAAGGCCCAGGCCGAAGCCCAAAGACGTGAAATTAAATATCTTCAGAAACAGCTAGCTAGAGCTAAAGAAGAGTGTATACTTGAAGAAACAAAACGCGAGCTTAGTGATCAACTGGCCAATCATTTAGAGATGAGTGTTAAAGAGCTTCGTGCGTCCCAGAGGAAATGTTATGTTAAATCCATAGAGTGCGTCAAAAAGATAAAATCTAGCTTCGCCAGCGTTGGCGCATTCTCTAGCGAAGAGAATTTTTTAAGAGGCAATCCTGAAGGTCCAATGGAATGGATCAGTCACGAAGCAGAGGCCTTCGAAGAAATTCTGAATAGCCGCGGGGACATCTGCGCTTTTTCGGGTGCTAGAGGAGTTGCTACTGTTTTGGAGAGAATGGGTTGTGAGCATGTAAAATCCTTAGCTCAGTCCGAAGCTGCCTTGTCCTCCGAAGACATCAAAGACCCCTCGGCCGAAGCAAGCATGGTTGGCGGAAAATTCTTTACTGATATCTGGGACAACGGCGGCCGAGAAATGGCGCAAGAAATTATTGAAAAGAGTGAAAAAGGCATTCATGATGCTAGGAAAGTAGCGGAAGCTGCCGAGAAAAGTACAGAGCCCGAAGGGCACATAGGTATTAATTAGTGGTTTTTATCATGCTGTAATTTTTAATTCCAAACTCTGTTCTCGGTTTGTAATAGTAATATAGCCGTATCTTTTCTTCCCTTAGAACCTGCTGAGGCATCTCTGGGCCCCCACCCGAAGGGGGACGATGAAATTAGAAAAATGGCTGAAGACATTATGGATAAGGTTGTCAACCAACTTTTGAACGAAGCTGCAGAGATAGTTCTCAAGGAGAATTAAATCGTTATTGTAGAAACATTTGGAACATAAGATGTGTAATGTATTGTAACTTTGAATGTAACATATAGTCTATTTATAATTTAATTCTTTACGATGCATGAAACTTTGCGTACATACCATTTTTTGAGCCTTCGGCGAAAAAACACCTTCCCTTCTTTTCATGCTTGGTGAAGAAAATCTTTTCTATATCACAAGAATTTGTTTACTTTTCTGATAAAAAAATCCAAGCTTCGTGAACTATCCTCCGAAGCTTCTCTTCACTTCGATTCGTCTTGTGCTTTAGCATGATTTTCTCTTTTCCAAAATATGTTCCAAAGATTAACATTGTATCCCCATCTTGTTCCAGATGCAGTATGTTGTATGATGCTTATGTTATGCAAAAATGATGTGATGATGTTATGTTATGCAAAATGATTTTTATGCCGCAGATACATATCCCTGTAATAAAGCACACACACTTTATATATCAGCGCTGACTTTTCGCTGTAAGCCTCCCTTAGGAGCTTCTTCGCCTTTTACTTTCAGCGGAATCAGCGTTTATTTTTCGCTGTAAGCCTCCCTTAGGAGCTTCTTCGCCTTTTACTTTCAGCGGAATCAGCGTTTATTTTTCGCTGTAAGCCTCCCTTAGGAGCTTCTTCGCCTTTTACTTTCAGCGGAATCAGCGTTTATTTTTCGCTGTAAGTTTAGCAAACTTACACTGCGCTCCCTTAGGAACGACTTTTTACTGTTTCGAACAATTTGTACTGTGTCCGTTAGATCAAATTTTTGGTAATTCAAAGGTCCTCCAAATCAGTATAAGTTCGTATGCTTCGGCAACTCAAGCCTATGGAAAAACATATCTTTATTATGGTAAAAGACGAAAATATTACAAGGAATTGAAATTCAACAAAAGACATTAAAACTCTTCGTAATTGTTTCTTATTGACAAAAGGGGAATAGTGAATGTAGAAAATGCAAAAGAACTGCTGTTGAGGTAGGATATTTGTCAATAAATGTGCTTCGACTCTGGCACAGTGCTGTTGACTGTGCGAGCTTCGGATTCCTCTCTGAAATCCCTCTGAAGATGATTGTGCTGACTCCCTTCTGGCTGTTGTCCCCGCTGGATCGGCGGTGGCGGTGGAGGTTGCTGCCAGGATGCTTGGGATTGACTCGCCGAAGCAACAGAAGTTGCAGGGTGATTGCCTACATACTCTGGAATATAAGGTGAGTGATATGAAGCAGTATGCATGACCTGCTTCGGTTGACTCTATTGCGCTGCTGCTTCCGCTATTTCCTTCTGCTTCTGGATGGTAACGTGGCACATCCTGGTAGTATGGCCCTTGTCTTCACCACAGAATAGGCAATATATTTTTCTTGGCTGGTCTCCAAACCTTCCTCCGAAGCCCCTGGCGCCTCTGCCCCTTGGCGCTGGTGGCCGAAAAGAACTCTGCTGTTGGGCCGAAGCTTGTGAAGAGTGTTGTGGCCTTTGCTGCTGGCTCCCTCGATCATCAGTTTGAGCAGAGTTATGGATTGACCTAACATGCCTCGGGTGAAATCTTCCTCCGAAGCCCCTGGTCATTTCAGAGAACATGAATGCTTCCTCCCTTCTTTGGCGGAAGTCATTGTCAGCTCGAATGTATTCGTCCATCTTCTGGAGCAGCTTCTCCAACATTTGTGGTGGCTTCCTGGCAAAGTACTGCGCTGACGGTCCCGGCCGAAGCCCCTTAATCATGGCCTCAATGACAATTTCATTGGGCACTGTCGGCGCTTGTGCCCTCAGGCGCAGAAACCTTCGGACATACGCCTGAAGGTACTCTTCATGGTCCTGGGTACACTGGAAGAGAGCCTGAGCAGTGACTGGCTTCATCTGAAACCCTTGAAAGCTAGTTATCAGCATATCCTTCAATTTCTGCCAAGAAGTGATTGTCCCTGGCCGAAGAGAAGAGTACCAAGTCTGAGCAACACTCCTGACAGCCATGACAAAAGATTTTGCCATGACTGCCGTATTGCCACCATACGAAGATATCGTTGCTTCGTAGCTCATCAGGAATTGCTTGGGGTCTGTATGACCGTCATACATGGGGAGCTGTGGTGGCTTGTAGGACTGGGGCCATGGTGTAGCCTGCAATTCTGTTGAGAGAGGAGAAGCATCATCAAAAGCAAAGTTTCCATGATGGAAATCTTCATACCAGTCATCCTCATTGTGGAAGCCTTCCTAATGAAGCTCTCTGCATGGAGGCCTTCGGCTTTGATCATCTTGAACAAGATGACGGACCTCTTCGGAAGCTTCGTCTATCTGTCTCTGAAGATCAGCTAGACGAGCCATCTTCTCCTTCTTGCGTTGCACCTGTTGCTGAAGGATCTCCAGGTTTTGGATCTCCTGATCCAGGTCATCCTCCGGAGGTGTTGGACTAACGGCCTTCCTCTTCTGGCTTCGGGCCTCTCTAAGAGAAAGGACATCCTGATTGGGATCCAGCGGCTGTAAAGTACCGGCCCCTGTCGCTGAAGCTTTTTTTCGGCGGCATGACGAAGGTGATGCTTGCCGAAAGTGTTCAAGACTCAAAAAATGGAAGTGAGTTCACCGGAGGTGGGCGCCAATGTTGTAGACTTGTTCTCAAATGCTATGAATTAAGAACAAGGCAACATAAAATGTTAAATGTTAATATCCTTCGCCCTTCGAAGCATTATTTCCCTAAGGATATAATGATTTTCGGACGAAGGTTATGAAGGACGTACCTTCATCAGCATAAAATATAATAATGAAGAAGGGATTATATGAATCACATAAGTTAACATAAACGGCTATGAATTATTGACAATTCATTTCTATTTTATTATGATGACGGAATAGAAATGATATCAAATTACAAATGTACCTTCAGATCGTGAGAAGGTAAAAGCACAAGTGTGACGCAAAAGCCAATGTCAAATCAGCGTGAATAGTACGGGAGTACTGTTCATCTATTTATAGGCACGGGTCGCAGCCCATGCAAAATTACATCCAGGCCCTTTGCATTTGATAATAACTCTATAGTAATTTACCAGGGTCTAGATAGCCTTTTCCTCTTTAAGTCGGTTTCCTTTTTCCTGCCAACATGCCGAAGCTCCCTTGCGCACAGCTTCGGCTCTGCGCAAACCTTCGTGTTCCTTGTGCTTCGTCCTACCGTGGCTCTGATCCAAGTCCAAAGATACCTGTTAATGTACTTTACTCCAAAAACATTGTTAAATCATGTTTTTGAGGACCTTCGGAAGCCGAAGGCCCCCAACAACCCCCATATATACTGCTGGGTCACCTCCTTGTATCTATAAAAGGAGATGCCCAGTGCCTTCCCACGGCACGCTCTGAAGGCTAACTCAGATGGCTTACTTCAAGGCAAAAAACCTTCTCTCCACAACACGAGACCTCTCAAGAGACCTGGGATCCGTTCCCTCTCTCGCGAAGCTTGTAACCCCTACTACAAGCACCCCGGGGCAAGATAATATAAGCCTCATCCTCCCTCTTGTGTTTCATCTTGCATTAATCCATCCGGGTAGGGACACGCAGCATAAAATTCACTAGTCGGTTGAGGGTCCCCGCGGGTCCAAAACACCGACAGTTGGCGCGCCAGGTAGGGGCTTGTTGTGTGTTGACAATACTTTTCCCGTGAAGTTCCAGATGGACAATCTTCAGCAGCCTCTTCAGCCCAGGACGGTGCTCCGCTTTGGGAGTCTCGAGTTCATGTCCCTCGACGGTAGCTACGACATGATACTCCTCCCACCGCAGCACGACAGCAACGACGGTCGTCGGCTCGCCTGGCGAAGGCAAACCCGACAACGTCCTCTCCCCAGGACGGAAGAGGGACACTCGGGTCTACCCCGCCATCCTCCTCGCCGAAGGAGACGAAGACGGGGCAACCATGGCTAGGCAAGAGTATTCATTGGACCAGCTGGAAGAGGCTCGGGACGTAGCCTTGCTGCACTCAGCGCGGTATCAGCAGTCTCTGCGACGCTATCACGCCCGAAGGATTCGGCCCCAAGGCTTCCAAGTTGGAGACTTGGTGCTTCGGCTACGACAAGACACCCGAGGACGCCACAAGCTTACTCCTCCCTGGGAAGGGCCGTTCATCATCGCCAAAGTATCGAAGCCCAGGACATACAAGCTGGCCAACGATCAAGGTGAGGTCTACAGCAACGCTTGGAACATCGAACAGCTACGTCGCTTTTACCCTTAAATGTTTCAAGCCGTTCATGTATCTCGATTCCTTTACATATATAAATAAAGTCTAACCGTCGAGGAAGGATCGGCCTTGCCCCGGCAAAGACCGACCCTCCCTCGGGGGCTAGAAGGGGGAACCCCCTCTGCGTCAAAATTTTCTTTTTGTGTCACCCTTTTCTTTCCTCGGAAAAGTTTTCTACCAAAACGACTTTTGTGCCTTTCGACTATATCGATAACGGAATTCTAAAACGAACGAGAGAGACCTCGAACGGCAAGGCCGGTCAAGCTGAGGGACTCCTACACCTCTGAGATACGGATACCTCACTCACTACCTTCCGCGAAGGGTAACTCATGCTCGGATAAGTGATTCCGCTATCGAACAAGTCCTAATGCTCGAAACGAGAGGAAAGAAACGCAAGGGCACTCGTAACTTCGGATCTGCTGCACGTGAAAACACTAAATGAACCAGGGACAACCCTAAAATGATAAGGTCGGTCGAGCCGCGAGAACTCCTACGCCTCCGGGATACGGATACTCCACTCACCACCTTTTCATCTAGGGGATGCCTCGGGTTCTAACGGTGATGCCGCGAAAAAAGCAAGCCGAAAACACGACGCAAGAGCAACGCAGCTTTATACTCAGACATCCAAATGTTCGGGCCTCGGCAGCCTCAGAAAACATACACGTACTTAAATAATCGTTCTACACAGGTTCAGGCGTCTGCAGGGGGAGGAGCAGCACCCTCGGCGTTGTTTCCACCTGCGGCAGATGAAGCAGCCTCGCTGGCAGGGGTAGCAGAATGTGGCCCGGCCTCAGACGGCAACACGGTCGGAAGGATCTCCACATCAAAAAAAGGAAGCCAGCACCGCGCCTGGACCCTCGGCAACCGCCCCAGAGCACTCGGGCTCCGAGCCCTCTACTGATCAGGGGTTCGAAGGCTGGCCCCTCGGAAAGGTTCGACGGCTGCCCCAGAGCATGCAGAGTCAGGGATGACCCTGGGTACGTCCGTTACATGGCCGAGGCTCGGGCTATGCTCCCGAGGTACCCTAGGACATTTCTGAGACCAGTGGGAACGATTCGTAATGGAATCCCACCGGAGGGAGGCACCGAGCCATCGGACCCTATCAAATGGGTCTGGGTCCAGCAAATCACTTGCATGTACTTTTGGAGCGTGCCTCTGGGCCACTAGCCGACCCTTATCGAACGGGGCTCGGGCGTCCACTCGGATTACCCGTTAGCAACTCACTGGAAACACCGTGTTTGGTGCCTACCGAGGGTAACATGGCGCGTTCCCCCCTTCCTCCTTGTAGAAAGGCGACGAAGGGGTGAACTATAAAAAGCCGAGACGGTCCTTGATCGTCCTCTCGCTCCGTGTAGAGGCTCGGGGGCTGCCCTCGCACCAGGCTACGGCTAAATTGTTGACCGCGTCAACAAACTAACTTAAAAACTCGAAGCCTGACTATGCACCCGGGCTGCGGCCAGGCCGCATGAGAGAACAACAAGGCCGACCAAGGAATAACAAGAAGAGCCTTAAGACCTCAGAGGAGTCAAACCACTCCTCCGAGGCCTCGGGGGCTACACCCGACGGGTGCGCTCGCGTGCACCCATCGGAACAAAATACTACTAAAAAAGACCAGTCACCTTGCAAAAATCCGGTAGAACCTCCAAGCGAGTGCCTACACTCCCTTTGAGACTCGGGGGCTATTGTCGGGTACCATAATTAGGGATACTCCCAGTACTTCTAAACATGGTTGCAGAACATCTTTAAAACAAACCATAAAGGCTGGTAAGCACGGTTCAAAGTCAAGGCCTCGTCTACCAAGGGACACGGTCCCGTCTCACCCGAGCCCAGACTCGGGCAAGAACAGCAGTCCCGCACGGGTTCACGGCTCGCCCGAGGGTCCCCTCAGGCAGTGGGTGCACCTCCGGCTCGCTCGAGGCCAAGCTTGGGTGAACTTTGTCGTAAAGCGGCCTCAGCCAAATCGCCTTGCCACCGACCGTATCACGTGCGCATTTAATTTGGGGATCACCTGACACCTTATCCCGACATGTGCACCTCAGTTGGCAAGGTCGAAATGACCGCAGTCACTTCACTCTTTTACTGACCGTTCTGACAGGATAACGACACTATTCACCCCGTTCCGACCACTGTGCCAACCGCCGGGGTAAGACTAACAACAGTAAGCTACCGCCTCTCCGAGTTCAGCCTCGGGCGCAACAGGGAGTTCCGCCTCGCCTGACCTTGGCCTCAAGAGGAATCATCACCACGCCCAACCCAGACCTCGGCCTCAGCCTTAGCCTCGGGAGGAAGCCTTCGCCTCGCCCGACCCAGGCCTCGGCCTCAGCCTCAGCCTCGGGAGGAGGTCTCCGACCTAGGCCTCGGCTTCGGGAGAAATCACCGCCTCACCCGAGATGGCCTCGAACCGACTACGCGAACATGGAATACAACACTATCCTTCCCCTAGCTAGCCACCTCAGGCTACGAAGGAACAAGACCGGTGTCACATCAAATTACTCCAGTAACAGGTAATGATGATCCCCGACATGCGTCCTTGACGTCGACTGTCCTCAGCTCTCTACAAAGTCAAAGAAGCGTCAGCAGGACACGAACTTCAAGGCCACCTCGACCGCCGGCCACGGCACTACAGTGCTCGACTTCAACTCGGCGGAGCCGGCCGCACCGCTACAAGGGACAGGACCTGGGGCCGCGCCGCCGGCCGCGCTTCTCCGCCGTCCACGTTAGCACATAGCTACACCCCCATATGTACAGCTAGGTCACCTCCTTGTATCTATAAAAGGAGATGCCCATGGCCTTCCCACGGCACGCTCTGAAGGCTAACTCAGACGGCTTACTTCAAGGCAAAAAACCTTCTCTCCACAACACGAGACCTCTCAAGAGACCTGGGATCCGTTCCCTCTCTCGCGAAGCTTGTAACCCCTACTACAAGCACCCCGGTGCAAGATAATATAAGCCTCATCCTCCCTCTTGTGTTTCATCTTGCATCAATCCATCCGGGCAGGGACACGCAGCATAAAATTCACTAGTCGGTTGAGGGTCCCCGCAGGTCCAAAACACCGACAGAGAGTGACGCAAGAGCGATTACATTTTAGCGTGAACAGTACGGGGGTACTATTCATCTATTTATAGGCACAGGACACAGCCCGGACAAAATTGCATTCATGTCCCTGACATTTACTGTTAATCATAAGGCAAGCTATCAAGGACTAAGTAGTCTTTTCTCCTTTAAGTCGGTTCCATCTTTCACCTTCGTCATTATACTAAGCTGAAGCTCTTTCAGCCACAGCTTCGGCGTCCGTTCATCCTGCCTTCAGGTCGTATCTTCATATGACACATACCTTCATCTCAAAGCTGAAGCCACCTGTAACAGTCTATGTTACACTGAAAAACATATTAGTCACGTTTTTTAGGACCTTCGGAAGAGGAAGGCCCCCCAACAAAGGGCAAGTCTTATTTGCTTCCTACATGTTTTTAATGTCTTCCTTTTCGGTGGTTGATGCCAAAGGGGGAGAAGTTGTAGGGATCAAATCAATGAAATATTATCACACACCAAACACCACCAATTTAAAATTTTGATCCTTCAAGTGGTTTTGGCTCTTTGGTCTAAAATAGGAAGTAAGTGAATTATGGAGTTAGGGGGAGGCTTAAGCCCATAATATCACTTTGTGGGGACAAACATGCATCCTAGCAAGTAGATTGCATATTTTCATTCAAATGTTTGTTATATTTTCTTGCTTTGGTTGTGCTGTCATCAATCACCAAAAAGGGGAGATTGTAACAAAAATGGACCCTGAGCCATTTGGCTCAATAGGTTTTGGTGTTTTATGATCAACATAACATGTGGACTAATGTGTTTGCTAGTGTTTATGTTGATAGTTCATAGGATGCAAAGAGGATTGGACTAAGACACTGAGGATGCAACACCTCAAATGAAGACATAAAAAGAGCTTAGAAGTCCAAGACTCAAGACCAAAGGAGCCCAAGAACAAAATACAGAAGACCTAGAAGATGGGCTATCAACTAGCGCACCGGTGGCACACAGTTGGCTCACCGGTGTCACACAATTAGCTCACCGGTGGCACACAGTTGGCGCACAGGACAACCAACAGAGCTTCCATTTGCTCCATGTCTGAGAGGAGGCACCGGACTGTCCGGTGTGCACCGGACTGTCCGGTGTGCACTGGACTGTCCGGTGTGCACTGGACTGTCCAGTGTGCATCGGACACTCACCGTTCACTGTCTGGTGCACGCAACAGCTAGCTATCAGAACTAGTCGTTGGCTGCACATTGTTGGCGCACATTTATCACACTGTTGGCGCACCATTTGCACACAGTTGGCACACTGTTGGCTGACAGGACTGTCCGGTGTGTCAGAACTAGCCGTTGGCTGCACACCGTTGGCGCACTGTTGGCACACCGTTGGCTGATAGGATTGTCCGGTGTGCCACCCTTACAATAGTCTGCTTTTCAACGGTTAGTTGAGTTGGGGCCTATATATACTTCACCCAACCAACCATTTGAAGGTGTGGGAGCCCAAGTAACATACCAAGGCATATTGTAGACATTTGCAAGTGCTAAAACACTCAAGTGCTTAATAGAATCACTCGGTGATTAGCGTAGGTGCTTTGCGAAGTGCTTAGGTTAGTTAGACCACGTTAGCGCTTGCTCTAGGTGAATCCTAGTTAGTTGAGTGAGTTTAGACAAACCACACAACCTCTTGGCTCTTGCACGAGCCGTTGTAATTGTACCGAATGGGGCGAGAGTCTTGCGAGACCGTGACAACCGCGTTTGTGTCTCGGCCGCCACCTTGTAATGGAGGGAACGAGGCCCACAGCGTTTTGGCCGGAAGCTCGATAGTGGAGATGGCAGGGAGCGTCCGAGAGGAGCCGGAAGCGGAGCACCACTTACGTGTGGAGAAGGCCCGCGGCTCTGTACGGAGTTACTCGACCGAGGTGCTTGGCCCTCACATGGGCTTCCCTTTGCGTAGGGGCACCAACGAGAATTAGTCGGGACCTTACATGGTTCCAGATACCTCGGTAAAAATACCGACGTCATCCACGAGAGTTTGCATCTCTACCTTACTCTTTAGCTTCCGCATTTATATTAAGCATTTAAGTCTCAATCTTGTGTTTATAGTTATATTGTTGTAGATTAAAACTTAGCCATTGCGGTAGAGATAGCAACACTTAGACAAAACCTAGTTTGCACATTCTAGTTTGATTAATTGCATAGGTTTTGCTCTAGAGATTTATTTGTGGCCTAGTTTATTGAAAGTTTTAGAAGTCCTAATTCACCCCCTCTTAGGCATAACCTGTTTCTTTCACATGGTACAACCGACTTAAATTTTCAAAAGATATATGCCCTAACCGACAATGAAGTAGCAGAATTTCCTTCACATCCCATCATCAGTTGCTTTCAATGCTGACTCCTCAGGACTGATGAACCATAACCCATTATGCCTAACTACTATCCTAATCTTTCTCCCAGACCTCCTCTCCTGAAACACATAAGAGTTTTCATCAAATGTTACTATGCACTTGAATTGATAGATGACTAAACTTACAGGAATGAGATGACTGGAAAAGATGGAACATGCAAGACTGATGACAAGCTAAAAGATGGTGTATGCTCTATAGACCCTATATACCATAAATTTGTTGGGATGTACCATTAGCGATTTGAACAGACTCGTAATGTGTATACGAAATTAGGGATGAAAGTGGTAGTATGGATTGTTAGGACAAATTTAATATTTTAAAATAGTTATGATAAAATTTGATGTCAATCTTTTCTTATGTTATCAAGCACATTATTATAAATAAGAATTAAAATTTGAATAAATTGTTTTATGCATTATTTGCTCCCTACAACAAAAAAGGTGGAATATAACCAAATTTGTATCTGAATCCACACCGAATTTTATATCTATCATTTGATAAAATATATGCTAAATTTGAGGTTTATCTTTTACAAATCTTTACAAACTCAATGCTAGAAACAAGAATATGAATTTGCATAGAAGATTCTATATCTTATTTATTTGCAATCAAAGAAAAAGGTTAAAATGGTTTCTGAATTATTACTGTTTTCATCCCGTTTTCATCCCCCATACTCCTCCAAACGATTCCCCACTTTTCCATCCCTCTTTCACGCCTCTCTACCACTGTCCACATGTCGTCGTCGCCACTCGTCGGTAATAACGTGATTGGGTGCCTTCGAGACTCCTCCTAACGCCGATGTTGCTCCCTTAGCTTTCCCGCGTCCTCTTCACCGAATTCCCCCACCTCGACACCATCCTCACGCCGATGTGCTCGCTGCCCTCCCCAACGCTAACCATAATCCATGTTTTGTGATCCAAGGAAGAAGAAAGGCTAAATTTCGTTCTACCTCCTAAGGAATAAGGATAATAGAAAATATAATCCTGCAATAATGATTTCTTATGTAAAAGGTATATTTCAAATATAAACAAGTTGTTTTATGTTTTATTAACTACATAACCATGTGTCAATCATTAAAATATGTTTTGTATTAGTTTTCATGTTTTAAATAATGTTTATTATAGATGTTTACTATAGTTTTTCTAAATAAAAAGTAAAATAAAATACAACCATGTATTTATTGAAGAAAAATAAAATATAATTATTTATTCCCAAAATACTAGATTTACTCATATATTAAAGTTTTCAAAATTATATATAATATGCTTTACAACATTAAATATACCATAAAGATTTTCTATAAATGTTTAAAATGGTATAATTAGTGTTCATGCTTTTATAAGTAAAATAATAGTTTATATATCACTTTAAATATAGCTTTCTTAATAAAATTTATGTCACATGTTTTTCTAATAAAAATAAATAAAAATATCAGTTTAGTTATTTTTTCACATAAAATCTATTTACGCTTGTATCTTAGTTTCTCATAAATAAATGTTTAATAATGTGTTTAATAATCTTTTAAACCCATAACATTAGGTATTTCACATATAGCATTTCTGAGAAGATTAAAACGGTTCACCTAACGTTTATATATGTAATTAAAATATTTTCAAGCTTATGCCTTGTTTTATGAAATATAAAAGCAAACCTTTTAAAAAAAGAGTGAATTTTGTTTTAATCTCTACTTTCGATTTTGTTGTTTAGCATGGTTATGGTGATTGTTGTATGTCATTGAGTGGTGTATGCTTCTTGTTTATGTGTTGTTTAGAGGTTGATCAAGTAGTTGAGGTTCAGGATCTGCTTGAGGAATATCCTCAATTTCTCTATAAGCGAGGCAAGTGGTTTTCTTCCCCTGTATATTATATTTGAATCCAATCATGGCATGTTAATTCTTTTACATTTATGTTATGGATAATTTTAATAAGCTACCAATTAGAATCACTTAACATTTCCAACCAATTCCTTGATTAAACATGGGGTCACAACTTTACTTTAGTAGCTATGCTATTGTTTAATTTAGCTTTATATTGATTCTCCTTTGAAGATAATAATGTCCCAAACTTTATATTATTTTTGTGTTGTTAATTATAACAAGATCATATATTTTAATTGGAACATGGAGTGACATCCAGGAAAACAGTGCAACCACAGTTGTTATTATGACTCTGACTTTGGCAATTAGTTTTATATGCTTAGTGCTTAGCAACCTTTCCTAAAATATGGGTAAGAGGGGATGGTGATTTGGTGGTAGCTTATTTTAACATGGGGTGGTAGTCTTGGCTAAGTTACCTTGTCTAGAGGGTCCCAACATTGAACTAGAAATCTTAGCAGGTTGATTTGTATTAAGCGTATTCTATAAAAACCTCATGGTGGATCTCTTACCATTCACCTCAAAAGAGAATACGAGTCTGGTTAACCCAGGCTAGAGGGGATACACATCTTACCGGTAAAGTTGTGCCACCTCTATAGAGTGTAAGACTGGTATATTAGTCGTGCTCATGGTTATGAGCGCACTGGACCCTCACATGATAATTGAACTTAAATATGGAGAATAAATTGTGTTATTTTGGCTTAAGTGATATGCTTAAATGTTTCGCTTAAGTGGTTTTGAGCTTTATGCCGATGATTATATTATTTATGCTTAACTGGGTTGGTATATACTTATACTTAGTAACGAGGTGTTGTTAATACAATTTGGACCAACTAAAATGCTAATCGCATTAAGGGACTATTTGGTTGGGCTATGGCTATGAAAAAAGTTGTTGTGGATTGTGAACTGTAAAAAACTAAAAACCGTTTAGTGGAAGCCACTAAAAGTCGCTAAAAGTTCTTATATATATATATTTCCACAGTTCCATCTAAAAGCCGCAAAAAGCAGGTCCAGATGTGCTTTCAGTTTTGCACTACGAGAAAGTCGACTTTTGAAAAATGTTGCTTTCTAGATCGAGCCCTTTGGTTTGGATTTTCCTTTTAGGAGTCAGAAGCCAAACCAAACATAACCTAAGCCGTATACTTTCCTTGTTAGCTTTGCATTTTTCACACCACTTGCTGAATACCAACTATAAGTGTACTCACCCTTGCTTATATTGTTGATCAGAGGGATGTGAAGGAGATTAAGAATTTGATGATAATATCGATATATTCTAGTCTAGCAATATCCCGGTCATCTTCATGTGGAAGATGGCTATTTTCCATTATGGTTTGATAAATACTATTTACGACTCTAAGTCTATTAGAAGTGTAATGGTGTTATTATAGTCTTTAATTTGTTTTTATGCATTATCCTTTTGATATATTACAATTTTGAATTAACATATGTGTGAAAATAGATCCTGACACACATATGCTATGCATTCAGTTTTGCCCCTAAAACTGGGTGTGACAAAAGTGGTATCAAAATAATGTTGACTGTAGGTTGCTAGAATAGTTAGAAATGGAAAGCCAAGATAGTATTTCAAAATGTTTTCAATTTTCCTCCACAAAAACTTACTTTATATCAAAACTAATATCTTTTATCTTCAACTCCCCTAAGTCTGATTCCTGGTCTGTCCGATGGCTATAGTC
The DNA here is from genome assembly GCA_029449295.1 of Zea luxurians. NCBI lineage: Eukaryota > Viridiplantae > Streptophyta > Magnoliopsida > Poales > Poaceae > Zea > Zea luxurians. Next base: position 1,803,463 of record JAOPSE010000083.1, on the reverse strand, counting down.
AGGAGAACTGCTCGTAAAAGTATCATCTGTGTTCTTCCACCTTAGCCAGCTCCTATTACTCAGAATTATAATAATAAAGACAACAACGATGAAGACAGTCTTCCATTCAATTTTCAACATACTCGGAATTTTCATGTTTCTGTTCATGGTATGAAATTCTATGATAGATAGTTCATCCTAAGAGCATGCATAGTCTACAAAAACATATTTTCACCAAAAATCTTTGAAGTTTCTGTCCATCCAAGGGTCTGGATAGTCCCCCAGTCGATATTTAGCTCATCAAGAACGTTTTGGTTTATGTCCGCCACCTGAATAGTATTACAGACATTCTGCCCCCTGAGCCCAAATAGTCAGCCAATTAAACTTTGGCATAAGAAAGAAACTCATAATTTCTGGCCATGCTCTAGGTAGCTTCGCGAACACTTTGCCTCTCTAAGTTGCATTAGATGACTGATACGCAAATAAGTTAACTGCTCTTATAGTACGCCCATCTATTCTAAATCCGATCAAGCTCTTTTGTACACAACTTTTGTTTGGTGAAATAAAATGCCTTGTAAGTCATGCATTTGCATTATGCATTCTATTTCATCTCCTCTAATGACTATGCTACACAAGCATCTAGCATCCATATCTGATATCTCCCATGACCAGACCTAAGGGGATGCCAGGTGGGCGGTCGCCCTGGGCCCCAAAATGTTGGACCCCCTACTCAAGTATATAAGTATATATTTGAGTATAGTACTTAGAGTATATTTGGTTTAGCTTCCTAAACTAGATTCGCTACCAAAAATCTAAAATCCCAACCAAACAGATACAACAACAGAATCAATACCTGAAAATATATAGATTCCTTTAGTTCAATTCAAAATCACATCATACCCTAGATTTTCTAGATTCATAACATCCATGTAATAAGTTAACATGCTCTTATAAAATATATAGTTAATATTTGTTTCAACTAAACAAATTTTAATTTTTTCGTAATTATCAGCTCAAAACATTTTTTCACAACTAGAATTAGATTTTCTGAAATCCACAACTGAACCAAACAGACCCTTAGTTGTGTAATCACCCTAATCAGTGTTGGCTTGGTTGGCCTAATGCTATGGTAATCTAGCCCCTACTATCGTGAGCAGTACGCCATCATCGAACCTATACATCATTGAACTTGGCCAAACCAATCCCAATTACCAAGTAAAAATAGAATACATCGAGAAAACATTATTCCTACCGCTACCATGTTGTCAATGGACAGAGCTCAATATGTGCTCGACAATCGGCCTTCGCACGTACGCGTACATGTATACTATAGCTAGGGAGCAAGCTAATTGTCGTTTCGCCTAGCATTTGCTTCGGTCTCCTAGGAGTTCTATACATTCTGGTTTGTGAATTTTAGTTAAATAATTTTTACTCCCTAGTAATGTAATAATGTTATAACTTTCAAAGTGTTTTTATAACTATATATATGTGGAGAGAAAGATTATGTATATACATAGGTTAAAAGGGTCCCACATAAGCTTTCGCCTAGGGCCCTGAATCTAAGACACGACCTTGATATCTCCAGAAATTATATGATTCACTTCATGTTATTGTGTAGTCTTGTTGGTTCATTGATTGCAACTTTACTTGCTCTTGACCGTTGCTTAGATCCATCCATGCCAAGTCCTCTAGGATGTGACAAACAATTATTATATAATCACAGTTCACATTTGTTCAAGCCAAACGACTTTTATCTTTCGCACATCTTCCATCCTACGATGGCTTTCTCACCACTAGCAGCTAAACAGATTTCCAAAAATCCACAGCTGAAAGCCGACATCATGCTAGCTTCTAAATTTTGTAAAAATGACATCCAGATATGGAATTATTTGTTAAAGTAATATTAAGTAATATTATATGGAAAATCGTGTGGGTAGGACTATGCATGTACAAACAGGTCGTCTGTCTTGGCCCAACCCGGTTTGAGCCTGGTCCGACAGGCGCGATTAGAAAACTGAGCCGAGCCTACCTAGCCCGCGGGCTCGTTTCATTACACAGGCCCGACCTACAGTGAGTCTAAACAAGCCAGACTGACTCGGTAAGCACGGAAAAAAGAGCCGATGAGCACGGTTTAGTAAAAAAAAGTGGGCTAAACTGGACTAGCCCGACAGGCTTAGTTTGCTGTCCGGCCCCAGCCCACATATTCGTGCCGACCTGACCCTAGCCCGTATAAAGCGGGCCGGGCCGGACTCGAACTGGGCCACCAAAACGGCCTTGAGGCTTTTTGTACATGTATAGGTAGGTCAAATCTTCCAGTGCTGGACTTCACGCAATCCCACTCTAATCCAGTGGGCCTCGCAGGCGCTCCAGCTAAGCCCAGAATACCAAATGCAACAACCTGCGTGTGCCACGGGGCGGCCATGGTGGGCTTCCGGACAGGCCCGTGCTTTTTACGGATGCGGAGCGGCGTGCATGCTCGCGAATCTTGACGACGGTAACGGTATGGGCTTTCATCCGTGGCCTCTTATATCCTCCTCCTGCCTCTTCCGTAGGCGCGCCTCTTCCGTAAACCCTAGCCGCCTGTCTTGCTGAAGCTGAACTGCTGATCCGTCTTCCAAGCTGTGGTAAGTCTCTCAATTATTCGTTGTACCTGGTGAAGTTGATATGGATATATTGCGGTGCGGAGGGCTTGTGAGGTGGGATTCTATTGGGGAGTGTTGTGCCGTTGCTTTGGTCTTGGCTGGCCTCTTGCCGTCGTTGCACGGCCGTCTGCAGCTGGCCTCTGGGCAGATCTGGCGTTCGCAACCGCCTCTGCTTATATCAAAAGCAAGTAAGGCTCACAACTGGAGTCCCTGAAGTCCTTGTTGAAGCAAGGATGATTGTGCCAGAGGGGTTTGCGGGGCTCTGTTAATGATTGGAAAATTGATGCAAATTCCTATGCTGAGATTTAGGGTGTTCCCAACGATAAGAGAGTAGTAATAATTTTTGGGATATTAGAGATCCTTTTGTAGGTAGGGTGAATAAGAAAACGCAAAGCCTTCGGGCAAAGGTGCCTGTTATGATCTGATTTGGTGTTCGCTGCTTCTTTCTTTGTCAGACCTCTCGCTGTTCATCGACAGTGTCCAGGATGGGATTCATATTTGTTTTGTAACAAAGACGAACCCACAAATCATACACTCAGATAGCATAATAGCAAAGAGACACCACTTGTGGGTTGCAAAATTGCAAATATTCGTGTTTGTTTTACGTCCGTGCATCTTAATACTAGTACCAGACTGGATTAAAAAAACGTTACCCCCCTTGGAAGGATCAGCTGTGATATGTGAAAAAGCTTCTGTGAGCTGTCTGTTGTGAAAAAATGAGAAAAAAGTTAAAAGTCGTTTGGTTCAATTAGATGTTAGTTAGCTACTGTAATCAAACTGTATATTGTTTATATGTTTGTCTAACTATATCTCTTAATCAATATATATAATTTTAAAAATAAATTTATATTTGTGTTCCTATTATTTTTATAAATAAATCATTTTAATTTTTATTTAATTTTTTTTATTATTAGGGTTTTTTTAAGATGGTGCCCTCAGTTTTGCTGGTGTCTTCATTTTTACCCTTAGTCATGTTTTTTTGCTCGGTTTTGTCTTTCTAGTGCTATAGAGTAGAAAGACAAAACTGAGCAAAAAAAAACACGACTAAGGGTAAAAATGAAGAAGGTGACAAAACTAAGGGTACAAATTTAAATAGCCCTTATTAAAAACATTTTTTTGTTTCGTTTATTATAACACTTAATTATTTTAAAACATATTTTAGTTTTTATTTATCTCATCTGTTTATTAATATAACAAATTTGGATAAGCAACAAAAGCACTTCAAATTTGTACTACATAAAAGCTGCTTTGAAATTAGCTGTAGAAAAGCTGAACCTTTTGGTTCAGCTTCTGCTTTTTCAAATCAGGTTCAAAAAGCTGAACCAAATACACCCCGATCAGAACGACCAGCAAGCCGTCCTACTTGATAACATTTAGTGCTATTCTTGTTATTGTGAGGACTTTGGGAGTAATTCCGCTTTGTTCTCGTTGGATTTATCAGGTGTCATCCCTGCGTTCTGATCCAAGATGTATCTCCAGTATTACATCAACGAGAAGGGGGACAAGGTCTACACCACCAAGGTTTGTGTATGAGCTTGTGCTTAAGTTTTTATGAATGGCTGATGGTTTATGGTTTTACTTGTTATCCTCTGCTAATCTGGGTATCTTTCTTCTTGCATTGCAGAAGGAGTCGCCTCTTGGGGTGCCGACACAGTCTGCTCACCCAGGTACACCGCCTTTGTTCACTGGAGTTACTTTTTTTTTCTGCTGTTGTAACTTACCTGTCAAGATGTAACAGTTGGGTAGATTTCTTTTGTTGGGTACAACGTACAAAGATGCAGAGTCATGGTTGGGCTAATACGAGTATTAGCATTAGGCATGTTTGCAGACTTGGAGCCCTGCCTGATTTTTTTCGTTTGTTCATAGTATGTCGTGCCTTCAATTTCTTCTGAGTTTAGGTTCTGGATATTTTAAGCAGACAAAAAATGCTTGTGCGGCTTATAAGACTGGAGTTAAGAGTATCTGCACCTGTCAAAGCTGCAGAACGTTATTTCTTTTCCTCTAACAATTCCCTGTGCTTTATTTGATCAATATGACTTCATGTGGCCTTCACATAATCTAGAGTTCGGGTCAATCATGAATGACTTTACCATGAGGATTGCCTGCCCTTTTAAAGCTTCATTCTGTTGTGTCACTGTATAGAGCGAAGAGCCTATTTTAGTTTTCCTGTGGTGAACACTTGTAACCTGCAGAACTGAAACGTGTGGAATTTGTGGTTTTGATTGTTTAACAAGAATAGTAATTCAGGTCCCCATGGACCTCGCATCATGATTTGCTGAAATATTTCCTTGTGGTGCAGCTCGCTTCTCACCAGATGACAAGTACTCTCGCCAGCGGTACCTGTTGAAGAAGAGATTTGGACTTCTGCCAACGCAGAAGCCAGCACTGAAGTACTGAAGCTTCAACTTACCAACCATGGATGTGCAGTTTGTGTCACTGCTTGATGTTTGTTGGTTGGAATGTAGAAATAGGTATCTGAGGAAACATATCAAACACTGCTAGGCACTACTATGACATCTCAGCGCATTCAGGCACTATATGTAATGCTATGTGATTGACAGGCCTTGTTCTTATTATGTACTTGGTGTGTGGGCCAAAGCATCGTTTTTGGCGTTCTCTTTTCGTCTTGATTGATGACGCCCCCCTTTGCTAAATCAATTTGAAGTCTGGTCTCAGGTGCTAATCAAGGAGGGTAACAGCTTTGGACAGCTCGAATGTCCAGAGGAGACTTGGGAAGAGGTTGCTGAAAAAGTTCACAAAGACCAATGGCTTAAATTCAATGGCACAATGATTTATATTATATGGAACATTTGAAGGATCAATTACTAAATTCAACGGCACAGTGATTTATATTATATGGAACATTTGAAGGATAAATTACTAAATTCAATGGCACAATGATTTTTATTATTTGGAACGTATGAGGGACGGATGTTCAGATGACCCGTGTAGTCCGCGTTTCTTCTTGGTTGATTATTTTGGCAGGTTTCTGCGGTTGCATTCGGCCTTTTGTGTTAGCCGCCCAGACCTCTAGCGTTGCGGCCTGGACTTGATTCAGTGGTGTTAAATTTTCTTTCACATTTTAATTGATATGCAATGCTTGGCACTTTACTTAAAAAACTAGTAAAATACCTGTTTGTGTAGGTGCTCACCATGCCGCCATCCTCGCACATCTCCGGTGGAGAGCCAACGCCCCCGCCGGCCGCCGCCTTGCTCCCTCCTGGATGGCGGGCGGCAGAGAACAGAGCAAGAGAAAGACAGCGGGAGAGAGAGCATCGCGGGGCCGTGAGGGCGTGGATGGAGTAGTATGCAAGGGTGAGATGATCTGGACGTCTTTGTAGTTAGGTGTGAGAGAGAATAATGTGTTTGGTTTGAGGTCAAAGTAGGATGAGTCAGGGACGCCATCGTCCCTCGATTTTTTGGAATCACGCCGCCCTCAAAAATCACTCCGGTATTCACCCCGCTCCCGCTTGACTCTCAACCAAACACTATAGAAAATGTGGCCGTCTCATTCCATCCCTCTTTGTACATTCAATCAAACGCACCGGAAGAAACTGGACGGTTTAATATGATGGATGAGGATTTTTTGTGTGTACAAAATAGGATGCGTGAAAACACATCTCGGTGTGGGATATGGGGTCATTTGTTGGGTGGACCTAGATAAATTTAACTGGTATTTTATTTAAGGTATAGATAAAAAACGCATCAAAAAAATACTAATAGTTATTACGACCTTTTTTTTCCCTAGATTGGTTTGTTCGTAATGCTTCTTTGCACGTAAGGCCTGTTTGAATGGCGCCTTGGCCCAGGCAGGTACGTCCAGCCAGCCCCAACAAACGCTCAGAAACGAACGACTGGAACTCTGAGAGCGATGCCTAGCCCAGGCAAGATTCCTAGGACAGGAAACAAACAGCCCCTGGATGCATCGCAAAAGCTGTATCAAGAAAAAAAAAACTAAACTAAATATTTTGGGGTGTTTTATTTGATGAATCACTCTATCTAAAATTAAAAGAAGGTGGTGCATCATGAGTCCACTCCTCAAATTTAAATTTAGTGGGATAAATTCCCTCATAATATTACTTTTAGCTTATAAGAAATAAAATAGTGATTGAAAAACTCGTTCCATTCTATAAACCAAACAAGAAAGTGAAGAGTGGCAAGATGATAGACCACTTCATTCCTTAAACGAAACATGCTATTTATAATTTGAAATAGGGTAGAATCTATATCATTGTTATAACATCTAAAAACACATGGACTAGGAAACCAAAATGTAGAATCAGCTTATAATAGGCGGAATGTACAACAATAGTCCTGTTAACCTCAAAATTGCAAATATTACCCTGCAATAAGATCAAACTGATTTGACTGGTCTTTGCATAAAAAACTTAGCAAAACTATAACTACACTTATCAAAAAGATTATTTCTCGATCAAAGTAACCGGAGTAACAAAGATGATTTCTCGATTAAAGCAACCGGAGTAACAACCATATATTTGGGGACAAAAGTTTATACTGTGTGTGAGCAAAAAGGGTGTATTGCCTTGTTGCCAGTAGAAGAATGTATTGCCTAGTCCTACTGAGTTGTAACAAAGTGAGCAGTAACCATCTGCACTCTAATTTTTCACACAAGAGGACCTCTCCACTACTCTGGAGAAGAAATCATATCTACCTCCCTGGAGGTTGGATCGTCATCTTCGTCTTCAGATATATCATCTCCAGTGCTTATGATATCCATATTGCTTGCATGCCTAACAAATTGACCTCGCACCCTTGGCCTCGTCTCAGCAAGTTTCTTCCTGTTCACATACCTCACCTTCTTGTCAAAACAGCGCTCTTTCCTTTTCTGCCTGAATTTAGCAAGTGCTGCAGCCCTTCTCTCAGAGCGATTGCATGTTTCGTCAGGCGTTGGTGTGCTCGATGCCGATGACCACACATTTTGCGTCGGTAAATGACTTGAGTGCATACTCATGCCAGAAGTATTAAACTGAAATGATGATATCATGGGTAAACTATGGCACTGGGAGAAAACATTGTACTGATGAAGCATCGCTGGTGGTGTATGTGCTTGAGCACTGTTTATGTTTGCTTGAAAATTTTGCACCGATGAAAGTGCCATGTTGTGTTCTACCATCCCTGGATAATAAAATGGGAAATGGTATGCAGGTGGAGTTCCTGAAGTGTCATTATGGCCTTCATTGCTTCGCTCCATATGCATGCTAGAGGAAGAAAAGCATACCATAGGATACTGCACAGGCATCTCAAAAGCTTCTTTATTCCGAATATTTACATCAGTACCGGTGTCACTTCTATCTGTTGCACTAGAGCAATTACCATGGTTATCCAAAGAATCTAACCGGCTGTCACCTCTTTGTAGTCCGCTATCAAATGAGCTGGTGGCTGGGGTGCTTGATTTAACATATGCTAGAAATGCAGACGACTCAGCAACCTTCAGGTTAGTTTTTATAGGACGTGAAAACATTCTTCCCGGAGTCGCTGGCAATTAAAATAATTATCAGAAAACAGATGGAGATATAGAACTCAAGAAGTGGTTAACAACAAAAAGGAAGACCAGTTGGCAGAATAAAGGTCCGGCTGAAATATCTTACATGTTTGACTGGCATCTAGGGCAGAGCCTGGAGCACCGATCTTGTCTCTCTGGTCGCGCTCAGCAACGGAAGGATTAGACTGAAACACGCCAAGAAATGGAAGGGCATTTAAACAAGTATATTGTTAGCATATCATCAACATACAACATAGAGCTAAAAGGGCAGATCTGTGTGGCAACATCAAAGAACAGAAATGAAAATATACTAAAACAGCAAAAAAAAGTGTGGCAACAAACTTCTAAATGAGTCTTGGGTTCATTACCTCGGATTCAAGCTGATTTGAGGTGCCTGTTTCTTGATTTGTGTTTTCTTTAGGCCTATCGTCTGTCTCATCTGAGAGGAGGGTGGCGCTATTGGTATTTGCATCACTAGGTTCTGAGAGCACCAACTCGAAGTTGTCATTGAAGAAGTTTTTCTCGGGCAAACCAAGCTGCCAACACCAGCACTCGATTTAAAGAATAATTCATGCAGGTACAGCAACTCCTACAAGCATCTCAGCTGAGCATGCTTCTCTAACGCAGAGGTTGAGGTGAATCAGCATAGTGCCCTTTACCATCCGTCTCCTCCGCCACACATGGGTCCAAAGGTTCAGCAGCTCATTCGTGCGCAGCGGCTTCACCAGGTACTCGGCTGCACCAAGCCTCAAGCACTTGACAACAACAGACACCTCGTCTCTGTTGGACATCACTGCACAGTTCCATAAGACAGGGAGGACGGTCACAGAAAGCACATCACAGTAATAGGCACAACCGCACAAGGCGCAGAATAGGAAGGCTGCCTACTGATGATGGGGATGTGGCGCAGGTCCTTGTTCCTGGCAATGTACTTGAGCATCTTGAAGCACTTGGAGACCGGCAGATCAACCTCAGCCAGGATGATGTCGATCTCGCCGCCCTCGTAGTTGAGAATATTGATCACCTGCCGCGGAGACTTGGCGCAAGTTACTGAAAAAAAATGTTCACCATCATAACAGCACAACAGTAAGTACAAATATCTTTCGAGAGAAAAAGAAACATTAAGCACAAATGACGCCCAACAAATTCCTATCATTAGAAGCGAACGGATTGGTAGTACTTCTAATGATTAAACCCACAGTGAGAAGTAAACGCAATCCTAATCCGGTAAATCCCAACGACTAGAGAAACCAAGGTGCCGTTTGGTTCAAAAAATGTAACGCAAATGGTAATGGTAATGGTTTCGGCTCGATTACTGGCGGTAACAAATTTGAATAGGCTGATATCAAATTTTAGTGTGGTATCTGATTACGGTTGGACTAAAACAAACATGATTTAACGTTATCCGTTACCCATTACGTTACAAATATGTAAACCAAACGGCACCCAAAGTACGGGGTACAAAGTTTGACTAATACTAACCATGGTATGAGCAGTTGCAGAGGAGCCGCAGCACCTCCCGGGAGCTGCTGGCGTCGCCGTCGCAGAGAAGAATCCTCACCTTGCTCCGGTCCACGAACTGCTGGCCTCCCCCAACCCCTACGCCGCCGCCCACGCGATCCCCCTCGGCTCCGCCCACCATACCCAAACCCCCCAAACACACGATCCACGCCTCCGCCAAGGGGACTGGGGACGCGAACCGAAGCGTCGGAATCAGCAGCGGTCGGAACCAGAGACGCAGGCGCAGGACGAAGCGGTCGGTGGATCTGCAGACGCCTCCTCCTCCATACCCGCGGCCGCGAGTAGCGCCCAGTCAACCCGAGCCCCTCGCGAGGTACCACCGCGCGTGCGCCGTGCCTGCAGACGGCTGGTTAAGCAGGTATACCCTGTCAGCGGCGGCGCGCGGGGGCCGCGGCGCCCTCCTCCGCCCGTCGCGGTCCGGCCAGCACCATTATCCGCGCCTAATCTATTGATTGGCGGCGGTGGCGTCCGCTCTTCTCTGTTGCGGCCTCCGGTGCTTCGTTGGAGCAGCCGAGCAGGATATTTTTCCTCGCTTTTTTCCGCTTTGCTCAGTGGGTGGGGTTGGGGCCTTGGGGGCATGCCGGCACGCTCGGCGGAGCGGACAGAAGAGAAGAGGGTGGGGCCGGAGGAGACAGAGCCAAAGGGACGGTTGGGGGCGCTCGGACCAGCCGGCCGCGCGATCTCGACCGCCCGCTGGCTAGTACCCGTCACGGGCAACTGACAAGCAACAGCTGAGCGGGTCCGGGGCCCAGCGAAGCAGGTGCTGGCTGACAGACCGGGCGAAAATATCTAGCTCGCCTCCGTTAAACGCTTCGCTTTTGGCTACGTGTCAGCGAACCAGTCGTCGCCCAAATATCTAAATCCTGGTCGGTCATTGGTAGTGCGATTAGTAAAGAACCAAGGTGGACCAACGAAACGCTTCGGGTTGCTGGACCGTGTAGTGGGAATGTAGGATGGACAGACACAGACCGGCCCGGTAGGGCCTGGCGTGGGTCTCCTAGATTTTGGGTGATGGTGAAGCGAAACGGGGTGGGCGGGCCACGGGCGCAGCGCTGGGGCCTGGCAAGGGGGTCGAGCGCCACGTCCTCGCGCTGATCTCCTTCCGGTGCCTTGTCCCATACTCCCATGTGCGACGGCGCGGGCGCCACGGCCACGGTGGTCGCTTCCCGGCCCCTCATTTCGGATCACGCATGGCCGGCCAAAAAACTGAGGAAACGTGCGTGTACGCTAGGCTCCCGACTCCCGTCCTGACGAGCAAAAAGATTTCGAACGCGCGGCCGAGGCTTGGGGACGGATGGGTGGCCCATGTGTTTACACAAAAATGTCTCAACAAAGTATTTGTTTAGTGAGATTGAATAGCTGAAGTAGAACTTGTTCAAAAGGCAATCATGATTGATAAAAATGTCAATAGATTTTTATTATCAAAGCTTGTTAGAAAGAGTATATATACAAAAAAAATCATATATCCATCATCGGAGCATGTCTTTCCTCTAGCTGATTGCCGGCACATTGATGTCACAATGTTCCATCCTTATACTTGGATACCATAAAGATTAAAGACATTATCACTATTATTGCTGCGGTGTTGATTGGTGACCAACATGGAGAGCACATATAAATGTAATGATGCTTTTGGCACGCAAGGGTGTAAGACAACTTTCACTATAATTGGTACGCAAGGGTGTTAGAAATATAGGCATTTTCCATATCATTTTAATTCCATAAATTATCATTATGATGATGACATATAAAATATGTTTAATCATAGAAATCGCGATCTCAAATATATCCATAACAATATGGATCATGAGAACATAAAGCATATGAATCATATAAATATAATAAATATATAAACATGGAACATGTATTATTATGGAACAACTGAAAATAAACAGATAGCAACATAAACAGCATGACTGTAAAATTAAAACAGACAGATATAACATATTATAAATTTATAATATGGCAGAACAGATAAGATAAAAACATTGCTACGTATGAAACAGTAGAGATGAACATATGAAACATATATAATATGCAGAACGTAAAACAGTAAAGAACTGAATAGATCATACCCTCCCATGCGCTCCGAGGATCCTGATTCTTGTCCAACTTCCCTTGTCATCCGTACGAGATGAAGACGCCGGGAAGAAGATGTTCACCAGTGATGAAGACAACGACAGAAATTGGGCAGTCGCGTAGACGCTCCCCAAAAACCTAATTGCTGATCCTCGTGCAAGGTCTCGAACGGCAAGGGCTCCGGAGGCACCTGCCCTCTCGCTTCTCTGTGCGCGCAGAGCTACGAGATGGAAACACCCACACTTGCGGCTGGACTGTGACTCTGAAAGTGTTCTGCTCGTGTGTACCAAGTGACAGGGATGCTCCCCTATTTAACCTCTCGCGGAGGAAAGCTGAAGGAGCTGCGTCATGCCAAGAGACAGGCAGCTGAAGGAGAAGGGTCGCATGCGGCGCGTCAAGAGACGGACAGCAGAAGAGTCTCGCATGCGGCTGACGAAGAGACGGGCAACTGAAAGGTTTAACCCGGAGTTGAAACTCCCGCGGTTAATGAGTGCTAAAAATTAACACAACCACGCCCGCTCGCCGCTTGCCTCGCCTCGCCTCGCCTCGCCACGCCACGCCCGACCCGAGCCCGGCCCGGCCGACAGCGGCGGCGCGCGCGCGTGTGGCACGCTCTTGTCCATTTCTTGACTTCTCAAATTAAGTAAAATAATTCCCACCATATAAGTCAAGCCTAAAGACCCTTGGACTTCTAATATGGTACTATTGATATTCCCCACCATTACACACCATAGAGTTTATTCAATAAATGGGCCAAGCCCATAAAAGATCCAACAATCCCCACCAAACTCTAGGGTTTGTAATGATGAAGTATCAGAATCACAATCCTTTGATATACTAGTGTTTCGATGGAGACTGTTAAGTTGAACATCCATCTAGAATAAGAGTTTCACTCATTCACAACTGAACAATGGACTAAGCCTTGAATTGACAGTTTTGTGCGAAATAAGATTCACTCAAATCCTTTGTTGATACTAGGCTGCAAAAGGGCATTCCCGCTGTTTAGAAGCATATAAATCACACTTCAGTGCCTTTCATGAGTATTTAGGGATTACCCAAGTCCCATAGACTGTGACCAGCAGTCTGACTCATATAGGTGTATTCCTCAAAAGATGTTCTATAGGACAACATCTCACCTTTATAAGACTCTTGGAATACATTAAGGTAAAAACCATCCTGCCTTACAGAGAGGAAAGATGTGCATCAGAAATGAGTTAAAGAAGGGATCTTTCCTCACAATCTACTCCTAGCTTGTTTCTCCACTCTACTTCACGGGGTCTCCGATCACATAGAGCAGGTTACCACTAGAGTAGATTTCACATGGGTCTCATACCCATTTCTCTCGATGCACTTTCTATCACATTGCGTGACAGACCCTTAGTGAATTGATCTGCCAGATTATTCGATGTGTCACTATGTGTGGACATAATCCACTGTTATAACTCCGGAGTTTTTCAGCTTTCTGACAGATTTCAATCTCCTCTTAACATGCCTTGTAGACTTCATGTTATTCCTAGAACTATTAACCTTTGTAATCACCGTTTGGTTGTCACAGTTCATGGAAATAGCCGGTATCGGTTTTTCAACTACCGGTAAATCCAATAGGAAATCACGAAGCCACTCAGCCTCAGCCCCAGTAGTGTCTAATGCTGCGAGTTCTGCTTCCATTGTAGACTTCGTTAAGATAGTCTGCTTGCAAGACTTCCAGGAAACAGCGCCACCTCCAAACAGAAACACATATCCGCTTGTGGCATAAAGCTCATCAGCATCAGAAATCCAGTTGGCATCACAATAGCCTTCCAGCACTTTTGGGTTTCCAATATAATGAATATCGTATGTCATAGTACCTTTCAAATACTGCAACACTCTCTCAAGAGCACGCCAGTGATCATCTCCTGGTTTCGACATAAACCGACTCAGCTTACTCACAACATATGAGATGTCTGGCCTTGTTGCGCTTGCAAGGTACATGAGCGAGCCAATGATCTGGGAGTATGTCAATTGATCCCTTGCTATTCTCCGATTCTTTCTCAATAGCACACTAGGATCATAAGGTGTTGGAGCAGGATCACAGTCACTAAAACCAAAGCGACTCAATACCTTTTTCACATAATGGGATTGTAACAAAGTTACCCTACCATCAGCTTCTCTAACAAGCTTGATGTTTAGAATGACATCAGCCTCTCCCAAATCTTTCATCTCGAAATTGCTCGATAGAAGACTTTTAACTTCCTCAATCACATTGAGATTTGATCCAAAGATCAAGATGTCATCAAATAAAGGCACAGCATAACAGACTCACCCCCACCATACCGATAATACACACACGTGTCAGATTCGTTTACAGCAAAGCCAGCAGCTGTAAGAGTATTATCAAACTTTTCATGCCATTGCTTAGGTGCTTGTTTTAGGCCATACAATGATTTTATCAACCTGCACACCTTGTTCTCTTGACCATCCGCAATGAACCCTTTTGGCTGATCCATATAGATCTCCTCATCCAACTCTCCATTAAGGAAAGCTGTCTTAACATCCATCTGATGAATGATAAGACCATAAGAGGCTGCCACGACTATTAATGTGCGAATTGTAGTCAATCGAGCCATTGGTGAGTAGGTATCAAAGAAATCTTCACCCTCTTTTTGGGTATATCCTTTGTACCATCAGGCCTAAGCTTTTTCTTGAAGATCCATTTGCAGCCTATAGGTTGATGAAAGGATCACGATGCCCAAGAGGGGGGGGGGGGTGAATTGGGCTTTTCTAAAAATCAACACTAATTAAAACCTAAGCAAAGGCTAAGCAAGAGCCCAACTTCACCCCAACAACTAGCACTAAGAAAATAATACTAGAAATACAACAATGCTAAGACAATACTTCAATTACTTGCTAAACAAATACACAATGTAAAGTGCTTGAATTAAGTGCGGAATGTAAAGCAAGGTTTAGAAGACTCCTCCAATTTTTCCCGAGGTATCGAAGAGTCGGGACTCTCCACTAGTCCTCGTTGGAGCACCCGCGCAAGGGTATCGCTCCCCCTTGGTCCTCGCAAGAACCAAGTGCTCACTACGAGATGATCCTTTACCACTCCGACGCGGTGGATCCCTCGAGACCGCTTACAAACTTGAGTCGGGTCACCAACAAGATCTTCACGGTGATCACCGAGCTCCCAATGCCACCAAGCCGTCTAGGTGATGCCGATCACCAAGAGTAACAAGCCGTAGACTTCCGCTTGACCAAGAGAAGCCTAATGCAAGTGATGTGTGCTCTAGGTGGCTCTCGCTAGCGCTAATGAGGAACAAATGCAGGATTAAGATTCTCTAATCTCCTCACTAGGCTTTTGGTGCTTGCAATGCTCTAGCAATGTGCTGGAATTAATGTGGGCAGCAAGACATTGAATATGGTGGGTGGAGGGGGTATAAATAGCCCTCACCCACCAACTAGCCGTTACCAGCACTTTTCTGCACACGGGCGCACCGGACAGTCCGGTGCGCCACCGGTGCGCCAACGGTGCGCCACCGGTGCGCCAACGGTCGTTTCCAACGGCTAGTTCTGACAGGTAGCCGTTGGACTGATGGCACACCGGACAGTGAACAGTCACTGTCCGGTGCACACTGGATAGTCCGGTGCACTGTCCGTGCACTGTCCGGTGCGCCACTAAAATTCATTTCCGAGACTGGCGCTCTCGGGTTTTCTGCGGGAGAGAACACTTCCCTAGGGCCACCTTGGCCCCACCTGGCAGAGGGTGCACCGGACAGTCCGGTGCACACCGGACAGTCCGGTGCCCCAAGGCCAGAAAACCCTACTTCTTGTTTTTCAACTGATTTTCAAATCGGTTTTCGTTCTAACTTGTGAGTGAGTTCTAGAGTGACACCTAGCACTGTATGTGAGTGTGATTGTGCACCAACACTACACTAGAACTCTCTTGGTCAAACTACTCATCGACAACCCCTCTTTATAGTACGGCTAAAAGAGAATAAAAGACCTAACTAAATCACAGTGTCCACATCTCCTTGACACTCGGACTCCGTAGTCCTTCACCTTTTGTTTCGTCGTTTTAGCCGTCGTTTCGAGTTCTTATTTCCGGGATTGTTTTCACCGATGTAGTACTTCTACCTGTAATGCGACCTAACTTACCATTTGTCTCTACAAAACACACATTAGTCACATATAACATTACATTGTCATTAATCACTAAAACCAACCAGGGGCCTAGATGCTTTCAATCTCCCCCTTTTTGGTGATTGATGACAACTCTACAAGATTTGTGAGAGTAGTTTGATTTGAAATTTCTGTCAATAGAGAAGATAGTTAGTTATACTCAGTAATCTTTGACAGAAAGAATGTGTACCATAATAATAAGAATGAGCGCATACACAACGTGAGTTTCTTGTTCATGTAAAAGTGAAATCAAATCGATGAACAAGAACTTAAAAGACTGGTGATAACATATAAGGTGAAAACATAATACACACACAATCAACATAAGCATCGAGAGTATATATAGAGTTTGTGAGCCAAAAGCACCATACAAAAGTGAAGCTAGTACAGAGAGTAACAAGCACATATATTACATCAAAATGACTCTCTACTAACTCCCTAACTCCCCCTAGCTCTCACAACTCATATCTCTCCCCCTTTGACATCAAACACCAAAAGGGCACCCAAACCTACACATCAGAAGTGGGAGGAGGCGGCGGAGGCGCATCCGGTCGCGGTCGAGGCAGTAGAGCGAACGCTAGCTGGGGGTCAGAGTCAGTCTCGGATCCAGGATCTACTGTGGAAGCTAGAGCTAGTACTGACTCGGACGGAAGCTGCGCTGCTGGAGCTGCCGGAGCCGAAGAAGTGGTCATAGACACCGCCATAACAGTAGTGGGAATAGCAGAAGCTAGTGGCACTGACGGCTGAGGGCTGACGGAGCTGAAGACCGGTGACGTGAAAGCCAGGGTGACCGGCCAGAGCGGAGAGGAAGAAGGACCAACAGGGGGTCCTGGCTAAAGCGCTGGCACAACAGGAGCCTAAAGAGGAGGAGGCGGGACTGACTGAACCAGGGGAATCGATATACCAGAATGCTGTAGCATAAGAGTCATGAATGCCCTGCTCTAAGCCCGATCCTGAAGAAGCTGTTGCTGAAGAGAATCCTGCCTGTCCTGTATGGTCTGAAACATCGAGAGCATCCTCTCAGACAACTGCTGATGGGCTGCTACCTGGTGGATCTGCTCGGCTGCCAAGTGAGCCTGCTACTGAGTAAGTGTCTGGAGAATCGAAGCAAAAGCAGGGTCAGCGGCAGGAGGGGCAGCAGGGGTAGCATGAGAACTCCCAGCCTCATGATCATGTGAGCGAGGAGGCATAGGAGGCGGAGGCGGAATCCCAAAATCATCATCATCATCATCATCATCATCAACTACTGTGTCCTGAGCCTCGAACTGATGAAGTGCAGTATCCTCGGCCTAAGTGTCAAAAACTGGAGCAGAAGCTGGCACAGGAGCCTCAGGCGCAGGACGGTAGGACCCAAAGACAAGGCGTGAGGCCTCAAGTGTGCCCTGTAACTGTGGAGGCCGAATCAGCTAAGCAAAAATGTGACATAGGTAGTGAGCATATGGCAGCTGTCGACGGGCACGCAGACCATCCAAAACGGTGTCCTCGATCTCACAAATAAGGAAATCCACAACGTCAAACTCAGAGTGAGAGACCAGAGCACCAAGGAGCCAGAGCTGGATATGTGTGGTAGCCTCCCTGTATCCCATCCACGGCAGAAGTGTCTGTCTCATAAGCTGAAATAGGAACTTTGCTGCTGTGGTGAAATCTACCGGTGAGCATCGCGACCCATCTGAGAAGGGCGGTCGGAACAGAGCCGCAACGTGAGCTGTACCCGGAGCGACACCGCCGTGAGGGCGACGAGGAGGGTCAGAGGTGCCATAGCATAAGCTGTGAAGACGAGTCGATGACTCGTAAAATCCAAAGAGCTGGCGAATCTGGCTGGCATGGATAGTGACATCCTCTCGCTCAAAACGAAACCTCATCCATTGGTGATCAGGGTCTATCCATACAGACGCGTAGAAAACTCGGACCCATTCCTCAACATACCTGCCGCTGGTAGACAAAAGAGTTAGAAGGCCAGGCAGATATGAGAGGTGCACCTCAGAGTCAGCACCAGCGGCTAGCAGAAAAGCGGGAAGGTCCAAAAGCCGGTGCACTCGCAGAGCAATCTGTGCAGACATCTGTGCCCTGAAGAAGGATTCCTGAATCCTAGTGCTGAAAAGGTCAACTGCAGCAGGGTCCCTCTGAGCCGGTAACCAAGACTCCACGGGTACGTATCTGAACCTACGTACCTATGCCGCTGTAGCATGCTAAAGGTCAAACAACCTGGGATCTGCAGTGTTGGGGCGAAGGAGTAGACGCTACCCTTCGCTCGAAGTCTTCGCCAGTCTTCGCTGCACCAACGGAGACGGCGACTGACGAACAACACCCTTCGTCCGACGCAACTAAAGGACGAAGACCCATGGCGAGGCTGCTCCTTCCCGCGGGGTCGTCCAGCGTGAGGGCCCACGTACAATCTGGCCCGTCATAACGGTCCCCGCGCCGTTGTCGTGCATTACGGGCCTAAATTGTAAAGGTTCTTCCATTATTACAGTCTGTAACCCTGCTTTAATGGGAATATTCCGAGAGGACCTAGGCTCCTGAGGGCACATGCGTCCTTAATCCTTGACGTTGGGCACTCAGGCACCTATAAATACCCCCACACAGTGCCCGTGAGGGGCTAGGTTAACAGAGCTATTGCCATCTCGAGTCGTAGCCCCGTTTACACCACTTTTGTTCCCCTGTTGGATCAACTCGCTCAGGAGAGCAAGTGCCAACATTTGGCGCCCACCGTTCGTGCTACGAAAACACCACCCGTGATGGCACCCAAGAGAACCTCGTCGAAGGCTGACAAAGCCGCGAAGGCGGCACTGCTGGCCGAGAAAAAGGGCAAGGCCCTCGTCGACAACACTCTCCAAGAGCCCTGCGAAGACGACGCAAACAGCAAGAAGCAGCGCAATGAACAACCCACCACCGAAGGTAGCCTCCGCACCTGTAGCTCCGGGGGACCACAACAGCCTCCCCCAGGCTTCGCCTCACCAGAGGGCGCGGACGCCACCGAGGACGGCGAAGTCATCGGTGTTTCGGCCAAAGAGCAGCTACAGCTGCGCGCCCTGCGCATCAAGAACCGCAACCTCCAAAAGCAAAAAGAGATCCTCGAGGCCAAGCGCCAACGTGTGTCTGCGCAAGCCAAGGTGCGACAGATGATACGCGACGAAGAGCAGAAGGCACGGGAGCTTGAACAAGAAATCGCGCTCATGCAGAGCGAAGGCCAACTCGGCCTACAACACGGCCCACCCCTCCAGTAGCGCGCACAAATCGAAGACTTGTTCGTCCCTCAGCGCGGACACACCACACCTCACGCCACGACTTTTCAAGGCGTCAACTACCTTGACGAGCGAAGTCCCATGGCACCTCACCTGCAAGTGACACCGTGGCCCACCAACTTCAGGGCAGGGACCTATCCCAAGTACAACGGCAGCACTGATCCAGCGCAGTACATCATGAGCTATCAAGTCGCCGTTGCATCATCCGGAGGGGACGAAGCCACGATGGCCAAGTCATTCATCATCGCCCTCGAAGGCCCAGCCCTCACCTAGTACACCAGGTTGCCCCCACTGTCCATCGACTCCTGGAGAAGTCTCTGGGACAAATTCTTGCTCAACTTCCAAGGGTACCGCCCAGACACCGACGCCTTGGCTGAACTCTCACTCTGCAAGCAGCTGGAACGAGAGACTCTGCGAGAATATTACCGCAAGTTCCTGACCCTCAAGTCACAACTGCCTTCGGTTGATGACCAGATCGCCATCCACTATGCCATCAGTGGCCTTCGGGTCGACGTCCTCTACAGCCACTGCATTAGGGACCCGTCCAGGAACCTCCAGGAGCTGTATTAGCTGTTTGAGAAATACGCTAGATCCGAAGAGCTCCACCAGCGCAAAGTCGAGTCTCAGAGGAAGCCCAAAGACCCTCCGCAGTCCAGCCGCACTTGGATGAGGCCCTCGCAGACAGACTCCGGCCGGGACGACCGCAATCAGCAGCAGGTGCACAACATCGCCAACCAGCCCCCTGTTGGTGAGGCCCCTCGCCGCCAGGAGTATCCCCCCTAGGGCCGAGGAAATGGAACTCGCGGTCGAGGACGGGGGCGTGCGCAGCAGCCACACAGATTTTACTGCCTGTTCCACGGCGAAGACTGCGCGCACCTGTCGGGGACCATAATTAGGGGTACCCTCAAGACGCCTAATTCTCAGCTGGTAACCCCCATCAGCATAAAGCTGCAAAGGCCTGATGGGTTTGATTAAGTCAGGGATCAGTCCATACGAGTGACTTGACCACGCCACGCCCGAGCCTAGCCTCGGGCGAGGGCAGCCGACCCTAAGATGACTCCGTCTCGCCTGAGGCCTCCTCTTTCACGGCAGACGCATCTCCGGCTCGCCCTAGGCCCCGCCTTCGATAAGAAGAAACCCTGACTAAATCACCGCGCCAACCGACCGAGTCACCGGGGCGTTTTAACGCAAAAGGTAAGACCGACGGGTGACCAGACTTCGCCAGAAGTGCCGTAGGAGACTCCGCCCGACCCAGGGCTCGGACTCGGGCTAAGGCCCCGGAAGACGGTGAACTCCGCTCCGCCTAAGGGCTCGGACTCGGGCTAAGGCCCCGGAAGACGGCGAACTCCGCTCCGCCTAAGGGCTCGGACTCGGGCTAAGGCCCCGGAAGACGGCGAACTCCGCTCCGCCTAAGGGCTCGGACTCGGGCTAAGGCCCCGGAAGACGACGAACTCCGCCTCGCCCGACCCAGGGCTCGGACTCCGCCTCGGCCTCTGCCTAACGATCTCCGCCTCGCCCGACCAGGGGCTCGGACTCTGCCTCTGTCTTGCAGGACGGACTCGCCCTCGGCTTCGGAGGAGCCTCCACGACGCCCGACCTAGGACACGAGACCGCCACGTCAACAGGGAGCGTCATCATCACCCTGCCCTGAGCCGACTCAGGTCGCAGAGAACAAGACCGGCGTCCCATCTGGCCAGCCACGCCAGACAGGCAAATGATGGCGCCCCGCTAGACCATGACGATGGCGACTCTCAGCTCCCTTACGAAAGCAGGAGGACGTCAGCAAGGGCCCGGCCACTCCGACAGCTGTCTCCCCGTCCGGCTCCGTTACTCCTCCAACAGCCATGACGCCACACCAACAGGGTGCCAAGATCTCTCCGGCTGCCACCTGGGCATGTACATAGGGCGCTAGCTCTCCCTCGCTAGACACGTAGCACCTTGCTACACCCCCATCTTGTACACCTGGACCCTCTCCTTACGACTATAAAAGGAAGGACCAGGGCCTTCTTAGAGAAGGTTGGCCTCACGAGGGCGAAGGGCAGGGGCAGGCGCTCTCTCGGGGCCGCTCTCTCCCCTCACCTCGTGC
Source organism: Zea luxurians (assembly GCA_029449295.1). Classification (NCBI taxonomy): domain Eukaryota; kingdom Viridiplantae; phylum Streptophyta; class Magnoliopsida; order Poales; family Poaceae; genus Zea; species Zea luxurians. Next base: position 1,782,250 of record JAOPSE010000083.1, on the reverse strand, counting down.
GGACGCTTGTAACCCCCTACTGCAAGCGCACCCGACCTGGGCGCGGGACGAACACGAAGGCCGTGGGAATTTCTCCGACTCCCTCACGACCCGGCTCCGGCCACCGACCTCTCTCTCTCCGTTCCCCCCTTCGCGCTCGATCCACGCGCTCGACCCATCTGGGCTGGGGCACGCGGCACTCTCACTCGTCGGCTCGGGGACCCCCCGGTCTCGGAACGCCGACAGTTGGCGCGCCAGGTAGGGGCCTGCTGCGTGTTGACGTTCGATTTCCCGTCAAGCTCCAGATGGGCAGTCTCCAACGACCTCTTCAACCCGGAACGGTGCTCCGTTTCGGGAACCTCGAGTTCATGTCTCTCGACGGCGACTACGACATGGTACTCCTTCCACCGCCGCGCGACAGCGACATTGGTGGCGGACAGCCCGCCCGCCGGTGGCAGAATCGACGACGTCTTTCCCGCGTGGGGGAAGGACAACTTTCGAGCTCGCCCCATCCTCTCCCTCGCCATCGGAGGAGGAGGAGGCGGGGCAACCGGGGCCGAGCGGGAGATCGCGCTCCGACGGCTGTCGAGCAAATCGACATCCCCGGCGCCTCGACGGAGGACACACCAAGCGTCGCCCTCGCGTTCAAGGCAAACGCGAGCGCCATCCCCCCGCAACACGTCGACTCCGAGCAAGTGGACGACGCCAGCACGCTCACGGAGGGCCTGCAGGACGTCGCCCTCGTACCCAAGACGACGGCGCGGTCAGCCCCCGGCACGACTTCATCGCTCCTCGTCGACAAAAAGGTACCGACTGCTCCCCCTCTTTCGTCATTTCGACTCGGCCTCAGCCCGCCTGGCGACCTCGCTTTGGCGGGCGCTCACATTGAGGCGAGTGCAACCTCTCTGGGGTTTCGTGTGCGGTCGCCTTGGGACCGATTGACGGGTGTCTCGACCTACGGACCCTCTAGGTCCGAGGAAGATGACGACCCCAGCATCTGCTAGGATTTCTCCGGATCTGGCAACCCTAGTGCCATGCGGGACTTCATGACCGCATGTGACTACTGCCTCTCCGACTGTTCCGACGGCAGCCGCAGCCTTGGCGACAAGGACTGCGGCCCGAGTCGCGAATGTTTCCACATCGAGCTAGGGGATCCCTCCGGAGGCGGCTGTCTCGGCATGCCGGAGGATGGTGATCCCCCTAGGCCAGCGCCTCGCGCCGACATCCCGCGGGAGCTAGCTGTGGTCCCCGTTCCGGCGGGGGGTCACGACCCACAGCTCGAGCAAGTCCGTGGGGCGCAGGCCGGGTTCGATGAAGGAGCAGGAGCGCTCGAGGCAATCCGCCAGAACATCGGGCAGGTATGGGCGAGCCAACCCCCGGCCGGAGGAATACGTCACCTGCCCCAAGGTCTCCAGCACCGCATCGCCAACGATGCCGGGGACAGACCGCCTCCCGCATCCGGCGGAACTGGTCAGGACCTGGCCGCTGCAGCGATGCTCCTCCGCGCGATGCCGGAGTCGTCAACCACCGAGGGTCGGCGAATCCAGGGAGAACTCAAGCATCTCCTGGAAGGCGCTGCGGCCCGGCGGGCCGAGAGCTCTGCCTCCCGCAGGCAGGGATACCCCTCGGGACCTCGTGCCGCGACTTCCCGACTCACGCGGGAAGCCTCGGTCTTCACCGGGCGCACGCGCAACACCGCGCCTGCGGCCCCGGGTAACCTCGGCAACGAGCACCCTCATCGCGACCGTCGGGCATGCCTCGACGAAAGGGTGCGCCGAGGCTACCACCCCAGGCGTGGGGGACGTTACGACAGCGGGGAGGATCGAGGTCCCTCGCCCGAACCACCCGGTCCGCAGGTCTTTAGCCGAGCCATTCGGCGGGCGCCGTTTCCGCCCCGATTCCGACCCCCGACTACTATCACGAAGTACTCGGGGGAAACGAGACCGGAATTGTGGCTTGCGGACTACCGCCTGGCCTGTCAACTGGGTGGGACGGACGATGACAACCTCATCATCCGAAACCTCCCCCTGTTTCTCTCCGACACCGCTCGTGCCTGGTTGGAGCACCTGCCTCCGGGGCAGATTTCCAACTGGGAGGATCTGGTCCAGGCTTTCGCCGGGAACTTCCAGGGCACGTATGTGCGCCCCGGAAATTCCTGGGACCTCCGAAGCTGTCGGCAACTGCCAGGAGAGTCTCTTCGGGACTACATCCGGTGGTTCTCGAAGCAGCGCACCGAGCTGCCTAACATCACCGACTCTGATGTCATCGGCGCGTTCCTCGCCGGCACCACCTGCCGCGACCTGGTGAGTAAGTTGGGTCGCAAGACCCCCACCAGGGCGAGCGAGCTGATGGACATCGCCACCAAGTTCGCCTCCGGCCAGGAGGCGGTTGAGGCCATCTTCCAAAAGGACAAGCAGCCCCAGGGCCGCCCGTCGGAAGATGCTCCCGAGGCGTCTACTCCGCGCGGCGCCAAGAAGAAAGGCAGGAGGAAGTCGCAAGCGAAACGCGACGTTCCCGATGCAGACCTTGTCGCCGCCGCCGAGCGCAAGAACCCTCGGAAGCCCCCCGGAGGTGCAAACCTCTTCGACAAGGCACTCAAGGAGACGTGCCCCTACCATCAGGGGCCCGTCAAGCACACCCTCGAAGAGTGCGTCATGCTTCGGCGTCACTTCCATCGGGCCGGGCCACCCGCAGAGGGTGGCAGGGCTCACGACGACGACAAAAGGGAAGATCGCCAAGCAGGAGAGTTCCCAGAGGTCCGCGATTGCTTCATGATCTACGGAGGGCATGCGGCAAACGCCTCGGCTCGGCATCGTAAGCAAGAGCGTCGGGAGGTCTGCTCGGTGAAGGTGGCGGCGCCAGTCTACCTAGACTGGTCCGACAAGCCCATCACCTTCGACCGGGACGACCACCCCGACCACGTGCCGAGCCCGGGGAAGTACCCGCTCGTCGTCGATCCCGTCATCAGCGACGTCAGGCTCACCAAGGTCCTGATGGATGGAGGCAGCTGCCTCAACATCATCTACGCCGAGACCCTCAGGCTCCTGCGTGTCGACCTGTCATCTGTCCGAGCAGGCGCTGCGCCCTTCCACGGGATCATTCCCGGGAAGCGCGTCCAGCCCCTCGGACAGCTCGACCTCCCCGTCTGCTTCGGAACACCCTCTAACTTCCGAAGAGAGACATTGACGTTCGAGGTGGTCGGGTTCCGAGGAGCCTACCACGCAGTGTTGGGAAGGCCATGTTACGCGAAGTTCATGGCCATCCCCAACTACACCTACCTGAAGCTCAAGATGCCGGGCCCCAACGGGGTCATCACCGTCGGCCCCACGTACAAACACGCCTTCGAATGCGATGTGGAGTGCGTGGAGTATGCCGAGGCCCTCGCCGAGTCCGAGGCCCTCATTGCCGACCTGGAAAGCCTCTCCCGAGAGGTGCCGGACGTGAAGCGGCATGCCGGCAACTTCGAGCCAGCGGAGACGGTTAAGGCCGCCCCTCTCGACCCCAGTGGCGACGCCTCTAGGCATGTCCGGATCAGTTCTGGGCTCGGCCCCAAATAGGAAGCAGTGCTCGTCGACTTTCCTCGCGCAAACGTCGACATTTTTGCGTGGGGTCCCTCGGGCATGCCCGCCATGCCGAGGGATGTCACCGAGCACTCGCCGCATATTTGGGCAGGAGCCTGACTCGCCAAACAGCCTCTGCGCGAACGACGCCCGGGGGCTGCGCCCTTTCCCCACTCACACATAAGAATCAATTATCAAGGAAGGGTCGGCCTCGCCCCGGCAGAGCCCGACCCTCCCTCGGGGGCTAAAAAGGGGGAACCCCTCTCATCGAGTTTGGACGTATCGTTCCGCGTCGGAAAAACTCTTTTTTCGGCCAAGAGGGGTTTTTTGCGTTCTCCCGGATGCGTCAGAAGCAGGGTCCTGAGGAGCGAACTTGGATGCGAGTAAATGGCGAGACCGACTGAGCTGGGGAACACCTATGCTTCCGGGCTAGGGACACCTCACTCGTCGCCTGCCACGAAAAAGGACTCAGCTCGGGAAATCACCCTGTTGTTGACACTACGGGCCAGGCGCGAAAATCGAAACAAAAAGAAGCATGACTTCACGGAAGAAGAAGTAAAAATGTTCAGGCCTCAGTGGCCGCGACAAATCACACATCCATCAGAAATTGTCCCAACTAAAATCAGGCGTCGCCTCGGGCAGGAGCCGCGCCCTCAACTCCGCCCCCGCCGTCGGTAAAGTCCACCTCCGCTTCCGGCGGCGGCGCAGGAGGAAGAATCTCCGCTTCGAAGACGGTCGCCAGCGCCGCGCTCGGACCCGCAGCGACCGCGTCGAGCCGCTGAACCTCCGCCAGGGCCGCCTCGTCTTCGTCAGGCAGGCAGTACCCCTCGCTGACCCGCTCCAAGTCCACGACATAGTGGGAAGCGAGCACGGCGAAGGCCCGCCTGACGCCGTGGTGCAGCGCCCCGCGGACTTTACCGCGCGCGTAATCACCAAGGGCTTGAAGACGGCTTTGGGGAGAGCTCCCTGAAGGGACGTCGCCGGGACCGAGTTTCCGATAGACCTCTGAGACAGCCTCGGACATAGCCGCGAGATCGGCCTCCCTTTGCTCAGCAGCCCCGTCGAGCGCCTCGGCAAGCGCCTTGGCAGACTCGTCGAGGGCAGACTCGAGCTCTGCGAACAACCAGAAGAAAGATCTCAAACCCAAGCGGAAGAAACAGACAAGATTGAGAACCGAGGACGGTCGAGCCATACCTCTGGCTCGGACGTGCTGCTCCGAGGCTGCGACTTGGGCTGCGGCCAGATCGGCCGCAAGGATCTTGGCCCGGCTCTCAGCCTCGGCAGCCTGGCCCCGAGTTTGGTCCCGCTCCTCGGCAACCTGGGCGAGCTCCGACCGCCGTTGTAGCGCCTCCGTGCGCGCTGCCGCCGCCTCGGCCTTCAGGTCAGCACAGAGCAACTGGAGGTCCGCTATCTTAGCGTCTTGCTGAGAGAGGCGCGCGGTAGCCCCGGCAAGCGAAGTCCTCAGGGACCGCAGCGAGCCCCAGACGACGGCCTCGCGGCGAATGAACGACGACTTGGCAGCGCTCCGGTCCGTCAGGTCCTGGAAAGGGAAACAAGATATCACGACGAACGCCTCGCTCGCAGAAGCAAGAAGGTATGCCTGAAACCATTACCTGAAGGATTTTGGGGACGTCCCCGCAGAGAACCTCCAGCGACGATCGGAGCAACCCCACTGTCGCCTCCGCACGCTTGCGGAGCTCGTCCCAGGACTGGTCCTCCTCTTCGTCGTCAAGAACGAAGATAGGGCCCGAAGCCTCACGGGTCCGGAATCGGAGCAACTGGCCCCGAGCCTCGGGGCTCCGCCCCACAGCGACAAGGCTGCCGCCCGCCTGGGAGCGCTGCGCGTCCGCGCCCACCTCTTCCGAGGCTCCGGGCACCGACGCCGCGGCCGTCCCGACGTCGGCGGCGACCGTGCGCTCTCCGACCGGGACGGTGCCAGCTGCGGTAGCGGCAGACGCCGGCATGGCCAACATGGTTGGCGAGCTCGGGACCGCATCGGCACTGGCCGCCTCCCCGATCACGATGGCCACCTCGGCAGAGGAGCCCACCTCGGGGACCTGCTCCCCCGGAACATGCGACGCCTGAGCCCCGTGCGGCGGAGCACCCTGCGAAAGGGCCGGCTGAGCGGTAGGGCCCGAGGTGGCGCCAGCTGCCTGGACAAACGCCGTCTTGAGGGCCTTCCGAGGCGCCAGGTCGGTAGGGCCATGGCTCCGTTTGCTGAAGAAAACAAGAAAGGGAAAATCACGGCCCAGACATATGAATGAAGCGCTGGGACGGAAAGATTCCAAGGTACCTACCCGCTCCGGATCATGATCCACGGTGTCTGGGGGGAGGTCTCTTGGCTCCCGCTTCCTGGAACCACCGCCGAGGTCCGCTTCACCAACAGCCCCGGCGCCGCCCTCGCCTCGGACGCCCCTGAGGCCCGGGAGGCGGACTGCCCAGGCGCCGCCATGGCAACCTGAGGACCGCTCCCCCATGCTGCCGGCGCGGGCGACGGTTCCCGAGGAACGGACCCCTTGGCCCGGCTCCCTGGAGTGGCGTCAGCTCCCCCAGCCGGGGAGTCAAGAACCCTCTCGAGTTGCCCCTGCTCCTCAGGTCGGGGATCCGGCACCTCGGCTCCAGGGACCGACGATGTAGGCCCGCTCGGGGGCTAGCTCGACGACCCCCGGCCACATCCCAAGCCGGGGCTGAGGCCGAGGCGTGCGGCCATGTCGTCCTCCTCCTCTTCATCGTCGACGTCGTCGTCATCATCGGACGTCTCCGGCGACAGCTCCCTGGGAAGCCCTTCCCTCTCCTGCTGACGACGGCGTTTCTCCAGGGCGTCACGAGCCCGCCTCCGCCTGCGGGCCCGAGCCTTCACCGCGTCCTCCGGGACCGGCGGCAGGGAGGGTTTGTGCCGCCCCACCTCCTAAAAAGGGGGGAGAAAGAAAATCGATAGTGAGAATCGGGAGCAACCCGGTATGTGAAGAAGGGAAGGACGAACACTCACCAGAGCAACGCACCGCCCGAACCGGACGCGGGGTTCAAAAAACGCGAAGCGAAACAGCCGTTCCTCGAACGGCTCGCGCACGCAACGGCAGCCTCGCCGACCGCTTACCCCGGTGCATTAACTCCGCGGCAAAACAGGTAACGTTTCTGGCAGGGGCAGCTGGCGACGCTTCGCCTCCGCCAAAACGACCACGCCGAAAAAGGTACGCCACGACGTTCAATTTCGAATCCTTTTTCCCTTTTCCTTCTTTCTCTATCTCTTGCAACAGGGAACGAGAAGGGGGATAACCCCAAAGGGATCCTTCCCCATGAAGGAACTAGGCTCCGAGCCTCCCTACTGATCAGGGGTTCGAAGGCTGGCCCCCCGAAGGGTTCAACAGCCGCCTCAGATCGCGTGGGCCCGACACCCACTACTAGTCAGGGGTTCGAAGGTCGGCCCCCGAAAGGTCCCACGACCGCCTCAGGCTACTCGGGCTCCGTGCCCCCTACTGATCAGGGGTTCGAAGGCTGGCCTGTCGAAGGGTTCACAGTCGCCTCAGACACCGAGCGAGGGATGACCAGGGGTACGTTCGATACATAACCAAGGCTCGGGCTGCGCTCCCGAGGTACCCTAGGACATTTCCGAGACCAGCGGGAACGACTCTGTAACGGAATCCCATCGGAGGGAGGCAACGAGCCCTCGGACCCCGTCGCTAGGGGACCGGGTCCGGCAGATCACCCGCAGGTACTTTTGGGCGTGCCTCCGGGCCCCTAGCCGACCCCCAACGAACGGGGCACGGACGTCCACTCGGATTACCCGATTGCAGCTCACCGGAGACACCATGTTCGGTGCCCATCGAGGGTAACATGGCGCACTCCCCCCCTCCTCCTTGCGGAAAGGCGACGTAGGGGCGTATATAAAAAGTCGAGTCTGTCCCTGATCGTCCTCTCGCTCCGTGCGAAGGCTCGGGGGCTGCTCTCGCAAACCTGGCTCCGGCCGAACCGTTGACAGCGTCAACATACCAGCCCGAGAACTTGGGCCCCGACAGTGCACCTGGGTTACGCCCTGCTCGCATGAGGGAACCGCCAGACCAGCCGAAGCATTACGCAAGGCATTAAGACCTCGAAGGAGTGAAACCACTCCTCCGAGGCCTCGGGGGCTACACCCGGCGGGTGCGCTCGCGCGCACCCACCGGAACAAAGTACCTCCGAGAAAGGCTGGTCCCCTTGCAAAAAAGTGCGATGCAAGCCTCCAAGCGAGTGTTAACACTCTCTTCGAGGCTCGGGGGCTACTGTCGGGGACCATAATTAGGGGTACCCTCAAGACGCCTAATTCTCAGCTGGTAACCCCCATCAGCATAAAGCTGCAAAGGCCTGATGGGTTTGATTAAGTCAGGGATCAGTCCATACGAGTGACTTGACCACGCCACGCCCGAGCCTAGCCTCGGGCGAGGGCAGCCGACCCTAAGATGACTCCGTCTCGCCTGAGGCCTCCTCTTTCACGGCAGACGCATCTCCGGCTCGCCCTAGGCCCCGCCTTCGATAAGAAGAAACCCTGACTAAATCACCGCGCCAACCGACCGAGTCACCGGGGCGTTTTAACGCAAAAGGTAAGACCGACGGGTGACCAGACTTCGCCAGAAGTGCCGTAGGAGACTCCGCCCGACCCAGGGCTCGGACTCGGGCTAAGGCCCCGGAAGACGGCGAACTCCGCTCCGCCTAAGGGCTCGGACTCGGGCTAAGGCCCCGGAAGACAGCGAACTCCGCTCCGCCTAAGGGCTCGGACTCGGGCTAAGGCCCCGGAAGACGGCGAACTCCGCTCCGCCTAAGGGCTCGGACTCGGGCTAAGGCCCCGGAAGACGACGAACTCCGCCTCGCCCGACCCAGGGCTCGGACTCCGCCTCGGCCTCTGCCTAACGATCTCCGCCTCGCCCGACCCAGGGCTCGGACTCTGCCTCTGTCTTGCAGGACGGACTCGCCCTCGGCTTCGGAGGAGCCTCCACGACGCCCGACCTAGGACACGAGACCGCCACGTCAACAGGGAGCGTCATCATCACCCTGCCCTGAGTCGACTCAGGTCGCAGAGAACAAGACCGGCGTCCCATCTGGCCAGCCACGCCAGACAGGCAAATGATGGCGCCCCGCTAGACCATGACGATGGCGACTCTCAGCTCCCTTACGAAAGCAGGAGGACGTCAGCAAGGGCCCGACCACTCCGACAGCTGTCTCCCCGTCCGGCTCCGTTACTCCTCCAACAGCCACGACGCCACACCAACAGGGTGCCAAGATCTCTCCGGCTGCCACCTGGGCATGTACATAGGGCGCTAGCTCTCCCTCGCTAGACACGTAGCACCTTGCTACACCCCCATCTTGTACACCTGGACCCTCTCCTTACGACTATAAAAGGAAGGACCAGGGCCTTCTTAGAGAAGGTTGGCCTCACGAGGGCGAAGGGCAGGGGCAGGCGCTCTCTCGGGGCCGCTCTCTCCCCTCACCTCGTGCGGACGCTTGTAACCCCCTACTGCAAGCGCACCCGACCTGGGCGCGGGACGAACACGAAGGCCGTGGGAATTTCTCCGACTCCCTCACGACCCGGCTCCGGCCACCGACCTCTCTCTCTCCGTTCCCCCCTTCGCGCTCGCTCCACGCGCTCGACCCATCTGGGCTGGGGCACGCGGCACTCTCACTCGTCGGCTCGGGGACCCCCCGGTCTCGGAACGCCGACAGCACCCCACAAGGGACTGCCCAGAGACGAAGGCCACCAAAGACAAAATGGCACGGGCACAACTAGCCGACAACCCTAGAATTGTCGCGCACGCATACCAGCAACCCCCTCAACCATACAACCACGACCCCGCTCCACCTCCACCGCAACACGCATACCAACACCACCAGGAGGTACAAATCATACCTCCCCCACCCCCACCCCCACACCATCAACAGCAAAACATCCACCACCCCAACCACCCCCAAGCACCAAAGCAAGAGGACTTCGCCGATCAACTGTATTGCGGAGTCATCCATATGATTACCGGGGGGTCCAGCGCCAACTTCGACACAAAGCGGCAAAAGAGGGACCGCTACCGCAGCATCAACCACGTCACCGTCACCGGCCCGGTCGTGCAGACAAAGTGGTCCCACGTGCCATTGACCTTCGACGCCCGAGACGTCGATCTGCGCAGCGCCCCCCACATCGACGCCATGGTCATCAACTGCAGCGTGGCAGGCTAGGACTTGCAAAAAGTCTTGGTCGACAATGGCAGCCAGGCGGACATCATCTTCCTCCATGCCTTCGATCGCATGGGCATAAGCCACAGCCTGCTCAAGCCCTCGGACAACCCCCTGTACGGCTTCGGCGGCAAGGGCACCTTTCCCGTCGGCAAAATAGAGTTGCCCCTCTCCTTCGGTGTAGCACCCAATGCCCGAAGTGAGCAGATCACGTTTGACATCATCGACATGGTGTACCCGTACAACGCCATAATGGGTCGGGGCTCCATCAATAAGTTTGAGGCAGCTATCCACGGACTTTACCTGTGCATGAAGATCCCAGGTCCGCAAGGCACCATCACAGTTTACGGCAACCAGCAGGTTGCGCGTAACATAGAAAGAGACTTCGTCCCCAGACAAAGAAACGTACACTGCCTCACGGCCCAACGCGAAGTCCCCGAGTCTGCCACTCCAACCGTCAAAGGGCATGAAAAAGCACAACTGCAGAGCAACGATGAGACCAAGACTGTCCCCCTCGACCAGGCAACGCCCCAGCAGATGGTTACCATCAGCGAAGACCTCACTTCGCACGATGAAGAGCGGCTCCTCTGCTATCTATCCAAGAATAAAGACGTCTTCGCCTGGTCCGCCCTCGACCTGATCGGAGTCAGTCGCTCCATCATCGAGCATGGCTTAGGAATTGACCCTTTAGTGAGACCGAAGAAACAACGGCTGCGCAAGATGTCTGACGAGAAGACAGAAGCCGCCAAGGCCGAGGTACATCGCCTGCTCGAAGCCAAGTTCATCGAGCCAATCGCCTACCCCACATGGCTCACCAATGTGGTGATGGTGTAGAAGAAGAGCGGCAAATGGCGAATGTGCATAGACTTCACCAGTCTTAACAAGGCCTGCCCCAAGGACAATTTCCCGCTGCCCCGAATCGACAAAATCGTCGATAGCGCAGCCGGGTGCGAAGTCATGTCACTCCTCGACTGCTTCTCCGGCTACCACCAAATATATATGAAGGAGGAGGACAAGGCAAGCACCAGCTTCATCACACCCTTCGGCACGTATTGTTTCATCAGAATGCCGGAGGGACTCAAGAATGTCGGGTCCACTTTCTCTCGACTCACCAAAACGGTGCTCGAGAGCCAGATTGGCAGAAATATATTCACATATGTGGACGACATCGTCGTTGCCAGCAGAAGCAAGGAAGACCACCTGGCCAACCTCGCCGAAACGTTCGCGAGCATGCGAGCCGCACGACTTCGCCTCAACCCTGAAAAGTGCGTTTTCGGAGTCCGCCAGGGAAAAATCTTGGGCTACCTGGTATCACATCGCGAAATTGAGGCCAATCCAACCAAAATCCAGGCAATCATCAATATGACGCCCCCGCAGTCAGCCAGAGAAGTGCAACGACTGACAGGCAGGTTGGCCGCCCTCAATAGATTCATCTCCAAGTCCGCGGAGCGGAGTCTCCCGTTCCTCAAAACACTCTGCGGCGCAAAAGACTTCGCATGGGGGCCAGAGCAGGCGGTGGCCTTCGCTTCACTAAAACAGTACTTGTCGGAATTGGCGATTCTTACAAGCCCCGACCCTTCGCTACCCCTATTACTCTACGTCGCGGCTTCGCCACATGCGGTCAGCGCAGCGCTGGTTCAAGAGCAGACCAGAGAGGGCACGACCAAGCAGCGTCTATGGGGGACAGATATCCCCCGGGTCCACTGGAAGGGTAAAAGACCTCACGAAAGGCCCAAGGGCCCAATAAATCGTAAGGTCATTCCTTCATGGGCCTGGGGAGGGACAATCAGTAAAGCAGATCGATGTAGGGCCGGATCGGTGCAAGCTCGGACGACCTCACAGCGTTGAGCAAGAAACCGCAATAGAAGATCCGACTTTCCCGCGCTGGAGCCCCATGCAACGGAACCAGGCGGGGATAGGTCGCCAGAATCATAGGAAGATAGACTCAAACAGTTCACTATCCTTTAGGCGCACGTTGTTATCATATCTGTATGTATCGCCCCACGGTCGAATATATAAGGCCCAGGGGGCACCCCTTCAGAATAATCGATCCCAACTCTACACTACCCTGCCATCTACCTCAACCCTTCACGTCATCACTCTAGAGAACTACCTTGTAACCCATTACACAAAGCATCTTCGCCAGGACGTAGGGTGTTACGCATCTCTAAGCGGCCCGAACCTGTAAGCATTGTCTATTGTCTCTCGTGCGTCTGGCACGAACCATTTTGCTACAGTCGGCGAGACCGTCCTACTCCTAAAAACACCTCCAGGGGCAACCCCGGGTGTGCGGTCGGACCCAAAACACCGACAGCTGGCGCGCCAGGTAGGGGGGTGTGTCGACGATCTAAGCTAGCTCAATGGCCGTCACCTTCCACGACAAGATCACCTTTCGTCCCGGATCCACGTTCTGCTTCGGAACGATCTCGTTCGTAACAGACGAAGAGGGAACTCTACACCAAATTGCAGATCCGCCAAGAAAGAAGTCTCCTCCAACAAACTTCGAGGATATCGGAAAAGCGCAACCTCCAGCTCTCCGAAGGAAGATCGCCACGACAGCCACGCCGTTCTACCCCAACGTTCTTTTCATCGGGAGAGCGGAGTCGCCTCCTGTCTCTGACGACGAGCCGACCGCGCCCGGGGAAGAACCACCTCAGCGGGAGTCCCGTCGACGAAGAAACCGGCGCCGAAACATCCGACGACATCACCAAGCCGGAGAACGGGATCCGGAGCAGCCTGTCTCGCGAGACGAGGTCTCAGAGATGGGAGAAACTCCGGAAGAACGCGTCTTCAGAGAACGAAGGAACTCCCGACGGCGTGATCGTCGACGAGCTCAGGAACAAGCCGAGCAAGACGCAAGGCAGCGCCGAGAAAATCCACTCTTCGGTCGCAACCTGAACCCCGACTTCGCCCGAGCCATGAACACGCCGAGTGAAGTCGGAGGAGTACTAGCTCGAATAGCTGACGGACTCCCTCGGACTCCCGATGCAGAGGGCTATCGACGCCTGTTCACCCAAGCAGCCAACCATCTTCTACCTCTCGCTCACCCGCCGAACGACTTGCGACACGCCATCAACAGTCGCCGAGACGCGCGGAGCTCCATCAACGCTTCGCATGAACGACGGCATGAGAATGAGATCCGCCGCCGAGAAGAGTACGACAGGGATCATGGCATCCCAACTCGGAGCCAAGCCACCAGAGTCGAATCAACGACGGCCTCGACTGGTGGAACTACCCGGGGACGGTCGAGGAACCACAACAACTACTCCCCTCCTCGGGACAAGCATCATCCCCGACGACAAGAGGACACAAGCGGGGTGTCCGCCCTTACTCCACGCCTTAGGGCCATTCAATGGCCCCCTAACTTCAAGGTATCCAATGTCGATAAGTATGAACCTAAGTGTAACACCCTGAATTTGGGGGTATAAAATTTGTTTGCTCATATTCACAAATTCAGGTGTTACTTCCCTTTTCTCATCCTTCCCCAATCTTCTCTTTCTCATTTCTATAGGAGAAAAGTGGTTATTTTATCTATAACTATAGTCTATTAGCTCAAATTCCAAGGGAGTATGAATTGTTGCATCATGTTGAACCCTAGATTTCACTTTTGTTTGGTGCATAATTCTTAGAAAGTCTAATTTGAATTTGTGGCTCATTTGGATTTGAATCAAATAGAGAAAATAAAAAGAAAAGGGAAAATCAATTCCAGGATAAAAAGAAAAAAAGGAAGAAGCCCACTCCCCCGCTCTCCTCGGCCTTTCGGCCCAGCTAGGCCCATCCCGCGCGCGCGCCCTCCCCCCCTCTCTCTCTGCCCTGGCGGGCCCACCCGTCAGCGCAGCCGCGTTCCCCGCGCGCGCGCCCGCTTTCCCCGCTCTCTCTGCCCTGGCGGGCCCGCCCGTCAGGCAACCGTCCTCCGCGCCCGTGCCCGCTTTCCTCTCTCTCTGCTCGCGGACCCGGGCTGTCAGCCCCGTCGTCCCCGCGTAACCGCCGCCGCGCGTGCCGCGGACTTCGCGCCCACGTCGCGCGTGGAGCTCGCCCCCACCTCGCCTCGGCCACTAGAGCCCAGAGCCCCACTCGCCCTCTCCCTCCCTCATTTGCGCGCCTGCCGACCCCTCTCTCACCTCCCCCTCGCTGCGCGCACGCCAGAGCGCCATCGCCGCGAACCGCCGCCGTCCCGAGCTCGTTTCCCCGTCGTCGTTGGAGCTCCGCCGTGCCTTTTGCCACGGTAAGCTTCGCCCCGACGTCCACAACCCGGGACGCGCTCCAATTTCCCCTTCCCCTCCCTATTTCCCTCTGCCCGCGCTCACCCGCCGTCCACCGTGCAGCCGCGGAGGTCCGCCACCGTCGACCCGGGCCGTCGTCGCGCCATTGCCGCCACCGAGGAGTTCCCGGAACCCGCCTTGAGGTAAAGAACCTCTCCCGCCCCTATTGACCTTTGTTTTGCTCTCTATCGCGTTTGATTCCTCGCCGGAGTTGTTCAATGCCGCCGCCGAGCCACTCCGCCGTGAACCGCCCCCCTCCGGTGCCCCTGTCCCGACCTAGTCCCCACCAAAAGGTTCCCCGCGCCCTCCCCAACCTCCCCGGCCATTCAGATCGCCCCAAGGACCCGCAGGGCCCCCGCGCCCCTCGCCTCCGGCGAGCTCCTCCGCCGCGGGGACGGGCGCCGCCACCTCAGCTGGCTGGGGAAGGAGACAGAAGCCAGCCGCCCCATCCCCGCCGTCCATCTCAGATCGGGCGGCCCCGTTTTAAATAGGCCGAGTCCAATCCTAGCCGTCCGCCCAAGATCCAACGGCCCAGAGCCGTTTCCCCGCGCCCCGCCTCCCTGCCAACTGGGCCCCGCCTGTCAGCCCGCCCGCGCCCCGCTCTGCCGCCCGGCCACGTCTGTCAGCCCGCCCGGCCCCGCCTGTCAGTCCGCCCGCGCCCCGCTCTGCCGCCCGGCCCCGTCTGTCAGCCCCGCGCCCGCGCTGCCCGCCCGGCCCCGCCTGTCAGCCGCTCACGCCGCCGCGCGGTCGCGCGCCCGCCCGCGATCTAATCTCGGGCGTTGATCTGGGATCCAACGGCTGTAGGAGCCCGATACCCCTTCGCCCGCGCGTTTTCTTAAAGAGACCCCCGGTTTTCTGGAATTTGAACCCGCCGTCCCTGGTTTCTTACAGTTAGGTCCTCGGACCTTTTATTTAATTCAAAATAGGTCCTTAGGGTATATTTTTAACCCCTAAACTTGTAAAATTCATAACTTTGCCATATGAACTTTAAATTAGGTGCTTCAAATTGCAAAATGTTCATAATATTATTATCTATCTGTTTATGCAATGTTTCCCTGCTGTTTCTATGTCCCAATTAATAGTTGATCATTGGGGTAAAATTAATGTTATGGGAACCCTATTTGAGATAAATAAAAGATAGTAGACTTTAATAAAAGTTGGAGCACTTAAGTTTATGGACTTAACACTATGTAATGATTAAACCCCACCACTGACTTAAACTTGATTAGTGGATAATGAATCATTTTGTATAGTCCTCTACCCTAGACCTAGGGAATACCAGAGTGCCTATCCCTTTTCTATTATGAACTTGTGATCTCTCTGCTGCATATGTTTGGTATGTTATTTTTGTTTGTTATTTCCCAAGTGCATAGTGTGAATGATTACTTTACGTAGACAACGAGCAGTCTGTGTTTCCCGAGGAAGTTGCAGAGGAAGTCTCTGATCAGCAGTTTGGTGAAGGCAAGTGTCCTCTGACCCATTATGTCCTAGTCATTTATAACTTACTCCCGCATTACTTACTTGAAACCTAAGGATTGACTAGCTTTACACTTTACTTTATCCTTGATGACCTTATGGTTAGCATTCTGCTATTGCCTTAACTTAATCAATGAACATGATGTGACTATTTATGATACTGTTATCCTGATGATGTTGATGATCTTGTGATACTCTAGGGGGCTCAGGCTGTTTCCTGAGTACCTCTCCGTAAGGACCTGTTCGTTGAGTGACCACCCGGGATAACAGTGCAACCATGAGGGTGAAATGGGGCGCCCTTAGCTAATTAATTAGAGGAACTAGAGGTGTAGTTGCTTCGCCGTCGTGCCGTCAATGGGGTCCAGGCACAGTGCTTGCTCTGTCGAGGCTGAGTGCCGAGGTTCTTTCGTTTTGCTTTTTGTTAGTCACTCTCCTGCGGGGAGGGGTACTGTGTTTATCAAACTGGAGAAACCTAACGGGCGGCTACGATCTCTAGGGAATCTTTGTAAAAGCTACGTAGTGATACCCTGCCGGACCACCTAGGTAGTGGTCAATGGGGATTAGCTCTCCCCGGGTAGAAAGGGAATCATGACTCATGGGTAAAGTGTGCGGCCTCTGCAGAGGGTAGTGAAACTGATATATCAGCCGTGCTCACGGTTAAGAGCAGCCTTGGGATCCTCTTTGATTAGAGATACAGATGGTTCGAGATACAAGGATTATGTTATGGTTTTGATTCGAATATGATGATGTTGTTCCTCGATGAGGGAATGGTTCATGGGTTGGTTAATGCTAAAATCTGGCTTCTACTAATGATAAATACCTGACCAACTAAAAGCAACTGCTTGAAGCCTAACCCCACATAAAGCTAGTCCACTTCAGCCAAACGGGACATTTGCTGAGTACGTTGATGTGTACTCATCCTTGCTTTACCACAAAACACCAGGTTGTCCGCATTGTAACCACTGCTCCGGAGAAGGCGAAGCCGTGGAAGGAGACTTCCAGGAGTTCCAAGACTACGATGAATTCTAGGTGTGGGTTGGCGGCAACCCCCAGTCAGCTGCCTGTGAAGGCCCTATCTCTACTGCGTTTCGCTAGCACTTTGATTTAACTGTTAAGTTGATGACTATGTGAATGTCTATGACTCTGTGATGTAATAAGTTAATACTCTTTTAAGTTATTATTCGAGCAATGTGCATTGATGTTCATTTATGTAATCGCTGTGTACGTGAGTTCTGATCCTGGCACGTACATAGTTCGCACTTGGTTTGCCTTCCAAAACCGGGTGTGACATAAGTGGTATCAAAGCCGTGCTGACTGTAGGACCGCTGACCTAGAGTAGCACTGGTCGTACTAAGGACTATTGACCTTCCCCCTCACCTTGACCTTTGATGTTACTTCAAAAGTCGGTCACCTCGACCAACCCTATGTTTTACTACATATATATATATACTATATTACACCTTGTTAAAATTTTTATCTTATTCTGTCTATGGTTTATTCACTTGTCATATTAGTTCTGCTCTTACTCTTATGCTTACGGTGTCTTTTGTAGATGGCTCGTCTTAGACACACTGCACGTAAGTCGGTGATTCCTTTCCTGCCGTCTCGACTTGCGGAGCGTCCTCTGCACCGCACCGTGTCCGGTCAGTCGAGTCACCTGGAGAGACTGCACCACCGCCTGTGTGAGGAGCAGGAACGCCGGCGCCAGCACAGAGAGCAGCAGGGCTCTTCCTCCCCATCCCAGCAAGAGGTGGAGTCCGTGAGGCCCCGATCCTCTGTTGCCCAGTTGGAGGCGCCCCCTGCACCACCGCGGGACGCCCCGGCTGTTGGAGGAGCTACTGGAGGAGACCCCGACGACGACGACTCAGACCACAGCACGGAGTCTTCTGAGCCGCAGGAGGCGGAAGGATGGGTCGCCCGACCCATCACCCGTGACGCCGCTCGCGGTTGTCACTTCCACGACGCGCTCGACACCTTGCTGCGCCAGGCTTTCGACCGGCACACCTGGTCGATCGAGTATCGTTGTGTAGTCTACCAGCACAGTCGCGGGAGGTACCCGGACCGCTGGGAGGCTACCTGCCTAGTTCGCCGTCCGGAGGATGACCTCCGGGGTGCGGAGGCCGTTTCGGAGCACTACTCCATCTCCGAGAGGGACACTGCAGAGGCGGCTATGCAGGATGCAGCACGACGTGCACTCTCCCAGTACTGTTCTTTGTTCGGTGGCGTGGCCGACGGTCTTAACCTTCGGTACTACCCCCGCCGTCCTACTGGCAGCACAGAGAGTGTGGTTGTCTCACCTGTTGGTGAGGCTAACCCTAGGTTGAGCAGCACAGTCAACCTAGTTGCAGTGCTTAACACTGAGCTGGATCATTCTCTGGACGAGCTGAGCAGGGCTCGAACGGAGATTGCGGAGTTGCGTGCTGAGCTGGCAGAGCGCCATCACCAAGAGGGTGGTTCTCCCGCTCTTGTTGGGACTCAGCACCCTTACCGCTCGCCGCCACGTGGTCACCACACTTATGGTTCCCCTGCCTGTAAGACCAGGATAGATCTGGATCCTTAGATCGTTAGCATCGGAGTTTGTAATAATTCCTAAGTCAGATGTCTCAGTCTTAAAATAGTTAGTTTAGTTTGCTTATCAGTTGCTTCCAATTAGCTTAGTTTGCTTATCAGTTGCTTGCATGCTTGTTATGATGAACTTGTGCTGGATTTGAATCTTTGTAATGACTGTTGCCAACCTGTGGGTTTCTCCTGCAGTTTGGCCTAGCTATAATGTTAATAAAGTCAGTTATTTAGTTGGGAAGCCATTTACTTCTACTTTCCTTCTTATCTGAGAAGCTGTGTTGAATCGTAATGAGGATCAGTGAAGCTCTTTGTTCACTCAGTGTCATGAAGAATTCTGGGTTCTCTTTTCTTATGCTGGAGGGTTGTAAAGATCAATGCTGATGTATGAATGTCTTCCACAGATGTCTGACAACAGGCGCCGATGCAACAGGCGTGCTCAGCAAGAGCAGCATGACCAGCAGGAGGAACAACAGAGGCAGCCTTCCCCACCACCCCCGATGTCAGTGGAGCAGATGTTCTTGATGCAGACTCAGGCAGTGCAGGCTATTGGGCAGACTCTGGCAGCCATGCAGCAGGCTCAACAGCAACCTCAACCCCAATTGCAAGTGCAGATGCCCCAGATGCCACGAGATAAGCGTGGTGAGTTCATGAGAGGGCACCCTCCTACCTTCGCCCATTCTGCCGACCCCATGGATGCAGAAGACTGGCTGCGCGCAGTGGAAAGAGAACTACGCACCGCTCAATGTAACGACAGGGAGAAGGTTCTGTATGGTCCCCGTCAGCTAAGGGGAGCAGCCCAGTCCTGGTGGGAGTCCTACCTCGCCACCCATGCTGACCCCGAAGCCATCACTTGGGAAGAATTCAGCGAGAGTTTCCGCAGGTACCATGTGCCAGAGGGACTGATGATCGTGAAGAAGGAGGAGTTTCTGGCTCTGAAGCAGGGACCCCTGTCTGTTAGTGAATACAGAGACAAGTTTCTGCAGCTATCTCGTTATGCACCTGAGGATGTCAACACTGATGCTAAAAGGCAGTACAGGTTCATGAGGGGTTTGGTGGATCCCCTGCACTACCAGCTGATGAACCACACCTTCCCCACCTTCCAGCACCTGATCGATAGGGCAGTTATGACTGAGAAGAAGCGTAAGGATATGGAAGATCGGAAGCGCAAGATGAGTGGACCCCAGTCCGGAAGCATCAGCCGTCCACGTTTCTCAGGCAGTTCATCTCAGCAAGGCAGACCCAGTCACCCACAAGGATATCAGAATCAGAATCAGCGTCCGCATCAGCAGCAGTTTCAGAGGCAGTATCAACAGCAGCAACAGCAGTATCGTCAGCACAGCCAGCAGGGAGGTAATCAGTATCAGAAGCAGAACAACCAGGCACCTCGCCTTCCTGCCCCAGCAGCAAATCAGAGCAACCAAGCAGCCCCAGCACAAGGAGGAGGCAGAGGATGTTTCCACTGTGGAGAACAAGGCCACTGGGCGATGCAATGCCCAAAGAAGATGGCGCAGCAGCAGACCAACCCCAATGCTCCAACAAGGCAAGGTGTACTGCAGCCGACAGCAGGCAATCGTAACCAAGCGTACAACCGTGGAAAGGTGAACCACTTGGAGGCCGAAGCGATCCAGGATGCACCAGATGTGGCAGTAGGTATGTTCTCAGTCGAATCTCATCCCACGAAAGTGCTATTTGATACTGGTGCAACTCATTCATTTGTCACTGCAACCTGGGTAGAATTGCATAACATCTCAGTAGAGGCAATGATGCCGCCCATGAGGATTAATTCAGTTGGTGGCAAGGTGCAAACAGATAAAATATGCTCAAACATAAGGGTGGAAATAAGGGGGATAGGATTCCCCAGTGACTTAATAGTAATAGACACCCCTGGGATAGATGTCATTCTAGGGATGAATTGGTTAATGGAGTATGAAGCAAATGTTAGCTGTGACAAGAGGACCGTAACATTGAAGTCCCCGTCAGGAGAAGAGGTAGTGGCCGAGCTAAGGATGCCTAAATCAGCGGAGGGTGTCTGTCACCAGATTTCAGTTGATAGTAGGGAGCCCAACCCGCTCGAGGCTATCAAGGTTGTGTCGGACTTTCCGGACGTATTTCCCGAGGAGCTAACGGGCATGCCACCCGAGAGAAAAGTCGAATTTGCCATAGAGCTTATCCCTGGTACCGCCCCCATTTCCAAAAGAGCCTACCGAGTGTCTGGACCAGAATTGGTGGAACTCAAGAAGCAGATAGATGAGATGTTAGAGAAGGGTTACATCAGACCAAGTACCTCGCCTTGGGCCGCTCCAGTGTTGTTTGTAGAGAAGAAAGATGGTACCAAAAGGATGTGCATAGACTAGAGAGCCTTGAATGAAGTCACTGTCAAGAACAAGTACCCCCTGCCAAGGATAGAAGATTTGTTCGACCAGCTCAGAGGTGCCAGCGTATTCTCGAAGATAGATCTGAGATCAAGTTACCATCAACTCAGAATCCGACCCTCGGACATACCAAAGACGGCATTCATCACCAAGTACGGGTTATATGAATTCACAGTTATGTCCTTTGGTTTGACAAATGCGCCAGCCTTCTTTATGTACCTGATGAACAGTGTGTTCATGGATTATCTGGACAAGTTTGTGGTAGTGTTTATTGATGATATTCTCATATACTCTCAAAGTGAGGAAGATCATGTAGAGCATCTGAAGATGGTATTGCAAAGACTTCGAGAGCATCAGTTGTATGCCAAGCTGAGTAAATGCGAGTTCTGGATTCATGAAGTCTTGTTTCTGGGTCACATCATAAACCAAGATGGGTTGGCAGTGGATCCAAAGAAAGTGGCAGATATCCTGAACTGGAAAGCACCAAAGGATGTTCGTGGGATCAAGAGCTTCATTGGAATGGCTGGGTATTACAGGCGTTTCATCGAAGGCTTCTCAAAGATTGCTAGACCAATGACAGCGTTACTAGCGAAGAAAGTTGAGTTCAAGTGGACCCAAAAGTGTCAGGAAGCATTTGAAGAACTGAAAAATAGATTGACTACAACTCCGGTGTTAGTCCTGCCTGATGTTCACAAGCCATTCTCAGTGTATTGCGATGCTTCTTACACCGGATTGGGATGTGTGCTAATGCAAGAAGGAAGAGTTGTAGCATATTCATCTCGACAGCTGAAGATCCATGAGAAAAATTATCCCACACATGACCTGGAGTTGGCAGCAGTAGTTTATGCTTTGAAGACCTGGAGACATTACCTGTATGGGCAGAAGTGCGACATTTACACAGATCATAAAAGTCTGAAGTACATATTCACCCAGTCAGAATTAAACATGAGGCAGCGAAGATGGTTGGAATTGATCAAAGACTATGAGTTGGAGATACATTACCATCCAGGCAAAGCCAATGTGGTTGCAGATGCTCTGAGCAGGAAGAGTCAAGTCAATATGTTGGCCACGTACCCAATGCCATATGAGTTAGCCAAGGAGTTCGACAGACTGAGTCTTGGTTTTTTGAATAGTACGCAAGGAGTAACAGTGGAATTAGAGCCCACCCTAGAGCGGGAGATCAAAGAAGGGCAGAAGGATGATGAAAACATCAACAAGATCCGGCAACTGATCTTAGAAGGAAGAAGCAACCTGGGAACGAGAAGATGATCTGAAGGCCAAATACCCTGAACTCTTTGCTGACCAACCCTGAATCTCGGGGCGAGATTCTTTTAAGGGGGATAGGTTTGTAACACCCTGAATTTGGGGGTATAAAATTTCTTTGCTCATATTCACAAATTCAGGTGTTACTTCCCTTTTCTCATCCTTCCCCAATCTTCTCTTTCTCATTTCTATAGGAGAAAAGTGGTTATTTTATCTATAACTATAGTCTATTAGCTCAAATTCCAAGGGAGTATGAATTGTTGCATCATGTTGAACCCTAGATTTCACTTTTGTTTGGTGCATAATTCTTAGAAAGTCTAATTTGAATTTGTGGCTCATTTGGATTTGAATCAAATAGAGAAAATAAAAAGAAAAGGGAAAATCAATTCCAGGATAAAAAGAAAAAAAGGAAGAAGCCCACTCCCCCGCTCTCCTCGGCCTTTCGGCCCAGCTAGGCCCATCCCGCGCGCGCGCCCTCCCCCCCTCTCTCTCTGCCCTGGCGGGCCCACCCGTCAGCGCAGCCGCGTTCCCCGCGCGCGCGCCCGCTTTCCCCGCTCTCTCTGCCCTGGCGGGCCCGCCCGTCAGGCAACCGTCCTCCGCGCCCGCGCCCGCTTTCCTCTCTCTCTGCTCGCGGACCCGGGCTGTCAGCCCCGTCGTCCCCGCGTAACCGCCGCCGCGCGTGCCGCGGACTTCGCGCCCACGTCGCGCGTGGAGCTCGCCCCCACCTCGCCTCGGCCACTAGAGCCCAGAGCCCCACTCGCCCTCTCCCTCCCTCATTTGCGCGCCTGCCGACCCCTCTCTCACCTCCCCCTCGCTGCGCGCACGCCAGAGCGCCATCGCCGCGAACCGCCGCCGTCCCGAGCTCGTTTCCCCGTCGTCGTTGGAGCTCCGCCGTGCCTTTTGCCACGGTAAGCTTCGCCCCGACGTCCACAACCCGGGACGCGCTCCAATTTCCCCTTCCCCTCCCTATTTCCCTCTGCCCGCGCTCACCCGCCGTCCACCGTGCAGCCGCGGAGGTCCGCCACCGTCGACCCGGGCCGTCGTCGCGCCATTGCCGCCACCGAGGAGTTCCCGGAACCCGCCTTGAGGTAAAGAACCTCTCCCGCCCCTATTGACCTTTGTTTTGCTCTCTATCGCGTTTGATTCCTCGCCGGAGTTGTTCAATGCCGCCGCCGAGCCACTCCGCCGTGAACCGCCCCCCTCCGGTGCCCCTGTCCCGACCTAGTCCCCACCAAAAGGTTCCCCGCGCCCTCCCCAACCTCACCGGCCATTCAGATCACCCCAAGGACCCGCAGGGCCCCCGCGCCCCTCGTCTTCGGCGAGCTCCTCCGCCGCGGGGACGGGCGCCGCCACCTCAGCTGGCTGGGGAAGGAGACAGAAGCCAGCCGCCCCATCCCCGCCGTCCATCTCAGATCGGGCGGCCCCGTTTTAAATAGGCCGAGTCCAATCCTAGCCGTCCGCCCAAGATCCAACGGCCCAGAGCCGTTTCCCCGTGCCCCGCCTCCCTGCCAACTGGGCCCCGCCTGTCAGCCCGCCCGCGCCCCGCTCTGCCGCCCGGCCCCGTCTGTCAGCCCGCCCGGCCCCGCCTGTCAGTCCGCCCGCGCCCCGCTCTGCCGCCCGGCCCCGTCTGTCAGCCCCGCGCCCGCGTTGCCCGCCCGGCCCCGCCTGTCAGCCGCTCACGCCGCCGCGCGCTCGCACGCCCGCCCGCGATCTAATCTCGGGCGTTGATCTGGGATCCAACGGCTGTAGGAGCCCGATACCCCTTCGCCCGCGCGTTTTCTTAAAGAGACCCCCGGTTTTCTGGAATTTGAACCCGCCGTCCCTGGTTTCTTACAGTTAGGTCCTCGGACCTTTTATTTAATTCAAAATAGGTCCTTAGGGTATATTTTTAACCCCTAAACTTGTAAAATTCATAACTTTGCCATATGAACTCCAAATTAGGTGCTTCAAATTGCAAAATGTTCATAATATTATTATCTATCTGTTTATGCAATGTTTCCCTGCTGTTTCTATGTCCCAATTAATAGTTGATCATTGGGGTAAAATTAATGTTATGGGAACCCTATTTGAGATAAATAAAAGATAGTAGACTTTAATAAAAGTTGGAGCACTTAAGTTTATGGACTTAACACTATGTAATGATTAAACCCCACCACTGACTTAAACTTGATTAGTGGATAATGAACCATTTTGTATAGTCCTCTACCCTAGACCTAGGGAATACCAGAGTGCCTATCCCTTTTCTATTATGAACTTGTGATCTCTCTGCTGCATATGTTTGGTATGTTATTTTTGTTTGTTATTTCCCAAGTGCATAGTGTGAATGATTACTTTACGTAGACAACGAGCAGTCTGTGTTTCCCGAGGAAGTTGCAGAGGAAGTCTCTGATCAGCAGTTTGGTGAAGGCAAGTGTCCTCTGACCCATTATGTCCTAGTCATTTATAACTTACTACCCCGCATTACTTACTTGAAACCTAAGGATTGACTAGCTTTACACTTTACTTTATCCTTGATGACCTTATGGTTAGCATTCTGCTATTGCCTTAACTTAATCAATGAACATGATGTGACTATTTATGATACTGTTATCCTGATGATGTTGATGATCTTGTGATACTCTAGGGGGCTCAGGCTGTTTCCTGAGTACCTCTCCGTAAGGACCTGTTCGTTGAGTGACCACCCGGGATAACAGTGCAACCATGAGGGTGAAATGGGGCGCCCTTAGCTAATTAATTAGAGGAACTAGAGGTGTAGTTGCTTCGCCGTCGTGCCGTCAATGGGGTCCAGGCACAGTGCTTGCTCTGCCGAGGCTGAGTGCCGAGGTTCTTTCGTTTTGCTTTTTGTTAGTCACTCTCCTGCGGGGAGGGGTACTGTGTTTATCAAACTGGAGAAACCTAACGGGCGGCTACGATCTCTAGGGAATCTTTGTAAAAGCTACATAGTGATACCCTGCCGGACCACCTAGGTAGTGGTCAATGGGGATTAGCTCTCCCCGGGTAGAAAGGGAATCATGACTCATGGGTAAAGTGTGCGGCCTCTGCAGAGGGTAGTGAAACTGATATATCAGTCGTGCTCACGGTTAAGAGCAGCCTTGGGATCCTCTTTGATTAGAGATACAGATGGTTCGAGATACAAGGATTATGTTATGGTTTTGATTCGAATATGATGATGTTGTTCCTCGATGAGGGAATGGTTCATGGGTTGGTTAATGCTAAAATCTGGCTTCTACTAATGATAAATACCTGACCAACTAAAAGCAACTGCTTGAAGCCTAACCCCACATAAAGCTAGTCCACTTCAGCCAAACGGGACATTTGCTGAGTACGTTGATGTGTACTCATCCTTGCTTTACCACAAAACACCAGGTTGTCCGCATTGTAACCACTGCTCCGGAGAAGGCGAAGCCGTGGAAGGAGACTTCCAGGAGTTCCAAGACTACGACGAATTCTAGGTGTGGGTTGGCGGCAACCCCCAGTCAGCTGCCTGTGAAGGCCCTATCTCTACTGCGTTTCGCTAGCACTTTGATTTAACTGTTAAGTTGATGACTATGTGAATGTCTATGACTCTGTGATGTAATAAGTTAATACTCTTTTAAGTTATTATTCGAGCAATGTGCATTGATGTTCATTTATGTAATCGCTGTGTACGTGAGTTCTGATCCTGGCACGTACATAGTTCGCACTTGGTTTGCCTTCCAAAACCGGGTGTGACACTAAGCAGGACCCAGGAGGCTGGCTGGCCGTCTACACCATCGCTGCTCGAGCCGCCGGAGCATCTGAAGACGTGATGACCGCGTATTTACCCATTGTCCTCGGGCAAGACGCACTGCAATGGCTACGACATCTACCTCGACACTGCATCGATGACTGGAGCGACTTCAGTCGGCGCTTCACTGCCAATTTTCAGTTCCTCTCCGACAAACCGGCGCAACCATGGGACCTCAAATCCATCAAGCGCCGGGGGGACGAAACTCTCCGATCGTACCTCAAAAGGCTCCAGACCATGAGAAATCGTATCCCCGAGGTCACGGAGGCGGTCGTGATCGTGGACTTCTACAGAGGATCCAATGACTCGACCTTCGTGCGAGCCATACTACAGAAGGCGCCAACTACCTCCGAGGAGCTGTTCCGGGAAGCCGACCTCTACATCACCGCCGACGAGCGAGCCCAGGACCTCATTGGAGGAGTGAAGCCCGCACCGGCAGCGCCACGACGCGACGCGAAGCAGTAACCTAACAAATGCTGGGAGAAGAGACCGCGCGAAGAGGTGCACGCCGCCGGACCACCTGCCTCTCGCGCCCAGGGAGGACCTCGCGGAGGCGAGCGCACGCTGGACGACATCCTCGACGCTCAGTGCCCGTACCACAAGGACATGCGCCACACCCTTCAGAACTGCCGGGACTTCAAGCATTCCGTTGGGCATGGCCGACCCTTCCAACCTCTACCTCCTCCTCCGCCGCGGGGAGGACCAGAAGAACCACGACAACCCCAGCAGCAGGAGGAGGGAGGAGGAGGAGCTTTCCCACGCGTTGACAGGGAGGTCAACGTCATTTTCGGCGGACACGGATCGCAGGAGAACAAAAGACAGCAAAAGCTCAACGATCGCCAGATATTGGTGGCAACCACCGGTCCACCCGCTCCGTACCGATGGTCGGAGCACCCAATCACCTTTACTCGGGCAGATAAATGGCTCAACTTCGACCACCCGGGCAAATACCCGCTCCTCGCCGATCCAGTGATCCGAGAGAGCAGGGTGAAGAAGGTGTTAGTGGACGGGGGGAGCAGCATCAATGTCACCTTCCCCCGGACACTCCGAGGCTTGGGAGTTCACCTCAAAGAACTCCACGAGTCAAACACTCCTTTCTTCGGCATCGTGCCGGTTGAGGGAGAATACCCGCTGGGCCACATCTACATGCCCGTCACCTTCGGAACTCCGGAGAACTACAGAACCGAGTTCCTGAGGTTCGAGGTAGCAAACTTCGACTGCGGGTACAACGCCATCATTGGAAGGCCTGGATTGGCAAAGTTCATGGCCATCCCGCATTACGCGTACATGATATTGAAGATGCCGGGACCACAAGGAATCATAACTGTGCGTGCTGACCTCCAAGGCACCGCAAAATGTTTCCGAGTGGCCATCCAAGCAGCCCTCACCACTAAACTGTCGGCAACTTCTTCGACCCAGGAAAACTCTAAGCTTGAGAAAGACCATACGACACCGGCGAATGAAGCTCAAGCCACGACCTCTATGCGGTCGACTGAAGAAACTAAAAGGATCAATCTAGGGTTTGCTGATGAACGCAAGACAACCATCATCAGCTCTAGCCTGGATGATAAATAGGAAAGCGCGCTCGTCCGGTTTCTGCAAGACAACCGAGATGTATTCGCATGGCAACCTGCGGATATGCCGGGAGTCCCGAGAGAACTGGCCGAGCACAAACTGAAGGTCTACCCCAAGCAAGACCGATCCAGCAAAAACTACGTCGTTTCACGCCCAACAAGAGAGAGGCCATTCACGCTGAGCTGGCCCGCTTGGTCGCGGCTGGGTTTATCAGAGAGGTGTTACATCCCGAGTGGTTAGCCAACCCTGTTCTTGTACTCAAAAAGAATAAAGTGGATTGGCGCATGTGCGTCGACTATACTGATCTCAACAAACATTGTCCGAAGGATCCCTTTGGGCTCCCAAGGATAGATCAGGTGGTAGACTCCACCGCTGGATGTTCTGTGCTGTCTTTCCTAGATTGCTATTCCGGATACCATCAGATCAGCTTAACAAAGGAAGACGAGGAAAAAACGGCGTTCATCACTCCGTTTGGCGCTTTCTGTTATACCTCCATGCCGTTCGGCCTCAAAAACGCTGGAGCGACTTATCAGAGAGCCATTCAAACATGCTTAGCTGATCACTGGGGCAAGCGTGTGGAAGCCTACGTAGACGATGTGGTAATCAAAATGGAGAACTCGGAAAACTTCATCGAAGACTTGCAGCTGGTTTTCAACAGTCTACGGCGGTATCGGTGGAAGCTTAATCCCGAAAAATGCGTTTTTGGGGTACCAGCAGGGAAGCTGCTCGGATTTATTGTCAGCCATCGGGGAATTGAAGCTAATCCGGAAAAGATTGAAGCTATCATGAAAATGGAAGCTCCACGATCACAAAAGAAGGTTCAACGACTTACCGGGTGTATGGCAGCCCTGAGCAGGTTTATATCCAGGCTGGGAGAAAAAGGTTTACCGTTTTACAAGCTACTCAAGAAGGTGGACAAGTTTCAGTGGACTTCAGAAGCGCAGGAAGCCTTGGACGCACTGAAGAAATTCTTGACAACCCCACCAGTACTGAAACCACCATGGCGAGCCACATCAACTCAACCAGCTGAAGATCTGCTGCTATATATTTCTTGCACGACTCACGTGGTAAGCACCGCGTTGATAGTCGAGCGAGCAGAAGAAGGACATGCTTACCCTGTGCAACATCCTGTTTATTTCATCAGTGAAGTTCTGGGTCCCTTGAAGAAAAAGTACTCTCAAGTGCAGAAGCTATTATACGTAATACTTCTAACTGCCCGCAAGTTGCGTCACTACTTTGATGACCACAAAGTCATAGTAGTCACCGGTTTTCCGATAGGGGATATTCTCCACAACAAGGAAGCCATTGGCCGAATAGCCAAGTGGGCCTGCGAACTGGGATCTCATGACATCGAATTTCGACCTCGTACTGCCATTAAGTCCCAAGCATTGGTTGACTTCGTATCGAAATGGACTGAACAGCAAATACTAGAGAACCCAGAAACTGCAGAAGTATGGAGGATGTATTTTGATGGCTCGCTGAAGCTGCAGGGAGCAGGCGCAGGAATTCTCTTCATCGCACCTGGAGGCGAACACCTCAAATACGCCCTCCAGTTGTTATTTCCAGCCTCTAACAACGCAGCCGAGTATGAAGCTCTGATCCATGGACTAAACATCGCCATATCTTTGGGCATCAAGAGATTAATGGTATACGGAGATTCTCTAGTGGTCATAAGCCAGATAAACAAAGAATGGGACTGTTCGAATGATTCGATGGGAAAATACTGCGCTGTCGTCCGGAAACTAGAAGATAAGTTTGAAGGTCTAGAATTTCATCATGTAGAGAGAGATCGAAACACGGCAGCTGATGTATTGTCCAAGTTAGGATCCAGCCGAACTCAGGTCCCACCCAGAGTCTTCGTGCAAGAAATACCACGACCGAGCATCTCAACAGATCAAGCAGAAGAATGTAATATCGTGGATCTACCCGAGTCGGACTCTGACGACTGGAGAAGGCCGATCATCAGATACATAAAGAATAAAGAGGAACCAGATGACAAAAATATAGCTGAGCGCATCGCCAGACAGTCAGCCCACTACACACTCATTGGGGAAACATTATACAGAAGGGGTGCATCAGGCGTCCTCATGAAGTGCATTCTCTCATCTACTGGGAAGCAACTTCTAGATGAGGTCCATGCTGGGCAATGCGGAATACACGCAGCATCTAAGACACTAGTCAGGAAGGTCTTCAGGTCAGGATTCTATTGGCCAACAGCAAAAAGCGATGCAGCCGAGTTAGTTCAGAGGTGCGAAGCTTGCCAGTACTTGTCAAAGCAACAACATCTACCAACACAGCAATTGCAGACCATACCAGTAACTTGGCCCTTCGCATGCTGGGGACTGGATATGATTGGACCTTTCAAGAAAGCTCAAGGAGGATACACTCATGTATTGGTAGCAATCGACGAATTCACCAAATGGATAGAATTCAAACTCATTGCTTCTTTAACCTCAGCTAAGGCCGTGGAATTCATACAAGACATAATATTCAGATTCGGAATACCAAACAATATCATAACTGACTTAGGATCCAACTTCACAAGTTTGGAATTCTTCGATTTCTGCGAGCAAAAGGGCATTCAGATCAAGTATGCTTCGGTAGCACACCCGAGGGCCAACAGGCAGGTTGAGCGAGCTAACGGGATGATACTGGAGGCACTCAGGAAAAGGGTCTTCGAAAAGAATGAAAAGTTCGCAGGAAAGTGGATAAGGGAATTGCCCTACGTCGTTTGGAGCCTAAGAACCCAACCTAGCCGAGCTCTGCATGGAAACACACCTTTTTTCATGGTCTATGGGTCAGAGGCAGTATTACCCGCCGATCTCAAGTTCGGGGCGTCGAGGTTGGTCTTTGAAAGCATAGCAGAAGCCGAAGCTACTAGGCTGGAGGACATCAATGTACTCGAAGAAGAACGGCTAAATGCAGTAATTCAATCAGCACGGTACCAGCAGACTCTGAGACGCTATCACGACAAGGCCGTGCGACAACGATCCTTCTCAGTAGGAGATCTCGTCCTCCGCCGAATTCTAACGGGGGAGGGACGGCACAAGTTATCGCCCTTATGGGAGGGACCATTCATAGTAGCAGAAGTCACTCGGCCGGGATCATATCGTCTAACTCAGATGGACGACACAGAAATTGGGAACTCCTGGAATATAGAACACCTCAGGAAGTTTTACCCCTAGCTGAATTTCAAAAGCTATCGGGATGACAATGTACTCTGTAAAACGGGAGATATGTCATCAATAAAGAAGGCTTCAAAAATACTCAATTTGTTCATGATTGACTAGCACTCTTACTTAACTCAGGGTGACCACTATGCCCTGCTAACGGAGCAATCGGCTTAAGTCGGCAAAAACTTAAGACGGTGCAACATGCTCACGCTTACTTAACTCAGGTGACCACTATGCCCTGCTAACGGAGCAATCGGCTTAAGTCGGCGAAGACTTAAGACGGTGCAACATGCTCGCGCTTACTTAACTCGGGGTGACCACTATGCCCTGCTAACGGAGCAATCGGCTTAAGTCGGCAAAGACTTAAGACGGTGCAACATGCTCACGCTTACTTAACTCAGGGTGACCACTATGCCCTGCTAACGGAGCAATCGGCTTAAGTCAGCAAAGACATAAGACGGTGCAACATGCTCACGCTTACTTAACTCAGGGTGACCACTATGCCCTGCTAACGGAGCAATCGGCTTAAGTCAGCAAAGACTTAAGACGATGCAACATGCTCACGTTTGCTTAACTCAGGGTGACCACTATGCCCTATAAACAGAAGCAATCGACTTAAGTCAGCAGCAATTTAAGGCGATCTGACGCGCTTACGACTACTCATATAGGGATGATTTCTATATCCCATAAACAAGTTTCAAAACCATCACACAACCTTTTACTACTGCAAATTTATGTACTGTTGAATTCTAAAACATTATGAGACTAGCAATATCATTCAAATGCTAAACTGGTGTCCTCTAACAAATATATGACCGTGCTAACCGCGTGCTCAAAGCACGCAAAATATTTCTCTATTTTGCGATGTCTTTCTCAGGAGCAACCGACGAGGAAGGACGACTTGAGGAATCAGGAGCAGCATTCACGTCAGCCCTTATATCTTTAGGAACAACTACGCCGGGTCTCCTCATCAAGATTTGTCCCGCCCGAATGGCCTTGTCCATGGCTCTGTCGCGCTGGGCTCTCAGAGTAATGGAAGTTTCTTCAGCAACCTTGGCAGCCAATTGAGCAGTTTCTAGCTCCTGGGCGATGGATTTCTTGGAAGCATGGAGTTCTTTGATAGTTGCATCCTTAGCCGATATCAACTGCCTAAGACGGATCACGTCATCCGTGGATTCCTGCAGCCTACAGCGAAGATTATCTGACTCCTCCATGGAGAAGCGATGACTCCTCTCCAGGATGGTCAGCGAATTGCTAGAGTCGCGATACAGTCTGTCAAGATTGTCACGAGACGCAGCAAGGGCACGCTTTTCTTCCTGCAAAGCAAGAATCAACTCCTTCAAACATCAAACAAGCAATAGGAACACAGCAATGCAAGGCATAGTTTCATAAGTCACCTTTTCAGAATCAAGCTGAGTGCGCAGAAAAGAGCTCAGTGCATTGGCGTCATCTAGGGCAGCAGAAACCTGAGCTAGTTCAGTCTGGCTTTGAGAATACTTTTCTTCAAAGTCAGAGCACCGCTGGACCAGCACAGCCCGATCTCGAGAATGTTTTTCTTCAAGAGTGGAAATTTGCCGAGTCATATCTAGCAAGAGACAATCACACAAAAAGAGTCAGAATGTAAGGCAGTTCAATAATGAAGACAAAAAGAAGCAGAAAAGCACTAACCCACATTGGTCGCCTCCAAGTCAGAGACACGTGGTTGAAGTAACGCCGGATTCCAACGTGCAAGAGACAAAGCTCCTTCTGGAACAGAAGCACCCTGCAACCTCAGCTGGCTAGCCATCCCGTCCACCAAAGCCTGATAAGGAGAACAGATGAATGACAGCAGTTCATACGGTGCAAAAGTCAGGACAAAATATATCACAGTACCTGGAGATTGGAGAAGAACAAAGGGACTCTCAAATCATGAGAGATCAACTGATGACCGGGCGTAAGGTCGCCACCCGAAGTAGTTTGCAACAAACCAGCAGAAACCAACTCAGTGCCATCAACAGAGCTCAAAACTTGGTCAGCAGGAACGCTGCCCTCTAAAGCGACTCCCTGGTCCAAAGCTTGGGCAACCACCATGCAGCCAGAGTGCGGGGGTGATCCTGCATGAACGTCCATGGAAGCATAAGAAGGGGACTCCGCTCGGACACTCTCGGGGGCTGGGCCATAGTTTGCGCTACCCACGCGAGCCGGATCATCTCCGGCAGTACCCTCGGGGGCTGGACAGTGGCTTGCACTTCCCACCCGGGCCGAGTCACCCTCGGCAACACCCTCGGGGGCTGGGTAAGCGTCAACACCATCCTTGAGAGCCGAGTTCTCTGCAGTGGCCACCTCTAAGGCTGAAGGCCCCTCAGTTGCTTCCATGGGACCGAGACGATCCAAATCAGTCTCCTGGCCCTATAGACCGCACTCTAAGGTCGATGAGGCACGGGATGACCTCAACCCAGCATCGATCGAGCACATCAGCACAAACCTCCACCGCACCATCATCCGTTGACTCTGATAATAGGTTCTCTGGAACCATATCCTCTAGAGTCTGATCAAAGTTTGCCAAAAAAGATAACTCCTGTAAACCAACAAGAGCTGACAGAGCAGGAGAAGGAACCCCACTGCTTTCCCCACTGACAATATACTGCCGACTGTTCTTCCGAGTCAGAGGGACCTCATCTTCTTCCTCCCTGTCGTTCTCATCAACAACATAAGCAACACACCCATTGGGATCAGCATCGGATGGAGCACACCCATTGGGATCAACAGCAGGTGGAGCACACCCATTGGGGTCAGCGTCAGTAAATTCAGGCACAGACACCCCCTCAGCAGCAGGAGCCGAAGGACCAGCGCCCCGATCCAAACTAGATACTTGCCGAAGATGTCTCTTTTTCTTTTTCTGCTCATCAGCAGAAGGATCAAGTTGATTGGCTCGGCAAGGGCGTCTCGGGCGAGCACTAGCAGGCTTCTGAACATCCAAAGTTATACTAGCTTCTAGGAGAGGCACCACCACCAATGTCCCAACAGGAGCAGCATCAGGAGAGTCCTCAGCCAGCAAATCAAGCATAGCACTTATTTCTGCGTCACTAGGATCCAAATGCACCTCAAAGTGGACTTGCCGTTCCTCGTCAGGAATTTCCCCGAGCGA
Organism: Zea luxurians; assembly: GCA_029449295.1. Classification (NCBI taxonomy): domain Eukaryota; kingdom Viridiplantae; phylum Streptophyta; class Magnoliopsida; order Poales; family Poaceae; genus Zea; species Zea luxurians. The sequence goes on along the minus strand of JAOPSE010000083.1, from coordinate 1,748,940 downwards.
AGCAACCAAAGTGTTAACCTCGTCGACAGAGGGTCGCACTCTAAGGCCCAAACCGCCATCAGTGACAGGTGGATTCGACACAAAAAGAGTGAAGGTCTTGGGAGAAGGCAGGTTCCAAGCTGAATATGCCACTGGGGCGCCAATATTTGATACCTTGCCTCTAAGGATCATCTCAAGTCGGTTCACCAAGTCTACAGAGGGAATTCTCCTGTTGGTAACCCGAGTCGGGTCAGCTAGGCCTCTATACAGATAAGCCGAATATGCTCTGTCCTTCAACGGCTGAACATTCTTGAAAACAAAATCAGCAACCACAGCTTCAGCAGTCAGACCCCTTTCTTTCAGCAGACCAACTTCAGCTAGCAAAGCCCTCGCTTCAGATACCTCCTGATCTGTGGGAGACTCAGTCCAACTCGGAGTGCGAACATCCGGTTGTCTTCCCGACCGTGGAGGGAGAGAATTCCCATGGTTCTCAACAATAAACCATTCCAAGCGCCATCCCTTGATACTGTCTTTGAGAGGAATTTCAAGATACTCAGTCTTCCTCCCACGGCGCATTTCCAAACTAGCACCCCCGATCAGCTGATGCTGACCCCCGGCCATTCCAGGGCGGCAGTGATACAAGTACTTCCACAACCCAAAATGTGGCAGCACGCCCAGGAAAGCTTCGCACAAATGAACGTAAATAGAAATTTGAAGAATAGAATTGGGATTCAGGTGGGTCAAGTTAAGGTGATAAAAATCAAGGAGGCCGTGGAAGAAAGGTGAAATGGGGAGAGCGAGACCGCGGAGAAGAAAAGGAACGTAAATCACGGACTCATGGGTATCCTCTGTCGGGACAGTGACCCCATGACAAATCCGCCAAGAACAAAGCTCCCTCGGGGGAAGGACCCCGATGGACACGAGGTGGAGGAGATCAGACTCGGAGACAACAGACATGTGATTACCTGCGAAAGGCAATTGGCTGTTTGGGTCGATAGGGGGAATTACCACAGCGGATGAACTCGAGGCCTTTCTCTTGGGCGCCATCTCAAATCTATTGGCGAACAGAGCGAGAGCCGAATTGCAGGAAGGATTTGGAGGCAGAAAAGCAAGAACTAGGGCATGGAAAACAGAGGCGGCTGAAAGCGCTGTATAAGCGGGATATTCCCAAGCTGGATACCGTCTCCAAAAGCGCCCAGTCAGCACCCAACGGTTACTTCTAAAACGCCGGTGTGCCACGTCGTCACTCGGCGGTTACCTCTAAAACCCCGGAGTGCCACATCATCACTCGGCTATTATCCTCAAAAGTAGCCGACACGACCCGTTTTAACTCGGCTGTTATTTCTAAAACGCTGACGTTATCATCAGTCGCTCGGCAGCTATCTCTAAAGCGCCAGCGATATCCTTAGTCACTCGGCAGTTGCTCCTAAAACGCCGACGACGCTGCAAGTCACTCGGCTGTCACATCTAAGAGCGCTGACGTGGTCAACAGCTATTCCGACATTGACATGGTTTCGTCATCACTCGGACTCTATTTCAAATGCGTAAAATATCGACAATAACAGCTCGGCCATCACCCCTGAAGCGGCGAGATGATGCCCAAGTTATTTAGTTACTATCCCAAAGGAGTCAACTTCATAAATAAGGCAGGCGGAGGAAGGACTCAAAAACTCTAAGTTACGCCAAAAACACAACAGCGAGATGATCTGCACAGAGGAGACGAAACTACTCTTCATTAAAGGGAAGATGTCATACTTACAAATCAACTCATTATGAGTTGATAACCTCCCTACTACTACTACTACTAATACTACTACTACTACTACTACTACGCAACACTATAGTACTTTACATTACTAATACTACTACATTATTTCACTATACTACTTCTAATCTATACTAATATTTAAAAACCAGTGGCATTTAGCCACTGGCCTTGCTGCCGCCCTTGCCGCCACTGCTGTCGCCCCTGCCGCCGCCGCTGTTGCTGCCATTGCCGCCCCTGCCACCGCCATCGCCGCCGTCACCATCGTCGTCGTCGCCATCGCCCCCGTCGTCGCCGTCGTCGTCGCCGTCGTCGCCTTCGCCATCGCCGCCGCCGTCCTCCTCGGATGAGTCCTCCTCGTCCGAGGAGTACTCCGACTCATCCGAGCCCGCGAGCCCAGAGCGCTCGACGGCCCGGATGTAAGTCCAGACCTCCGCCGCGAGCCCCTGGGAGTCGTCTGAATCGTCAGACGACTCACGCAGAGGGATGGGAGCCGGAGACCCCTCGGACTCAGAGGAGAACTCCTCCTCTGAGTATTCCGAGTCACCAAAATCTTCAGATGGGGGAGTCGGCTCGCGCTTGCGTTTCTTGCCCATGGCGGAAATGCGAGGAGAGGAGGAAAGCAGACAGTGGAGAACAGCGAGAGATGTGAAAAAACCAGAGAGGCAAAGGCACTATTTATAGGAAGAGAAGGCAACCGCTCACCTCCAACCGCGGTCACTGAACAGTCGCGAAGCATTCAATACACACTTCAACCCGTCTGAAGACGCGCGGCTGACGCCGTTTCACGCAATGCAACACCCATTGGGACTCCAGTCAACAACGCGGAGGATATGATTACGCCCGCCGTCACATCACATTACTACTCAGAAGCAGCCGGCTAAAACGCTCAGCGTACCAAGCCGTCCCTTGCCCACACCCATTGGGGGGGGACGCCCAGGAATTATCAGTATATTTTTCAAAAACTGTCACATCCGTGCAGGGCGTGCAATGAACACCTCAAGACAAAAATGAGATATCAGTAAGGATCAAAGGAAAGCCAAATATAGCCAGTGAAGTACAAAATCTGACCGACGGAAGCGACGTGAAGACTAGCCAGGGAACGTCCATCAAATGTCCAATCAGTCGCAGAGCAAATGAATTGCACCACCTAGCAAGATATGGGCGGATCACAAACTCGGCTGCAAAAGACAAAATACATGCTGACCTCGGATGCATAATACTGATGACATAATGCTGACCTCTAAAGCATAATGTGGATGACATAATGCCGACTTCTAAGGCATTCAAAAAAAGAGGGGAAAATATGACTCTCGGCAAAAGAACATGAAGTGAAGACCTTTGAGAGGATTATTTTCAAAAATCCACCCAAAGCTCGGGGGCTACACCCATTGGGTGCACCTTCGGTGCACCCCATGGATCACCATTTCAAGCCAAGATAGTGCCGACTTCCAAGGCATAAGACAAGATTAAAAGACAAGGCTGGCCCTCAACCAAAGTACGAGAAGAAAACAAAAACAATTTCTGATGAAGACCTTCGAGTAGATTATCTTCTAAAATCTACTCGAAGCTCGGGGGCTACACCCATTGGGTGCACCTCCGGTGCACCCAATGAAGTTCAGGGTCCTACAATATGAAATGCCGACTTCTAAAGCACAAGCATGAAACAAAGCTCCAGTGTACGAGTGATCACAGCAGAAGGAGACAGTAAGAAATCGTCTTTCTCCAAATTACCTGCAAGCTAGGCCTAGGATCTTTGGGCTGATTACCTCAAAATCAACCCAAAGATCGGGGGCTTGTGGGGGACAGATATCCCCCGGGTCCACTGGAAGGGTAAAAGACCTCACGAAAGGCCCAAGGGCCCAATAAATCGTAAGGTCATTCCTTCATGGGCCTGGGGAGGGACAATCAGTAAAGCAGATTGACGTAGGGCCGGATCGGTGCAAGCCCGGACGACCTCACAGCGTTGAGCAAGAAACCGCAACAGAAGATCCGACTTTCTCGCGCTGGAGCCCCATGCAACGGAACCAGGCGGGGATAGGTCGCCAGAATCATAGGAAGATAGACTCAAACAGTTCACTATCCTTTAGGCGCACGTTGTTATCATATCCGTATGTATCGCCCCACGGTCGAATATATAAGGCCCAGGGGGCACCCCTTCAGAATAATCGATCCCAACTCTACACTACCCCGCCATCTACCTCAACCCTCCACGTCATCACTCTAGAGAACTACCTTGTAACCCATTACACAAAGCATCTTCGCCAGGACGTAGGGTGTTACGCATCTCTAAGCGACCCGAACCTGTAAGCATTGTCTATTGTCTCTCGTGCGTCTGGCACGAACCATTTTGCTACAGTCGGCGACACCGTCCTACTCCTAAAAACACCTCGAGGGGCAACCCCGAGTATGCGGTCGGACCCAAAACACCGACAGTGTCCAGTTTATTACGTCTCTGGAGTGCTCACAACATCAAAATGCAACATGACGGAGCTGGAAAAGATCGCCCATGCAGTCGTGATGGCCTCGCACAAATTGCGCCATTATTTCGAGGCATTCAAGGTCCGGGTTACCTCAGAAAGAGGACTCGGCGAGCTGTTTAGAAACCCGGAGGCGTCAGCACGGATTGCCAGGTGGGAAGCCGAACTCTCCGGCTACCACATCACATTTGAACCCAGGACAGCCATCAAGTCGCAAGTCCTGGTAGACTTCGTCGTAGACTGGACTGGACCAATAACGCAACCGGAGCCGTCCGCAGAAAAAGTATGGACAATCCATTGTGACGGCGCATGGTGCCATGCGGGGGCAGGCGCCGCTGCAGTCATTACTTCGCCCACCGGGATTAAGCACAAATACGCAACACGCCTCAGCTTTGCTTTGGAGTCTGATAAGTGCACCAACAACATAGCAGAATACGAGGCTGTCATCCTCGGCCTTCGCAAGCTAAGGGCACTCGGTGTCACCACCTGCATCATCAAAACAGACTCCAAGGTAGTCGCCGACCAGGTTGAGAAAGACTATGCAGCGAAGGACCCCGCACCCATGCAGTACCTCGCGGCCATCCGCAGCCTCGAAAGACAATTCAAGGGCTTCACGTTGCAGCACGTGGACCGAGCCAAGAATGAGGAGGCCGATGCACTAGCCAAGGCAGCCGCCGGGGGTGAGGCCCTACCCTCTGACGTGTTCTACCACGTCATCGGCACGCCAGCCGTCCGCAGCCCTGAAGGGCTCCAAATAACCAATGACAGTGAAGGCCACCGCATAGTCAACCTAATCATGACCAAAGACTGGCGGGCACCATTAACCCTGTACCTGCAGGGGTACTATCATCCAACCGACAACAATGAGGCCAAGCGCCTCAAACACCGAAGCCGGAACTTCGCACTGATCGAGGGCCAACTTTACAAGAAGGGGGTCAGTCAACCGATGCTTAAGTGCGTCACCGAGACCGAAGGCTTCCAAATTCTGCGCGAAGTCCACAGCGGGACTTGCGGCTCCCACGCAGGGCCTAGGGCCCTAGCGACAAAGGTGATTCACCAAGGTTTCTACTGGCCCGCCATGATTTGCGCCGCAAATCGGGTCGTGAGGTCCTGCGAAGCCTGTCAGAAATTTTCCCCACGCTCGGGACGTCCTTCGCAGTTCATGAAGCTAATCGCCCACACGTGGCCTCTTCAGCGCTGGGGTCTGGACATTGTCGGGCCCTTGCCCACGGCTCAGGGGAACCTCAAGTTCACCTTCGTCGCCGTTGATACTTCACCAAATGGATTGAAGCAAGGGCAGTATCCACCATAACATCAAAGACAGCCCAGAAATTCTTCTGGCAAAATATTGTTTGCCGCTTCGGAGTCCCGTCTGAACTCACGGTCGACAACGGCAAGCAGTTCGACAACCAAGACTTCAAAGATTTCTGCTTCTCCATCGGCACCAAGCTTGCCTTCGCCTCCGTGTACCACCCCCAATCCAACAGAGTCGTGGAGCGCGCCAACGGCAAAATTTTCACAGCCGTCAAGAAAATGCTCCTCGACGACAAAAAAGGCAAGTGGCCCGACCTGTTACCCGAAGTGGTCTGGGCGCTGAACACAACTGAGTGCAGGGCGACTGGGTTCATCCCTTTTCGCCTTCTATACGGATCGGAGGCTATGACTTCGCAAGAAATAAAACATGGGTCGCCTCGGACAGCCGCGTCGGCCGTCCCCAACGTAGACGAGCCGACTTCGAAGGACCTCATCGACGGAGACCGCGTCTTCGCCCTACAGTCTCTGGACAAATACCAAGCCCAGACAAAAGCATGGCGCGACCACACAGTCATCCCGAGGGAGTTCAACGAAGGAGACCTTGTACTCGTCCGGACAGCTCGGACAGAGTCCCGTGGCAAGTTGGAGCCGAAGTGGGAGGGCCCTTTCATCGTCAAGACGAAGGCGTCCCCCAGTGCGTACAGACTCACAACTCCATCCGGTGAAGACTTAGAACATTCTTGGAACATTGATAATCTTCGCAAATTTTTTGTTTAACTCCTCAGGGCCACTTCACCCTTGTAATCCGCAGAACAGTTTTTAGTCGGCCCGCACTCTTTTCCTCCTGGGGGGTGAGGTTTTTAACGAGGTGGAGCCATGTAATATACACGCGAAAAATCCCCCGCAAAAACTACGTCGAAAAAGACCGATTAAACGGTCTTCGACATTCGACCGACACAAAAGTCACCGCGAGGGGCAGCGATGGCTACCCCTCCCTCGCGTGCGACAGTCCGTGCAAAAGTCGCTTAAGGGTGCAGCCGGACTAGCACAACAAGTGCGTAAATTCGAAGTCTTCTCAAAAAGACTATACGTGCAAAAGTCGCCTAAGGGTGCAGCCGGACTAGCACAAAAAGTGCGTAAATTCGAAGTCTTCTCAAAAAGACTATCCGCGCAAAAGTCGCCTAAGGGTGCAGCCGGACTAGCACAACAAGTGCGTAAATTCGAAGTCTTCTCAAAAAGACTATCCGCGCAAAAGTCGCCTAAGGGTGCAGCCGGACTAGCACAACAAGTGCGTAAATTCGAAGTCTTCTCAAAAAGACTATCCGCGCAAAAGTCGCCTAAGGGTGCAGCCGGACTAGCGCAACAAGCGCGTAAATTCGAAGTCTTCTCAAAAAGACTACCCGTACAAAAAGTCGTCTAAGAGTGCCACCGGACCAGCACAACGAGTGTAAAAAATCGAAGGCGCGCCGCATCAGTCCGAAAGTCTACAGGCGTAGTCGGACCGGCACAATAATGTACCTGACCGGGTGCGCAACACCTTACAAACACACCCAGATGCGCGAAGGCAGTCAACCTTATCATACAAACTACAGTTACACGCGTACAGCGAGGGCATCACATCTTACATAGGCTCAACCTTCGGAATGATCCCCATCTCCCTATAGTTAAATAACATTATCCTCAGCTCCTCACCCTCAAAAAGCCTCCGCAACTCCCCCTCACCCATACTCGCCCCAACTGGCGAGGACAACAATTCCTGCCTACCAGCCCCGCCCACACGAAGACGACCAGCATCAAACCCGCCCACTCTACGCTTCGCCACCGCCCTTCATCGCCTATGCCCAACTCTCGGACCAGGAAAAACCTCAGCATCTGTAACACGCGGAGAAGCCTCCGCCTCAGCCACATCCAAGGCCGCAAAATAATCTAAGCCTTCATCCGAAGACTCGTCCGTCCACACAACCGAGCTCCCAGAGTCGTCAAACTTAGAAAACTTAGACATAGACCCATCCGATTCATTTCCGGCGACCACGGTCGAAGCCGCCACAAAATTAGCAGTACCGGTTGCGTGCGCAGGCCCAAAATCTTGAACCTGCGCAGCAACCAAGGTTCAGTAACACAGACAAAATTCCCTAACTACCCCATACACACTAAGCCACCTGCGAAGACCCGGCAGCCGCGACGGGATCTTCCGCCGCTGGCTCCGTCGCCGCCTTCGCGGGATCCTCCGCCATCGGTACGGTGGCGGCCAGCGCGCCTCTAGCAGGGGCAGGGTGGGAGCCTTCCCCAGTTTCCGTGGGCGGCGCCGGGCAGACCTCAGCCTCAGCCACCACCGGGTCAGCCTCCGCTTCGGACAGCGCGCTGTTCAGACGCCCGAAGTCCTCCACCTCCTCAGCACACGCCATCTGCAGCGCAGCACACCGACTCAGCACACCAGCGCACACCCACATTCCACAACACAAAATGAAACACAAAGTTTTTACCTGATCCCTTGCCCGGTCAGCCCGCTCCCTAACAGCCTCCCGACCATGGGGACCCCACATCCGGTCGAAGAGGGCCCCCCGGCGTCCTTCACCACAGGGTCTTCGACCTTAAAAATATCGCGCCCAAAATCTTCATCAGATCGATCGAAGACCTCATAGTGATGACACCCTTCGCGGGACAGCGCGTTCATAGCCCCCTCGCAGGTGACGAGGGAGGCAAACGACATGAAGCCTGCCATGATGGTCGAGAGCGTTTGCAACTCCTCTTGCAACCATTCGAGGCACCGAAGGCCCGCATCTCGGTCGGGCACCTCGAAGTCAGCGGTCCGCGCACCCAACTCGCGGTACGAGTCCATGAGCTGTTTGCGCGTCCGCTCAACCTCCACGCGAGTAGAGGCCTCGGCCCTATCCACGCGGGCCTGCAGAGCTGTGAACCGTGCCTCCCACTCCCCGGCGCGCTGGCTGGCGAGACTCTCCTCCGCCCTCGCCAATTTGGCCTCCGCCTGCGCCGTCTGCGCCTTGGCGATGGCCTCATTGGCCTCCTTCCTTTCCTCCACCAGCTGGCGCCGGAGGTCAGTCCTCTCGCTCTCCAGGGCGGCCACCTTGTCCGCCAGTCGGCGGTTCTTGCTCTCCGCAGCCGATTTTTCTCGGACGGCGTCCGCGTGCTGCGCCCGAAGTCTCTCGACTTCGGCATCCACGCCCGCCGTCAGGGCGCCCGACGCCACGCGGTCGGCGAAGTCAGCCGCCTAACAGACACAAATCAGTACACAATCACCACGAAAGCGGCCTACAACGAAGCCTACCTCAACTTACTTGATTCAGCTGCAGCGACGCTTCCCGCAGCCGACAGGACACAGTGCCCGCCTCATCTTTGACAGCAGTGGCCGCCGACACCTCGCCGCCAGCGCTGAAAGTGCCACCCTTCACCCCAAAAACCGCGGCAGACGCCGTGGCCGCCACCGCAGGCGAGACGGCAACAAGTTGCCCTTCGCCCGACCCTGCAACGTGTCACCGGCCATAAAAAAAGAGCTTACCGGCGAGATAGTCCTCCACGCAAATGTCTGTGCCAAAGTCGACAAGACGCTTCCCCGGCGAAGGCAGTTCCCGGTCCTTCGCGGCTCCCTCCGGAGCGGACTTGGTCCCGCCAGCGCCGGCAGCCTTCGCGCTCTCCGGCAACTTGCCAGCTACAGGCGCGGCCGCCTTTGCAGCCAGCGAAGGCTGGCTACCGCCGGGGACAGCAGCCTTCGCACCACCCCGCGCCCTCTTCGGCCTGGCTTCAAGGAGCCAGACGACGGCCCGGCGCTTCTGCGCAGCCTCCTGTCGATCCTTGTTCATCACTGCTGACACAACAGCAGCAACATTCTATCCGTAAGGGAAAATCTTCAATCCACGAGCTATACGAGACGTAGACATGTCCTCGCCCTCTGCCCAGGGGATCGGAAGATTCTTTGGCCACCGACCCCCGGTAACCTCCAGCATTCGCGCCGAAGACTCCCGGAGCTCATGCGAAGACATCCTCCCCCCGGGGGCCGCGCATGTCTCCATCAACTCCACAACAAAATTATTAGACACCCTCTTTTTTCCCACCACGGTACCTAATTTTCTCTTCTTAGTGACCGGGGCGGCCTCCTGCGATGGCCCTTCCTCGGTACCGCCCATCGGTTTCTTCCCGTGGCGGTCGGCGGGGTCTTCCCCGGGGTAACCGCCGTAAGGCAAGCGGTTCAACTCGAAGACCCGATTCAGCCTGTCATTGGCCCCGCGGATATCCCAGCTCCGCAGACCCTCCGTTTTCGGCACGTACCACCCCACGATCCTCGCCGCGCCGTCCTCCGCTTCACGCACGAACGCGGCGGGATCTTGGCCCCGCAGATCCAGTGCGAAGGCAGGACTTCGCACCAGCATCCCCCCATGGGAGGGCATCTAGCGAGGGCATACTTCGCCCAGTTCCCAGCCACGCGCCAAGGGCCATACCCCATATCCCACAAATTCCTCAACGAGGTCGCGCTCGCTGCTCATGCGGGCCGCGCACCGAAGGGCCCCCTCGTCTTCATCATCCTCCGCTACCTCAAACTGCGGATACGCCGCGTAATAATGCGAGCACATAACGGCCACGGGAAGCCCTGGTTGGCCTTCGACTGTGCCTTCGGCAACGTAGAACCAAAACTCCCACCAGTTGTCCCACTTATTGCGGGCGCAGGGAACCAACTCCACGACTTCCATCGAGGTCTTGCCGGTCTTCGGCGTAAATGTGCAAGATCCAAATTGAGCAATCTTATCTCCAATTTTCCTCTTCTACCAATGCAGACAATAGTGCTTCGCGAAGACTTCGACTGATGGCTGCCCGCCGTACGAAGTCGTCGCCCAGACATACTTTGCCAGGGCCACCACGGCATTCGGCGTCAACTGGTGGATTTGGACTTCGAATCTGTGCAGGACTTCTCCCACAAATCGATGCGCGGGCAGACAAAGGCCAACGGTGAAAAAAGCCTCGAAGACGACCAGCTCGCCTTCCGGCTCAGGGATCTCCTTCGCCCCTGGCACACGCGCCACTCTGCCGCCAAAATACCCAAGCTGTTGCATGTCATGCACGCAGACCGAGGACATCCGCGACACGCTGAATTCCACTGTGTCGCCGGAATGCAACTCCTCCGCTGCCACATTGCTCAGCGTCTCCTCGGACGATTCGCCGGCCGGCGGTGTATCAGAAGCAGAAGAGGAAGAGGATGGCATGGCTACGTACCGTCGGCGGCGGCGGGCGGTCTGCTTCACACGGGCCAGATCTCCGGCGAGCAGGAGCAAGGAGGGCAGACGAGCAAGCGAGCGGTTTGAAAAGGAGGTTAGGGTTTTCACGGCACGCGGAGAGACAAAGTTCAAAAGGCGCCGTCTCCCGCCCCCTTTTATACACAGAGCGCGGCGCTTCGGGAAACCCGCAATCAAACAGTGCGGCGTCAATCAACGGTCATGTCAAAAACCCCCGAGGAACCACTTCGAGCGAGGGCAGCGTCTCCACCATCTAGTGACATCTTCGGCACCAGATGACTTGGTCGAACTGGTCCCTCGGAGGGCAAATGTTGGGGCGAAGGCGTAGACGCTACCCTTCGCTCGAAGTCTTCGCCAGTCTTCGCTGCACCAACGGAGACAGCGACTAACGGACAGCACCCTTCGTCCGATGCAACTAAAGGACGAAGACCCATGGCGAGGCTGCTCCTTCCCGCGGGGTCGTCCAGCGTGAGGGCCCACATACAATCCGGCCCATCATAACGGGCCCCGCGCCGTTGTCGCGCATTACGGGCCTAAATTGTAAAGGTTCTTCCATTATTACAGTCGGTAACCCTGTTTTAATGGGAATATTCCGGGAGGACCTAGGCTCCTGAGGGCACATGCGTCCTTAATCCTTGACGCTGGGCACTTAGGCACCTATAAATACCCCCGCACAGTGCCCGTGAGGGGCTAGGTTAACAGAGCTATTGCCATCTCGAGTCGTAGCCCCATTTACACCACTTTTGTTCCCCTGTTGGATCAACTCGCTCAGGAGAGCAAGTGCCAACATGCAGCCAGAGGTTGCACCTCAGTCTCATCGTGCTCCCGGAAGCGAGCAGGTGGGATAGGTGGAGCAGAAACGGGAGCGGGAGAAGGAGCAGTGGAAGCTGGTGTAGTGGAGGTGGTGGATGGCGCAACAGGGGTGACAGGAGCAGGCAAAGTGGGTGGTGGAGTGGAAACAGTGGTGTGAGTGGAGAAGCGAGACCGGGAGGCAAGGCGACGAACACGGTACACAATCTGATCTAAAGGAGTCTGAGGCTAATCTCCTAGCTCGGCCTACTCAGCGACTGCTGCTACTGCCGCTGCTCGGGCTGCTCTGTCCATACGCCGCTTCTTGCGGCCTTCTTGCTGCTCCAAGTATACGGTCTTGCCCTTGACCTGCCTGAAGGGGCGACGAGGATCCTCATCATCGCCTTCCCCTGGCGCCGACACATTCTTCGTGCGCGGCATCCTGACCTGACGACTGCAAATGAGAGAGAGAAGCTAAGCACAAGTCGATAATAGCCAATAGAATATCAAAAGAGGAGATGTCTACCTGGAAAGCTCACACGAGAGGTGGAAATCCAGGCAGGACAGGAGACGGCTCACGGGAAGGCAAGGTCACTGAAATGACAGAAGATGTGAGCACGTATTAGTCACATAGTCATAAGTATATGAAATGTGAATAAATACATACACAGAGAATTATGGCACAGAAAACAAGAGTCAAGGCGATCGAGAGGTCAAACGACGCGAAAACGACGCTTGAACGAGAAATAGTGTCATAGGAGGTTTGAAATTGAAAATGAGGCATGAAATGATTTGGAATTGAGCCGATACTTCATGAATAGGTTTATATGGGTAAATATGAGTGAAGTGTGTGCTTGGTTTGAATTTAGGCAAAGAAAATGGAATTTGGGCACTCGGCTCAGAAACGATCGCTCGAAACGGGGAATTTGGTGAAATTGAAGCCTGGAATATTGGATGGGCGTGAAATTTGGTGAATATGTTAATGGAGGTGTTGTGAAGGTGCCTGAAAAATTTGGGTTCAATCGGAGCATTTTTGGCTGGTTTGGGCATTTCACCGAGCACGTGACGTGCAGAGTTCTAGGGTTTTGGAGAAATGGCTATTTGAGGCTGTGAAACCCTCCCAAAGGAGCTAGAAACCTGCAAGAGTGTTCAAGGCACACAGAGGAACACATTGCACTACTTGGATTCACTGGAATTCACAGGATTTTGAAATGGGCACAAAGGGTGAAAAGAGAGGAACTTCTCTGGTGGCAGGAACTCAGAGAGAAGGGGGGAAAGAGAGAGAAGGGGATGCTCACCAGAGAGGAAAGGGGAGAAGCACTTGGTCGCCATCGGTGAAGAGATCGTCGGAGAGGGGTGGTCGCCGGTGAGGGAGTGGAAATCGCCAGAGACAGAGAGACAGACAGAGAGCAGAGAGGAAACAGGCTAGCCTCGGGCGCGAGCAGGGGAAGGATTTTTTAAAAACGAGTTATGGGCGCACCGGACAGTCTACAGTGCATGTCCGGTGCACACCGGACAGCGCACAGTAGCTGTCCGGTGAACCACGGGACAGCGCACAGGAAAATGGATTTGAAGCGCGCGGCTGCTGGTGCACCAGACATTGCACAGTGCAGTGTCCGGTGCACACCGGACTGTCCGGTGAGCCCAGACAGAGGGAAGATTTGAAATTTTTGAATTTTTCTATCTAATTTCCAACCAAACCAAATCCCAACTTATAATCACACAAAATAACACTTGTTGGGACAGGTATTGGCACCCTCATATATTTTCTCAATAATTTTCAAAATATTTTGCCATAGGCTAGATAATTTTTAGAGAAAATAGGCAAATGGTGAGATTTTCATTTTGGCATTGCACTAGGGGTTTTCATGAAAGATTTGAGTTTTGAATACTCCCCCTAAGTGCAGTACCTCATGCATATCTCAAGAACCAACAATTACATAAAAGTAGGAAATTAAGTACTAAAAGCTTAAAACTAAGACTTGTCAAGTTTGATCCGAGTTAAGCTTTTTCACTCGCTTTGTTGGCGGTTATCTCAACTAGGTTAGACAAGCCCTAGATGCAATACAAGAAATTTAAATATGCAATGCAAGCTTGACAACACCATTTGACATCTTATGTAAAATTTCTGAGATCAAGAATATTTAGTTCATTCCTCAACATGCAAAAGCGGGTCTTATCAAGTGGCTTAGTGAAAATATCCGCTAATTGATCTTCCGACCTCACTCCTTCTAAAATGATATCTCCTTTAGCAACATGATCTCTAAGGAAGTGATGACGAATATCAATGTGCTTGGTGCGAGAGTGTTGTATAGGATTATTAGCAATTTTAACAGCACTCTCATTGTCACACAACAAAGGTACCTTTTCTAGAACTACGCCATAGTCTAGAAGAGTTTGTTTCATATATAAAATTTATGTGCAACAAGCACCCGCGGCAATGTATTCCGCTTCGGCAGTTGACAAGGCAACACTATTTTGCTTTTTGGATGTCCAAGAAACTAGTGATCTACCAAGCAGATGGCATCCCCCAGAAGTACTTTTCCTATCAATTTTGCAACCGGCATAATCCGAATCGGAATAGCCAATTAAATCAAAAGTAGCTCCTTTGGGATACCACAGACCAACGCTTGTGGTGTGCCTGAGATACCTAAGAATTCTTTTAACAACGCGAAGATGAGCTTTCTTAGGATTAGATTGAAATCTAGCACACATGCAGACACTAAACATGATATCGGGCCTAGATGCGGTAAGGTACAATAAACTACCAATCATAGAACGGTAGAGAGTTTGATTAACCGGGTTACCTCTCTCATCTAGGTCGAGATGTCCATTTGTTGGCATAGGTGTCTTGATTGGTTTGCACTTCTCCATGTTGAACCTTTTCAACAAGTCTTTGGTATACTTCTCTTGTGAGAGAAAGTTACCATCTTTCATTTGCTTGACTTGAAAGCCGAGGAAGTACGTCAGCTCACCAATCATTGACATCTCGAACTCCTTCGACATCAACTCACCAAATTCCTTGCAATGATAGTCATTTGTCAAGCCAAAGATTATATCATCAACATATACTTGACAAATGAAAATATCACCGTTATGTTTCTTTGTGAATAGAGTTGTGTCGACGGTCCCGATCTTGAAGCCCTTTTCGATGAGGAAGTCGCGAAGGCGCTCATACCAAGCCCTTGGAGCTTGCTTTAGCCCATATAGCGCCTTGGACAACCTGTAAGCATGGTTAGGATATCTAGGGTCTTCAAATCCAGGTGGTTGCTCAACATATACAAGTTCATTTATGAAGCCATTTAAAAATGCACTTTTTACATCCATTTGATAAAGTTTTATATCATAGCATGATGCATATGCAAGTAGGATACAAATGGCTTCCAGTCGAGCAACGGGTGCAAAGGTCTCTCCAAAATCTAAGCCTTCAACTTGAGAGAATCCCTTTGCAACAAGTCTTGCCTTGTTTCTTACAATCACACCTTGATCATCTTGTTTGTTTCTGAACACCCACTTTGTTCCAATGATTCTTGCATCTTGTGGGGGCTTCTCCAGGGTCCAAACTTGGTTACGGGTGAAGTTGTTAAGTTCTTCATGCATAGCGTTCACCCAGTCCGGATCCTGTAGCGCCTCATCTATACAAGTAGGCTCAACACAAGAAACAAAGGAGTGATGTTCAATAAAAGAAGCATGTCTATGGGATCGAGTGATAACCCCTTGTGAAGGACTCCCAATGATTTGGTTTTGAGGGTGAGCTTGAAGTAGTGATGAATTTCTCTTGTTAACCACTTGGGAAGAAGATCCTGGAGCATCAACATCTTCGACTTGTACCCTTGCTTGTTCATGAGAGACAAATGTATCTTCATTTGCATGCCTCTCATCTTTTTCATCATCTTGTGGTACATTTGATGAAGAAGGCCTGTCAATGTTTTGCACCTCTTCTTCATCTTCTTTTGGTTTGATAGCTTCAATTGGCATGTTCTTCATTGCTTCCCTAAGTGGCTCATCACCTACATCATCAAAATTCTCAAGTGCTCCTTGGGAGCCATTAGTCTCATCAAATTCCACATCATATGTTTCTTCTACCACGCCAGTGGCATGATTGAATACTCGATATGCTTTGGACTTTAATGAATAACCCAAAAGAAAACCAATATCACAACGTCTTTGAAACTTCCCTAGGTGATGGCGTTTCTTAAAGATGTAGCATTTGCATCCAAACACCCGGAAGAAGGAGACGTCTGGCTTTTTCCCATTTAGCAGTTCATAGGGAGTCTTCGCAAGTAGCCGGTGAGGAAATAGCCTGTTTGATGCATAACATGCAATGTTGACAGCTTCGGCCCAAAACCTCTCCGGTGTGTTATACTCATCAATCATTGTTCTTGCAAGTGTGATCAAGGTCATGTTTTTCCTTTCAACAACTCCATTTTGTTGAGGTGTATATGTTGCAGACACTTCATGCTTGATCCCAATTTCATCACAGTACCCATGAATGTTGGTGTTGTCAAATTCTTTGCCATTATCACTTCTAATCTTCTTGATCTTGCAATCAAATTCATTTTGAGCTTTCTTGGAAAACTTCTTGAATATAGATGCAACTTCAGATTTGTCATGAAGAAAGAACACCCAAGTGTATCTTGAGAATTCATCAACAATCACTAGACAGTAGAGGTTGCCACCAGCACTTACATAATTTGTAGGTCCAAATAAATCCATATGAAGTAGTTCTAGTGGCCGTGATGTTGACATGAAAGCTTTAGTAGGATGTGTATTAGCAACTTGCTTCCCAGCTTGACATGCACTACAAGGCTTGTCCTTTTCAAACACCACATCCTTTAATCCTCTAACCATGTCCTTCTTTAATACCTTCTTGAGTGTGCTCATCCCAACATGTGCAAGCCTCCTATGCCAAAGCCATCCAAGTGAAGCTTTGGTGAAGAGGCAAGTTCTTAAGTCTGCATCTTCTGATGTGAAATCCACTAAGTAGAGATTGTTGTATCTAAATCCTTTGAACACCATTGATTCATTATCCATTTTTGATACAATAACCTCTGTTGGAGTGAATAAGCATTGAAGTCCAAGATCACAGAGTTGACCCACTGATAATAAATTGAAGCTCAAAGGTGCAACCAAGAGAACATTTGAAATTGATAAATCATTTGAAATTGCCACCTTGCCAAGTCCTTGCACTTTCCCTTTTGAATTGTCTCCAAATGTGATTTTGTCTTGTCCATCAACATTCTCATCAAGTGAGGTGAACATCCGTGGGTTGCCTGTCATATGTTGTGTGCATCCACTGTCAATAACCCAATGGCTCCCACCGGTCTTGTAGTTCACCTACATCCACAGACAAATCAAGCTTGAGTTTTGATGGCCCTATATTGCATAGGACCAGTGACTCTCTCAATCAAGGACTTTGCAACCCAAATTTGTCTAGGTCTACTCTTGCTTGGTGGACCTAGGAATGTAACTTTGACCTTTCCATTTGCTACTTTTCTTAGAATATAATGAGCATTGAAAGCAAATGGTCTTGAGTGCTTAGGCAAGGGAGTTGGTGGTTTGGCTTTGCAGTTGTGGGCAAAGTGACCTTCTTTTCCACATTTAAAGCATTTGATGGGCTTGTGAGTCTGCTTTGGCTTGTATTGAGTGGTAGCTTTCTTTTGCACAAAAGCATCGTATCCAATACCACTCTTGTTGTTTTTCATGACAGTGTTCATAAGCAACTCATTTTGGAGGTATTGGCCCTTGTTGAACTTTTGCACACTTGTTGCAAGATGTTCATTTTCACACTTAAGTTTCTTGACCTCATTTTAAGCCTTTCATTATCCACTGCCAACTCTTTGTTGAAATCATTGTTCTCAATAGCAACCTTTCCTCTAGTAGTTGCATCTGTCAGGTATCTCTTCAATTTTTGGTTGTCTAAAGTCAAGACTTCAACTTTTTCAGTCAATTCATCATGTAGACTAGTTTGCTCTCCTTGACTCAAATCATCACATGAGGTCGCTACATCAATCTTAACAATAGGGTTAATAGCCTCATGTGTTTTGCAAGATAAAAGTTCATTCTCAACAAGAAGATTATCATGCTCAAATTTAATCTTAGTATAATCTTCCTTGATTTTTACTAATCAATCTTGCAACTCCCTATTAGCTTCATTTAACTTGTCACATTTATTCTTAGCATCTTTTAGGGAGGTTGTGAGCTCATTTACAGTTAATGACATAGTTTTGTTCTCTTCTTTCAGTTCATCACTAGCTTTCATAACTATGTCATCTTTGGCATTTAAAGATTCATTTTCATTTTTCAACCTATCACATTTAGCTTTTGACTTCCTAATGATTTGAGTATATTCTTTAAGCAAGTCAGCTAGTTCATCATATGAAGGTGAAGCAAATTCCTCATCACTATCACTATCACTATCATCAGTAATATCAATATCATTTTGTACCTTCCGTTCACCTCTAGCCATGAGGCATAGGTGAGAAGTTGATGATGGCGATGGTGGTGGTGAAGAGAAGTCCCTGGCGATGGCGGCAACCTTTTCATCATTCTCCTCTTCACTTGAAGAAGATCCACTTGATGACTCAATGTCAGTGAGCCAGTCACCAACAATATATGCCTTTCCATTTTTCTTTTTGTGGAACCTCTTTTGCTTCCCATCCTTTCTCTTGAAGAATTTCTTTTCCTTTTTCTCATCATCGCTGTCATCTTCTTTCTTGCCCTTGAACTTGTTCTTCTTGGGCTTGGTACATTGATGAGCAAGATGACCAAGCTCTCCACAGTTGTAGCAATCCATCTCAGAAATGGGCTTTCTTTTGCTGGAAAAGAATTTCTTCTTTCTTGAATCAAATTTGATGCCTTCTCTGTTGAGCTTTTTTAACATCTTGGTGGTCTTCCTCACCATCAAGGCAATGTTAGCATCAAGGTCATCATCACTTGAGGATTCTTCCTCAACTTGTACTTTGGATTTTCCTTTTCTTTTTTGATTTGCTTTGAGAGCCAAATCCTTTCTCTTGGAAGATGACTCATCTTTGTCATTGATGTGCATGTACATCTCATGAGCATTGATCTTTCCCAATATCTGTGTAGGTGTGATAACTGAAAGATCCATTTGATGTAGCACAGTGACAATGTGTCCATATTTGTCTATTGGGAGGACACTGAGAATCTTCCTCACAACATCCGGTTGTGAGATTTGAGTAAGCCCCAATCCATTTACTTCCTCTACAAGAATATTGAGACGTGAGTACATAGCATTGGCATTTTCATTAGCAAGCATTTCAAAAGAATTCAACTTTCTCATAACAATGTGATATCTCTCCTCACGCTCACTCCTAGTTCCTTCATGTAGAGCACAAATGTCCATCCACAAATCATGAGCATTTTTATGATTTCTAACTCTATTGAACACATCTTTGCAAAGGCCTCTAAAAAGGGTGTTTTGGCCTTAGCATTCCATTTCTCATAATTAAACTCATCACCTACAAGATTTGTGGGATCTCTAGGTTGGGGGAATCCTTGTGTGGCGGCTTTGTAGACCCCAATGTCTATAGCCTCTAAATATGCTTCCATACGAATTTTCCAATATGGAAAATCGTCACCATCAAAAACGGGAGGAGGTCCATCCCCACCGGACATTGTTACTCTAGCGGTTAAGCTAATCTAAGAGCAACAAGGCTTTGATACCAATTGAAAGGATCACGATGCCCAAGAGGGGGGGTGAATTGGGCTTTTCTAAAAATCAACACTAATTAAAACCTAAGCAAAGGCTAAGCAAGAGCCCAACTTCACCCCAACAACTAGCACTAAGAAAATAATACTAGAAATACAACAATGCTAAGACAATACTTCAATTACTTGCTAAACAAATACACAATATAAAGTGCTTGAATTAAGTGCAGAATGTAAAGCAAGGTTTAGAAGACTCCTCCAATTTTTCCCGAGGTATCGAAGAGTCGGCACTCTCCACTAGTCCTCGTTGGAGCACCCGCGCAAGGGTATCGCTCCCCCTTGGTCCTCGCAAGAACCAAGTGCTCACTACGAGATGATCCTTTGCCACTCCGGTGCGGTGGATCCCTCGAGACCGCTTACAAACTTGAGTAGGGTCACCAACAAGATCTTCACGGTGATCACCGAGCTCCCAACGCCACCAAGCCGTCTAGGTGATGCCGATCACCAAGAGTAACAAGCCGTAGACTTTCACTTGACCAAGAGAAGCCTAATGCAAGTGATGTGTGCTCTAGGTGGCTCTCGCTAGCGCTAATGAGGAACAAATGCAGGATTAAGATTCTCTAATCTCCTCACTAGGCTTTTGGTGCTTGCAATGCTCTAGCAATGTGCTGGAATTAATGTGGGCAGCAAGACATTGAATATGGTGGGTGGAGGGGGTATAAATAGCCCTCACCCACCAACTAGCCGTTACCAGCACTTTTCTGCACACGGGCGCACCGGACAGTCCGGTGCGCCACCGGTGCGCCAACGGTCGTTTCCAACGGCTAGTTCTGACAGGTAGCCGTTGGACTGATGGCACACCGAACAGTGAACAGTCACTGTCCGGTGCACACTGGATAGTCTGGTGCACTGTCCGTGCACTGTCTGGTGCGCCACTAAAATTCATTTCCGAGACTGGCGCTCTCGGGTTTTCTGTGGGAGAGAACACTTCCCTAGGGCCACCTTGGCCCCACCTGGCAGAGGGTGCACCGGACAGTCCGGTGCCCCAAGGCTAGAAAACCCTACTTCTTGTTTTTCAACTGATTTTCAAATCGGTTTTCGTTCTAACTTGTGAGTGAGTTCTAGAGTGACACCTAGCACTGTATGTGAGTGTGATTGTGCACCAACACTACACTAGAACTCTCTTGGTCAAACTACTCATCGACAACCCCTCTTTATAGTACGGCTAAAAGAGAATAAAAGACCTAACTAAATCACAGTGTCCACATCTCCTTGACACTCGGACTCCGTAGTCCTTCACCTTTTGTTTCGTCGTTTTAGCCGTCGCTTCGAGTTCTTATTTCCGGGATTGTTTTCACCGATGTAGTACTTCTACCTGTAATGCGACCTAACTTACCATTTGTCTCTGCAAAACACACGTTAGTCACATATAACATTACATTGTCATTAATCACTAAAACCAACCAGGGGCCTAGATGCTTTCAGTTGACAACCATAAGGACGGTCAACGACCTCCCAAGTTCGATTAGACATAATAGATTCCATCTCACTCCTTACTGCTTCCTTCCATAAGTCAGCATCAGGAGAGGAATATGCCTCACTAATGGTAGTTGGTGTGTCTTCCACAAGGTACACTATAAAGTCATTACCAAAGGATTTTGCAACCCTCTGTCTCTTGCTCTTTCGAGTGACTATAGTGTCATCCTCCTCAGGGATGTGCACGTGAGAATCCTCAGCATGATCTATAGGAATCGATAGTTCGTGCTCATAGGGAATTATAGTCTCATGACTTGTATCACTAGGTGTATTCTTCATGGGAAACTCATTCTCAAAAAATGTTGCGTCTCTTGATTCCATGATAGTATCAACACACATATCAGGCACATCAGATTTTATAATTAAGAACCTATACCCAGTGCTGTGAAAAGAGTACCTAAGAAATACACAATCAACAGTTTTAGGCCCAAATTTACGCTTTTTGTTGATTGGCACATTCACTTTAGCCAAGCAACCCCAAGTGCGCAAATATGAGAGATTTAATCTTCTCTTTTCCCATTCCTCAAATGGTGTGATCTCTTTGTTCTTTGTTGGAACTCTATTTAGGACATGACACGCTGTTAAAATCGCCTCACCCCACCATGCCTTGGATAATCCCGCTATACTCAACATGGCGTTCACCAAATCTATTAGAGTGCGGTTTTTCCTTTCAGCAATCCCATTGGATTGTGGTGAGAATGGCGGTGTCCTCTCATGAATAATACCATGTTCCATGCAGAACTCATCGAACACATTAGAGAAATATTCTCCACCTCGATCGGACCTTAACCGTTTTATTTTCCTCTCAAGTTGGTTCTCAACTTCAGCTTTATAGGTCTTAAAATAATTAAACGCTTCATCTTTTGTTTTTAAGAGATACACATAGCAAAATCTGGTGGAGTCATCTATAAAAGTGAGAAAGTATCTTTTACCCCCTTTGGTCAAAATTCCATTCATCTCACACAGATCAGAATGCACAAGTTCTAGAGGTGCCAAACTCCTCGCCTCAGCAGCCTTGTGAGGCTTGCGGGGTTGTTTTGATTCAACACACACATCACACTTAGACTTTTTGACCAAGTTAAATTTAGGAATTAGATTTATATTTGCTAACCGCATAAGATAGCCAAAGCTTGCATGACAAAAACGTGAATGCCATAAATCTGACTCATCAGAAAAATGAACAGAATTCACCATTTTATTACACACATCATGCAGTGATAAGCGGAACAAGCCTCCGCAGTCATATCCTTTACCAACAAAAGTACCATGTTTAGACACAACACATTTATTAGACTCAAGAACAACTTTGTATCCATCTCGACATAGCATAGAAGCGCTAACGAGATTCTTCTTGATAGAGGGCACATGCTGCACGCTCTTCAATGGCACCGTCTTTCCCGAAGTAAACTTTAGAATGACCGTACCAACACCAAGAACATGAGCACGCGACCCATTTCCCATTAACAAGGCGCCAGACCTCCCGACCTGGTAGGAAGAGAACATAGAGACATCAGCACACACATGAATGTTTGCACCACTATCCATCCACCACTCAGGTGAATTACAAACTGAGAGAACAAATGGTAAAGAATTACCATACCCAGATGTTCCATCTCCAGTTTTAGTGGTTACAACATTAGCTGATTTCTTGTCCTGTGTGAACTTGCGATCAGGGCACTCTCTAGCCTAGTGTTGATCACTGCCACAGACAAAGCATCCTCCCTTTCCCTTGTTCTTGTTGTTCTTCTTTTTAAATTGTGCTGTTTGAACAGGTTTATTTGTATTCTCTTGTTTGTTCTGGTTTTTCTTCTTGTTAAACTTGCGGAAGTTTCTCTTCTGCACCACATTAGCAGTAGAGGTCTCCACACCTTTTCCATTGTCCTTTGTTCTAGCCCTTTCCTCAACATCAAGAGTACCAATGAGCTCTTCCACATTGAACTCTTGTCTCTTATGTTTGAGAGAGGTAGCAAAGTCCTTCCAAGAAGGTGGCAACTTGGCGATTATACCGCCAGCCACAAACTTGTCAAGCAAAGAACAAGGAAAAAGCTTGAGTTCCTTAGCTAGTGCCTGAAACTCATGAGCCTGTTCCACTACAGATCGGTTCTCAACCATCTTGTAGTCATACATTTGCTCCATGAGATACAGCTCGCTACCAGCGTCAGTAACTCCAAACTTTCCAACAAGTGCATCCCACAGCTCTTTCCCTATGGGAAGGATGATATAGCTTTTCTGGAATTTTGTGTCAAGTGCGCTAATCACCGCTCCTCGAAAGAGGTTGTCATCAGCCTTAAACTTAGCCTCATCCTCAGGAGGTAAGTTGGCAGGCTTGCCCTCAGCGGCATAATAATATGACATTGCAGTTAGCCACAATTCCATTTTAGCTTTCCAAATCAAGAAGTTTTTACCATCAAAAGGATCAGGCTAACATTAGGTTTTTGGATTGTTAGAAATATAGGCATTTTCCATATCATTTTAATTCCATAAATTATCATTATGATGATGACATATAAAATATGTTTAATCATAGAAATCGTGATCTCAAATATATCCATAACAATATGGATCATGAGAACATAAAGCATATGAATCATATAAATATAATAAACATATAAATATGGAACATGTATTATTATGGAACAACTGAAAATAAACAGATAGCAACATAAACAGCATGACTGTAAAATTAAAACAGACAGATATAACATATTATAATATGGCAGAACAGATAAGATAAAAACATTGCTACGTATGAAACAGCAGAGATGAACATATGAAACATATATAATATGCAGAACGTAAAACAGTAAAGAACTGAATAGATCATACCCTCCCATGCGCTCCGAGGATCCTGATCCTTGTCCAACTTCCCTTGTCATCCGTACGAGATGAAGACGCCGGAAAGAAGATGTTCACCAGTGATGAAGACAACGACGGAAGTTGGGCAGTCGCGTAGACGCTCCCCAAAAACCTAATTACCGATCCCCGTGCAAGGTCTCGAACGGCAAGGGCTCCGGAGGCACCTGCCCTCTCGCTTCTCTGTGCGCGCAGAGCTACGAGATCACACCACGCCCGCTCGCCGCCTGCCTGCCTGCCTCGCCTCGCCACGCTCGGCCCGGCCCGAGCCCGGCCCGGCTGGCGGCGGCGGCGCGCGCGCGTGTGGCACGCCCTTGTCCATTTCTTGACTTCTCGAATTAAGTGGAATAATTCTCACCATATAAGTCAAGCCTAAAGACCCTTGGACTTCCAATATGGTACTATTGGTATTCCTTACCATTACACACCATAGAGTTTATTCAATAAATGGGCCAAGCCCATAAAAGATCCAACAAAGGGTGCATGTATGATTGGTGACAGACACTATGCTTCGTGTTGCTTGGTATAATATAGTTGTTGTAGCCTTTTGTTCATGATAATACTTCACTCCATCTGTGCATGTATGCTACAGATTTGATACACGTACAATATAGTGATCTTGAGTACCATACAACCTAAGTCGTAGTTGATCGCTTTGGGGTGTCTTGATGTCAAGTCTTCCAACATCAAGATCCTCCTTTGGTGAGGGTCAAGGGAAGTGGTCTAGTTTGGGTCTCGCAATAAATTCTTATATCAAGATCCTTAAATATGTCTTGATAGTTGTTGGAGATATGTTTTTATAAGTGCTAATAAAATCGTCGTGCTCGTTTTTTCGCTATCCTATGTTTAATGATATCAACTCATGATCCTCTACTTATATATTATGTTACATAAATGCGGTTATATATTCTGTTGTAGTCGCACTGCACCCTTTCCCTATGGAACCGGATTGTGGGCGGTGATCTCTTTCGTAGTGCAGCTCGAAGAATGAGGCCCTATTTTCTAAGGCTTTTGCAACAATAGCTCTAACTCTTACTCTAGCTCTTTAGACTTTTGGAAAACAACTTCCTCCTTATTTGAATAGAGCCTTGGAGGAGCAACTCATTTGTCTAGAAATGCAACTTCTTCTATTTTTATAGGGAAGGGGACGACGAGACAAAGTCGAAGAAGCCTTTTTTTACTCCCCGCTTTACTCAGTTTCCTGTTTCTATGAAAAAAATAAAAGAGAAGCCTCTTGTTTGGTAGATTTTTGAATGAACTGTTAGAGTTGAAGGAGCCCTACTAAAGAAGAGGTTGTTCCCAGCGGACTTCGAGCACGAAAAACGGAGAATACATGACTCAGTCTTATTTCCGCATCCCGACAGCACGTGTTCACACTTACGGAAGGAGGAAAGAGAGAGACTTGAGTACGGCTGGAAAAAGCTCGAGCTTGCAGTGGCTCGGCTTGGCTCGAAGCGGCTCGTTGGTTAGAACGAGTCCGAGTCGTGCCTGTTTTTGTGGCTCGTGAAAAAAACGAGCCAGCTTGGCTCAGCTCGCTGTGGCTCGTGACTTGATCCAACAAAAAATTGTTACATAGAATTCTAGTTAGCATATAGTGCTAGTATCAAATAGAGAATTAATTTATATTAGTTGAGATTACAATACAAAAAATAATCTATTTTCTAGATTATAAAAACTCGGTTGTGAGGGAAAGACTGTCATCCCCGTATTATATTAAGAATATACCGAAACAGGGTCCCGCTCGAAACGAGGCACAACGAGTGAATTTTTTTAACCAAGTCGTGAAATTTGCTCCCGAGGGGTGGAACCTAGGACCTAGAGATGTTACTCGAATGTCTTAACCATTACACTAAGGCCCTTTCACTGTTTTCTATATTATATTAGTAATATATTTATTTTACTAATTTGAAAATATGTTACTTAATTTTTTAGATTTTATATTATAATTTAGAGGATAATTTCACATTTATGGTGAAATTACTTGGCTCAGCGAGTCTAGAATAAATTAAGCCGAGTCAACTTTCAAGCTCGCTAGATTAACGAGTCCAGCCAAGCTTAGCTTGTTACTTGACCGAGTCGAGACGAACTCGACTCGTTTTCATCCCTAGACTTAGCACCTTAGATTTAAGGGTATATATATATATATATATATATATATATATATATATATATATATATATATATATATATAGATTGTATATTAGGAGCCCTGTGCTTCCTTTAGTTATTGGAAGTCCAGGCCATACAGTGCAATCCGGTCGAGCCGGACCAGGTCCAAACGTCTATAAAAGAAAATCCGTAGTGCTAGGGATCAGTTTTTCATGCCCCATCTCGATTCATTAGCGACGGCGGTTGCCCGATAGTGCGTGCGGCGGTGGCCGCGGCTCCCCGACCTCGACATGCGGTGGCGGTGGTTCCCAGGCCGGCGGTGGCGGCCCCCGATCCAGAGGGCGAGCGGCGGCAGCGCCCTTGTGCGGTGGCGGCGGTTCCCAGGCCGGCAGTGGCGGCCCCCGATCCAGAGGGCGAGCGGCGGCAGCGCCCTTGTGCGGTGGCGGCGGTTCCTAGGCCGGTGGCCGCAACTCCATTATCTCGACGCGCGGTAGCGGAGGTTCCTCGATCCGCAGCGGGGCCCTTGTGCGGGCAAGCGGCGGCGTCCCCGAAGCTCCGAGGAGGCAGCACTTCCAAGGCCGGCGAGCAAGCGACGCCCGTTGACGTGCGAGTAGCAATGGCGACGCATGAGGGACCGATCCGGCGCAGTTTTCTTTTCGATTATTGTGTTTTATGCCTACCACTTGTACTATTTACGCTAAAAACTGTACGATTTTATGCTTGAACACGGATTCGTATATCAGTTTACTGCATGCACATTGGAAAGACAATTCCTTAATTTATGCTGTTCGTAATTTGCGCGCATGCAATGGAAACTCGCACGATTTTTGCCATAATTTTTGGATCTGTATAAAAATAGAAACCGCATGCATGCGGCTGCCCTGTTTTTAGGATCTGTCATAAAAATAGGATCGTAATAACAACCTACTAGAGCTATCAGCCTCTCATTGACTCGGTATGTACGCTTATAATTGAGGGATTTTATGCTCAAAACTTAAGGTTTTTACGCTTCACCCAGATATGCGTCCACCAGTGAACAACATGCCAGTTTTTTTACGCAGTGTAAGGAATTGCATAAATACATACACCGTGTCGTATAATTTGTTTCAATATACATCATAAACTAGTTCTAATGCGTTTAGCTGCATGACTGTTGGAGGGATCCTATATTTATGAAGGAAATAAAATATTAAATGCGATTTTTTGTTTATATGTATGCAATTCATTTCCTTTTATTGCATATTCTTTCCATCATAAATTTGTGTGCATGCAGCTGGTAACAGATTTTTACGCAGTATACCCAATTGCATAATTATTTACACAGTATAGCATATTTAGTCTCAGTATATATCATAAAATGGTCCTTACGCGTCTAGCTGCATGACTGTTGCAGCGATCCTAAATTTATGGAGGAAATAAAGGATTTAAAAATAGAAACTGCCGCACATATCCTTCCTAAATTTATGCGTATGCATTGGATCGTGTTTGACTCATGCATGCATTTTGCCATAATTTTTGGATCTGTATAACCGCATGCATGCGACTGCCATGTTTTTCGGATCTGCCATAAAAATAGGATCGTAATAACAACCTACTAGAGCTATCAACCTCTCACATTGGCTCGGTATATACGCTTATAATTGAGGGATTTTATGCTCAAAACTTAAGGTTATTACGGTTCAGCCCGGAGGTGTGTCCACCAGTGAACAACATGCCAGATTTTTTACGCAGTGTAACGAATTGCATAAATACCTACACCATGTAGTATAATTTGTATCAGTATATATCATAAACTAGATTTAATGTGTTTAGCTGCATGGCTGTTGGAGGGATCTTATATTTATGAAGGAAATAAAATATTAAATATATGTATGTAATTCATTTCCTTTCATTGCACATTATTTTTATCATAAATTCGTGTGCATGCAGCTGGTAACAGATTTTTACGCAGTATATCGAATTGCATAATTATTTACACAGTATAGCATATTTAGTCTCAGTATATATCATAAAATGGTCCTTACGCGTCTAGCTGCATGACTGTTGCAGCGATCCTAAATTTATGGAGGAAATAAAGGATTTAAAAATAGAAACTGCCGTACATATCCTTCCTAAATTTATGCGCATGCATTAGATCGTGTTTGACTCATGCATGCATTCCTTTTTTGCGCTAACATACGTGGGGCAGGTGACGCACCCGACAGGCTGGTTGGGCGCGCTGGTTGAACCAGTTTGCAGAGGTGGTCGGCCTGGGCTTCCTTTAACTATTGGAAGCACAGGGCTCCCGTAATACCTACCCTATATATATATATATATATATATATATATATATATATATATATATATATATATATGGGCAGGTATAACGGGAGCCCTGGGCTTCCAATAGTTAAAGGAAGCCCAGGCCGACCACCCCTGCAAACTGGTTCAACCAGCGCGCCCAAACAGGCTGTCGGGTGCGCCACCTGCCCCACGTCTGTTAGCGCAAAAAAAGGAATGCATGCATGAGTCAAACACGATCCAATGCATGCGCATAAATTTAGGAAAGATATGTGCGACAGTTCTTGTTTTTAAAATCCTTTATTTCCTCCATAAATTTAGGATCGCTGCAACAGCCATGCAGCTAGACGCGTAAGGACCATTTTATGATATATATTGAGACTAAATATGCTACATTGTGTTAATAATTATGCAATTCGATATACTGCGTAAAAATCTGTTACCAGCTGCATGCACACGAATTTATGATAAAAATAATGTGCAATGAAAGGAAATGAATTACACGCATAGAAACAAAAAATCGTATTTAATGTTTTATTTCCTTCATAAATATAAGATCCCTCCAACAGCCATGCAGCTAAAACACATTAAATCTAGTTTATGATATATACTGATACAAATTATACTACATGGTGTAGGTATTTATGCAATTCGTTACACTGCATAAAAAATCTGGCATGTTGTACACTGGTGGACGCACCTCCGGGTTGGAGCGTAATAACCTTAAGTTTTGAGCATAAAATCCCTGAATTATAAGCGTATATACCGAGCCAATGTGAGAGGTTGATAGCTCTAGTAGGTTGTTATTACGATCCTATTTTTATGGCAGATCCGAAAAACATGGCAGTCGCATGCATGCGGTTATACAGATCCTAAAATTATGGCAAAATGCATGCATGAGTCAAACACGTTCCCTTGCATGCGCGTAAATTTAGGAAAGATATGTGTGGCAGTTTCTATTTTAAATGCTTTATTTCCTCCATAAATTTAGGATCGCTGCAATAGACATGCAACTAAAACTCGTAATGACCATTTTATGCTATATACTGATACTAAATATGCTACACTGTGTAGATAATTATGCAATTCGGTATACTGCGTAAAAATCTGCTACAGGCTGCATGCACACGAATTTATGATGGACAGAATGTGCAATGAAATGAAATGAATTGCATGCATAGAAACAAAAAATCACATTTAATGTTTTATTTCCTTCATAAATATAGGATCCCTCCAACAGCCATGCAACTAAACGCATTAGAACTAGTTTATGATGTATACTGAAACAAATTATACTACACGGTGTAGGTATTTATGCAATTCCTTACACTGCGTAAAAAATCTGGCATGTTGTTCACTGATGGACGCATCTCCGGGTGGAGCGTAAAAAACTTAAGTTTTGAGCATAAAATCCCTCAATTATAAGCGTAAATACCGAGTCAATTAGAGGTTGATAGCTTTAGTAGGTTGTTATTACGATCCTATTTTTATGACAGATCCGAAAAATATGGCAGCCGCATGCATGCGGTTTCTATTTTTATACAGATCCAAAAATTATGGCAAAATCGTGGGAGTTTCCATTGCATGCGCGCAAATTAAGAACAGCATAAATCAAGGAATTGCCTTTCCAATGTGCATGCAGTAAACTGATATACGAAATCTGTGTTAAAGCATAAAATCATACAGTTTTTAGCGTAAATAATACATGTGGTAGGCATAAAACACAATAAACGAAAAGAAAAAATGCGCTGGATCAGAGGATGTCACGCGCGATCATCGCTGCGCGCATCTCGCCTCTTCCGTGACGTCGCTCGCTCGAACATCGCGCCTCATGCGTCGCCGTCGCTACTCGCACGTCGATGGGCGTCGCTTGCTCGCCGGCCTTGGAAGTGCCGCCTCCTCGGGGCTTCGGGGACGCCGCCGCTTGCCTGCACAAGGGCCTCGCTGCGGATCGAGAAACCTCCGCCATCGCGCGTCGAGGTAATGGAGTTGCGGCCACCGGCCTGGGATCCGCCGCCGCTCGCCCTCTGGATCGGGGGCCGCTACCGCCGGCCTGGGAACCGCCGCCACCGCATGTCGAGGTCGGGGAACCACGGCCACCGCCGCGCGCGCTATCGGGCAACCGTCGTCGCTAATGAATCGAGATGGGGCGTGAAAAACTGAACCCTAGCACTCCGGGTCCTGTTTTATAGACGTCCGGATGTGGTCCGACTCGACCGGATTGCACTGTCTGGCCCGGGCTTCCTTTAGTTATTGGAAGCCCAGGGCTCCTAATATACAATCTATCTATCTATATATATATATATATATATATATATATATATATATATATATATATATATATATATATATATATATATATATATATATATATATATATATATATATATATATATGGAGCAACACCATTTTCCCACGTCTTCGTCCATGCTCTGCTGGAAGGTTGTGTCCAGGAGCACCCTCAACACCCTTCCGTCGAGCGAGACATGAATGGGTATTGTCTTTTATTTTTATTTTTATCAGTCACTATTCCAGACGACAAGTACGACAAGTTTAGGTGACAAAAACCATACTAAGGTACACTTTGGACTTGCTGACACGAAAATTAAGAGGCATGATGCAGACACATTGAGCTTGCAGTCCAGACGACGAGGTAGTGTGTAAAGAGTTGCGGAGATTATCAACAAAAACCAATAGCATATAAAAGCCAACGCGAAGAAATGTTTAAGTCTTTATTCATCTTTTACCACGTATATGAGTTTAGTACTCCGTACAACACTAGCATATATCCACGAAGCGAGCGGAACAGCGCTGTAAAACATGTCTACAAAGACGGAGTGGTAGTAGTTGGAGTGGTAGTAGTTGCAGTAGCCCTGGCAGTGACAATTGCTCCAGCCTCGGTGAGCAGAGGCACCAGCTTCCCACCGTCGTGCATCGCCATGGTTGCTGCTCGAGCAGCGGTGAACACATCGTTAAAACACAGTTCAAATGCAAATGTGAAGTCTAAAGCTGTGTTTAGTTTTTAGGGACTAATTTTTAGTTCCTTCGTTTTAGTCCTTAAATTAGCAAACATATGAACTAAAAGAGGAATTATCTCTATTTTTGTCCTTGTGTTTGACAACTTAGTACTAAAATGGAACGACTAAGGGGGTTTCGTTTTAGAGACTAAATTTTTTTATTTTTCATATTTAGTAATTTAGAGATTAAAATAAAATAGAGTGACTAAAAATTAGTCCCAGAAATTAAACACCCTCTACCGCTTTGGTTTCTTCATACATCATAAGAAGAGCTACATGAGGTGAACAACTCACCGTCACAGCCACCAATCCGCTCCCCTTTCACGAAGACATTGGGAACAGTTCTCTGGCCAGTCCATTCAGCGAGAGCTGACTGCAGCTCAGCGCCATCACCTTCGCACAGTGGTTAAAATGAATAGTTCAGCAAACAGTTCTCATAGAACGAATAAGTCTGGTGTCTCTTGAGCATTCGAGACATGTTAAATTGGTTCGTGTAATCTCCACTGTGTTCGGTCACATTTGTAGATTCACACAACAATTATTGGTGTAATTGTGCAACGTGCTGACAATATTAAAGAGATAACTCCAAATAGGGTTTGCAGAAGCACTGAACAAATCTCCAATTTGATTGAATGGTAGTAATGATCATCGGTTCATGGACACTTTCGGCATTGCACTTTGAACAGAACTAACTTCAGTAATATCATAAATTGTTTGAACAGAACAGTTTCAACTGATAGATGAGCTGATGAATCTACCAGTGGCTTCTACAACCATCACCATTTGATATCATAAACCTTACTTACCTTTCATTTGTTGGTCTATTTATGACTACTGAGATTTGGGAGTTAACTACTTGTGAAGTGAATAAGTGAACCAGAAATAAAGAAGCACGGTAAAATCGAGAGAGAGAAAACTCACTTTCCACATCCAACTCAATAGCCTTGTAACTTGCCCCCAACTTTGCTAGCAATTGTTTCACTCGGGTGCAGAAAGGACAGTAAGTTTTGCTGTGTTCATGAGATTACTACAACATAAGGAATTTTATATACAAAGAATAAAGGACGATTCATTCTGTACAGTGTAAGATTATATAAGATTAGAACATAAGGGAATCCTTATACAAACAATGAACGGTAATTATCATTTCTACTAATGTAATCATACGAAAAAAATTGTACATTAATTTTACACTCATGAGCATCTCTAGCACTTCAATTCGTCATAATGAATCTGCAGAGTGATAATACATTAATAATTCATCTAGAATATTCTCAGTCTACTGTTGTCGGGGCCAGGTTATCATGGACCCGGAATAACATGTCTTATTTGCCTCCCAACCTGATAAACAGTCCCATCTCGTGTTTCCGCCTTGGATAACCCTCGACCTCAAGGGACCAAGAGAAGGACGGGCCGACCGACCGACCCTTGGTCTCCATCACGGTTTACAAAACCGGTAAAAACCGGCGGTAAACCGGTCGGTTTACCGAAACCGCTGGGGTGCGGTTTCGGTAAACCACCGGTTTTTTTTTTCAAAATTCGTTCCAAATTCAAAAAATTTGAAAAAATTCATAAAAACCGAAAACCGCTGATAAACCGTTTTTGGGACCGGTAAACCGTTATTTGAGATCGGTAAATCGCCAATTTTTGCCGAAAAAACCGGATTTAATGCCAAAAGTGAGTATTTAGTGGTCAATTTAGGCATATTAGTCTTGTTCACTATTATATGCTATATGTGAAGATGTTATATGTTATATGTGAAGATAAACCTGTAGCTCAAGTCCAGTTTAGGCATTTAATGGTCAATTTCGGTTTTATTTCCTGTCCAAGATGAAATCTGTAGATCAAGTAGCTTCAGTTCTTCTAATAACTATCCGTCTAGACAAGACTCAATCTAGAACCATTAACTCCAGTTCTTCTATATGTGTTCCTAAGATTTGCTGATCAGGAGAAAAGCCCAACACTTGGTGAGGTGCACATGCAATACACAAACCCTAAACACACATAGTGGTATTTTTTTGCTTTGTGGATAAATATTTATTTGTAGTTCTTGTTTTCTCGCTAATGTTTCTCATATATTTTATATAGACCTATCACTATCACTATAATGGATTGGAACAATATCACGATCCTTCCAACATATCTGAGTACTATCACTATGGCTCGAGATAAACATGTGAGTATTGTGAGATAAGTCGACCTATGTGTCGTTGCCTCGTTGGAGAGTTGTAGAAGAACTTGTTTTTGAATATTGCGAAGTTCGCTAGTTGTTTGTTGCATGAGAACTGGACTTTGTGGTTGCATATGTATGTTATATGTTATTTTAATGAACACATGTCGTGTGGATCAATTAATATTTACTGTGCAATGTGAATTGAGCAAACTACAAATAAATCTTGTCAATTTTTTTCATTTTTTCTGTAAAAAACAGCAAAAATCAGTTCGTTTCGCGGTTAACCGGCGGTTTAGAGCGGTTTTTCACCGGTTTTTCGCCGGTAAATCGGTTCAAATTTAAATTGATTTGAATTGGTCAAACCGGTCGGTTTTTACCGGTTTTTACCGGTTTACCGTTGGTAAACCGTTACCGGTGGAGGGCGGTTTTTAGCTCTACAACGGTTTTGTAAACCGTGGTCTCCATCTCGTCCGACCTCTGATCTCCTGAGAGGTCGCAATACAAAACCACGACCGATAAAGTCCGCCTCGCCAGTTCTAGGGATCGGGGTCGTACTAAGGGGGTGTTTGGTTGCCCCTGCTAAAGTTTAGCCCGGGTCACATCAAGCGTTTGACTTTTAAATAGGAGTATGAAATATAGACCGAACCAACTGGACTAGATTCGTCTCGTCTTTTAATCTTCGGCTGACAAATTAGTTTTATAATCCGACTACATTTAATACACGGAACGGAGGTTCAAACATTCGATGGGACAGGGGCTAAATTTTAGTTTGGGGTAACCAAACACCCCCTAATAACAAGTTAGACATTGCCACCACCATGTGGTTCGAATGACAGCATGGGAGCTGGTATGCCAGCATACTGGAGAAAGTCTCCATCAACATTCCAGGAAAGGTACGAACAAGCGTACTCGGTTGCTCCCCTGTACGAAATCTAACCATGGCTCAACCACTCCACATGCTGGAGGATGAACATGAACATGCGCAAGACAGGACAAGGCACATCGACATGGCATGCATGGCTACTGTGACGAGACAGAAGGAGACAATGTCAGCCAAAGAGGTCCTTTGGCCAGCAAGTATACTGGAGAACAACAAACAACGTGACAAGGCAGCGCAGCAAGTATACAGGAAAGGTCCGAATGAATTTAGGAACATTCCACCCAAACAAGTATACCATATTTACCATATTTAAGGAGTTAGACAGATTTGTTCAAGTTAGACATGTCTAAGTAGCCCCAATTGCATCAAGATTTTTCTCCTACTACATATGTTCTCTTTGTTAACGACTTAAAAGTGCGACAAGATTTCATTAGACATATGACAAGATGTGGCACAGAATTTGATTATTATTCTTAGAAAATGTGGCATAAAATGTGGTAATTTTTGAACCTTAGATATACAACGAGATAGGCCCTAAATCCGGTGCATCAGTAAGGAGGCTCGGGCACAAAGTTGAGGCAACCGATTTCCTTATCCACCCAAAACAAGTTCCATCTGCCCAGCCAGCTGCGAATTTGGCAGGGAGAAAAGGAACCTGCTACCGGATAGCTCCAGTATCATCATCATCTATGTGACAGATGGCCCAATTCGAATCGAAGCATGCCCTCCTTTTGCAAGTGCGGTTACTTGGAAAACAAAGATTTGACGAGCAGGACCTGAAGACGACGACGGGGTGGGAGGCGACGGTCTCCTTGGCCTTTCGGAGAGCTAGGTCGAACGGGGAGGACGCGACGATCTCCTTGGCCTTGTCGAGAGCCATGTGCTCCTTTGCAGAGGTGTCCAAGCGCTTGATGGGCGAGGAAGATGGATATGCGGTTTCCAGGGGAAAACAGAAGTATACGGCTTTGTGGGGAGCTGTCCGGTGGCCGTGCCGAAAGTGAGAAAGTCCAATTTATAAAGCGACCGGGGTGATGCCGCTTTTGTCGTGGGAACCGGAAGGCAACGGGAGAATTTCGGAAGCCGCGTTGACGCGTAGCCGTGCACGCAAGGCAAGAACTGAAGAGAAATCGTGGTTCATCTTTTCCTCCATCCGTTCCGTCGCAACTGCATAGACCATTCCAGATCCACGATTTTAGCCGACGCCAGTCGCAGCTGCTAATTACGTCATGGTTGCGTGACCCCACTTACGCAAGGCCGCAAGATCTCGAGTAATAAATTAGATTGCCTCGTATTTACTAATCGTAGTCGGATCGCCAAAGTCATTTTTCGTCAAATCAAAATTATCTCACTCACCTAAAGATCGGACACTTCAATTATAAAGTGAGCAAGCATTCGTTTCCCACAATACAGCAGTACGGCGTTTCGCTGAGGGACCTCTAAATTCCCCGAGTGCAGATGATTTTAAACATGATTGATTCGTTTCTAAAAATTTGGAAACGCCGTAAAATTCCCTGTTATTTGTTTGTGTGCTTTATACGTTTAAGTGAAAGCTCAGGGACCACTCATTGGACCGAAGGATATATATAGGAACAATTGAATCTATACCATTAAAAGATCTAAACTTTAGATATATATCATGAACCCTACATGTCATTAACTCATGTGGACCCACATGTAAGTGAGATAGTAATGGTATGGATCCAAAGTGGTGATCTTTTAATGGTATGGATCCAAATTTCCCATATATATACGGGCCATCGAGGGATGATTGATCAGTGTTCAATACTTTATCGGAAAAATTGTGCAATTACAACTATAAAATGTTCTCCAATATTTTTCGTCCACTAATTTATTAAACAGCGGTAAATAAAAAAACGAGGGACAACCAATTCGTTTCACGAGCGGGGACCATCATGTATAATAGGTCTGCTAGGTTCAGTGTTTGGACTGTGCAAATACTAGAAATAAAAAACAATTTGCAGTTTTGCTAGCGTCGCAGCTCCTCGACGAAAAGTTTCAACAATCTGATATACAGCATGAAAAAAATACAAAGTGTCGTTCCTCGACGTCCAATCGCATCAAAAAAACTCCGCGCCGGATAGCGAGAGGAACAATCGTTTTTGCTTCCCATTTAGACGCTACCCACAAACCATAGAGGCTCATAGGAACAATGAAGTCAAGAGAAGCCTACTCACAAAATAAGAGGGATCTGCAGATAGTCACTAACTAAAATAAAAAAGCAAACTAAAAAAACCTAGCGCTGGATGACTACAAGACAACTCAGTCCCTTAGATGTTCTTAGACCATGCGATCATCTCCGCAGGAGTCATTACAGGTCTGTAGGACTCATCACCGTTGCCAGGTTGCCAGCACGACCCACAAAACTTGAATTCTAGCCTACACAAAACA
Organism: Zea luxurians; assembly: GCA_029449295.1. Taxonomy (NCBI): domain Eukaryota; kingdom Viridiplantae; phylum Streptophyta; class Magnoliopsida; order Poales; family Poaceae; genus Zea; species Zea luxurians. Next base: position 1,712,502 of record JAOPSE010000083.1, on the reverse strand, counting down.
AAATCTAGTATAGAGTGCCGAATATTGGAGGCACGTAATCGAGGATTCGAAGCGGTTCTCGTTTGATGGTGATAATGTATGTAAGGAACGCCGCGTGCCCTGCGGCGCCAGAAAACTCCGAGGGCACAGGTTGAGAGCGAACTCTGGTTACAACAGGTGATTTTGCTTCAAGGGAACGAGTCTACTGGGAACCAAACGGTCCGAGACCGAAAATCCCAGCGACCAGATGACGAAGCCAACCGCAAGAGTGGACAACAACATCGAAGCCAAACTATCAGATCAAAATCGAAAGAAACGAGCAGCGCAGCAATTAGAAATCCAATCTGGCGAGAAGAGGATGATAACAGAAAACAAAAGGAACGATGAGGGCGGGTCGGCGGCGGCTTTGCTAGTTCTAAAACGGAGGGGCCGTGGGAGCAATTTATAGCCGCCGTGAGTGAGTGACTGTTTGCCCAGCGGTTTGTTAGGTTAGCTTCTCAAACCCTAACGGGCTGAAAGATACGTTAATGGGCTCCGGAATTCGGCTCCACGTAAATAGGCTCTGGGATTTCGGCCTGCTAAGCAAATTTGGTACTCCTAGCGACCACAAAACAAAACAAAACAAAATATTTTCCTTCACGCCATGAGCCATGAGCAGTTGAAAAGTATGTTTTTTAACCGATTATGTTGGCTGCTTCCCGCGAACATACTGTAACTGACTGACTAGCTGAGAGCACGAAGGACCCATGCCATATTCGTTCCCGTCGATGGTCGCCGACGGAAAAACCTATCTAATATCCATTCCTGCATATTATTATCGAAAACGTGATCAAGTACAGAATAGTTAGGAACGAAAATAAGAGCAAGATATATGGGTGTACGAAAACGAACAGGAGCAGTGAAAGGGAAATGTGACCTTGATCAATTTCTATTATATTTTGGTGATTAAGTACCCAACACATTTAATTAAATTCTTATGTGCTAAAAGAAGAAAGAAGTGAAAATCAAAGACAAAGTATGTTTCTAAACTTAGTACATAGATTTTAAGTACTAATATGTTTTATCTAAGTGCTAGAAATAGTGAGAAGAGAAGAAGAAAAGAACCAAAAAGACTTGGCTCGGTGCAGCCAAAACTCTGCTCAGTCTGGCACACCGGATTGTCTGGCGGTGCACCGGACAGTGTCCGGTGCGCCAGGCTGGCTTCCGGTGAACAGACCGCTCTTAGGAAAAGTTTGGCGGCGTATGACTATAATTCACCGGACTGTCCGGTGAGCTAACGGTCATCTGCGCCAACGGTCGGAAGCGCAATCCGCGGGCGACGCGTGGCAGCTCCAACGGTCGGCAACGGACACCGGACAGTGTCCGGTGCGCCAACTGGCCCGGAGCTGCAACGGTCGTCTGTGCCAGAAAAGGAAGGAGATCGGCACCAGACAAGCTACAGTAGCTGTCCGGTGGCGCACCGGACTGTCCGGTGCGCCACTCGACATAAGGTAAGGATAGCCTTCCTTGTTGATCTTCAACGGCTCCTAGCTGTCTTTGGGCTATAAAAGGGACCCCTATGCGCATAGAGGAGCCAACCCAAGCATTCACTAAGCATTCTAAGGCATCCAGACTCTGCTCCCGCGCATTCCGTTTGTTGTGATAGAGATTTGAGCTCCATTCGAGTCGAGAACTCCATGTGTGTCATTTGAGCTCAAGTCTTCACTTGTGTGCGTTGGTGTGCTGCATTTTTTAGTCTTGTGTGTGTTGCTCTTCCCAACCTTACTCTTGTGCGTTCTTTGTGATCAATCTTGTAAGGGCGAGAGGCTCCAACTTGTGGAGATTCCTCGCAAATGGGAAAAGGATATAAGGAAGAAAAGTCGTGGTATTCAAGTTAATCATTGGATCACTTAAAAGGGGTTGAGTGCAACCCTTGTCCATTGGGACGCCACAACGTGGAAGTAGGCAAGTGTTACTTGGCCGAACCACGGGATAAAATCGCGTGTCTCTTGTGATTGCTCTCTCTTTGATTATCTGTGTTCGCAAGAGCTCGTCTCATTGACTTGATTAACCTACACTAATATCTTTATAATCAAGGTTGTTGGAATTTAGTGTTGAATTTTACAGGATCACCTATTTACACCCTCTCTAGGTGCTCGCAATTGGTATCAGTGTCGTTCTCTTCACTTAAGGGACTAACCGCCCAAAGAGATGGATCCTAAGTGAAAGGGGATGGTGGTCAACGATAAGGAGAAGGAGTCCCTCTTCAACGAGCCAAGAGACGACAAGCCCACTGACTTTGGCTCGAGTCACAAGAAGAAGGACGGGAAGAAGAAGAGGCGCATCAAGAAGATCATCTACTACGACAGTGATGCCTCGTCTTCTTCACCACACGACGATGACGATGACTCCTCGTCAAAGAAGAAACTGGTGAATCAAAACTATTCATTTGATTATTCTCGTATTCCATTTAATTCTAATGCTCATTTGTTATCAATTCCACTTGGGAAACCTCCACACTTCGATGGAGAAGACTACTCTTTTTGGAGTCACAAAATGTGTAGTCACTTATTTTCTCTCCATCCTAGTATTTGGGAGATTGTTGAAAACGGAATGCATTTTGATAGTACTGACAATCCCGTTTTTATAAATGAGCAAATTCATAAGAATGCACAAGCTACTACTGTTTTGCTAGCATCCTTGTGCAAGGATGAATACAACAAGGTGAGCGGCTTGGACAACACCAAGCAAATATGGGATACCCTCAAGATATCGCATGAGGGAAACGACGCCACCATGATTACCAAAATGGAGTTGATGGAAGGCGAACTGGGAGGTTTGTGATGATCATGGGAGAGGAGCCAACACAAACCTACAACAGGCTCAAGACCCTCATCAACAAGATTAGAAGCTATGGAAGCACAAGATGGATGGACCACGACGTCGCCCGACTTATGCTAAGGTCATTCACGGTAATTGACCCCCATCTTGTAAACCTTATTCGTGAAAATCACAGGTACACCAAAATGACACCTGAGGAGATACTCGGAAAATTCGTGAGCGGGCGTATGATGGTAAAGGAAGCGCGATACGTGGATGATGCTCTTAATGGCCCTCTACCCATCTACGAGCCTCAACCTGTTGCTCTCAAAGCAACAAGCAGCAGGGAGGCGCTACCAAGTAAGGTGGCACAAGTTGAGGCTGCCGGGCTAAACGAAGATGAGATGGCCCTAATCATCAAGCGCTTCAAGACCGCACTGAAAGGACGCAAGGAGTACCCCAACAAGAACAAAGCAAGGGGAAAGCGCTCCTGTTTCAAATGTGGTAAGACTGGTCATTTCATAGCACATGCCCCGATAATGATGATGACCAGGAACAAGAAAAGCATGGGAAGAGGGAGAAGAAGAAGGTGTACAAGAAGGCGAAGGGCAAGGCGCACCTTGGCAAAGAATGGGATTCAGACTGCTCTTCATCCGACTCCGACGATGAAGGACTGGCAGCCTCGGCCTTCAACAAATCTTCGCTCTTCCCCAACGAACGCCACACTTTCCTCATGGCCAAGGAGAAGAAGGTAAGTGTTCAAGATTCCCCTAAGTACACTACTTCTAGCGATGATGATTCTTCTGATGATGAAGTAGATTACTCTAGCTTATTCAAAGGTTTAGATAGAACTAAGGTAGAAAAGATCAATGAATTAATTGATGCTCTAAATGAAAAGGATAAATTGTTAGAAAAGCAAGAGGATATTTTATATGAGGAGCATGATAAAATTTTTTAGTGTGTAAAAATCTCTTGCTTTAGAAACTAAGAGAAATGAAATGTTATCCTCTGAATTATCTGCTTGCCGTGAATCTATCTCTAGTTTAAAGATTTTGAATGATGATTTAAATGCTAAACTAGATGAAGCTAATAAATCTAGTTCATGTGTAGAGCATGTTAGTATTTGTAATAGATGTAAGGACTTTGATGTTGATGCATGTAATGAACACCTTATTGCTATTACAAAATTGAGTGATGAAGTGGCAAGTCTTAATGCTCAACTTAAGACTTGCAAAAATGCTTTTGATAAGTTAAAATTTGCTAGGGATGCCTACACAATTGGTAGACACCCCTCTATTAAGGATGGACTTGGTTTTCGAAAGGAAACCAAGAACTTAACAAGCCAAAAGGCTCTCGTTCTCAATAAGGAGAAAGGGAAGGCTCCTATGGCTAGTAGTTCTCAAAAATGTAACTGTCGGTACCCTGGAACAGGGGTACCCCTTACTATAGCAAGAAGGCGCGGTAAACAGCGCCCGACCCCACCACGTGGGCGACTCCGGGGCCACCAGATGACCATAGAAGGTAACATATACCGTGATATCATCAGTGGATCCGGACCCCCGTGAGAAAGTGTTGGACCCCAGCATACATGACCTGGACCTCCGAATATGACCCGGGACCTCCGCGTTCCCCTGAATGGGACCCGGACCCCTCTAAGTGAGGTCCGGAACATCCACGACAAGATCTCGGGACGAAGAATACCCTGGCCTAAGTCAAGGACGTACATGGGTCCGGCACAGACACTTGTCAGGGTCTTGCCAGGCGTGCCTTCGCTCCCTGCTCAGGCCGGGGACCCGGTGCTGCCACGTGGCCTACGGCCCGTGACGTAAGCCGGCGGGCAGAGTCGGACGTAAGACCTCAGGGCCACGCGATCTCTGCATTTATTGCGGAGATCGCGCGCCGCCTGTTCGCCCTGCAAATAGGCGATGTGCCGACTCGGCATTTAATGTGCCCCGTCCACTCTGATGGCAGGCAAAGACCAGACCACCCTACAGGCGGTGTGCCTGTCCAATCAGACAGCGGACAATACGCCCACACCACAGCACGCGCGCAGCGATCATCATGACTTGTACAATACCGAGGAACCTTCTGCTGCACGCCAATCCTACTCAAGCGACGGATGTCGGGGCACAAGGAGATAGCACAAGGTGATCGACATTAGTTGCTCCGGGTATTCCATCTGTTATGTCTCTGGGCCCACATGTTGGGGCTCGAAGTCTTTTGTACATGCCTCCCTTTAGCTATAAAAGGGGAGGCAAGCAACGTTACAACTTAGACCCAACTTGGACTCTCAATTCTCAAGCTTCCACATCAATCCAACATACAATGGAGTAGGGTGTTATGCTCCGGTGGCCCGAACCACTCTAAAACTCTTGCGTGTTCATGTGCTTGATGTTCGCTTAGCAAGACAGGCAGAACGCTTAAGCCCCTTCCTCATCTTAGGATTTAGGGCGGGTGCACTCCGCCACCCCGACCGGAGAATTCCCTCTCCAACATTTGGCACGCCAGGTAGGGGGCTAGGCATTAGGTTTTTGCTGGTTTTCTCACTCAGCATGATGGTGCAAATTGTTGAGCATCGCACCGAGACATCAACGGATTTCCTGGTGGAGGAAGAAGTTGTTTCCTCCATGCCACAGGTTCCCAATTGCCCAGTGCCGGGCACTGCTGCTGTGCACACTGCACGGTAGCATACAGCTGCACAGACATCCCGGACACCGTCGAGGGCGGCTTCGGGAGCGTTGTCAGCAGCCAGGGAGTTGTTGTGACACCCTCCAAGCTCCACGGCCTCACCAGGGGCCATGAAGCAGTGGCAGGACGACGTCGACCGACTGCTCGGCATGGCGCATTCTACCTCGACCAAGTCGAGGTCACGGTCATCCCGACGCCAACATGAGACGTCGGCGTCTGTGCGCTCACCCTCGGTAAGGGGCGCACAGACCAACGACCTCTAGGCTAAACTCAACCGCAGGCACGCGGGAGAGGACGCCTGGATCTCTTTGGAAAGGGCGCGCGAGCACCACCAAAACATCGAGGGTCGCAACCTCGTTCAAGACTTCGCTGCGGTAGCACCACAGGCCCCAATGGGTACCCGGTCCCAAGCGGGAGTCCCTTGGCTGGCATGGGCTGCGCCGCTCTTGCGGATCATCTCCGCGCGGTGTCATGGCTACCCAAGTTCCGGCCGCACCTGCCAGAGAAGTACGACGGAACGTCAAATCCGTCAGAATTCTTGCAGGTGTATGTCACCGCTATCATAGCAGCCAGTGGGAACACTATTGTGATGGCAACATATTTTCATGTCGCCTTGTCTGGTCCTGCCCGGACTTGGCTCATGAACCTCGCCCTAGGGTCAATCTACTCCTAGGAAGAGCTCTGCGCGCGGTTCGTTGCGAACTTCGCCAGTGCTTACCAGCAGCACGGTGTGGAGGCCCACCTCCATGCGGTGAGGCAGGAGCCTAGGGAGACCCTCTGGACGTTCATCTCCCGCTTCACCAAGGTGTGAGGTACTATACCTCGCATTTCCGATGCTTCCATCATCACGGCCTTCCGTCAGGGAGTGAGTGACGAGAAAATGTTGGAAAATTTGGCCATGCATGACATGGAAACTGTCCCCACACTCTTCACTCTGGCCAACAAATGTGCCAGAGCCGCCGAGGGTCATGCATGGAACTCGGCCCCGCAGACCGGGGCTGCCCAGTTGGGTGTCGTCTCCTAGGACGGCAAAAAGAAGAAGAACCGCGACTATGAGAGGCCGCATTTTCCCGCTCCGACTATCGCAGCTACGACTAGAGGACGAGGCGAGCGCAATAAGCGCCCTCGGCCACAGGGAGGCAACAACGACTCGTGCCCAGTGCATCCCAACGCTCACCACAGCGCCTCGAAATGCCGCGAGATTATCAAGCTCATGAAACGCGTCAGTGAGCTACGTGAGCAGTCGTCCAAGGATGGCTCCCCGCCCCGTCGTCGACCTGGTAAGGAGAGGGTCGACGATGGTGAAGTGGCCACGGGAGAACGAGAACTCAGGTATCAATCACCCGAGGCGGACCTTAAGGATGTCTTCACTAGAGATTCTGACTCTGGGGATGACAGCGACCGCCGCAAGAAGTTGTACGTCATGTACGGCGAGAGCTGGGAACTTACCTCCCGCAGGAAGGTCAAGTCCCTACGTCGTGAGGTCCTGTCGGCAACTCCAGGGGTCCCAAAGGCTGCCCCACATCAACGATGGAGGAGCACCACCATCTCCTTCGGGGCACCCGACTGCCCCGACAACATGGCAGGGCCGACATACTGCCACTCATCACCGCCTCTGGCATCGCCAACATGCGACTGCACCATGTGTTGATTGATGATGGGGCAGGCCTCAACGTCATCAGCCATGCTGCATTCAAGCAGCTGCAAATCCCGGGTCCCGTCTGGGACCCTCACGCCCATTCTCCGGAGTGGGCCCACAGCCAGTGTATCCCCTTGGGAGCATCGCACTCCCAGTTACATTCAAAACTGAGGAGAATTTCAGCATGGAGAACGTCGTTTTCGACGTTGCGGAGGTCAACCTCCCCTTCAACGCCATCATTAACAAACCGACCCTGTACCGGTTCATGGCCATTGCCCATTACGGGTATTTGGTTCTCAAGATGCCATCCCCGACTGGGGTCCTCACCGTGCAAGGTGACTGTGCCACCACACTTGCAGCCGTAGAGAAGCTGCACGCCCTGGCGGCAGAGACTGCTCGCCCAGACGACGGAGGGAGGAATCCCTCAACCTCCGGTACCAAGGCGCCCCCAAGGCACCAAAGGTACAACCATTCAGAGCGGATGGTGTCCCCGTCAAAGCCATCTGGCTCGCTGCGGATTCCACCCAGACCACTCGCATTGCAGGTGATCTGGACGAGAAATAGGAACTCGCGCTCGTTGCTTTCCTCCAGGCAAATGCCGATGTGTTCGCATGGGAGCCGTCGCAGATGCCTAGGATCCCCAGGGAGGTGATCGAGCACTGCCTGAAGATTAACCCCGACGCTAGACCGATGATCCAGAAGCCTCGCAGACAGTCTATTGAGCGACAGAACTTCATCCGAAAGGAGGTCCGGAAACTGCTAGACGCTGGCTTCATCGAAGAGGTTCATCACCCAATATGGCTGGCCAACCCAGTCATCGTCCCCAAAGCGAATGGAAAGCTTCGAATGTGCATCAACTACACCAGCCTGAATAAGGCTTGTCCCAAGGACCCGTATCCACTGCCACGTATAGACCAAATCGTGGATTCTACCTCCGGGTGCGATCTATTATCATTCTTAGACGCTTACACTGGTTTCCATCAAATCCAGATGTCTAGGAAGATAGGAAGCATACTGCTTTTGTAACAGTGGATGAGCTTTACTGCTATGTTGTTATGTCGTACGGTCTGAAAAATGCCTTGCCTACATTTGTGCGGGCGATGAGTAAGACTTTTGGGGACCTGATTAGGGACAAAGTAGAAGTCTACGTCGATGACATCGTGGTCAAGACTAAGAGAGGGTCGACCCTAGTGGAAGATTTGACCCTGGTCTTCAACAAGCTGCGGGCAAGCCGCACGAAGCTGAACCCGGACAAATGTGTTTTTGGCATTTCCGCCGGGAAGTTGTTGGGATTCCTGATTTCGTACCGAGGCATTGAAGCAAACCCGGAGAAGATCAGGGCGATCGAGGCGATGAGGCCCCCGGCCCGAGTCAAGGACGTCCAGAAGTTTATGGGATCATTAGCCGCCCTTAGCCGCTTCATCTCGAGGTTGGCTGAAAGAGCGCAGCCCTTCTTTAAGCTGCTACGGAAGTCCGGGCCTTTCTCTTGGACCAAAGAGGCGGAACAAGCCTTCCAGGAGTTGAAGCAGCACTTGGTGTCCCTACCAATATTGGTAGCTCCGGAACCAGAGAAGCCGCTGTATTTATACATCGCGGCGGCCGCAGAAGCGGTGAGCATGGTGCTGGTCGTCGAGAGACCGGCACCAGAAAGCCAGGAACCTGAGGACTCAGGACCGGCTACAAGGGTTCGAACCATTCAAAGGCCGGTCTACTACGTTAGTGAGGTCCTTCATGAGGCAAAAACCAGGTACCTTGAGACGCACAAACTCTTCTATGCTGTGCTTGTCGCGTCCAGGAAGCTGGACCATTATTTCCAAGCGCACATGATTGTGGTGGTGACCTCCTTCCCTTTAAGGGCCATCCTCCACAACTCTAATGCCACAGGCAACATCGCCAAGTGGGCCGCGGAACTCGCTGAGTTCCAGCTGGACTTCCAACCTCACCATGCCATCAAGAGTTAGGTCCTGGCTGACTTCATCGTAGAGTGGATGCCCCCCTCAAGCGTCCCCGAGGGTCTGAGTCCTGATTCGGACCCCACACCTGTGGAGACCAGGGGTCCAGTCTTCACCGAGCCCCACTGGACGCTCTACTTCAACGGATTTGCCCGCCAACAAGTTAGCGGGGCCAGGGTGATCCTCATCGATCCAAGCGGAGATCAAGTGAAGTACATGGTGCACCTTGAGTTCAAGGCCACCAACAACATGGCAGAGTACGAGGCACTGATCTTTGGCTTATCGACAGCCCTATCCATGGGGATCCGCCAGCTTCTAGTGAAGGGAGACTCCCAGCTGATCATCAAGCAAGTCTGTGGAGAGTGTAGCTGCAATAAGCCCAGGCTCACAACCTACCTTCTTCACATGAGGAAACTGGAGAAAGACTTCACGGCCCTGGAACTACAAAAAGTTCCTCGGGCTGACAACTCAGCGGTAGATGACCACTCCGTGAAGGCATCAACTTGGGCACCCGTGCCTGAGGGCGTCTTCGAAAGACGGCTGCTGAGACCCACCGCCCAGCCTACCGAACTGGGCGAAGGGGGCGAGACTAGCACCTCAAAACTAGCGGTCCTGGTGGCGACCCAGTACCCACCAAAGACTGTGTGTGCTACAGGGGGGGCCTACCTGCCCCTTTGAAAGTCGCCTAGAGGGGGGTGAATAGGCAAATCTGAAATTTACAAACTTAAGCACACACTACAAGCTGGGGTTAGCGTTAGAAATATAAATGAGTCTGAGAGAGAGGGCGAAAAACAAATCACAAGCGAATAAGAGCGGATGATACGGTGATTTGTTTTGCCGAGGTTCGGTTCTTGCAAACCTACTCCTCGTTGAGGTGGTCACAAAGACCGGGTCTCTTTCAACCCTTTCCCTCTCTCAAACGGTCACTTAGACCGAGTGAGCCTTTCTCTTCAATCAAATGGGACACTAAGTCCACTACAAGGACCACCACAACTTGGTGTCTCTTGTTTTGATTACAAGTGAGTTGAACACAAGAAAGAAGGAAGAAGAAAAGCAATCCAAGCGCAAGAGCTCAAATGAACACAAATGTCTCTCACTCTAGTCACTAATTTGATTGGAGTGATTCCGGACTTGGGAGAGGATTTGATCTCTTTGATTGTGTCTTTGAATGAAGTCTAGAGCTCTTGTATGAGGTTTGATGGCTGAAAACTTGGATGCATTGAAGTGTGGTGGTTGGGGGTATTTATAGCCCCAACCACCAATTTGACCGTTGGTGGAGGCTGCTGTCGTATGGCGCACTGGACAGTCCGGTGTGCCACCGAACACTGTCCGGTGCGCCAGCCATGTCACCCGGCCGTTGGGTTCTGACCGTTGGAGCTCTAACAAGTGGGGCCACCGGACAGTCCGGTGGTGCACCGGACAGGTCATGTTCACTGTCCGGTGCGCCTCTGGCGCCTGCTCTGACTTCTGCGCGCGCAGGCGCGCACTGTGACGTTGCACTGTAGCGTTGCAGTCGACCGTTGGCGCTTGGAGCCGTTGCTCCGCTTGGCACACCGGACAGTCCGGTGAATTATAGCGGAGCCGCCTCCCAAATTCCCGAAGCTTAGCATTTTGGAGTTGAGCTCCCTGGTGCACCAGACACTGTCCTGTGGTGCACCGGACACTGTCCGGTGGCACACCGGACAGTCCGGTGCGCCAGACCAGGGCAGCCTTCGGGTTGTTTTTTGCTCTCTTTGTTTGAACCCTTTCTTGGTCTTTTTATTGGTTTGTTGTGAACCTTTGGCACCTGTAAAACTTATAATCTAGAGCAAACTAGTTAGTCCAATTATTTGTGTTGGGCAATTCAACCACCAAAATCAATTAGGAAAAGGTGTAAGCCTATTTCCCTTTCAATCTCCCCCTTTTTGGTGATTGATGCCAACACAAACCAAAGCAAATATATAAGTGCAGAATTGAACTAGTTTGCATAATGTAAGTGCAAAGGTTGCTTGGAATGAAACCAATAATTATTTCTACTAGATATGCATGAATAAGATTTGAGAAACATTTTCAAGATTTGAAATTTTCTCTCCCTGTTTCAAATGCTTTTCCTTTGACTAAACAAAACTCCCTCTTAATGAAATCCTCCTCTTAGTGATCAAGAGGGGTTTAGATATTAATTTTGAAGAGGGTATACCAATTTGAAATTATATCAACAATAAGATACCAATTTGAAAACACTACTTTAAATACAAATTGAAAGACTAAATTTTTGAAATTGGTGGTGCGGTCCTTTTGCTTTGGGCTAATACTTTCTCCCCCTTTGGCATGAATCGCCAAAAACGGATACTTGTGAGTGAATATAAGCCCTTTTTCAAACTTTCTCCCCCTTTGGTAAATAATAAAGGAGTGAAGATTATACCAAATTGGAGAGTGTTGTGGAGCGACGGTGAAGGATGAATAATTCGTTGGAATGGAGTGGAAGCCTTGTCTTCGCCGAAGACTCCATTTCCCCTTTCAATCTATGACTTAGCATAAAATGCACTTGAAGAACACATTAGTCATAGTACATGAAAGAGATGAGCAAAGGTATATAAATGAGCTATGTGTGCAAAACATCAATCAAAATTCCTAGAATCAAGAATATTTAGCTCATGCCTTAGTCTGGTAAAAGTTTTCTCATCTAGTGGCTTGGTAAAGATATCGGATAATTGTTCTTTGGTGTTAATATAAGCAATCTCGATATCCCCCCGTTGTTGGTGATCCCTCAAAAAGTGATACCGAATGGCTATGTGTTTAGTGTGGCTATGCTCAACAGGATTATCCGCCATGCGGATTGCACTCTCATTATCACATAGGAGAGGAACTTTGGTTAATTTGTAACCATAGTCCCTAAGGGTTTGCCTCATCCAAAGCAATTGCGCGCAACAATGGCCTGCGGCAATGTACTCAGCTTCGGCGGTAGAAAGAGCTACCGAATTTTGTTTCTTAGAAGCCCAAGACACCAGAGATCTTCCCAAGAACTGGCAAGTCCCTGATGTGCTCTTTCTATCAATCTTACACTCTGTCCAATCAGCATCAGAATATCCAATTAAATCAAAAGTGGATCCCTGGGGTACCAAAGGCCAAACTTAGGAGTATAAACTAAATATCTCAAGATTCGTTTTACGGCCCTAAGGTGAACTTCCTTAGGATCAGCTTGGAATCTTGCACACATGCATACAGAAAGCATAATATCCGGTCGAGATGCACATAAATAGAGTAAAGAACCTATCATCGACCGGTATACCTTTTGATCTACGGATTTACCTCCCGTGTCGAGGTCGAGATGCCCATTAGTTCCCATGGGAGTCTTGATGGGCTTGGCATCCTTCATCCCAAACTTGGTGAGTATATCTTGAATGTACTTCGTTTGGCTAATGAAGGTGCCCTCTTGGAGTTGCATGACTTGAAATCCTAGAAAATACTTCAACTCCCCCATCATAGACATCTCGAATTTTTGAATCATAATCCTACTAAACTCTTCACAAGTAGATTTGTTAGTAGACCCAAATATGATATCATCAACATAAATTTGGCATACAAACAAATCATTTGCAATTGTTTTATTAAAGAGAGTAGGATCGGCTTTGCCGACTTTGAAGTCATTAGAAATAAGAAAATCTCTTAGACATTCATACCATGCTCTTGGGGCTTGCTTGAGCCCATAAAGCGCCTTAGAGAGTTTATAGACATGGTTAGGGTACTCACTATCTTCAAAGCCGGGAGGTTGCTCAACATAGACCTCCTCCTTGATTGGTCCATTGAGGAAGGCACTTTTCACGTCCATTTGATAAAGCTTAAAGCCATGGTAAGTAGCATAGGCAAGTAATATGCGAATTGACTCAAGCCTAGCTACAGGTGCATAGGTTTCACCGAAATTCAAACCTTCGACTTGTGAATATCCCTTGGCCACAAGTCGGGCTTTGTTTCTTGTCACCACACCATGCTCATCTTGCTTGTTGCGGAAGACCCACTTGGTTCCTACAACATTTTGATTAGGACGTGGAACTAAATGCCATACCTCATTCCCCGTGAAGTTGTTGAGTTCCTCTTGCATTGCCAACACCCAATCTGAATCCCTTAATGCATCTTCTACCCTATATGGCTCAATAGAAGACACAAAAGAGTAATGTTCACAAAAATGAGCAACACAAGATCGAGTGGTTACCCTCTTATGAATATCACCGAGGATGGAGTTCATGGGGTGTGGCGGTCTTGGACCGTCGTCATCTTCCTTGTCTTGATCATTGGCATCTCCCCTTGATCATTGCCCTCCTATTGAGGTGGCTCATCTTCTTGATCTTCATTTCCATCCTCTTGAGCTTGATCCTCATCTTGGGTTGGTGGAGATGCTTGCATGGAGGAAGATGGTTGATCTTGTGCTTGTGGAGGCTCTTCGGATTCCTTAGGACACACATCCCCAATGGACATATTCCTTAACGCGATGCACGGAGCCTCTTCATCATCTAGCTCATCAAGATCAACTTGCTCTACTTGAGAGCCGTTAGTCTCATCAAACACAATGTCACAAGAAACTTCAACTAGTCCAGTGGACTTGTTAAAGACTCTATATGCCCTTGTGTTTGAATCATATCCTAGTAAAAAGCCTTCTACAACCTTAGGAGCAAATTTAGATTTTCTACCTCTTTTAACAAGAATAAAGCATTTGCTACCAAAGACTCTAAAATATGAAACATTGGGCTTTTTACCGGTTAGGAGTTCATATGATGTCTTCTTGAGGATTCGGTGAAGGTAGAGACAGTTGATGGCGTAGCAAGCGATGTTGATTGCTTCCGCCCAAAACTGGTCCGAAGTCTTGTATTCATCAAGCATGGTCCTCGTCATGTCAAGTAGAGTTCTATTCTTCCTCTCCACTACACCATTTTGTTGTGGCGTGTAGGGAGAAGAGAACTCATGCTTGATGCCCTCCTCCTCAAGAAAGCCTTCGATTTGTGAGTTCTTGAACTCCGTCGCGTTGTCGCTTCTTATTTTCTTGATCCTTAAGCCGAACTCATTTTGAGCCCGTCTCAGGAATCCCTTTAAAGTCTCTTGGGTTTGAGATTTTTCCTGTAAAAAGAATACCCAAGTGAAGCGAGAATAATCATCCACAATAACTAGACAGTACTTACTCCCGCTGATGCTTATGTAAGCTATCGGGCCGAATAGATCCATGTGGAGTAGTTCAAGCGGCCTGTCGGTCATCATGATGTTCTTGTGTGGATGATGAACACCAACTTGCTTCCCTGCTTGACATGCACTACAAACCCTGTCTTTCTCAAAATGAACATTGGTTAGTCCCAAAACGTGCTCTCCCTTTAGAAGCTTATGAAGATTCTTCATCCCAACATGGGCTAGTCGGCTGTGCCAGAGCTAACCCATGTTAGTTTTAGCAATTAAGCAAGTGTCGAGTTCAGCTCTATTAAAATCAACTAAGTATAGCTGACTCTCTAACACTCCCTTAAATGCTACTGAATCATCACTTCTTCTAAAGACAGTAACACCTATATCCATAAAAAGACAGTTGTAGCCCATTTTACATAATTGAGAAACGGAAAGCAAATTGTAATCTAAAGAATCTACAAGAAAAACATTAGAAATGGAATGGTCAGGAGATATAGCAATTTTACCCAGTCCTTTGACCAAACCTTGATTTCCATTCCCGAATTTGATAGCTCGTTGGGGATCATGGTTTTTCTCGTAGGAGGAGAACATCCTTTTCTCCCCTGCCATGTGGTTTGTGCACCCGCTATCAATGATCCAACTTGAGCCCCCGGATGCATAAACCTACAAAACAATTTTAGGCCTTGTTCTTAGGTACCCAAACGGTCTTGGGTCCTTTGACATTAGAAACAAGTACCTTGGGTACCCAAACACAAGTCTTTGACCCCTTGTGTTTGCCCCCAACATATTTGGCAACTACTTTGCCTGATTTGTTAGTGAGCACATAAGAAGCATCAAAAGTTTTAAATGAAATATTAGGTTCATTTGATGCAATAGGAGTTTTCTTCTTAGGCAATTTAGCATGAGTTGATTGCCTAGAACTAGATGCCTCATTCTTATACATGAAAGCATGATGAGAGCCAGAGTGAGACTTCCTAGAGTGAATTCTCCTAATTTTGTGCTCGGGATAACCGACAGGGTATAAAATGTAACCTTTGTTATCCTGAGCCATGGGAGCTTTGCCCTTAACAAAGTTAGACAATCTTTTGGGAGGGGCATTAAGCTTGACATTGTCTCCCTGTTGGAAGCCAATGTCATCCTTAATGTCAGGGCGTCTCCCATTATAGAGTATGCTTCTAGCAAATTTAAATTTTTCATTTTCTAAGTCATGCTCATTAATTTTGGCACTAAGTTCAGCTATGTGATCATTTTGTTGTTTAATTAAAGCTAGGTGATCATGGATAGCATCAACATTAATGTCTCTACATCTAGTGCAAATAATAACATGCTCAACAGTAGATGTAGAGGGTTTGCAAGTATTTAATTCAACAATCTTAGCATGTAAAATAACATTCTCATCTCTAAGATTGGAAATGGAAACATTGCAAACATTTAAATCTTTAGCCTTAGCAATTAATTTTTCAGTCTCAAATTTAAGGCTAGAGAGGGATGCATTCAACTTATCAATCTTAGCAATTAAACTAGCATTATCATTTCTAAGATTAACAATTGAATCATCTGTTGGAACTTGCTCTCCCGAGCAAGATGATCCAACGGGGGAGTGAAAGTAATGTAAACGAGGTTTTGGCTCAGGAAGGCAATTGCTCTGTTAATCCAGCCTCTCAAGGGCACTGTGCGGGGGTATTTATAGTTGCCTGAGTGCCCAACGTCTTGGATTAAGGACACATGTGCCCTCAAGCGCCCAGGTTATCCCCGGAATATTCCTATAAAGCAGGGTTACAGACTGTAATTACAGAGAAGCCTCTACAAATTAGGCCCGTAATGCGCAGCGGCCACGCGGGGCCTATTACAATGGGCCGAATTGCACGTGGGCCTTCGTGTTGGACGAGGCCGCGGGATGGGGTGACCTCATCGTAGGCCTTCGTCTTGCGGCGTGTTGGACGAAGGGTGGAGACTGCCAGTCATCTTACCTCCGTTGGTGCAGCGAGATTGGCGAAGGCATCGAGCGAAGGGTAGCGTCTTCGCCTTCGCCCCAACATTTGCCCTCCGAGGGACCAGTTTGACTAAGTCATCTGGTGCCGAAGGCGTCGCTAGATGGTGGAGACGCTGCCCTCGCTCGAAGTGGTTCCGTGGGGGTTTTTGATATGACCGTTGATTGACGCCGCACTGTTGGATTGCGGGTTTCCTGAAGCGTCGTGTCCTGTGTATAAAAGGGGGTGGGGGCGGCGCAGGTTGAAATTTACCTTTCCACGCGCCGCGAAAACCCTAACCTCTTTTTCAAACTGCTCGCTTGCTCGCCTGCCCTCCTTGCTCCTGTTCGTCGGAGATCTGGCCCGCGCGAAGCAAACCGCACGCCGCCGCCGACGGTACGTAGCCATGTCGTCTTCCTCCTCGTCTGCTGCGACCACACCGACGGCCGAGGCATCATCTGAAGATACCTCGAGCACTGTGGCGGTGGCAGAGTTACGACCGGGTGATACGGTGGAATTCGGTGTTTCGCGGATGTCGTCGGTCCGCGTGCAAGATATGCAACAGTTGGGATATTTCGGCGGCGGGGTTGGGCGTGTCCCGGGGGCAGAGGAGGTTCCCAAGCCCGAGGGCGAATTGGTTGTTTTTGAGGCATTTTTCATCGCTGGCCTTCGTCTGCCTGCACATCGTTTTGTGTCGGAGGTTCTGCAGAAGTTCGAAGTCCAGGTTCACCAGCTGACACCTAACGCCGTGGTGGCGCTGGAGAAGTACGTCTGGGCAACGACTTCGTATGGCGGTCAGCCTTCGGTGGAAGTCTTCGCCAAGCAATACTGTCTGCACTGGCAGAAGAGAAAAATTGGACATAAGATTGCACAATTCGGATCATGCACTTTCACGCCGAAGTTCGGGAAGACTTCGATGAAAGTCGTGGAGTTGGTCCCCTGTGCCCGTAATAAGTGGGGCAACTGGTGGGATTACTGGTTCTATGTTACAGAGGCCGAAGTCGAAGACCACCCAGGGCTCCCCGCGGCCATTATGTGCTCTCATTATTATGTGGCGTACCCGCCATTTGAAGTAGCGGATGATGATGATAATGAAAGGGCCCTTCGGATCGCTGCCCGTACGAGTAGTGGGCGCGATCTAGTTGAGGAATTCATAGGGTATGGGGTGTGGCCTTTGGCACATGGACAGGCATTGGGCGAAGTATGCCCTCGCGAGATGCCCTCCCTGGGTGGGTGGAAAGTGCGAAATCCACTTTTTGCTTTGGATGTGCGAGGCCGGGATCCTGCCGCGGTCGTGCGCGAAGCGGAGGATGGGGCGGTGCGAATTGTGGGGCGCTACGTGCTGAAGACGGAGGCCCTGCGGGACTGGGATATACGCGGATCCAACGACCGCCTGAATAGGGTCTTCGAGTTGAATCGCTTACCGTATGGCGGTTATCCCGGGGAAGACGTTGTCGACCACCGCGGGAAAAAGCCAGCGGTTGTGACTGAAGAAGACCCTACGCAGGAGGCCGCCCCAGCCACTAAGAAAAGGAAGCGAGGTACTACGGTGGGGGAACTGGGGGTCTCCGATAGTTTTGCTATGGAGTTGATGGGGACATGCGCAGCCCTCGGGGGAAGGATGTCTTCGCCCGAGCTCCGGGAGTCTTCGGCGCGGATGCTGGAGGTTACCAGGGGTCGATGGCCCAAGAACGTTCCGATCCCCCGCTCGGCTGGCGAAGACTTCTTTATGTCTCGCATGGCTCATGACTTGAGGGTGTTTCCTTACGGACAGAATATTGCTGCTGTTGTGTCGGCAGTGATGAACAAGGACCGTCAAGATGTTGCGCAGAAGCGCCGAGCGGTCGTCAGGATGGTCGATCCCGTGCACGAGGCGAAGAGGGTGCGGGGGAGCGTGAACGCTGTAGCCTCCGGCAGTAGCAAGCCGGTGCCGGCTGCGAAACCGGCTGCGCGCGGAGCCAGCAAAGCGTCGACGGGCGAGAAGGCTGCAGCCGCTGGCGAAACCAAGCCTCCCCCGGGCAGACCTTTGCCCGCGTAGCTGCCTCCGCCAGGGAAGCGTGTTGCTGACTTCGGCACGAATACCAGTGTCGAGGATTATCTTGTTGGTAAGTATTTTTTTATTTTTTATTTTTTTGACCGGAGGCACGTTGCAGGGTCGGGCGAGGGACAATTGGTTGTTGTCCCACCTTCGGTGGCAGCCACCTCGCCATCGGCGGTGGTAAAGGCGAAGGGGGCCACGCAGGACCCGTGGGCCGCCTTTTGCGCGAGCGGCGAGATTCTGACAGCCACTGCCGCTAAGGACGTGGCGGGCACCATGTCCCAGCGGCTGAGGGAAGTGTCTCAGCAGCTATCGCAGCAGCTGAAGCAAGTAAGTTGTGCTGGACTTCGATGTTTGTTGTGTTTTGGCTCATGTGTTTGTGTCTCATGAAGGTTTGGCTTATGTGTTTTTGCCAGGCGCGCAGTCTTCGCCGTGGAACAATCAGTAAAATCTGCGTGGCTGCTGCGCACGTCCCCGGCCCCGACCACGAGTTCCATTTCCGCGTCCCTGGGGGGGATACTCTTGTCGGCGAGGAGCCTCACCAGTGGGGTGCTGGTTGGTGATGTTGTGTACCTGCTGTTGACTGCGATCGTCTTGACCGGAGTCTGCCTGCGAAGGCCTCGTCCACGTACGACTGGACTGTGGAGGGTCTTAAGGTTTCCTCTGAGACTCGACTTTGCGCTAGTGGAGCTCTTCGGATCTGGCGTATTTTTCGAACAGCTAATACAGCTCATGGAGGTTCTTGGGTGGATCTCTGATGCAGTGGCTATAAAGAACGCCAGCCCGAAGGCCACTGATGGCGTAGTGAATGGCGATTTGTTCATCAACCAAAGGCAGTTGTGACTTGAGAGTCAGAAACTTGCGGTAGTACTCCCGCAGAGTTTCTCTTTCCAGCTGCTTGCAGAGTGAAAGTTCAACCAAGCGTCGGTGTCTGGGCGGTACCCTTGGAAGTTGAGCAGGAATTTGTCCCGGAGACTTCTCTAGGAGTCGATGGACAGCGGGGGCAACCTGGTGTACCAGGTAAGGGCCGGGCCTTCGAGGGCGATGATGAATGACTTGGCCATCGTGGCGTCGTCCCCTCCGGATGATGCAACGACGACTTGATAGTTCATGATATACTATGCTAGGTCAGTGTTGCCGTTGTACTTGGGGTAGGTCCCTGCCCTGAAGTTGGTGAGCCATGGAGACACTTGCAGGTGTGGTGCCAGGGGACTTCGCTCATCATGGTAGTTGACACCTTGGAATGTTGTGGCGTGCGGGATGGCGTGTCTGCGCTGAGGAATGAACAGGTCTTCGATTTACGCGCGCTGTTGGAGGGGTGGGCCGTGTTGCAGACCAAGTTGGCCTTCGTGCTGCATGAGCGCGATCTCTTGCTCAAGCTCCTGAGCCCTCTGCTCTTCGTCGCGTATCATCTGGCGCACCTTGTCTTGCGCAGACACACATTGGCGCTTGGCCTCGAGGATCTCCTTTTGCTTCTGGAGGTTGCGGTTCTTGATGCGCAAGGCCTGCAGCTGTAGCTGTTCCTCTGCTGAAACGCCGATGACTTCGACATCCTCGGTGGCGTCCACGCCCTCCGGTGGAGCGAAGCCTGGGGGAGGTTGCGGTTGTCCTCCGGAGCTGCAGGTGCGGAGACTGCCTTCGGGTGTGGGTTGTTCATTGCGCTGCCTCTTGCTGAGTGCGTCGTCTTCGCAGGCTTCTTGGTGGGTGATGTCGACAAGGGCCTTGCCCTTTTTCTCAGCCAGCAGCGCTGCCTTCGCAGCTTTGTCAACAGATGGGGCTGCCTTCGAGCTAGCTCTCTTGGGTGCCATCGCGGGTGGTTTTTTCGTAGCACGAACGGTTGGCGCCAAATGTTGGAACTTGCTCTCCCGAGCAAGATGATCCAACAGGGGAGTGAAAGTAATGTAAATGAGGTTTTGGCTCAAGAAGGCAATTGCTCTGTTAATCCAGCCTCTCAAGGGCACTATGCGGGGGTATTTATAGGTGCCTGAGTGCCCAGCGTCTTGGATTAAGGACGCATGTGCCCTCAAGCACCCAGGTTATCCCCGGAATATTCCTATAAAGCAGGGTTACAGACTATAATTACAGAGAAGCCTTTACAAATTAGGCCCATAATGCGCAGCGGCCACGCGGGGCCTGTTACAATGGGCCGAATTGCACGTGGGCCTTCGTGTTGGACGAGGCTGCGGGATGGGGCGACCTCGTCGTAGGCCTTCGTCCTGCGGCGTGTTGGACGAAGGGTGGAGACTGCCAGTCGTCTTGCCTCCGTTGGTGCAGCGAGATTGGCGAAGGCATCGAGCGAAGGGTAGCGTCTTCGCCTTTCCTCCAACATCATCACAAACATCTAATTTCTCAACCTTAGCAATTAATTTGGCATTTTCATTTCTAAGGCTAGAAATAGTGTCATGGCAAGTGCTAAGCTCACTAGTTAATTTTTCATTTTTCTCTACCTCCTGAGCATAAGCATTTTTAGTCTTAACATGCCTTTTGTTTTCCTTAATAAGGAAATCCTCTTGGCTATCCAAGAGTTCATCCTTCTCCTGAATAGCACTAATCAATTCATTTAATTTTTCCATTTGTTGCATGTTAAGATTGGCAAAAAGAGTAAGCAAGTTATCCTCATCATCACTAGAATTATCCTCATCACTAGAGGTTGCATACTTAGTGGAGGATCTTGATTTTACCTCCTTCTTCTTGTCGTCCTTTGCCATGAGGCACTTGTGGCCGATGTTGGGGGAGAGAAGACCCTTGGTGACGGTGATGTTTGCGGCATCCTTGTCGGAGGAGGAGTCGGTGGAGCTCTCATCGGAGTCCCATTCCCGGCAAACATGGGTGTCGCCGCCCTTCTTCTTGTAGTACCTCTTCTTATCCTTCTTCTTCCCCCTCATGTCGTCGACCCTGTCACTGTCACTAGAAATAGGACATTTTGCTATAAAGTGACCGGGCTTACCACACTTGTAGCAAACTTTCTTGGAGCGGGGTTTGTAGTCCTTCCCCCTCCTTTGCTTGAGGATTTGGCGAAAGCTCTTGATGATGAGCGCCATTTCCTCGTTGTCGAGCTTGGAGGCGTCGATGGGAATCCTACTTGGTGTAGAATCCTCCTTTTCTTCTTCCGTCGCCTTGAATACGACGGGTTGCACCTCGGGTGTTGAGGTGGCGCCTTGCTTGATGATTTTCTTGGAGCCTTTGATCATCAATTCAAATCTCACAAATTTTCCTATCACTTCCTCGGGAGACATTAGTTTATACCTTGGATCACCACGAATTAATTGAACTTGTGTAGGGTTAAGAAAAACGAGCGATCTAAGAATAACCTTGACCATCTCATGGTCATCCCATTTGGTGCTCCCGAGGTTGCGCACTTGGTTCACCAAGGTCTTGAGCCGGTTGTACATCGCTTGTGGCTCCTCCCCTTGGTGAAGCATGAATCGGCCGAGCTCCCCCTCGATCGTTTCCCGCTTGGTGATCTTGGTCACCTCATCTCCTTTGTGCGTGGTCTTGAGCACGTCCCAAATCTCTTTGGCACTCTTCAACTCTTGCACCTTATTATACTCCTCTTGACTTAGAGAGGCGAGGAGTATAGTAGTGGCTTGAGAGTTGAAGTGTTGGATTTGTTCGACCTCCTCTGAATCATAATCCTTGTACCCTTTCTTTGGTACCTGCGCTCCATACTCAACAATATCCCATATGCTTTTGTGGAGTGAGGTTAGATGATGCCTCATTTTATCACTCCACATAGAATAATCTTCACCATCAAACATAGGTGGTTTGCCTAATGGGACGGAAAGTAATGGAGTGCGTTTTGAAATACGAGGATAGCTGTGGCGGAACCGCTCGAATTATTCCAGCTTAAGTGCCCAAGTCGCACCCTTAAAGGCAGCAACACACTTAAATCGGAATAACCC